>CM035838.1:363352196-363955131 GCA_020510985.1 Pholidichthys leucotaenia | reverse complement strand
CCCCAGACACAAAGTAAACAACTTTGACTGGCACACAGAGCCAGGCTGTGAGTATATATACCTGCCAAAACAAATCTTTGGGAGGCATTGCTGTACAACCAAAGGTCAAATACTGGAAAGGATGTCACTGTTGACATATATAGCAGGGAAATTACAACAGTCACAAGAATTGCCATGTTTCTCACATGGATCAAACAAACACAGCTGCTGCCGTTACAACTGTTGCACCAACTCTCCCGGGCCCTGGCGTCGCTGTCGGATCAGGATCCGCCGGACAATGACATTCTCAGTAGCACGAAAGTAGCGTGCCATTAGCTCAACCACGTCCTCAAAACTATCACTCTCTCCGAATGTACTGAAAATACGTTGCCCTTCCATGCCGAGATTATGGACCAGTATCACTCGTGCACGTAGTTTCTCCAATTCGCCGAGATTCAAATGCCGCCAAATAATTTAGGAATACTGCAAAGCACCTCGCTCAGGGAACTGGCGGCTCACCTGGGAGCTCCAAAAATGGCCAAATACTAAAAACTCCTTTTTCCATAGCTTTATCCTTGTCGCCAAATGTTATGTCCATAACCAATACTTCAATAATGAGGCTGAAGATGCAGTTGAATGGAACTTTATTGAACAGACTCACAGAACTCTAAGGCGCTCCCGTCAAGGTAGAGGTGCTGGTCGAAAAGAGGCCGTGCCTCTTCCAGGTAGGCCTTTTATACTCTGGGTGGCAGCGGAACCGGAAAGGTGTAGCCATCACCCATAACACACAATATTAATAATAATCATAATTAATACATTACAGGTACTACCCTTCATTACCTTCCTGCAGAACCAAGCAGCTGACAGCAGATGAGTAAATCCTTTGTACTTGTGTAGATCCAGTTCTATGGAGGTGTGGAGATTTGTTCTAAACTTGTAATACTTTTGTAAGATGCCAAGGATAGGCATGGCACTTAATGGAATTTACAGATAGACTTGCACACCTGTTTGTTCCTTTGGCCACCATTTTATCTTCTGTCGTCATCTTATGAAGGCTTGATTCTAATTAGTACCAAGGAGTTGGGGAGCGTGTCTTAAGGGGGCAGCACTTCAGGAGATGGCCACAACATCTCACATTGCCGCTGAGTTTGTCTCCAAAATAATCCACCTGAGGTGTCCCTCTGATGTACTAATTTCTAATCCTGTCTGTCCTACTCACTCCCAATGAGAATCTAAAGAGGGATTTATGCACCCGCATCGCATCGACGCCATTACCAACGTCCGTCACAGATGCAGTGATCAGCAATTTTTTTTCTTGTGTGTTGGGTGAAATGCGTTGTTCCGTTGCCACAACTAGTTTCAGCTGGTGTGTGAGCTAATAAATGTTAAGAAAAAGCAATTTTTCATGCGATTGTTGCACAGAGAAAAAGAGAAGAAGTCAGAGAAAATGGACCGCTGCCACTATTTGACAATCTGTGTAATTACTGGAGTTATGACGAGCCACAAAATGTTCTGTATGTGTTCACTTCCTGAATATTCTTTTGAATTTGTACTGTTGTTTAATTGACTCGCTTTGGGAGTTGTGCCTCTATGAACAGGAAGACCAGAGCTGCAGTGGGAAACAGGAAATGTGAAGGAGGAGACAAAGCAGACCAATCACAGCTCTTACAACTATCGTTGCTGACGTGCACCTCATCTTCTCTGGAGAGGTGCACGTCGGGCGACACAATAAGAACGCATGTCACATCGACACGGATGAAAAGCTTGTGCTTTAGTATCTTCACCTCTGCCACCTCCAGCTCTGCCTCCTGTCTTCACCGTCTCCAAACCATACATCATAGCAGGTCTCACTACTATTTTGTAATTCTTCCCTTTCACTGTATCCTTCTGCTACAAATCACCCCGTCACTCATCACCACCCACTCCACCCTGCCTGCACTCTCTTGTTCACCTCTCTTGTGCATTTTCCATTGCTTTGGATGGTTGACCCCAGGTATTTAAACTCATCTAGCTTCTCAACCTCGACTGCTTGCGTCTTTACTGTTGCAGCTGCCTCCCTCTCATTCACACTCACTAGTGCATGCCCATAGAAAGCAAGTATTCTTGTCTGAAAACAGGAAGCCCAATTAGGCTTTACAGGCCCAAATGTAGGCTATATTTGAAAGTGGAATACAGAGATGTAGCCCAGTGACGTGCAGTCACTATCATGAAAAAATAAAGAATTATAAATATATTATTTGTCCACTAATTTGTCTTGTAGGTCTAAATGTAAATTCTGAATGATTCCAATCATTTCAAGAATATTTATATACTTAAAATCGCTGAATCTGCACATTTCCTGTTCAAATACAAAGGAGAGAGGCCAGATGAAGCAGCAACAAACCCAGCCTTCAAAGGATTGCGCAATCTGCCACAGCCCGGTTAGAGCTCATGCAAGATGTGTGTTCCTGGTGACAGCTCTATGTATGTCAAAAACGTAATCTTGGTTGGAGCTTTTCCATAGTCAATGTAATGTACTTAATGTGTCTGTGTGTAACATATTTAGTCTTCTTAATCTAACATAAAACCTAAACTTAATCTAACAAAAATCACGGTCAGAGGCTGCGCAGTAATGTTGCTCCAATGAGGCTAGTCTGACAAACAAATAAACCAGGGTTCTTAAACAGTCGCTAATAATGGATGTTCCATTCATTGTCAGTAATTCTGTAATTAATATTCACACAATCAAATAAATCTTAGTGTCCAGTCCCTTTCATATTTGTCAAAGTTTAACATGTGGGATTGCCTACATACTGTATAGGCTACACCAGTGATGTGCAGTGAGGTTTGTAGGTGGTGAGGCACTGACTCTTTCAAAGTCAGATTTACAAATACAGTATATGAATACAAGACCATAAGCTTGAATTTAATTTCAATTGAAAGTGTGCATGTTTTATGATCTGCTAATTGTACATTATAAAATCCAATGATATACAGTGGTGTGAAAAGTGTTTGCCCCCTTCCAGATTTCTCATTTTTTTGTGTGTTTGTCACACTTAAATGTTTCAGATCATCAAACAAATTTAAACATTAGACAAAGATAACACAAGTAAACACAAAATGCAGTTTTTAAATGAAGGTGTTTATTATTAAGGGGAAAAAAAATCAAAACCTACATGGCCCTGTGTGAAAAAATGATTGCCCCCTAAACCAAATAACTGGTTGGGCCACCCTTAGCAGTAACAACTGCAATCAAGTGTTTGCGATAATTGGCAGTGAGTCTTTTACAGTGCTGTGGAGGAAGTTTGGCCAACTCATCTTTGCAGAATTGTTGTAATTCGGCCATATTGGAGGGTTTTTGAGCATGAACTGCCTTTTTAAGGTCATGCCACAGCATTTCAATTGGATTCAGGTCAGGACTTTGATTAGGCCACTCCAAAGTCGTCATTCATCAAAGCGCTATATAAGTACAGGTCCTTATCCCTTATCCTTATTCTGTTTTTCTTAAGCCATTCAGAGGTGGACTTGCTGGTGTGTTTTGGATCATTGTCCTGCTGCAGAACCCAAGTGTGGTTCAGCTTGAGGTCACGAACAGATGGCCAGACATTCTCCTTCAGGATTTTTTGGTAGACAGCAGAATTCATGGTTCCATTTACCACAGCAAGTCTTCCAGGTCCTGAAGCAGCAAAACATCACCCAGACCATCACACTACCATCACCATATTTTACTGGTGGTATGATGTTCCTTTTCTGAAATGCTGTTACTTTTACGCCAGATGTAATGGGACACACACCTTTCAAATAGTTAAACTTTTGTCTCGTCAGTCCACAGAGTATTTTCCCAAAAGCCTTGGGGATCATCAAGATGTTTTCTGGCAAAACTGAGATGAGCCTTTGTTTGCTCAGCAGTGGTTTTCATCTTGGAACTCTGCCATGCAGGCCATTTTTGCCCAATCTCTTTCTTATAGTGGAGTCATGAACACCGACTTTAACTGAGGCAAGTGAGGCCTGCAGTTCTTTGGATGTTGTTGTGGAGTCTTTTGTGACCTCTCGGATGAGTTGTCGCTGTGCTCTTGGGGTAATTTTGATCAGCCGGCCACTCTTGGGAAGGTTCACCACTGTTCCATGTTTTCGCTATTTATGGATAATGGCTTTCACTGTGGTTTGCTGGAGTTCCAAAGCTTTAGAAATGGCTTTATAACCTTTTCCAGCCTGATAGATCTCAGTTACTTTGTTTCTCATTTGTTCCTGAATTTCTTTGGATCACAGCATGATGTCTAGCATTTGGGGATCTTTTGGTCCTCTTTACTTTGTCAGGCAGGTCCTATTTAAATGATTTCTTGATTGAGAACAGGTATGGCAGTAACCGGGCCTGGGTGTGGCTCGAGAAATTGAACTCAGCTTTCCAAAGATGTGATAAACCACAGTTAATTTATGTTTTAACAGTGGGGGGGCAGGCAATCACTTTTTCACACAGGGCCAAGTAGGTTTGGATTATTTTTTTTTTACCCTTAATAATGAACACCTTCATTTAAAAACTGCATTTTGTGTTTACTTGTGTTATCTTTGTCTCATTTTTAAATTTGGTTGATGATCTGAAACATTTAAGTGTGACAAACACACAAAAAAATGAGAACTCAGGAAAGGGCAAACACTTTTTCACACCACTGTAGAGATCTGATTGGCTGTCTCCACGCTGCACCTAGAAGAGACCTCCGCGGCAGTCTTCCCCAGCATGAACGGTAAAATGCATTCTGCAAACCTGTGTCCTCTCTCTGGTATTTTAGCAGGGACACTGAGGTTTTTGCATATAAAATTAATCATTGCTGCTGTATTTTCATGTCTGTGGGTAAGACAAGTACTTTAAAAGAAGAGGATTTCTTGCTCACACAGCCAAAAACTGAACACATATAATCTGCCATCTTTCCCAACTTGTAAAAGCTCTTGCTGCTCATCAGCCCCTCCCTCTTGCCCCGAGGCAACTAACTCGGATCTGTAGCCGTGGCCAGTTCTTAGCCTGATTGGTTAATGTTTTAACAGACTAAGCAGGAATACTTACAGTACATAGCTTGAAACACTCTGTCCAAACTCGTCTTTTTTTCGAGGGAGGGTGAAACTTTGACTTGATTTGACTTGTAAGACACAAAAAAAAAACATGTTACAGACATGTTAATAACAGAAAAAACTTGATTTTTGGTGAAGTGTCACTTTAAAAGATGACTTGCTTTTGAACTGGTGTCACATAAATAAGGCTGATCTAAGACAGACCTCCTCATCTGGTCATTTTCTTATAACTTTATTGATTTGCAAAATGTAACTCTAATGAGAAAATTAGATTTGTCATGGTTTGCCCCTCAGGGCAGATAACTGGACTCAGATGCATAACAAGCCTTCGACATTTTATTAAACAAACAGAAAATAATGCAGCACAAGGGCTGAAATGAAAGAAATAACTTGGCAGGACAGTCAAAAACTCACAGGCCTGGATCCTGGCAAAACATGCAGAAGCGTGGATAAATGCCAAATAATGACGAGGACGCAGCACCCAGGTGAGAGGCTGCATCCTATAAATAACAGGTGGACAAATGGAACATAATTACAAACGGGTGTGTACACTTAGCAATTTAACAAGACCAAATCAGGCAATGCAAAAAGGGAACTGAGAACACTGTCAAAATAAAGCCAAACCAAGACAGCAGAATAATGACAGGAATGATAGAGCAAATATAAAACATGATTATGATAAGAATAAAACCAATAAACAGGGCTGAAAAATAATGAAAACCAAGAGTACTAAACACAGAAGGCATGATATAATACTAATAATTAATAACCAAGGACTGGGAAGAGATAAACTTAAGGAATACAAAAGACAGAGACAACGAATAATAACAAATACAGAAAAACTCCAAAATACAAACTCAAAGCAAGAACGTGGCGTACAGCCCATGCCCTGAAAACAAAGAATAGAGTCATAACTCAGGGTGAGGACATGGGGCCCAGTGCATGCCCTGACAGTATCCCCCTCTCAAGGGCGGCTTCCAGACGACCCAGGGTAACACCAAAAAACCACCACCCCTCCCCCCCATCCCCAGGGTGGGTAGTGGGGGCATAAGACCAGGTGGCCCAAAACAAAGTCCTACCCCCCACACAGAATCCAAAAACAAGGTTACAGTTCGTGACCAAACAAAGTCCAAGACCCCAAACTTTAACAAAAAAAATGGGCCAGGTGGTCTACCCAAGTCTGTGGACCACTGGACCGAACAACCAGGTGAGTCAGGGGGCCTATCCAAGTCCATGGGTCCTCTGACCCAAATGCAGGGCCGATCTGGTGGCCTACCAATGTCTTTTGGCCACCAAACCGAGGAACAGGGTAGGACAAAAGGTGGAGGTCCCCTGGCTTCTGGAACAACAACAGGAGATCTCCTAACCCCTGAAGCAATGGCTGGAGGTTTCCTGGCGTCTGGGACATTGGCTGGAGGTCTCCTGACCCCTGAAGCAATGGCTGCAGATCTCCTGACCTCTGTGACATCGGCTGGAGGTCTCCTGACCCCTGAAGCAATGTCTGGAGGTCTCCCAACCTCTGAAACTATGGCTGGAGGTCTCCTGACCTCTGAGACATTGGCTGGAGCGTGGTCCTCCTGCAACCCCATCCTCGACACGGCCACCTCTGACGATGGAGAGAAACAGGAGGTCAGTGAGGCGAAACCACTGTAATTAGCAGCAGAGACTGGTGAGAAGGACTCAGCAGCTGGGGGATTGTGTGCTTGGGTCCCCCCACCAGGGGGGACCAGACCAAAACAAGTCTTTTCAAAGATGGTGCTAGAACATAGTAAATGAAAGGATATTTGCCTTAACCTGTTGAACTCTGGTCAATTTCCCTAAAAACGCCTAAAAATAACATACCCAAAGTAAATCAAAAGCTGTTCTTCAACCCTTTGCAGCATCTTCATGGGGTTGGTCTCATCTAAAAGAAAACACTCTGAATTTTTTGGCAAAACAGTCATAATCTCTCTAAGTGCTCCTGCCACTGAGTAACAGTCATCTAAACATACTGAATTTGAAGAAAATAAAGTTCGCCTGGGTGTTTTTTTTAGATACAAATGCTTGCAAATAACACACAGCTGTCAGATACTGGCTGGAAAATGCAACAGAAATGTAGAACCAAGTGTTATCAAGCTGAGGTCAAAATTTTGTAACAATACCACAAAAAATGAATATATTACACAGCTTTTTTCTCAGGTTGTTCCCAGGTGTTCTTGAACTGTGCCAAATGGCACAGTTTGGAAAAACGTCTATAACTTCTGAATGCTTCAACATAGAAGCTTCATCTTGGGCTCTAATGAAAGGTGACACTCAGGGCTGTATGTGTGTGGGGGGGGAGGGGGTTGTTTGTTCATTCATGAATGAATGAACAAACAAGCCCCCACACACAAAGAAACATGCCACGTAAAAAATGTGTGGCCTTTTTTACCAGAAAAAATAGCCTACAGTGCAATAAAAATTATACTAAAATATCTGCAATGTAGAGGATAACACCCCCCCCCCGCCCCCCGCTACAGAGGAACTCCGCACTCAAAAAAACTTGTGGCCATGACGGACCGATTTAATTACCGATCGGTCAAAAGTCATTTTTATTACTATTTTCATTGATAAAGAATAACTTGGCTTATAACACTTACCTGTCCACAACAGCAGTGTCGTTGGCCAACATCTGTTCCTCATTGTCAGACAAACATGAAGCTGGTCCGGTTGTTACGGACTCGTGGTTCTGGTAACCCTACCCGGTCAAACCATCTCTGCTTCCATGCTTGCGGTTTTTGCGAACCATTTTTCAAAACAAATAAGAACAGTAGTAATAAAAAAAGACTGGCTAATGGCTAAGAGTGGCTAACGCTACCGTTACACACAGGTCTCAATGTGTGTCACCCAGCGGCTTAGGCAAAAAAGATTTGACGCACGGGGACGCACGGGTTTCAATCGTCAAACTTCTCTGCTTCAATTGGCTCGTTGTATTCGCGGTCATTGGTAGGCAGGTCCTTCTTGCTAGGTTTTCAGTCATTGGTTCTTCAAGGTTTCAGAAACCCAATTCAAGGCTCTTATTAGTCGAATGAGAGGTTAATCAAATCTAAACCAATCAAACACTCCTTTGGCTTTCTGTTCGCGGCTGTGTCTGTACTGGAAGAAAGGAAATGCAGCTTTTTTTTTTTCAGTGCGCACTGAGACGCACTACGACGCAGAGACGTGACCGCCCGCGGAATCCTGGAGTTCAACAGGTTAACTCCTGGTCTGCTGCTGCCAGGTAAACCACCTTAGGATCAGAAGCTGGACTGGTGGGCTCTGGGTGAGCTACAGGTTGAATGGGTACTGGAGCAGGAAGGCGCCGTGGAGCAGGTACTGGAGCTGGGAGGCGCTATGGAGCAAGTACTGGAGCCGGGAGGCACCATGGAGCAGGTGCGGGAGCTGGGAGGCGCCATGAAGCAGGTACTGGAACTGAGGAGTGATGAAGAGCTGGAACTGGAGCTGGGTTGTGCCATGGAGCAGGCACTGGAGCTGGAACATCCATTTCCAACTGAATCCGACCCAGATGGGACACATGCTGTGGAAGGAGCCATGGTTTGTAGTCCAACATAAGCTCCTTCTGGGCGAGCACAGCCTGTAGGTGCTCCTCCTCGTCAACCAGACACTGGGGTGCCACCATAGCAACCCCAATCCAGCACACCTTGGCATCCTGTGGTGTCTGTGTGCAGGCAGCTGCTGCTAGTGGGCCCTCCAGAACAGCAGACTCCTCCCAGACTATCCGGTTTCCACCCAGTATTGGCAAACACTCAGAAAAAACAGAAACAGAAGGGAGAAATGCAGGTGAGGATGGATGGATGGAGCAGGCAGCAGAGAGAATACCAGAGACAAGTGGTGAGAGTTCAGTAGCGGCAGATGGCCGCCGCTGGGCCCCCCCACCAGGAACCAGGCAAGACCTATCATTTATTGGTGTTAAAAAATGAAAAGGTATTTGCCTGTATTCCCGCTCTGCTGCTGCTGATGGTCCAGACAACTCCCTCTGGGTGGCTCTGGAGATCATCTTGTTGGGAACTACAGGTGTAGGGACGGAACATCAAGAGGAGCGGTGCCTCCTCGAAGAATGTTTCCACCCGAGGCCCCCGAACGCCATTTTGCAACCGAGAAGCTCTCTCTGCTACATCACAGAGAGAACAGGCGGCTGGAAAGCTGGGTCTAGCGAGGAGGAGACAGCTGGTAACAGAAGTAGCGGAGGGAGCGCCAGTCTCTGAATCCGGGGATGGGAGTGCAAACTTGGTCTAGCTGTCATCAAGTTCGCTACTTCCCCCCAGCAATTCCAAGCATCCTCCCAGGAAGAGCTGTTTCGAGCAGCAACCACCAGATCCTCCACTGCGGCCACCACCTCTCACTTGTTGCGGCTCCACTTCCTCCTGCTGCCGGTCTCGCTCGCTGACCATAACTGGCTGCATCCTTCTGTCATGGTTTGCCCCTCGGGGCAGGTAACTGGACTCAGATGCGTAACGAGCCTTTGACATTTTATTAAACAAACAGAAAATAATGCAGCACAAGGGCTGAAATAAAACAAATAACTTGGCAGGGCAGACAAAGACTCACAGGCTTGGATCAGAATCAGAATCAGATTTACTGCCATTGTTCATGTAGTACACAAACTAGGAATTTGTCTCGGTGCAATGCTGCAACATTAAACATGATAAAAATAAAAGATAGAAATAAAAAAAACTATACAGTGATCCCTCACTTATCGTGGTTAATGGGTTCCAGAACCGACCGCGAAAAGTGAAAAACCGCGAAGTAGCGTCACCCCAATGACGTCATCCATAAACAATATGTACGTTCATTCTCTCACTCTCATATGATACGTGTGTGTGTGTGTACGTGTACATACATACGTAGATGTAAACAAAGTGTACATAAATATGTTTTTAGAACTCTTTTATTCTTATAACAAGATACGTAACTCAAGATGAAAATGATTTACTGCACAGGTTAATGAGAGCTTTACTGCTCCTCAGGTGACACCTCATTGTGAGTGCTGGAGGCTCAGGATCATCGAGGGCAGCTTCCGATAGAGCTGAAGCTGCAGGAGGCAGCGTAGTGGCTCGACGGGAAGACTATTTCGCACAAAATGGCACAAGAGAACAGCAAAAAGTTCCACGCGGCGAGACTAAGTAACACGAGCGATAAAAAGCAATGAATGCGGTCTTCCTTCCCTTCATGGGCGCTCAGCAGGGAGAGGAGGTGGGTGAGACGTCTCGGCCAATCAGCTTGCGGGGTGAAACGTCTCGGCCAATCAGCTTGCGAGATTTCCGAGCCCAGCCAACACGACAACGGCGAACAGAGAGTTGTGCGGCTCTCCGTGTTGACACCTGATGGTCTAATGTAGTCTCCCTGCCTTCTGCTAGCGCCCGCCCATTATTTCTCAATTTTGAATTTTTGATGAATATTTTTGAAAAATCCGCGATGCACTGAGGGCGCGAAAGGTGAAGCGCGAAGTAGCGAGGGATCACAGTACATGCAAGACAAGGATCCTGGCAAGACAAGCAGAAGCATGGATAAATGTCAAATAATGACGATGATGCAGCACCCAGGTGAAAGGCTGCATCCCATAAATAACAGGTGCACAAACGGAACATAATTACAAACGGGTGTGTACACTTAGCAATTTAACAAGACCAAATCAGGCAATGCAAAAAGGGAACTGAGAACACTGTCAAAATAAAGCCAAACCAAGACAGCAGAATAATGACAAAAATGACAGTGCAAACATAAACATGATTATGATAAGAATTAAGCCAATAAACAGGACTGAATAATAATGACAACCAAGAGTACTAAACACAGAAGGCATGATATAATACTTACACCGGAGTGGTGGCCTAGTTGATACAGCAACCGCACCACAACCGGGAGGTCGTGGGTTCAAGCCCCGGCCAGGTCATACCTAAGACCATATAAAAATTGTACTTTTCACTTTCTAGCTTGATGCTCAGACTGGGAGAAGGAAAAGTTGTTTGTGGCGGTGCCTTGCATGGTAGTGCCCCCTCTGTTTCTGATGTGATTAACATTGTAGATAGGAGAAACGTAATTTCGTTCTACTGTACATGATTGGCTGTATGGATTGAATGACAATAAAGTTGGCTTCTTCTTCTTAATAATAAATAACCAAGGACCGGGCAGAGATAAACCTAAGGAATACAAAAGTCAAAGACAAAAATGAATAATAACAAATACAGAAAAACTCCAAAATACAAACTCAAAGCGAGAACATGGACTAGGGCCCATGCCCTGAAAACAAAGAACAAAGTCATAACGCAGGGTGAGGACATGGGGCCCAGTCCGTGCCCTGACAAGATTTAATACAGGTGCATCTCATAATTTTGATGGCTATGGCTTATAGCTCATGAAAAGAGTTGAGAGGTACAGAATCCAAGTTGCTTGAGGTCCAATGTGAAGTTCTCACAGTCGGTGATGATTTGGGGAGCCATAATAATAATAATAATACATCAGATTTATATAGCACTTTTCATAGACACTCAAAGACGCTTTACAATGGATACATTATTCTGTCATGAATGGCCCATTTCACGGGAGAAAGTAAGACATCAAACGCTCTCTGTGAGTTCGCACATTTATTAGCATTAAAAACAGACAAGAACATTAACATACAAAAACGCATGGAGTGCGTGGCGCTAACAAACAAGTACTCAATAATAAACGCTGGAGGAGAGGGGGCTCAACATCCAGGGGGACATGAAGCCGGGAACACTGAGCCAGGGGCCGAATCCAGCCGGAGCTCTCCCGAAGGCCGTAGGGGCTCATGGCTGAAAATAAGGGAAACACATACCTGGACGGAGCACTCCTACTCTCCTCAACAGCAGGACCCAAACACACTCGGGACAATATTTCTGCTCCTGAGGACGGGTCTACATGGAAGAAGGACAGAACAAACCCCAGAAGTTTGCCATGCCCTATATGAAGTACATAGTAATTAGTGACAGGTGTGAATGCATGAGTGGAGAAAATACAAAATGAATACAGGTGTATGAATGACAGAAAACAGAATGAAGTGTGCTGCTCCAACCAATCTGACATCCGGAAGCTGCACAACGCTGTCAAAATAAAACAGAACCATAACCATAACGATACAAACACAACAGAACCTCAAAATGTACATAATAATACTACAGATACAAAAAGGCAAGAATTAACCAGGAACCAAACACAGCAGACAGAAAAACACTAAACTAGACAGGAAACTGGGCATGGCGCCCACCCGTGCCCCAGGATCATGACATTATTCATTCACTTCACAGACAGACACTGATAGTGGTAAGCTACTACTGTAGCTACAGCTGCCCTGGGGCAGACTGACAGAAACGTGGCTGCCAATCCGCATCAGTGGCCTCTCTGACCATTTATGCACATTCATACCCAGTGTCATGGACACTGGAGGCAAGGTGGGTAAAGTGTCTTGCCCAGGGACACAACAGTAGGATGGCTGGAAAGAGCGAGAGTCGAACCACCAACCCTCCGGTTATTGGATGACCCGCTTTACATCCTGAGCCACAGCCAGGAGTTAGAGCATTTTACAAAAAATATAAAACTATGCGGAAAAACTGCAAATGAAGGAGAAACTACTACAATGTTTGCAGAGTTTCATAGCTGTGAGTGCAGATTTAAGGATTATTGTCATTTTTAGGGTTAATTAAGGTCCAATTAAGGATACTGTCATCTGCTAGTGTTTGTCTACTGTTTTTAACTGAATTTTGGGTTTTCATTAGCAATACGCCATAAACATCAAAATTAAAAGAAATAAACACTTGAAATGTATCACTCTGTAATGAATCTATACGAGTTTCATTTTTTGAATTGAATCACTGAAACAAATCAACTTTTCGATGGCATTCTAATTTATTGAGATACACCTGAAGTTGAGCCGGTGAATGTTAGGTCAAATCCTAAACTGAATGCTAGGTTTTGGACAAAAGTGTAATAGTATTTGCCATGTGTTAATTTGATTCCAACCTGATTGCCAAAACTTAAAATGGCATGAGTTAATTATTAATATCTCTTTTTCTGACAGGAGAGATAGGGTCATCCATGATGACATAGTCCACATAGTGTGAATGCGCGAAAGAAAAGCACGGGCTGCCTTTTCCCCTTCCACCTCCTCTGCCCTCTGCCAGCTTTCTCTCCCCATCCGTCACACCCTCCTTCTTTATTTTGTCACTCCCCTGTCCACCTGCCCTGTGGCACCCGTCCATTTGTCTGGTGAGGTCATCCCTCTGTTCTCCCTAATCCTGTGAGGTGCTCGTCTTTCTGACCCTGGTTAATCCACCTGTGGCCCCCAGCCCTTACCGCACACACACACACACGCACACACTGTCACACAGTTATTCTTGTATTGAATTGTCAGATGCTCAATAATTCTCACAGCATGCATATATACATAGTGACTCACAGACAACACATGCACACAATGATCTTCCACCTCTCCATATAAAACTGCCCCCGGTTCCATGTACAATAGTCATTCTGTCTCTGACGCTTTCTCTGGTGTCTGCTGAGTCCATTCTCATACAGGTATGTATTTCTTTTTTTATCTGCATCCTATAGATTTTGTTTTATGTCATTAAAATGTAATAGAGTTTGGAAGTGTGCAGCTTCAGACTCACTTCATACCTCAACATCCTTGAACCCAGAGAAAGAATTTCAAATGGGTTTTTTTTTTTGTTAAAAAATTTACTTAGCGCCATCAGTGGTGTGGCCAACATTGTGACTCATGCCACAGATGCACACTAGCATCTCTTAAACCAGCTTCAGACTGCATGACTTCAAAGGCATCAAAAAGGTTGCACAGTTCACACCACACAACATTTTGCTAAGTGATCAGGAGTGTTGAAGCCATGATGCGTTTAAACTATGTGACTAAACGGGGCTCACACACTACCTGATTTTTCACTAGTCCACTGGGCCTCCAAACAAGGTTCTGTCATGAAAGACTAAGTGAGCAGTCACATCGGAATTTATGGATATCTGCCAAAAATAAATGCTTAAAGTTGTTTGCACAATTAGTTCTGAAAAAGAAACAAATATGCAGTAGTATGTAAAAAAAAAAAAAAAAAAAAAAAAAAAAAATTACCCTCCCATTGACAATTTTTATTTTAAAAGATGTTAACAAATTGATTGACAAATTGGGTGATGAGAGATCAACCAGAGATTTCCCTCTGTTTGGAGGCTAGAGAATGCCGACTTCTGTAACTTGTCATTGACTTCAAAATTGAGCTTAAAATCATGTAGTGTGAGCTGAGATGAGCATTAGCCTCCTCATGTGTGAAAGGTGGAGCAAGACCCACATGTTTTATGGAAGATTCCTCTTCTTTTAAACAATGGCGCTTACAAAAAGTACATTTTTCTCTGTTGCTGATGCAGTTAATCCCAAGGTTTCAAGAACTGTAAAACTGACTTTATGGCTGGAAGTAGTAGAGGGACATGCGGACATGCCTCTAAGGGGCAGATTTACTAACGTGCTGTGCCATCGCAAAACCCTGTTTTGGCATTAAAAAACTACTGTTGAGATTTACTAAAGGGTGCAGGGCAAAATTTGTGGTGGAAAGGCGTGGACTATGTTAATTTTGCGCCTGGCCTCATTGCATATGTATTTGTGGGAGTTGTCATGTCAACACGCAAATTTGAGGGAGGGGACTATTTAAATGACTACCACAAGGTGATTTATTAAGGTTTGCGGTTGTCAGTATCCTGCTAAATGCGCCAGGATTTAATGTCCAAAAAAAGCTTGTCTTAATTTATCTGCGCCTGACATGATAGTGATTGTTGGTGCCAGGAGGAGACACTGATGAAAACCGAGGGCGCATGGCAGAAGCTTCTCTCTGCCTGTGACTTTATTTGGCATGACAGAAGAACAGATTATATGAATATCAACGGTCTGACAGAGATCAGTGTTATGTTGAACTGGACATCAGCCGGCAGGTTTTTTTTTTAAAATTTCATTTGTTTATACTGTATATAGCCTACTACATGAATTTGTATCCATAAAATAGGACACAATTGGACCCGTTATACCCGCAGTGGACATACAGATGGTGTCAGCTGATAATGACACTTTTTTCTTTTCTGCGGAGGTTACACTGGGATCTGGAGTTTTCCTCAGCTGCCCCTCGCTCTTGAAGCAAAATCTTCCACATTGTCAGTTTTCTTCATTTTTTTTTCTCTATCCATATTTCTATATTTACAGTATTTCTTTTTGCTGTGCATAAAACAGTAATTCAGTTCCCTCTTCTCTCTATTTCTCTCTCCCAGTTCAGGATACACAATATAGGAGGAAAACAACAATGAGATTATTAACAAAAAGAGCCCACAGATCCATAGAAACGTCCCCTGAAATTGCACCAGTTACCAAAAAAAACAGTTACCAAAAAAATGCAGATAGGGCCTATTGTTTTTTTTTTCCACAATATCTTTATTGAACCTTTTTTTTTTTTTTTTTTTTTTTTTTTTTAACAAACATGATACAAACAATCAAACACTAACACTAAAGTACTACAAAAAAAAAAAATGCACTAAAAACACCAACAACCACCAACAAAATCAAGTCTTCAACAATGCTCCTCTGTTTAGTCTAGACAATCCAATACATAAGTATACATATTATGTTCACCAGTTTGGAATTTACAAGGTCCACACACATCATTCACCTTCTTCTTCAAGAGTTATGTTTAAATTTTTTACATAATCAATAAAAGGTCTCCATATATTCTCAAACACAATTTCCTTTGATTTCAGTATATATGTTATTCTTTCTAATGGAAGGTTTGTTAACATCTGTCTTAACCACTGAGTCACATCTGGTCTATGAGTCTTTTTCCATAATAGTGCAATACATTTTTTGGCATTAAGCAAACTGAGGTCTATGAATGTTCTTTCACTTTTATTGAAATTATGCTTTTCTGGGTACAGACCCAACAAAACCAGTTTAGGATTCAATATGATTTGTTTTGAGATTATTTTTTCAATTGTTACCCTCACCTCTTCCCAAAACATTCTTATTAATCTACATTCCCATAAACAATGAAATAGGGTTCCTTTACTTTCCATGCATTTTGTGCATGTATCTGGTATATTTTTGTTATATCTATTTAACTCCTCCGGTGTAACATACATCCGCATTAACCATTTGAAATGTATCAATTTAAGGCGTGCATTTATTGATTTGGTTTGAGCTTCTGTACAAGCCAATTCCCATTGTTCCTCTGAAATTTCAATTTGCAGATCTTCTTTCCAGTAGTTTAATCTTTTCAGTGAATTTTCACTTGAAGATAGTGTCAATGAGTTATAAAACTCTGAAATAATACCCTTTCTTTTACTATCTTTCATCATCATTTTTTCCAAGGATGAATAAATAGGTCGAGTGAGAGCTTTATTTTGATTTGATCGAATAAAGTTTCTAAGTTGAAGATATTTAAAAAAATGTGTTCTATTGAGATTAAATTTGATCCTCAGCTCTTCAAAAGACATTATGTTGTCTGCACATGGCAAATATAAATCCTGAATCTTTTGTATCCCTTTTAAATTCCATACTTTAAATACAGCGTCCGCTCTCCCTGGTTTAAAATATTGATTACCCCATATTGGACTAAATTGTGACAATAACTGTGGTTCTTTTAAATAGTTTTTAGCTTCACACCATATTTTGATCATATGCTTTACAAATGGATTTTTAACTTGTTTTTGTAATTTTTTTGCCGAATCTGAGTATATGAATATGGGAAGAGGTAAAGGTAAATTGTATGATTCCATTTCAGTCCAGTGAGGGAGATCATTTGATGAAAAATAATATGTCATAGACCTCAGTTGTGCCGACCAATAATACAACATAAAATTTGGACATTTCAGACCTCCACGATCAAATGGTAAATATAATAAAGACAGACGTAATCTAGCCCTCCTGTTGTTCCATATAAATTCCACTAACTTTTTTTTTATTCTTGAGAATAGATCTAAAGGTGGTGATAAGGGAATGTATTGAAATAAATAAAGTATTTTAGGTAAAATATTACTTTTAAGTATATTGATTCTCCCGATCATCGACATTGGTAGTGACATCCATCTCTGAGTTAACTCACTGATATCTGACATTAAGGCTTCATAGTTGACACTGGCGACTGATTCTAGCTTAGGCATAATTTGGATTCCTAAATATTTAAACTGATTTACAACATTGAATTGATTTACCTCAGGGGCTGGGTAATTTCTCTGGGTCTCATTTAGCATTAATATTGAAGATTTAGTTTTATTTATTTTATATCCTGATATTTCCCCAAAATTCTTTATTAAATTCAACAAGGTTGGAATTGATTTTTTTAGATTCGACATAAACAAAATTATATCATCGGCGTACAGGGAGATTTTATGTTCTGTTGGTCCAACTTTAATTCCATATATTTGTGAATGTAAACGTATCGCTATCGCTAAAGGTTCAATTGCCATAGTAAACAGTAAAGGTGAGAGTGGACAGCCTTGTCGACATCCTCTATTGATTTTTATTGGTTTTGAAATATTGTTATTTGTTAGGATTTCTGCTGTAGCATTATTGTATATTATTTGAACCCATTTTATGAAATTATTTCCAAGTCCAAACCTTTGTAGGACTTCAAAAAGAAAGGGCCATTCAACTCTATCAAAGGCCTTTTCGGCGTCCAATGATAGGAGAGCTGTATCCGGTGCTTCTTTATTAAAATAGATAATATTAAATAGTCTTCTTACATTATGGAAGCCTTGTCTACCCTTTATAAAGCCATTCTGATCTCGATTAATAATATTTGGTAAAATTTCTTGTATTCGTCTTGCTAAAATTTTACAGATTATCTTAAGGTCGGCGTTTAATAGGCTTATTGGTCTCATATTTTCACATTTATTAGAGGGCTTACCTGGTTTTGGCAGCAGTATAATTAAGGCATTATTTATGTATGATGGTAAATTATTATTTTGAAATGCTTCTAAAACCATTTCCAAAAAAGGTTTTATTAATTTATTCTTAAATTTTTTATAAAGGTCAACTGGAAGACCATCTGGTCCTGCACTTTTTCCTGATTTCATATTATCAATGGCTAGCCCAACTTCTTCTTGACTAATTTTAGACTCCAATATCTCCCTGTTTTCATTTGGAATACACGGTATAGATAGTTCGTTCAAAAACCCATTTAGTTTTGTTAAATCAGGTTCATTTTTGGTATCATATAATTTTTCATAGTAATCTCTAAAGGCTCTATTAATTTCTAAAGGATCTATAACTACCTGTCCTTTACTTATAATACTGGTAATTGGTGTTTTAATTTCCAATTGTTTAATCTGCCATGCTAATAATTTTCCTGATTTTTCACCTTGTTCATAAAAAGATTGTTTCAATCTTAGAAGACTCGAGGCAGCTCTATTCGCTGATTTTTTGTCGTATTCAGCTCTCAAAATCAGTAATTCATTCTCCAACCTTGGGTCACTTCCTGCATACACTTTTTCCTGAAGATTTTTTATTTTATGTTCCAATTTAGCTCTCTCCTCTCGAGTCTTCTTAGATTTTGATCCTGTATAACTAATAATATGCCCCCTAATAAAAGCTTTGAAAGCCTCCCACTTTACACATGCTGATGTTTGTGTAGTATTGATGTCAAAGAACTCGTCTATCTGTTTTTCTATATACTTGACAAATTCCTCATCCTGAAGCCATTTATGCTGAAATTGCCATCTACCTGATTCCTTTGTCAATTTTTTATCTACATATATTAGACAACAGGGTGCATGATCAGAGATCACGATGTTATCATAAAAGCAGTTTTGAATCTTGGACCTTAATTCTGTGGAAATCAAAAAATAATCAATACGTGAGAATGTCTTGTAGGTACTGGAATAACAAGAATAGGCTTTAACTTGTGGTTTCATTTCTCTCCATATATCTAACAATCTCAATTCTTTCATAAAATGATTAATAGTCATCCTACATCCAATGTGCGTACAATCCAGTCCTGTTGATCTATCCACACCTGGATTCAATGTACAATTAAAATCCCCTGCTATTATATGTTGCCCTGTAAGTGATGATAAGATGAGAAATAAATTAGCAAAGAACTTCTGATCATCTATATTGGGACCATATAAGTTCACAAGATTTATATTTTCTAATAGCAAAGAACCTTGAATGATTACATATCTTCCAAATTTGTCTCCAATTACATTTTTCACTTGAAAAGGAACTGATTTATGTATGAGAGTCATAACTCCCCTGGCTCGGGATGAAAATGAAGAGGTGAATACACTTCCCTGCCATCTACTCCTAATTCTTTTAACATCCTCCTCTATCAGATGAGTTTCTTGTAAAAACACAATTCTTGAACCCATGTCCTTTATTTTATTCATAACTTGTTTAAGTTTTTTTAAATTTTGTAGACCTCTGCAATTCCATGAAGTTAAATTAAGATTAACACTTTGGTCCATGATCAATAGAGAGTTTGGGATTACCTTGCAGTGTAAACATGCTCATACAGAGAAGCAAAAACATGAGTGGTTGAACATTCATCCTACAAACTACACACAAACAAATTTCCCCTTCCCACACTTGTGGCAAACCCCCCAAAATCAAAAGAAAAATTCTGTCTCCCGATATAGCCATCGACCGTTCCACACCCACGGGGAACAGCCTAAGCCACTCCTTCTTCATCCTCCCAATCACCCTAACTCTACTGCTTTTAATGACGTAACATTAACTCTCCTCTGTAGTTTTCCAACTTAACTCCAAAATTTTTAACAACTTTGTACATCATAGTTTTTTTTTTTTTGTTTGTTTTGTTTTTGTTTTGTTTTTTTTTTAAATATATAATACAATCTATATTTTGTAAACTTACTATTTACTTCAAGTCAGTCAGATGCCTGTGCAAATGCTTAATTATTCTACCTTATATTTTGTTCATGCTTAGCTCCCACCAGTCTCTTCTTCTTCTTTGATCTTCTTGATGAACTCCTGCGCCTCCTCTGGGGTCTTGAAGATGTGGGTTCTGCCCTCATACGTGGTCAGCAGTCTCGCAGGATAGATTACACCATGACGAATCCCAAGGTTGCGCAGCTCCTTACGTACGGGATCAAACTGCTTCCTCAATTGCTGGATTCCTGTGGCCAAATCTGGGTAGAACCGCACCTGCTGGTCCTGGTGTTTAATCTCTCCTTTTTTAGCTCGTGCAGCGTTGAAGATCTTCATCCTGTCTCTGTTGTTAAGAAACTTCATAATTAAGGTCCTCGGCGGTCCCTTATCTCTCCGTGGGCCAATGCGATGTGCTTTTTCCAGAACCACTGCTGATTGCAACTCCTCGCTGCCCAGCACCTCCGGAATCCACTTTTCCAGAAAGGAACATATGTCCCGACCTTCTGATTCCTCTGGAAGACCCACCAGCCTCAAATTATTCTGTCTCGACCGAGATTCCAAATCCAAAATATTATCTTCCAGAGATTTATTTTTTTTTTCCAAAGTGCGCACCTTTAATTGAAGACGGGTGACGTCATCTTCAGCACTAGCGAGACGGAGCTCCATCTGCGCCGTTCGTTCTACACAGTCACCCAATTCCTTTCTTATTCCTTCCAACGCTGTCATAATCCCATCAAATCTAGAGGAAAAGTCCGCTCTCATTGAACTCATGGCAGCCATCAGCGCATCTGCGCCATTCCCCGCAGAAATCGCAGCGTTGCCAGCCTCCTCCGCCATATATGGAGCCCTGTTTGCTGCGTCACAGACCTGAAAGTCCGTTAATTTGGACTGTTTCGGTGGCTCGCTTTTTCCTTTTCCTGGTTTTCCAGCCTTAGGCTTCGCCGACATATCCTCGCCCAAACGCTGGGATACGTTCTGTCCCAAATGAGAGAGTTATTTGCCGATTTTTTTTTCCAGGAGCAGAGCAGAGCGAGACACGTCCGTCCTACGTGGCAGCCATAACCGGAAGTCCGATAGGGCCTATTGTTGACTGTAGGTGCAGTGTTTACAAAATTGCAGCAACCAGTCCTACAGAACTTCACCAAGTGACAGCAGAACAGACAAGATGATGACGTTTGGATACAACACCAGCTCTAAGTTACGTGAAAAAAAAATTAGATCAGTGTTTTTCAACCTTTTATGAGCCACGGAACCCATTTTATGCTGGAAAAAAAAAATCACGCCAGCACCCACCAATCTAAAATGTTATGACACATTGTATCCTATTGCAACATACAGTGGTGTGAAAAAGTGTTTGCCCCCTTCCTGATTTCTCATTTTTTGTATGTTTGTCACACTTAAATGTTTCAGATCATCAAACAAATTTAAATATTAGACAAAGATAACACAAGTAAACACAAAATGCAGTTTTTAATTGAAGGTGCTTATTATTAAGGTTAAAAAAAAATCCAAACCTACATGGCCCTGTGTGAAAAAGTAATTTCCCCCTGTTAAAACATAAATTAACTGTGGTTTATCTCATCTTTGGAAAGTTGAGTTCAATTTTCTAGCTATTCCTAAAGCTTTGGGATTCCAGTGAACCACAGTGAGAGCCATTATCCACAAATGGCAAAAACATGGAACAGTGGTGAACCATCCCAGGAGTAGCTGGCCGACCAAAATTACCCCAAGAGCACAGCAACGACTCATCCAAGAGGTCACAAAAGACCCCACAACAACATCCAAAGAACTGCAGGCCTCACTTGCCTCAGTTAAGGTCAGTGTTCATGACTCCACCATAAGAAAGAGACTGAGCAAAAATGGCCTGCATGGCAGAGTTCCAAGACGAAAACTACTGCTGAGCAAAAAGAACATAAAGGCTCATCTCAGTTTTGCCAGAAAACATCTTGAGGATCCCCAAGACTTTTGGGAAAATACTCTGTGGACTGACGAGACAAAAGTTGAACTTTTTGGTAGGTGTGTGTCCCATTACATCTGGCGTAAAAGTAACACAGCATTTCAGAAAAGGAACATCATACCACCAGTAAAATATGGTGGTGGTAGCGTGATGATCTGGGGCTGTTTTGCTGCTTCAGGACCTGGAAAACTTGCTGTGGTAAATGGAACCATGAATTCTACTGTCTACCAAAAAATCCTGCCGGAGAATGTCCGGCCATCTGTTTGTGACCTCAAGCTGAAGCGCAGTTGGGTTCTGCAGCAGGACAATGATCCAAAACACACCAGCAAGTCCACCTCTGAATGGCTTAAGAAAAACAAAATGAAGACTTTGGAGTGGCCTAGTCAAAGTCCTGACCTGAATCTGATTGAAATACTGTGGCATGACCTTAAAAAGGCAATTCATGCTCGAAAACCCTCCAATGTGGCTGAATTACAACAATTCTGCAAAGATGAGTGGGTCAAAATTCCTCCACAGTGCTGTAAAAGACTCATTGCCAGTTATCGTAAACGCTTGATTGCAGTTGTTGCTTCTAAGGGTGGCCCAACCAGTTATTAGGTTTAGGGGGCAATCACTTTTGCACACAGGGCCATGTAGGTTTGGATTTTTTTCCCCTTAATAATAAACACCTTAATTTAAAAACTACATTTTGTGTTTATTTGTGTTATCTTTGTCTAATATTTAAATTTGTTTGATGATCTGAAACATTTAAGTGTGACAAACATACAAAAAAAATGAGAAATCAGGAAGGGGGCAAACACTTTTTCAGACCACTGTCTCTATATATTTTTTACTACATGATTATCATGACCTGAAATGCTAAAAAAATATATATATATACTGCCGTGGTGGGCAATACGGATTATTCATCCATCCATCCATCTTCTACCACTTAATCCTTTTCAAGTCACAGGGGGCCTGGAGCCTATCCCAGCGTGTTTGGGCGAGAGGCAGGGTACACCCTGGACAGATCGCCAGTCCATTGCAGGGCCAACACAGATAGACAGACAACTATTCACTCTCACATTCATACCTAAGGACAATTTAGAATCCCCATTCAAGTTTATTAAATTTGTTGAAAATGTGCATAATAATAATGATGATAATAATAATCTTATCAGTCAAATTTAACTTCAACTTTATTTTGTGTTTTTTAAATAAACGCTATATTTATAGCTGTATAAAAGTGTGTGACAGTGTCTACAAAAAGCACTCCTATTTGGCTTGCCAAGCAACTCAATCCTCATGGTGACAGAGAGCGTTAGACTCTAATGCCGGAGGTCGTAATTTCAATCCCCTCAGATGCCACCAGTGTTTCTTGCATCATGTCACATGTACAAAAGGAATAACTACTGTTACTAGATTGTGAAATGGCAGCGAGGTAATCATCACATGATATACTGTATTTGAATGAATTATTTGCAATATCAGGTGAATTTTTGATATTGCAGTTATTGTCAGTACTGCTACATCACTGTACTCCTATTCTGGATATAATATAGTCAAAGGACTAAACTAATTTGTAGTTTAGATCTATTAACCAAGGTGTAAGACTGGTAACTCCTTATATTAAAAACAAATGACAAAACAGACTCAAGATCATTGAACTTGATCAAAGAAAATGAGAAACAGATTTTAGCGTTGTAGTCATGTGTCCTGAATCCACAAATTCCTTTAGAAAAGGCAATATAATACAGTATCCATGTCACAGATATCAAATAAAAAAACAAATCTTTCAACTTTGGATGTATTGTTTGGTAACATTTATTTATCAGCAGCTTTTTTTTTTTTTTTCAATATATGTATTTATTTCCACTGTATTCTGCAAGTCATTGGGTAATGACCGAAAGAACGAGATCATGGATACAAGTGGCTGAAATGAGCTTTCTCCGTAGGATTGCTGGACTCACCCTCAGAGATAGGGTGAGGAACTCAATCATCCGGGAGAGGCTCAGAGTAGAACCGCTGCTCCTCCACATTGAAAGGAGTCAGTTGAGGTGGTATGGGCATCTGATTAGGATGCCTCCTGGACGCCTCCCACCTGAGGTGTTTCGGGCACGTCCCACTAGGAGGAGACCCCAGGGCAGACCCAGGACTCGGTGGAGAGACTATGTCTCCCAGCTGGTCTGGGAACGTCTTGGTATCCTCTCTGAAGAGCTGGAGCAGGTGGCTGGGGAGAGGGAAGACTGGGCTTCTCTGCTTGAACTGCTGCCTCCGCGACCCAGACCTCCGAAAAAGTGGTAGAAGATGGATGGATGGATGGATGTATTCTGCAAGTTTTTTGTTACCGCTGCCAAGGAGGTTATATTTTAGTCGGCATTAGTTTATAACCTCCGCCAAGAGGAGGAGGTAATATTTTCACCAGCGTGGGTTTGTTGGTTTGCCTGTCTGTCTGTTAGCAACATTACTCAAAAAGTTATGTATGGATTTTGATTAAATTTTCAGGAAAGGTGTGCAATGGTATGGGGAATAGATGATTAGATTTTGGTGATGATCTTAGAGTGCATACTTCCCCCGAGAGCTTTGTTTGTATTTGTGCAGCAGGATTACACAAAAGCTACTGGATATACTGTATTTGGATGAAATTTTCACCAGAGGTGGTTCTTGGGCTATAGAGTAATCCATAACATTTTGGTGATGATCCGAGAGTGCATACCTCCACCAAGGCTCTTATCTTCTCACTCCGTGTTAGCAAAAATACTCCAAAACTATTGAATGGATTTGGATGAAATTTTTTCCAGAGGTGGTCCTTGGCCTAGTAAGGAACCAATAGCATTTTGGTGATGATCCGAAAATGCATACCTCTGCCAAGGATCTTATCTTTCTCACAGGGAAACTTTCTCACAGGGACGCCACAGAATGTGTGCGTTGGCAGCAACACCTCCAAGACCATCACACTGAGCACAGGGGGCCCACAAGGGTGCATGCTCAGCTCACTGCTCTTCACCCTGCTGCTGACTGCGTACCAGCCTACAGCACCAACCACATCATCAAGTTTGCGGACGACACAACGGTGGTGGGGTTCATCACCAACAACGAAGAGGCCAACTACAGAAATGAGGTGACCCAACTGGTCCAGTGGTGTAAAGAGAATAATCTCTTCCTGAACGTTGGAAAAACCAAGGAGATTGTGGTCGACTTTAGGAGGGGACACGCATAGCATCCCCCTCTGATCATCGATGGTGCAGTTGTGGAGAGGGTGAGCAGCACCAAGTTCCTGGGGGTGCACATCTCTGAAGACCTCTCCTGGTCCAACAACACCATATCACTGTCCAAGAAGGCTCAAACTTGCCTCCATTTTCTCCGCAAACTGAGGAGAGCACGAGTCCCACCCCATCATGTGCTCATTCTACCGAGGCACCATTGAGAGCATCCTCACCAGCTGCATCACGGTGTGGTATGGAAGCTGCACCGCCTCCTGCCAGAAGACACTACAACACACAGTGAAAGCAGCCAGCAAGATCATTAGTGCCCCTCTGCCCCCCCTCTCAGACATCTACCTCACCCGCAGAGTCATCAACATTGCAGGTGACACCTCCCACCCCTCACACCCCCTCTTCAGCCCCCTGCCCTCGAGGAAAAGGTACTGGAGCCTCTGGGCCCGCTCCACAAGACTGCTAAACAGCTTTGTTCATCAGGCCATCAGGACCCTGAACTCTGTCCACTTCCTCCCCCCGGACCGTAACGCACTCACCCGCACAATAACTACCTCAGCTACTGGCACAGAAAGACTGGCACACCAACAGTAATACATCTGCTCCTGTATGTCTCTGCACTTTACTGCAACCAGTTGCACAAATGCCATATCTGCTGCTGTCTGGTATTGCAATACTGATTAGGTACAGTCCTATCTGTCACTGTCTGCACCAACACTATCGCATTGAACTTGCAACTACGAGTATTACTGCTCTACTTTTTCTGTATATAGGATTGCTGGGTGTTATCATTTAGCTTTATTTGCACTACGGGATTACTTTACTTACTTACTTACTTAGTCCTCTTTGTTCATCGTTTATCTTTATTTGCACTGTGGGATGTCTGGGTCTATCTTTTGTCGCTGTTTGCACTATGAGTAGCATTAATGTACATAGACTGCTGTTGTTACTTTTCCAACCTCATTCCTTTTTTTATATTGCACACATCACTGAAGAGAGAGAGAAATGCCATTTCAGTTCTCCTGTATGTCTTGTACATAAAGTAGTACTGACAAATAAAATCTTTGAATCTTCTCACAGTGTGTTTGCAAGAATCCTCCAAAACTACTGGATAGACTTTGCTGCAATTTTCACCAGAACTGGCTTGTTGCCTACACACAAACCCATTACATTTTGGAGGTGATCCATGATGGACAGAAGGAGCCTTGGTGGAGGTATGCACTCTCTGAGTGCTTTTATAGTTTGTTTGTTAGTCTGTTAACAAAATAACTTAAAAAAAAGTTATGAACAGATTTGGATTAAATTTTCAGGAAAACTGTATAATGGAATGGGGAATAGATGAGTAGATTTTGGTGATGATCTGTGACTGCATACCTCCACCAAGGGCTTTGTTTGTATTTGTGCAGCAGGGTTACACAAAAACTATTGATTGGATTTGGATGGAATTTTCACCAGAGGTGCTTCTTGGGCTAGAGACAAGCCCATTACATTTTGGCGATGCTCCAAGAATGCATACCTCAGCCAAGGCTCTTATCTTCTCATAGAGTGTTAGCAACAATACTCCAAAACTACTAGATGAATACTGATGAAATTTTCACCAGAGGTGCTTCTTGGGCTACAGACAAATCCATTACATTTTGGTGATGCTCCAATAATGCATACCTCAGCCAAGGCTCTTATCTTCTCTGTGTGTTAGCAACAATACTCCAAAACTAGAAAAGCACTCAGAGAGCACATGCCTCCACCAAGTCTGCTTCTATCCCAAATGGATCACCTCAAAAATGTAATGGGTTTGTGTGTAAGCCACGAGCAAGTTCTGGTGAAAATTGCATCAAAGTCTATCCAGTAGTTTTGGAGTATTCTTGCTAACACACTGTGAGAAGATAAGAGCCTTGGCGAAGGGATGCATTCTCTGATCATCACCAAAATGTAATGAGTTCCTCTCTAGGCCAAGAACCACCTCTGGTGAAAATTTCATCCAAATCCATCCAGTAGTTTTTGTGTAATCCTGCTGCACAAATACAAACAAGGTTCTTGGTGGAGGTATGCACTTTCAAATTATCATCAAAATTTAATGGGTTCATTCGTGGCCCAAGGGCTACCTCTGGTGAAAATTTCATCAAACTCCGTCTAGTAGTTTTTGCATAATCCTGCTAACAAACAGACAGACAAACAGAAACCAACCCGATTGCATTACCTCCTTGGCGGAGGTAACTACTGAATGGATTTGGATGAAATTTTGACCAGAGGTGCTTCTTGGGCTACAGACGAATCCATTACATTTTGGTGATGATCTGAGAATGCATACCTCAGCCAAGGCTCTTATCTTCTCATCGTATGTTAGCAACAATACTCCAAAAGTAATGGACAGACTTTGCTGCAGTTTTCACCAGAAGTGGCTCTAGGCCTACACACAAGCCCATTACATTTTGGAGGTGATCCATGAGGGACAGAAGGAGCCTTGGCCAAAGTCTGCACTCTCTGAGTGCTTTCTAGTTTGTTTCCTTGTTCACTCTTCTGCTCTATCAAACCTATTAATACTGTACAATTGCCTGTACAGAGGTATTGTTTGCACATCCACTCTCCTGTTGGTGGGCACCTGTTGTCCTTGACTAAAATTAACCCACTAAAGCCTTTGCCTGTTGCTCACTGGAACTTGACTCTTCTCCCAAATCCTCCGGTTTGTTTGTCCCCCTTCTATTTAGTAGTTCCAAATGGCCACTTTTCAGCTGTCCTGACAAGTGTTGAAATGTGTGCATCTCATTCATCCATCTGGCATCCTGTCATCACCCCCCCCACACACACACACACACACAGAGGTCTTATTACATGAGCACATTTTCCCCTTCATAGAAGTAAGTTAAACAGTGAGAAGTAAAACTATTTATGTCACAACTCTGTAAATCAACAAAAACAAAAATGACAAGAAACTACAGCAAAGGAACCTTCTTCTTCTTCTTCTTCTTCTTCTTCTTCTTCTTCTTCTTCTTCTTCTTCTTCTTCTTCTTCTTCTTCTTCTTCTTCTTCTTCTTCTTCTTCTTCTTCTTCTTCTTCTTCTTCTTCTTCTTCTTCTTCTTCTTCTTCTTCTTCTTCTTCTTCTTCTTCTTCTTCTTCTTCTTCTTCTTCTTCTTCTTCTTCTTCTTCTTCTTCTTCTTCTTCTTCTTCTTCTTCTTCTTCTTCTTCTTCTTCTTCTTCTTCTTCTTCTTCTTCTTCTTCTTCTTCTTCTTCTTCTTCTTCTTCTTCTTCTTCTTCTTCTTCTTCTTCTTCTTCTTCTTCTTCTGTTGATTGGCAGTTGGCAACCAGCTTACAGGTGCATTATTGATAAAATTCTACCAATTCATGCATGATAAATTGACACAAAATGCAGATCAATTTTATTACCCTTTCAGTAAGTTGTATGGAAACATGCAAGATCGTTTTAGATGGAAAGATGGACCTTATTGTCATGTCTGTAGAATAATGACAAAATTAGTGCAGCAATGTGTTTTTGTGCTGCGCCCCCCGCCTTGTGCCAATGCTCTTGTTAGTTTATGTCAATGCATTTTCTGTTTTTACACTTTGCGTCATGTCCTCTAATTACCAGCAGACAGTGCGCTGGCTGTGCTGGGAGAAGGAGGCTCATGTCAAAGAGGTGTGGCAATGGCTCAGTGTCAGCACATTGGTATTATGGTGCATTTTTTGACATTGCACTTTTGATCAGGAAAACGGAGGTCTACCATCAGAGTCACATTGTTTAATGCTATTTCAGTGATGTATTTTGAATTTGTGCAGCTTTGAAGCTCAGGAGCTCAAGAGGAAGCAGCATGTGGTGGGATTTTCGGTTATTTTAATTGAGATAATTGGAACAGTTATAATCTAACCAGCCATCATTTTAATTATAATACAATGATAAACTTAATAGTATTGTATTCCATCCACATTCTCATTTTCATTGCAGACTTATTATTTGAGTCTATAGATTAGGCATTAATGTATTAATTTTTTAGGGAATGAATAAATGAACAGGGAGTGTATGTGTGTTCTGGTGTGGATGTGTAACCACGACCAGAGAACAGCTGGCAGGGGTGCATGAAATCGACATTCATTATTATCTAGTGTTGACAGTTTTTACAATTTTAAACTTATTCACTGCCATTCTTTTAAAAGAATGATTCAAAATGAAAATATCCTGACAGTTGTTTTGAATTAAAACAACCATTTTGCATTCGGCAGAGCAGATTAATTGAGCTCAGGCCAGATGAATGGTCCATTCTTTCTTGACATAAAAGAGAAGGTTGGATGAATGATAATATAACTGAAAGAAATTTTACAACTATGTCAAAATCATGGACAAAGAGAAAGACTGGCGTGATCTCTGAATTATAGCCGACAGCTCTCATCTGTGCGAAAGCAAGGCTGTTGAGTTAGAAAGCTCCTTAAAAGTTACTTACTCTTAAATCTGTTTTCACTTTGTGAATGAGCCTGCATTGTCCTCAGCGCAAAATGGATTTATCTCCCTATTTAAATGCTTAGTGTTATGTTGTTGATCTCAGACTCCAGTTTATTAAAGGGAATGAAAGCAAAGGCAGCAATTGGTTTATTTCACATTATGCCTAAAACACACCTCTGAATAATTAAGAGCATTAGGACAGCCTTTTTGACTTCATGGGCAGAAAATTCAGTTACGCGCAGCTGTAATAGCAATATGAACTTGGAAACGCCCATAAATGCTCCCAGCACTTCAAACAACTGATTATGAACTGCATCATTGTAATATGGCCCCAAGGCATTCCCAGGCCAGCTAGAAGACATGATCTCTCTAGCATGTCCTGGGTCTGCCCTTGGATCTCCTCCCAGTGGGATGTGCTCAAAAAACCTCAAGTGGGAGGTGTCCAGGAGGCAACCTGATCAGATGCCCAAACCACCTCAGCTGGCTGCTTTTGATGTGGAGAAGCAGCAGGTCTCTTCTTGAGCCTCTCTCAGATAACTGACCTATCTCTAAGAGTAAGTCCAGTAATCCTACAAAGAAAACTCATTTCAGCCGCTTGTATCCATGATCTCATTCTTTCGGTCATTAACCAAAGTTCATGACCATAGGTCAGGGTAGGAATATAGACTGAGTAGTAAACGACAGCTTTGCTTTTGAGCTCAGCTCCCTGTTCACCACAACAGACCGGTACAACATCTGCATCCCTTCAGATGCTGCTTCAGTTCATCTATCAATCTCCTACTCTGTTCTCCCTTCACTCATGAATAAAACCACAAGATACTTAAACTCTTCCACTTGGGGCAGGAGCTTGTCCCCTACCGGGAGAAGGCAATCTAAGTAAATAATGTTTCCAAAATCATTTTGATGGTACATCAGCCTTTGATTGGGTGAGTGTCACTACCACCATAGCCTGAATCTACCTGTGTCACCTGCAAAAGCACTATGAAACTTTCTTGCTCCTGGTAGGAACACTGAAAACAGGACAATGTGCATGTTTTACAGCATGAGTTCCATTATCCAATCATAGGGCATGACTTTAGCCACCAACAAAACACCCTGCAATTAGCTATTGGAAATCAGCCAGAAAGAAACATGCCAGTGACAGTCTTTTCAGTATTCTGAGCAGGAACAGGAAAGTTCCATGGTGCTACTTTAAAGATTTATTTGTAGCTATGTTTATAATACCACCTGTGGCCAGTTCTCTTCTTCAGATTCACACCAAATCAAGAAGATGTACATAATCTGTATGGAGTGAATGACCTGCCACAGGTGCCGCTAAAACAAAGATTTTCCAGAGTTACCAATAAAACCTTTAAATATGTAATCTGTTGTGAACAATGAACAGGGCTAAAGAACCAAAACATTAACTTTTTGTATTTCAGCAAAACTAGCATGCCAGTCTGTTATGTCTTCAAATCTGTTTAGAGTCCCACCTACTCCTTTGGAAAATGTTTTGCTCTCAGTTGTCACCCTCCTTTGGCAGTAAACAGTCAGACTTTTAATCTGTGTAAACTGACCAGCACAAAAGCAGAAAGGAAAAAACCAAAGCTTTTTGATTGACTATGAATTCTACTTGTAAGCCAAGCCACTGTTTTGATTGTCTCAACATGGTACTAAGCCAAACCCTCTCCTGTACGTAAATTCATACTTGTTGACTTTCATGACAGAGAGCTTAAAACCCCTTGACGCCTGAATTTATTTCCAATTATGAAAAAAAAAAAAATTTCACTTGTGTTTTTGCTTTCAAGTAGATGCTAAATTAAGTTGAGAAAGTTAATTTGACACGAATTCACGACAATCGACGTCAAGGGGTTAAGTCACACCCCTCTATTTCCACATAAGGGACCCTAAATCGGAGAAAATTTCCTCTGAAGTGAATAACAAGAGAAAAATTATCTTTTGATCCCGAGTGAATTTTGACATGAGTTACATATATGATTCGGTTCAGTTTATTCAGTTCATTCACAGGAGACAAGACAACAAGAAAAAGAGATAACTGTTTGTCAACTTAAAAGATAATTTTCCACACAATTAAAGTTGTCATATAATAAAAGAGTAATATTTACTTTTTGTGAAACAGTCCTGGGAATGAACCAGCAACCCTCTGGTCACTAGTCCACATCCCTAACCATTAGACCACCACTGTCTTATTATGTATTATGCAAAAAAATGGCAGTTAAACAAGAACTGGTTTATTGAATCTGAAAAAAAATGTCACATCTTTGCAATGAGTAAGCAGTATTTACCTACTTAATGGTTACAACTAAAGGTTCATTATCTCTAAAGTGCTTTATATACTGTATATCTGTAAAATATTCAAATAAAAAGTATTATCTAGTAAGTTGTCTACATACTGTATACCTCCAAGACCTCATAGGTGGTTATGGGGATAATTAATTACGTTTTTTTTAAACATATATACCAGGCTGTGGCAATAGGCACATCAAGCTATTTTAATTTGTAAAGTGAAAACCATACAATATTGTATACTATACAAAAGAAACTCAACAACTCAAAGGAAGAACATGTAGCATAATAGTATAATAACTGAGGGTAGTATCTCTAGGAGCAGCAAATGATGAGGAACATTCAAGAGCACTGTTCTTTTTTGGTTTTCATCAGGGTGTTTAAAAGGTTGCAAAACTCTGCACACAGTTTTTAAGGTCACAAACCATTTTGTCATAAAGGGTCCTAATAAATAATTAATCCTTTATTAGTCCCACAATGGTAAAATTACAGAAATTACATTTGCAAAGGTTTGTGGAAAAATGCACTTGGCAAATAAAAAAAAAGTTTTTAAAATTTTTCGGTGACAAGAAAAACTGTTTGGGACTTTAACAACTGTTTGCGAACTATTTGGCAACTTTTTACAAACCCTTACGAAACCCCAAAATTGCTGCATTCACTAGCATTCACCTCTCTGTGAGGGATAATTCAAGATCAAGGAAAGTGCTGGCTCAGTCTTTGGGTGTACAGTCTCCTGATGCCACTGGACGGTAGTGCCTAAGGAGTTAAAGCAGGTTATCCAATAAGCTGTGGGGGTTATTGGATGACCCTACCAGTCTGTAGAGTGAATGAATACTGAATCCACTGTAAAACGCTTTGGTTGTAAAGTGCAATATAAATCCAATCGATTATTATTAAATCTGAAAACTGTGAGCTGGTTCCACTGAAGAGATAGTGTTGTAATGTAAGTGACCTTGTCAAGACTTAGACCTACATACCAACTGGTCTTGGTCTCGACTTGGTCTTGGGAAACTCTGGTCTTGACTACAACACTATGAAGAGGAGGCATAGGTGGACTATGTAGAAATTGCAAGTAATTACTGGCAACACCAGATGGCAGTAATGAACATCTTCACGAGTTTCAACCAAATTTGATAAAGTTTGGTTGTTGTTTTTTTTTTTTTTTTTTTTACCCGTGATGACTTCTTCAAGTTTGTCTTCTCCAAGTAAACTGGTAATTAACTGGTATCATTACATGCTAGTAATTAACCCCTTGCACTCCGGTCAGTTTTACTAAAAACGCCAAAAAATAATGTGCCCAAAGTAAATCGAAAGCTGTTCTTCAACCCTGTGCAGCATCTTCATGGGGTTGGTCTCATTTAAAAGAAAACACTTTGAATTTTTTGGCAAAACAGTCATAATCTCTCTAAGTGCTCCAGCCACTGAGTTACAGTCATCTAAACATACTGAACTTGAAGAAAATAAATTTGGCCTGGGTGTTTTTTTGGATACAAATGCTTGCAAATAACACACAGCTTCAGATCCGGGCTGGAAAATGAAACAGAAATGTAGAACCAAGTGTTATCCAGCTGAGGTCCAAATTTTGTAACAATACCACAAAAAATGAATATATTACACAGCTTTTTCCTCAGGTTGTTCCCAGGCGTTTTGGAACTGTGCCAAATTGTGCCAAATGGCACAGTTTGGAAAAACATCTGTAACTTTTGAATGATTCAATGTAGAAGCTTCATTTTGGGCTCTAATGAAAGGTCACACTCAAGGCTGTGTCTGTGTGTGTGTGGGGGGGGGGTTTGTCGTCCCCCCCCCCCTCGCTACAGAGGACGGAGATCGGCCATCGCTACATGACGGATTAGCCTCATGTGGGATGTGGGACAGCAGCTCAGTCACCGCGGCTCCCCCCCTCCCCCGCTACAGAAGAATAGTCAGGAATAAAGAATAATTTAGCTTATAACACCTTACCTCTTCACAGCAGCGTCCTGGCGAATTTCTCTTCCCCATTGTCAGACGAACGCAACGCTGGTCCGCTCGTGGTTCTGGTCTCGCGACCCGATCAAAACATAATTCCATTATTGCGGTTTTGTGCTTCCGTGATTGCGGTTTTTGGCGAACGATTTTTCAAAACAAATAACAGTAGTAATTAAAAAAAGACTGGCGAAGGCGTGTGTGTCACTCAGCCTTCGTCGTCAGCCTCCGTCGGTCCATGACCATGGAAGAAATCATAACGTCTCATAACATCTAATCCTTTTTTGATCCACTCCAGCAGTCAGTCTTCACCCAGCCTTAAAAAAAAAACAGCTCATGAACTTCTCTGCTTCAATTAAGATAAGATAAGATAAGCCTTTATTAGTCCCACAATGGGGAAATTCCAGGATTGCAACAGCACAGGGATAGCAACACTCAGAGCAACAATCAGAAGGCAAGAAAAAACAACATCTAGTAAACATATGTCCATATTACTATAAATGTATATATAGAGACACACAGTGCAGAGCATTGGCTCACTGCATTCACAGCAGGCGGGTCCTCCTTCCTAGGTTTTCAGTCATTGGTTCTTCAAGGTTTCAGAAACCCAATTCAAGGCTCTTATTAGTCGAATGAGAGGTCAATCAGATGAACTAATCTGTTCGCGGCTGTGTCTGCAGCTTTTATTTTCAGTGTGCGCTTGGACGCCACTACATCACCATCACCACCTACATCACCATCTACACCATGCGTCCTAGAGCGCACGAGAGCACCCTCGTGCGCTCTAGGACGCAGAGACTTGCCCATCCGCGGTACAACAGAGCGCAAGAGGTTAACGTAATTAAGTTAAAATACAGGATTTTGACTCTGAAATGAAAACTGGTTTATACTCACCCTGCTGGTGTAAACTAGTATTTATCACTTTATCAGCCCTGCAAACATCATAAATAGATTCATAGCTCTGCAATATCATAAATGATCATATTTGGCATGACAGCAAAAGAGATGTTTCTTTACATTCTAATTATATTTTTAGCTATTTCTGGAATATTTGAAAGTTGAGGATACAAGTTGTCCTTCACTCAAGGAGAAACACCATTTTATAAATAATATGCTGAGCATGATTTTTCACTACTTCAAAAGAGGAATTCCAAAAAACACTTGGATTTTTGTGGAACCTTCAGGCATGATGGTGACAGCTAGACCTGTTAACTTTAAAGGCCTCCCACTCATCAGAGTCAGTATTAGCACATGGGAAGAGAACATAAAGTTTACAGATGTGGTGTTGAAAGAACAGATGGGACACTGGCATCCCAAGCTGCCAAATCTGGCATGGCAGTGGGAATGCGGGCAGAGCTTTCAACAGCAGTTACTGCCTGTTTTAATGTAACCATGCAGTCGCAAGGTTGAGAAAGTCAAAGAAAGTCAGTTGAATGGATGGATCAATGCATGGGTGGAGGATGCCTTAGTCTTCTGATCACCATGAATCTGTAAATCAGGCGCTAAGATAGGGTGCTAATGGTGGCTCTGCCTGTCAGATTTTGTAATAAGAAAACACTTAATTTCAGCTCATCTGTGATTCACTCATATGCTATTCTAAAATAATCCCCAGTTCAAAACCAGACCTGCTAAACTGTCAGAAATATCAGAACACCAAGAGATGGTGCATGTGAGCAAGGAAGGATGGGAGTAGAAAGTGAGAGAAACACTATCGCTCATGCCTCTGACCTTGTCACATTCTCACCTGTTGATGTTCCATCAGCCACCCCACCCCACCCGCATGCCCCCTGCCAGGAAGGTGTCATCAGCACACACCCACTGTGAATGTTTGTCTCCCTGTGATTTTATGGCAGAACAAAGGCAGCTCAGATGGACAATATATAGCCAAAACATCTCTGTGATCATTAGCCTGTTTTTCCATCACCAAAGGGATTAATCACAAGAGAATAAAGACTTAAGCATCGTGCTTTTTGAGAATAGCACACTCCTGTCATCAAGCCTGGACTGCCATATTGTCAGTATTTTGTCTTTGTAGCGTGTAAAAAGACAGACCTCTGTATCATTTAGTCCCACAAGTGTTTAGATAGTAGTTGTCCCTTTTTCTGAAATTCATTTACAGTATATATACACTGTAAATTGACAACAACAACAATAATTAATAATAATAATAATAATAATAATAATAATAATAATAATAATAATAATAATAATAATGGTTTGCATTTATATAGCACCTTTCAAGAAACCCAAAGCACTTTACAATGAAAATCCATTATTCATTCACTCCACAATGGTAGTGGTAAGCTACTGCTGTAGCCACCGCTGCCCTGGGGCAGGATGACAGAAACATGGCTGTCAATCTGTGCTAATGGCCTCTCCGACCACTACTGAACATTTATGCACATTTATACCCAGTGTCATGGACACTGGAGGCAAAGTGGGTAAAATGTCTTGCCCAGGGACACAACAGCAGGATGGCTGGGGAGGGTGGGATTTGAACCACCAACACTGGTTATTGGGTGACTCGCTCTACCTTTAAGCCAATAGGCTATCAACATTGTGCTCTTATTTGTGATGTGGCATGCTGTATTAATTTATAATAAATTAAAACATAGACAATCCTGTATATTCCATTTTTGTTGTTGGATTTTGCTTAAATTTTTCCATTTTATCATTTTTTATTACAGTTTTTCTTGTATTAGTGAATGCACTTGGATTTAAGCTAAAAATAACTCCACTGACTGTTGCCATCCACTGAACCGTTAACCAAGAATACAGCCCAGGAAAAAAATTAAGAGATACTGGGACCACTGCAAAATTATCAGTTTATCTGGTTTTACTATTTATACACGTGTTTGAGTAAGAAGAAGGAGAAGAAGCCAACTTTGTCATTCAGTCCATCATGTACAATAGAATGAAATTACATTTCTCCTATCTACAATGTTAATCACATCTAGAATCAGAGGGGTCGCTGCCATGCAAGGTGCCGCCACAAACAACTTTTCCTTCCCCCATTCTATTATGCTGAGCACCAAGCTAGAAGGTGGGAAGTACCATTTTTATATGGTCTTTGGTATGACCCGGCCGAGGCTTGAACCCGTGACCTCCCAGCTGTGGGGCGGAAATCAACAATTTTGTCTGATTCTTTAACTTTCTGAAAACAACTCACCTAAATTCTAACAGAAAGTAAAATATCATCATTTAGAGCATTTATTTACAGTAAATGACAACTCTCCAAAACAACAAAAAAGATGTTGCCTGTAGATGTGCTTTTTGATCAAATAATGCAAAGAAAACAATTTCATGATCATTCTTAAATACCACAATACTTAAGTTTAACTTGGGAAGAACTCAAATCTGTATTTGTGTAATAACTCTGATTATTCACAGCTTTCATGCTTCTTGCCATGTTTAAATGATCACCTAATCAGTACCTCCTATAGTAGATTGACGTGTCCTTGAGTTGTAATTCAACAAACATTCATGCCATATATATAGAGATGCTAATTTAGGAAATATTTTGCAGTGGTCTCTTAATTTTTTCCTGAGCTGTATACAGATGCTCCACTGTGGCACCGGCTCTACTTCATGAGCAACAAAACTGAGATAATTTAGCTCTTTTTTGGGGGGCATCAAATGCTCCAGTTTAATTTATTTAGTTAGTTAATGTATACAGGAATTCTTCTTCATTTAGATTTGAAACTATATGGCAAAATAACTCCCATATCACTTTTCTCAAGTAAGGCACTTGATGTTATCATTTCATTATTAAATCAAAGACATATAATTGTAATTATAATTACAAAGACATTCATTCATGTCTTTGATCTTTCTTTTTATTGCAGCTATGTCTGACGTTGAAGAGGAATATGAGTGAGTGGTGCATAATATTTAGTAGCTTACCATTTAAAATCACTTCTTGTCATTCCAGTCATTAATGGGAACGTTTGTCTCTTTCTTGTCCTTCTCCCTGCAGGCAGCAAGCAGAGGGTGAGTTTACTCAGAAGCATCCACTCTTTTTTACAAACTAAAATATTCTCCAAAGAAATCTGGACATGTAATTGTGAGTTTGCGCTACTGTATTTGAGTCCGATCTGTTTTATTTTGTTTTTCAGAGGTTGAAGAGGAGCAGGAAGCTGAGCCTGAGCAGGAGGAGGAAGATGGAGGAGGTAATGTCAGGACAAATGTTGAAAAGATATGTCTTTATTTGCTGTTCAGACATAACGTGAAGGGCAATGGCAGTTACGTTCTTGTCATCTTACCCCTGTCCCGCTTTCCCATTGGCTGTTTCTGTGCTGGTGTGGGCCACCAGGGCAGCAGGAATACCAAGGTAGGACTGTTTTAACAATATCACAAATCTCACATTTCGCTTAATTTCTCAATTACCAATATCTGTGTTGCTAACTCTCACTCTTTTGGAGTGAGTCTCACTCTTTTGCCCTCTCTCTCACACACCACAAACCTTAACTCTCACTCCAAAATGATGAAAAAACTGCCAAAACTGCCAATATCGTGTTGACTTTCTTCAGATTTTACACAGCAAGACCTCTCAAGGCAGCATAAAGCAACATGAATATGTTCTAAAACTTATTCTGAGGTAAAGAAGTGTATGCCTTGGGAAAAAAAAATAACTGTTTATGTGTATTGTGCTCACCCTACCCCAACCCCCCAGTTTCCCCTGTGCACGAGTCCCTTTAAATCTCACTCCAGTCTTTTCTGAAAAGTTGGCAAATCTGCCTTTATATGACTCACAGTTAGCACTACAGGCTAAGCAAGCTAGTTTAAAACTTCATTTGCAGCTAGCTTTCAATCATGGGTCTGCTAGAGACAAGATTTTAAAGTATTCCTGTATCCTGCCATCACAAAAACAGTGCATCTCTTTGCTAATCACACTTGGCTGACTTGTGAACACTTTCCGTTTTTCTGTCATTGCTTGTGGTGCAACCAGTGTTTGATGGCACAAACACTAAAAGCAGAAGTAAAGTGTAATATTTTTGCATACTTGAGACAATCATCCTATTGTATCTGGCGCCTACTATAACATTAAATTAAATCAGATATTTTTATCATTGGAAAATGTTGGTTCCTTTGGCAAGTTTAGTGTGTTTTTAACCTGTTGTTTTATTCTTATTGCTCATGACTACAGTGATAATTCCTTCCATCAACTCATGGTATGACAGGCAAGAGTATTTATTAATAAAGTTTACTTTTTAAATTCTGTAATGTTAGAAATAAGTTAGAAACAACTATGTGTGCAACATTTACCGGCATAACAATCAGCATTTTTCCCTCTGTCTTTTGACTCATGTAAAATAGTCTCTTTCAGCTTCAAAGTGTGCAAGTAGGTGAAAGTAGTCTAGAAATCTTATTTCCCATAGGTCATGCTTATGAGTTGCTGCGTTGCGACTGCTGTTGCTGTGTTAACCATCATGCTAACATGCTGTAGTTGATAATCAGCAGCCTTCTTAGCTTCACTGGCTCCCATGTTAATACATCCCATGTAGAATCTTTTCACTTAACTCCACGCTGGTTTATTTAGCTCCTCACCTAATACATTGAATGTAAAGCTTCTTTACTTATTCCCACGTTGGCTTGCTTGGATTTTAGCTGCTCGAAGGCCTGCATGTTATTCTTTGCGCTCAGACTGCTTCCTCAGGAGAAATAATAATGGCGTCCACCTTACTCTGGACTCCATAACTGTGAAACGGCTGAGTAGTCACAGCAGTATTCTTGCGTGCAGAGAAATAAGTGAAGCTTGACTCTCTTGTAGTCCTCAGGTACATTTATTGAACCATGAACATGTGGAGTAAAATACGTTATATCCTGATGTACTATCACCATAACAACAATACTAACACAATGAGTAAGGATGCAGATGAATAATTCTCAGCATACATATATATATACAGTATATATATATATTTTTTTTTTTTTAGGTGGCAACAAAGGAACACAACCCTGAACACTAGGGGTGGGGAGTGGGGGGGGTGATGCATTGTAGTATTGCAATACTTTGCAATGGTGATACTGTATCAATTCAGAGGCACAGAATTGTGAAAATTTCCTAAAAAAAGTTAATAATAAATGTTACAAATACAAACCAGTACCAGTAATACAAGAGTACTCTGAGGCGAGTGCAATATCCCCCGCCTCTGTTTTCTTTAAAGATCTCAATACTTACTAACGGAGAACAGTTTTCAGGGTAAATCTGTGTACCAAGTTTGGTGACCCTAGCTTTACTCATTGTACAGTAAAAAGGCATAGGGACTGTTAACCTTTGACCTTTTGACCCCTAACCATATTCAGAGGTCATGATCCCAAGGTGAACCTGTGTAGCAAGTTTGGTGACCGTGGCTTTCTTTGTTGAGCTATACAGTGGTGTGAAAAAGTGTTTGCCCCCTTCCTGATTTCTCATTTTTTGTGTATTTGTCACACTTAAATGTTTCAGATCAAACAAATTTAAATATCAGACAAAGATAGCACAAGTAAACGCAAAATGCAGTCTTTAATTGAAGGTGTTTATTGTTAAGGGGAAAAAATACAAACCTACATGGCCCTGTGTGAAAAAATGATTGCCCTCCTGTTAAAACATAAATTAACTGTGGTTTATCATCATCATCACCATCATAGCAGTCTGTCGGGGGCGACAATGACTGTTTCATTTAGGCCTGATCAGATTCCTCCACACAGCTCTGTCCTTTGCCTTCCGCTGCCAGGAACTCCTGACCTTATTTAACCCGGGTGACGTCCAAGCCGATATGAGTTGCTTTCTGACTGACCATTTCATGAAACTGCTTGCAAAGTATTTGAGTACTGCTAGTTTTTGCTGGACTAGCGGCACATTCTTGGCAGATAGAGGTATTATCAGTGGCAAGGACAGGCCAAGACAAACTGACTCCAATATCTGTTGCAGTGACTGACGAAATGATAGGTTTGTTTATCTCTGCTCTTTGTGTAGTGCATGTCACGATGCACTAAAGTGGCCTAGTTCCTAGAGTGGAACTAGGCCACTCCAAAGTCTTCATTTTGTTTTTCTTAAGCCATTCAGAGGTGGACTTGCTGGTGTGTTTTGTGTGGTTTATCACATCTTTGGAAAGCTGAGTTCAATTTTCTAGCCATTTCTAAAGCTTTGGGACTCCAGCGAACCACAGTGAGAGCCATTATCCACAAATGGCAAAAACATGGAACAGTGGTGAACCTTCCCAGGAGTGGCTGGCCAACCAAAATTACCCCAAGAGCACAGCGACGACTCATCCAAGAGGTCACAAAAGACCCCACAACAACATCCAAAGAACTGCAGGCCTCATTTGCCTCAGTTAAAGTCAGTGTTCATGACTCCACCATAACAAAGAGACTGGGCAAAAATGGCCTGCATGGAAGAATTCCAAGACGAAAACCACTACTGAGCAAAAAGAACATAAAGGCTCATCTCAGTTTTGCCAGAAAACATCTTGATGATCCCCAAGACTTTTGAGAAAATACTCTGTGGACTGACGAGACAAAAGTTGAACTTTTTGGAAGGCGTGTGTCCCATTACATCTGGTGTAAAAGTAACACAGCATTTCAGAAAAGGAACATCATACCACCAGTAAAATATGGTGGTGGTAGTGTGATGGTCTGGGGCAGTTTTGCTGCTTCAGGACCTGGAAGACTTGCTATGGTAAATGGAACCATGAATTCTGCTGTCTACCAAAAAATCCTGAAGGAGAATGTCCGGCCATCTGTTTTTGACCTCAAGCTGAAGCGCACTTGGGTTCTGCAGCAGGACAATGATCCAAAACAAACCAGGAAGTCCACCTCTGAATGGCTTAAGAAAAGCAGAATGAAGACTTTGGAGTGGCCTAGTCAAAGTCCTGACCTGAATCTAATTGAAATGCTGTAGCATGACCTTAAAAAGGCTGTTCATGCTTGAAAACCCTCCAATGTGGCTGAATTACAACAATTCTGCAAAGATGAGTGGGCCAAAATTCCTCCACAGAGTTGTAAAAGACTCATTGCCAGTTATTGCAAATGGTTGATTGCAGTTATTGCTGCTAAGGGTGGCCCATCCAATTATTAGGTTTAGGGGCAATCACTTTTTCACACAGGGCCATGTAGGTTTGGATTTTTTTCCCCTTAATCATAAATACCTTCATTTAAAAACAGCAATTTGTGTTTACTTGTTTTATCTTTGTCTAATATTTAAATTTGTTTGATGATTTGAAACATTAAGTGTGAAAAACATACAAAAAAATGAGAAATCGGGAAGGGGGCAAACACTTTTTCAGACCACTGTAGTTTATAAGCCATTTTGAGGTTGACCTTTGATGATCCCAAAACCATAATCACACTTCATAATCACAGGGTGAACCTATGTACCAAGTTTGGTAACCCTAGCTTTACTCGTTGTACAGCAATAAGGCATAGGGAATGTTAACCTTGACCTTTGATCTTTTGACCCCAGACCCATAGTCAAAGGTCAGGATCCCAAGGGGAACCTGTGTACCAGGTTTGGTGGTCCTAGCTTTACTTGTTTTATAGTAATAGTAAATTTAGCATTTAGCATTTACCATCATGCAAATGGAATGTTAACGTTGACCTTTTGACCCCCAAACCCATAGTCAGGTCAGGGTGTAAGTCATCCAAGATGACACGGTTTTCAGAAACACCCAGAAACAGACGCAGGCTCAACAAAAATAATGATCTTTCATTAAATGAGAGTGGAAGTGTGTGTGTATGAATGGTGTTGTAAGAGTGTAGTGCGAGCAGGAGCGTGATGACAGGACAGGCCTGGCAACCCTGGAACGACAGCACAGACAGAGGAGTTAGCTTCGAGCTGGCAGACAATGTTATTAATAGAGTGTTGGCAGTCTTACAGCAGTGAAGAGTTAATCCAGCTCTGAAGAGATGATTTTCCAATACTGGCCCAGCGTTCTGTTGTGATGCTGTGGTCAAGGTGCAGAATATTCACAGTGTTGCTTGGGTGAAGGCGACGTGTGCGCCAGCTCACCAATCATGTGGGGAGAAAGCCGCTGCACACAGCTGAGTCCGGTCCGTCACCAGGAGGAGAGGGAAGTCTGCCTGGAGGATGGTCCACCTGTGCACAGGGAACAAGGGGAGAAAGGCAGGTGCTGGAAATAGTTTTGAGAAGGCTTATGTGGCGTTGGGGAGATGGAACTCCCCTGTGACGAGAAGCTGAAGATTAGAGATGAGTTCTCTTAGTGTAGCAAGATGGAGGAGGTCTTCCTGGGAGAAAGCGCAGACGTCTCCGTGCTGCCTACTGGGCAGCATTCCTTATAAAGAGTGCTTGATGAGGGAGAGCAGGTGTGCCCGCAGCTGTGAAAGATAATTAGGGCGAGGCACGCACAGCACAGATCACCACACAAGATACATCTTAGATACAACTACTGTTTTGATTTGAAAAAGCCTACATCATTTCTTTCAGTAGTTATTGCATTTAGAAGATTTAGGGAAAATCTGACCTCTGAACCTTTGACCTTAAGGTCATCCAGTCAGAGTCAAATTGTAATATGCACATCATCAGTGTATATCAAACCATGGTGCCAAGTTTCAAAACATTTGGAACAAAAACTGGAGGAGGAGCTGATGTGACAAGACAGTTACTGTCTATGAACTGAGGTGATAGGTCAGGGGCTACAACTCCTGCAAAAATCATCTGATAAGAACATAATCAGAACTGAAATTGGGCTTTTTCTATCAACATAAAGCTTGTTTTTCCACTGCAAGCTAGAAAGAGATATGCTTTAGCCACCTTTTTACCAGTTCTTGATTATGGTGACCTTTTGTATATGAATGCCACTACTAAATATCTCATTAAGCGGGACTCTTTATATCATAGTGCTTTAAGCTTTGTTACTAACCTCAGACCTCTAACTCACCGTTGTGTTCTGTATTCCAGTGTTGGCTGGCCATCTCTTTCCATGAGACATTTGGGACATTGGTATAATTTCATTTACAAAGCCATCCATCCGTCCATCCATCTTCTACTGCTTTTCCCGAGGTCCGGGTCGCGGATGCAGCAGCTCAAGCAGAGAAGCCCAGACTTCCCTCTCCCCAGCCACCTGCTCCAGCTCTTCAGAGAGGATACCAAGGCGTTCCCAGACCAGCTGAGAGACATGGTCTCTCCAGCGAGTCCTGGGTCTGCCCCGGGGTCTCCTCCCAGTGGGACGTGCCCAAAACACCTCAAGTGGGAGGCGTCCAGGAGGCATCCTGATCAGATGCCCATACCACCTCAACTGACTCCTTTCAATGTGGAGGAGCAGCGGTTCTACTCCGAGCCTCTCCCGGATGACTGAGCTCCTCACCCCATCTCTAAGGGTGAGTCCAGCAATCCTACGGAAAAAGCTCATTTCAGCCACTTGTATCCGCGATCTCGTTCTTTCGGTCACTACCCAAAGCTCGTGACCATAGGTAAGAGTAGGAACGTAGATTGACTGGTAAATCAACAGCTTTGCCTTAGAACTCAGCTCCTTCTTCACAACAACAGACCGGTTCAACGTCCGCATCACTGCAGATGCTGCTCCGATCCGTCTGTCAATCCCTCGCTCCATTCTCCCCTCACTCGTGAATAAGACCCCAAGATACTTAAACTCCTCCACTTGGGGCAGGAGCCTGTCCCCAACCCGGAGAGGATAATCCACCTTTTTCCAGCTGAGGGCCATGGACTCGGACTTGGAGGTGCTGATTCTCATCCCAGCCATTTCACACTAAGCGGCAAACCGTCCCAGCAAGAACTGTAGGTCATTGTTGGATGAAGCCAACAGGACAACATCATCTGCAAACAACAGAGATGAGATCCTGTGGTCACCAAGCATGACACCCTCCGTTCCCTGGCTGCGCCTAGAAATGCTGTCCATAAAAATTATGAACAGGATCGGTGACAAAGGGCAGCCCTGGCAGAGTCCAACTCTCACTGGGAATGACTCCGATCGAGTGTTGGCAATACGAACCAAACTCTCACAACGGTCGTACAGAGACCGAATAGCTCGTAACAACAAGCCCAATACCCCATACTCCCGAAGCACCCCCCCACAAAAAACCACCAGGGACACGGTCAAATGCCTTCTCCAAGTCCACAAAACATATGTAAACTGGTTGAGCAAACTCCCATGAACCCTCGAGAATTCTCAAGAAGGTAAAGAATTGGTCCGATGTGCCACGGCCAGGACGAAAACAACATTGCTCCTCCTGAATCCGAGATTTGATCAACGGCTGGACTCTCCTCTCCAGTATCTTGGCATAGACCTTCCCAGGGCCATACTCGGTAATCTTCCATTCTATATTTGTAAATATATTACATGGAAATCACCATCTGCTTACAATCTTCAAACAGAAAATTCACATTTGTTGGCTGTCCCAAATGTCAGGACAGAGATGGGAAAAAAAGCTTTTATTTATTCTCTCCAGTCACGTGGAATAAGCTCCGAAATAACCTCAATTTACACAACTTAGGAAAGATGTCTGAATTTAAGTCTATAGTTACTGCACTAATAAATGAGTCCATCACTGTTTGTTTATACTATTTGTAGCGACCTGATAATTAGATACTTGATATTTGTTTTATTGTTTTTATTGAATTATTATTGGTTTTTAATGTATTCATTCATTTTTATTTTTAATCTCTGTTGTTTTGTTATTGGTTGTTTTTATAAGTGCTTCCATCTTGGCCAGGGCACCACTGTAAAAGAGGTCCTTACCTCAATTGGTTTTATCCCTGATAAAATAAAGGTTAAATAAATCAAAAAAATTGCAATATGTGCATCATCAGTGTATATGAAACCCTGGTACCAAGTTGCAAAACAATCAGAACAAAATTGTAGGAGGAGCTGATTTCACAAAAGTGGGACAGACGGACAAACAGACAGATGGACTAACCCATAACATAATTCCCCTTTGGGCTTCAACCAGAAGGGGATTAAAAAAAAAATTTGACTTTTCAGTTCATTAGATGGGGCTAGGGGTGGGAGCAAAGATTAATTCAGTGTAGTATTGCAGTACTTGACACTCACAATGTGTCATGAACCTGGGTTTGGTGGTTCCAAACCCAGTTCTGACCCATGGTTAGTTTTGTCCTATTTTCCATCAGGCACTTCAGGGAGTTCTTTGGGTCCTCCGCTCCCTGACAGCTCGGGCACGCCTCCTCCTCCTGTCAGTGTCACCAGCTGTTCTGTATTATTGGGTGTTTCACACACATGCACACACACACTTAATTCACTCCCATTCATACGCTCAAACACTCACTCATACACATATGGTGGTAATTATTGTTCAGCCCACGCATTCTCACACCGGCGGTCTCTTCCCTCATTAGTATTATTAGTACTTAAACGCTGGGTTAGTAGGAAGAGACTGTCGGAGCATTGAGTTTCATTCACGGCAGCGTGTTCCTCCATGTTTGTCATCATTACCTGCGTTTACCTTCAGCCTGACGTTATTGTCTTCTCTGGCGCCACAAGATTGGTTTCCTCTTTGGCGTCAGTAGCTGTTCCTGCTTACCCGCATCCACCGGACTACACAGACAGCCCCGGATCGTTCCAGCCGTAAGTCATGTTTGCCTTTCTCCTCGCGCCGGCAGCAACCTGCACGAGGCATTAACTCCCTCAGGCTGTGGAACATCCAGGTGGCGTCCCTGTATGTCTGGTGGCCTCATCCTAACCATTCCAACTCTCTGTTTATTATCATGACTGTTAGCTGGACTTGTTATTTGAGGATTTTTGTTAATAAAGTGCACGTTCTACTCCTGCAATTGGGTTTTCCATTTCTTCCTCCGTGCGCTTTTACACAGCGCACGGAGAATCATAACACAATGATGCTCCAATTTTATTGATTATACAGTGGGGCAAAAAAGTATTTAGTCAGCCACCAATTGTGCAAGTTCTCCGACTTAAAAGATGAGACAGGTCTCCAATTTTCATCATAGGTATACCTCAACTATGAGAGACAAAATGAGAAAAAAAATCCAGAAAATCACATTGAATGATTTTTAAAATCACGTTAAATGATTTTTAATGAATTAATTGGTAAATTCCTCGGTAAAATAAGTATTTGGTCAATAACAAAAGTTCATCTCAATACTTTGTTATATACCCTTCGTTGGCAATGACAGAGGTCAAACGTTTTCTATAAGTCTTCACAAGGTTTTCACACACTGTTGCTGGTATTTTGGCCCATTCCTCCATGCAGATCTCCTCTAGAGCAGTGATGTTTTGGGGCTGTCGCTGGGCAACACGGACTTTCTTACTCCCTCCAAAGATTTTCTATGGGGTTGAGATCTGGAGACTGGCTAGGCCACTCCAGGACCTTGAAATGCTTCTTACGAAGCCACTCCTTCGTTGCCCGGGCAGTATATTTGGATCATTGTCATGCTGAAAGATCCAGCCACATTTCATCTTCAGTGCTCCTGCTGATGGAAGGAGGTTTTCACTCAAAATCTCACGATATATGGCCCCATCCGTTCTTTCCTTTACACGGATCAGTCGTCCTGGTCCCTTTGCAGAAAAACAACCCCAAAGCAAGATGTTTCCACCCCCATGCTTCACAGCAGGTATGGTGTTCTTTCTCCTCCAAACACGACAAGTTGAGTTTTTACCAAAAAGTTCTATTTTGGTTTCATCTGACCATATGACATTCTCCCAATCCTCTTCTGGATCATCCAAATGCTCTCTAGCAAACTTCAGACGGGCCTGGACATGTACTGGCTTAAGCAGGGGGACACGTCTGGCACTGCAGGATTTGAGTCCCTGGTGGCATAGTGTGTTACTGATGTAGCCTTTGTTACTCTGGTCCCAGCTCTCTGCAGGTCATTCACTAGGTCCCCCCGTGTGGTTCTGGGATTTTTGCTCACTGTTCTCGTGATCATTTTGACCCCACGGGGTGGGATCTTGCGTGGAGCCCCAGATCGAGGGAGATTATCAGTGGTCTTGTATGTCTTCCATTTTCTAATAATTGCTCCCACAGTTGATTTCTTCACACCAAGCTGCTTACCTATTGCAGATTCAGTCTTCCCAGCCTGGTGCAGGTCTACAATTTTGTTTCTGGTGTCCTTTGACAGCTCTTTGGTCTTGGCCATAGTGGAGTTTGGAGTCTGACTGTTTGAGGTTGTGGACAGGTGTCTTTTATACTGATAACGAGTTCAAACAGGTGCCATTAATACAGGTAACGAGTGGAGGACAGAGGAGCCTCTTAAAGAAGAAGTTACGGGTCTGTGAGAGCCAGAAATCTTGCTTGTTTTTAGGTGACCAAATACTTATTTTACCGAGGAATTTACCAATTAATTCATTAAAAATCCTTCAATGTGATTTTCTGGATTTTTTTTTCTCATTTTGTCTCTCATAGTTGAGGTATACCTATGATGAAAATTGGAGACCTCTCTCATCTTTTAAGTGGGAGAACTTGCACAATCGGTGGCTGACTAAATACTTTTTTGCCCCACTGTAGATATAATATATGGTATCACAATACTTAATGAATCATAGTATCATGATAATTTTGCATCATGACCAAAGTACTGTGATACGTATCGTATCGTGAGGTCTCTCGCAATTCCCACCCCTGCTGAACACAAATGAAATGTTTGCTGGATCGTGTATCTCTTGGGTCTTTGTTGGCATAACCATGAAATATTTTTCAAGAGGTGAAGTCAGTCCCAGCAGCTTGTTCTGTTGGTGTTTGATGACCAAAACATGATTTAATATGTCTCAGATATTGAGAGTAAGGTGATTGTAATATCTGGCTTAGCCATTCCATACCACTCCAATATAAAAAAAATCTCCAAATTCTCTTCAGTGTTCAGTGTTAATAAAACCAGTTTATATGTACACAAACTTGCACTGTAATAATGAATGTTTGCATTCTATAACACTGATTTCTCAATGTCCAAAAAGTTACAGATTTTCTCTACATATTTCGCCAATGAATAATGTGGCCATAATTGTCATATGCACCTCTACAAAGTGCAGAGAGAGAGACATGCTCACGCACTGGATGGAGTTGTGTTTAATTAACAAAAGAACAGAAACAGTCCAAAGGTGCCAATAATACAAAAATGCCAAACAAAGATAAACTTACAGAGATCGCCTCAGAGCAAGGTGTGCACTGAAGAAGCAGAAAAACTTCAGAGGCTGGGAGGATTACAGGAAAAACATCCATGGTAAATGGTAAATGGCATTCACTTATATAGCGCTTTTTTATTCGCATCTCTTGATGACCAAAGCGCTTTACAGATCCTGCTCCATGATTAGGGAAACAGCAGAGCTTAAATACAGGTGAATGTGATTAGCTAGAATGAGCACCGGTGTGGGCTGCATGACCTGAGCAGGCACAGGGAACAATAATAATTGCAATCAGCTGGATCGAGGAGGGAGAAGCGGCTGGATTGACAATCTGACAGGCGATGCCCCCAAGCAGAGCAAAGACCTGGAAATCGCCTGACAGCTGTCAACCCAGAGAAGAGAACAAACATAATCAAAGCAAACTGAGAACAAATACAAACAGCCATGGATCAAAACAAATTACAAAACAAGGCATGGCCAAAAAATAACAGAAACACAACCGGAGAAAAATGAAGAGCTGAATAACATTAAAAGAAGCACAATACTACAATAAATAGATGTACAGGAAAAGCCACGAGCCTGGGTCGAGCAGGAATCCCCACCCCAGCTCTTGACAATAATTGTATAAAGGGAAATTATGGTTTTAATGTACTAATTTAATACTTTATAAAATATGTACTTCTTCATTAATGCCTCCAGTTGTTGTCAGAAAACTGCCTTCCAGGCAGTTGAGAGTAGATGGAAGGGCCCAAGGTGCAGGCAAAAGGATATGGTGCAAATAATAATTTATTAACAGAAAACACTGAGGGAAACAAAAGCACAGCATGAGAGCTGGAAATACAAAGACCACAACAATGACACAAGGACTGACAAGGGATGACACAACAAACCAGGGGAACACGAAGGACAATCACAAGGGACACAGAGGGCAAATACTGTACTGCAAATAACAACAAGGGAAACACAAAAACAATTAAACTATAAAAGCATGGGCATGGTCCCCAGACCCTGTCCAGATCATGACAAGACCCCCCTTTATGAGGTGGATCCCAGACACCCCAAAGAAATACAAAAAACGCCAAAAGGAGGGGGACAAAGCACAGAGAGAAAACACAAACACAGAAATTCACCAAAAAGAAAAATGTCCATTGGGTGGTTGGCTAAAGTCCCGGAGCCACCACCGTGGAAAGCATGGCAAACCAGGGGGCTGCCCAGAGTCCAAGACCAGAGAAAGAGACTGCAACTCGGAGGTAGCTGGAACCGTAGTGTGCAACTCAGAGGTGGCTGGAACAGTAGCCTGCACCTTGGAGATGGCTGGAGAAGAATTGTGCACCTCGGAGACTGCTGGAGCTGCTGCGTGCACCTTGGAGGGGACTGGAGCTGGGGAGTGCGCCATGGGGACAGCTGGAACTGTAGCATGCACCTTGGGGAGAGCTGGAGCTGGGATGTGCACCTTGGGTGTAGCTGGAGCAGAATTGTGCACCTCGGGGGAAGCAGGAACTGTAGTTGAAGGATGCTACTCCATCCCTGAAGTAGCCACCTCGGATGGGGAAGAAGAAACACAAGCAGGTGCCATGTACACACCAGAACAACCAGTAGAAGAGCTCAGCGGAGAGAGCTCAGAAGCAGATGGTAACAGCAACTGGGTCCTCTCAAATACTGATGTTATAAAAACAAAGAAAAAGACTTGCCTCAACTCCTGCTCTTCTGCTGATGGAGCCAATGGTCAGGCCCACCTTAACTTGCCATTAGGTCCCTGGGCTGAGAGGTTTTATAGGCCCCTTCACCTCCTCCCAACAGAATCTCAGGTTAAAAAAATGTGTAAATGGTATATTTTTCTTCAGCCCAAAATGTATTTGTTTCTCTTCAACACAAAGGCAACTCTGAGTCACAAAACACAACCAGAAAACACAACCAACAGACAACCGAATCACTAAGCTCTATTTCAGCATAAACACAAAAGTCAGTCTAATCACATGTAATACAGCATCATGAACAGCACCACAGTCTAAACGCCAGATATTAGATCTCACTGACCAATTACAGCTTAATGACAGCAGAACACAAACAACAGCAATTTAAAACCTGCACAGGCAACTGGAAAGCAATAAAAAAACATGTTCTACCTTTTTAGAAGTGCTTTCTTCTGGCCTTCTTTGAAGAAAAATCCTTGATTATATCCTTGAAGTCCATCTCACGAAGAATGTCGTATTCTATGGATCTCAGTGTCAGGTTTCACAGTCTGTCCTGTAGCATGCTTGATCGTAGTATACTTTTTACCAAGGCCAGTTTTGAGAAAGAACGCTCTCCACTTGCATTGGTCACTGGCATAGTCAGGAAGAGCCGTAAAGCTATGTCTGTGTTGGGAAAAACAGTATGAAGTTTTCTTCTTCTTAATATTTTCAGTAACTCCACTGCTGATGTTCTGCTCACATTCTCATTTTGTACAAACACCCTGAACTGTACTGCTTCCTCCACAAAGTTCTCTTCCAAGTCACTGTGCTATTTCTTCTGCAGCCTCAATGCTGCTGAGCGGAGCTCTTTGGGGGGGACATTGAGTGAAATCTGTTTAAAAACCCAAAGTTTTCACACACATTATTGTATGACTGATATCTGCAGTCCAGCTCTGACACTAGCCGATCAACCAAGCAAATATACACAGATATACAGAAGTGTTGGTGAGCTGACAGTCGGGCTCAGATGACTCGTCAGCCTCTCTCCTTTTTCTCTTTCATCTGCTTTGTACTCACTGGGCACAGTGGAGGACATCTTTGCAGTGATCTTAAAGTTGTCAAATTGATCTCGTAGGCCTGCTACATATTCACGCAAGGACCAAACCAGATCCACAGCGTTGCATAGATCCAATTCCACTGCTTGTAATGCAGTGCTCACAGCCTGGGAATGTCCAAGAATGGCATTCCACACGTTGCACATCAATGCTATTTCCAGTTTATTCATCTTTTTGTACAGTACCCGGGCCTACTCTCTTGTGCTGAAATTCTGGTGTTCATCATCAGCAATGTTGAGTAATGACTGCTGGATACCAGTGTAATTCTGACGCAGGGGTTTGGTTGCAACAGCATGTTATTAATGTCAGTGCCCATCTCAGTTAAAACAGTAATTACAGAATTGAACAACCCTTCTTCAGTGTGGGTTGTGATTGGGAGGAATTTAACAAAGCACTCCTCTATACAGCCCTCCATAACACAGGATGAAAATTAGCTGATCCACATGTGTGATATCTGGCGTGGAGTCCACACTGATAGAGAAATACTTTGCAAGCTTCCCTCTACTGATGATTTCATCCACTACCTTCTGTCCCATCAGCTGTATAAATTCCTCACATACATTCAGGGAAAGATATGATGGAGTTCCTCTGCCAGCGTTTCCATATTTATCAATATGGGCTTTTAAAAAGGGATCACACTGACTGATCAGCTCCATGCAGCCCAAATAGTTACCATTGTCAGTGTCTCCAAACTTGTGGCTATCACCCCTAAAACCAAGTCCCCGCTCTGCCAAATGCTTCACCACAGTAATAACCCTTTGAAGAACTTGTGTCCTATATTCACACTTCTCACTGAACTGTTTTTTGAGTTTCGAGTCCACTGTGCCATGCTCAGCTGTCTGATTAATGTAAGCTATCGTGGCTTTTCTGTGAATGTCACTGCTTTCATGTTCTGCTATCCATTCACTAGCATACTTCCAATTTGAGTAACCCACACTGGCAAATGGTGACTTTTCTTTGCTCTCACCAAATATTTTGCATGCCAAGCAAAACACACTACCTTGTGTTGGTGAATAGCAAAGCCACTCTCTGGCAGAAACTCCCCATTAGCCAGCTTGCACTTGAAATGCGTCCTGGAGAACAATCTCCTCTGGTGTTTGTATTGCCGTTCTGAGACAGAGAGGCCAGCTTCTTTATTCTGGCATAATTCCGGCCCCATTTTTGCCCAATATGCATGAACCTGTTCGTTTGCGTTGTTGCCCCACCGACCAGGATCAGTGTTACAAGGGTCACCTTTTCCCAACTGATCCCGCACCCAATCTTCATGAGCGCCGCCAGCTCCCAGCTCGTCTTTCTCGGCACTCGCCCACTCTCTTTTTGCTGGATCTAGTGGCGCCGGCACCCGGTCCTGTTCTCCAGGTAAGAGCTTTAATAGTCCTCCTGTCTGTCCTCCTCCATCTCCAGTTTCTGCTCCGTGAAACCAGTCCTTGTGGTGTCCAGCTCCAGGTTACAGGTCGCCTGTCTGCTCGTCATCATCACCAACAGAGCTCATCTTTCCTAAAGGCTCTGACGGGGTCATTCTGCAGGTGCTATAGTTAGCTGCGCCGCCTCGGCTCGTTGATGCTCCAGTTTGTAAAAATCCTGTGAGCTTTGGGATTTTTTTTTTAGCATTTCCTTTTCCCGACCTCTTTGTCTTTCAGTATTTTAAGCTAATCCCTTAAAAGAAAAACACTCATCATGATGTAAATTCATTGTGTATGCAGGGCACTGATCTTGTTTTGGGTACCAATCTTGCATTCACACCTGCAGCCTCACTCAGGCTTTAATAGTCACATGTCAAAACTGGTGCCCTAGTCAAAACTATTCCTCTGCATTGTGGTAGGCCATTGTTACATGGTGCCCATGTGATGCACATGTAAATTGGACCAATCAGCAGCCACACACAAATATCAAGTGATGGACATAGAATTTGACCAATTAACAACAATGTGATATTATTTATTGGCTCATGATAGGCCCCCTGACCTTTTTAGGCCTTTGGGCTTCAGCCCAGCCTAGCCCACTAATTAAGGAGGCCTTGCCAATGGTGCAGCTGCCCACATTGGCGAGTCCTCTGGGGCTGGAAAGCTCTGTGGGGCTGGAGCAAAGGTGGAAGAGCATCGAGAAAGTGAGGAAGCTGGAGCTTGATGTCGACGAGGGAGGTGCCGGAGCCACGGAACGCTTCTTCGTCAGCTCAGGCATCGGTGTTAACTGGGAGCTCTCCTCCAGCCCGTGAAGAGGCTGCAGAGCTGGGGAGAGGCACACTGGAGCAGGGGCGAACACAGGAGAATGGCGAGAAGGTGTATGTACTGGAGCATGGCGTGATGAGGGAGACTCCAAAGCCAGGGGCCGCTTCATCGTCAGTGCAGCCTTCAACATTCCAGGTATACTCCCCACCATCTCACGGTACATGTGCCAGAGGTTGGAGACTGAACTTAACAGCCTGACCAGCTCGGGGTAGCTCCACAGGCTGGGATATGCTTTCACCACCCCAGCCACGACATGTAGGTTCCATCAGACCCTCCTCCGATGTGTTGGTGCAGGCATCCAAGATAAAGTCCTCAATCATTTGAGCAGCCCACACTGATGTGCCAAAAGTCCAAGCCTTTTGGATCCTGTATTGGTGACATCATTCTGTCAGAAAACTGCCTTCCAGGCAGTTGAGGGTGAATGGAAGGACCCAAGGCACAGGCAAGGATATGGTGCAAATAATAATTTATTAACAGAAAACACTGAGGCAAACAAAAGTGCAGCACAAGGGCTGGAAAATAACGCAGGAGGACCAGACTAAAATAAACTCACGGGGAAACTTGGGATACACGGGAGTACAGCAGGGAGAGACTAGGTCAGAACTGACAAGAATAACATAATGATGCCTTGAGGGACACTATCACCGATTAATATAAATAGGGGAACCAGTAATTACAAACGCCAGACAGGCTTAAGTTTAAGTTTAGTTTAATGTTTGTTTGAAAGGGATATTACATACTAATGAACATTAATACAAATGTAAGTATGCCAGATTTAGCAGTACTGCTAATTTGCATCTGTAGTGCCCAATCCCAACAATCCCACAAAGGTGGGAACAATCAGGGGTTAAACAGGAGCACACATGAGGAAAGTGGCTAGAGGTACAGGAAACACGAGGAGCTGGGGACAATAGGTAAATGATTGCTCACACAGACCCAGGACCAAAACGGGGATGGACACGGGACAAAAACCATGGCAGGGGAAATACAAAGACCACAATAATGACACAAGGACTGACAAGGGATGCCACAACAGACCAGGGGAACACGAAGGACAATCACAAGGGACACAGAGGGCAAATACTGCAAATAATAACAAGGGAAACACAAAAACAATGAAACAAACTAAAAGCGTGGGTATGGTCCCCAGACCCTGCCCAGATCATAACATTGGTGAGATGACTCTCTCCACTTTTTTCCTGGTACATCTTATTTTCGTGGTATGCTTAGTTTAGCAAACAGGCAGTAAACAGCAAGCTAACCACAAGTACTTCTAAAGCTGTTTAGTGAACTGTAGAGGTCCTCAATTTTTTAATTTTTTTTTTCGGGGGGAGAGGTGAAATTTGAGTAGTCAGACTGTTAGTAGCTCTGTGTTTCCTGCCTTTATGCAGCTCTAAGAGACAGCAAATTTGTAATTACTGTACTGATGCAAAAAGCACTGAACCTTCCATTTCTGGCAAGGAAGTTCCTACATTTATTCCAAACTTCCTGGCTTTTTCTTTGAGCTCATTATTTTTTGCAGTATCAGATAACAGCTTTGTTCTGTAATGTCTTGCCCATTTTCTCATTGCTTACTCTGTATTTTTAACTTTCTTTTCCTGTTTATATAATGCTCTTTTTGAGGGTATTACTTCCTCCGTGCTATCTTTGTCTGGTTCTTTTCATCTTCATTTTTTTTCTGTATTTTGTTCCTTTGACCTATTTTCTAGACATTTTCATGCCTTTTTTCATCTTTTTGCCTCTTTCTCCATTCACTCTGCTTATGGTTTCCATCTGTGCTTCCTGGTTGATGTTTTTCATCTGGCTGCCTCATGTTCCCATTTCACCCATAATTCTTGGCTCTTTTGTCATTCCATGTGTTATTATGTTGCCATCCTTCCACCTTTGACTGTCTATCTGTGGTCCATCAGATCAAGATGCCCAGGAGGAAGGTGAGAAATAGTGAAGGTGTGGTGCCTTAATGTGGTCAGTCTCCTTATTTTTTAAGCCCTCTTTCCCTAAAGTTATTATCTAACATTAAATGTGATTCTCACTCAACTTAACAATTATGAGCAAATTACAAGTAGGAATATTTAATTTACTAATGATAAATTATTACTTTTCAGACCCCTCATTTTTCTAAAAACTATTAGAAACATCTTATATTCAATATGTGGTGATAAAAGTATTGGGTAAAGGTTTAAATAATTGCAGGAATAGTAGTGAACACAGTTCTGGTGAAAGGAAAAGTATATCTTTATACTTTTATGACTAATACTTCTTTCTCTTTCCCATGCTTGCTGTGCTTTCACTCAATATTTTTTGTTGACTAAAATACACATTCACATATGACAAAGTGATTTTTGCTGACATGATCAGTCTGTTCTCATATTTAACTCTTTTCTCTACAGAAGAGGAACGACCCAGACCCAAGTATGTTCAGTTACATCTTTGTTTTCTTGTACATTCTGTCTAATTTTTTTTTTAATCAACTCTTATTAATTCATTTCTGCAGACCTATGGCTCCTCAGCTCGCACCTCCAAAGATCCCTGAGGGGGAAAGGGTGGATTTTGATGTAAGTTATAATGAGGATGTTAAACCACAACAGATTTTGCGATCACATACTGTATGCTAAAGTTGCAGCATGAGAAAAGGCAGAAAAAAAAATGAGAAGCTGTATAAGACTGCCTGAAAGTGGGCTTTATTTTCTAGCATACTGGTGCATCCCTGTATACATTTTTATGGTTAATCTAATGTGGTGTTTCACTATGAACAGCACTTGGGACACTTTTAATCTGGGCCTTTCACTATTTTAGAATATAAGACCAACTATACCATTATATGCTGATGACACACATTCATAATGAGTTGATTAAGGCATACACTACTCATAAAAAGTTAGGGATATTTGGTTTTCAGGTGAAATTTATAGAAAATGTAAAAATTTCACACTACAGTGATATTATACAGTGAAAGTAGGATATTTAAGTAGAAGCATGCAATGGTGATTTCCTCATCTCAAACTATTTATTGCAACAACAGCCAACAACAGTGGTGAGCATACCACAAGTAAAAATGTTATTGTCTCAATAACTTGTCATGTGCCCTTGAGTACTAATTACAGCTTGACAACGGCATCTCATGCTATTCACAAGTTGACGTATTGTCTAATGAGCCATGGCATTCCGCTCTTCTTGAAGGGCGGTGTTATGTCTGAAAAACTGGGAATGACCAACAGAGAGTGGCGTTTGCTGGGAACATGAACTTTTATTAAACTATGTACAAACAGGCAGTACAGGTCTAGTGCTGGGAGGCAGAGCACGCTAAATTGAGCCTAAAATGGCCATCCCTGCCCTCTTATATGCTCGGCGTGATGATGTCACCAAGCAACTGTGTCATCACGCCGACGCTGACCAAGCTTGTGGTTTTCTTACACCACACCACGCCCTCCTTTGGAAAAACAGAACAATACACATGTTGGAATTGACCCTCCTCAATTTGTTACAGTGAAGAACCCCAAACCAGTTAAGGCCAGCGGGTAGACTACCACTTGGCCCAGCACAGCTGAGTGGTTTATTATGCCACTATTCGCTGGCAGCTGTGCCCCTAGCTAAACAGTCCATCGTTTGTTGAGGAAGGTAGTTCAGTTGGAGGGGACTTGTGGTGAGCTCATGGTGGACGTGCCTCTGGAGGTGTGGAGGCCTGCAGACTGGGATTGTCTTCCTCAAAACCCCAGTCCGGGTCCCACACCGTGTGAGTTGACTCCCGCAAAGACGTGTCATCTGGGGCCGCTGTTCGAACTCGGCGGAGACGGTTGGCGTGCCACACCGAACCATCTGTCAGCTGGAAGGTTGCTGGCCCAGCTGTGCGGTGATCTTAATGGGTGCCCGTAGTGGTCTGGTTGTTTGGTTCTGTGGACCTAAACCCAGTCCATCACTGTGAATGGCATCCTGTTTGGCTGTACTCGATGTTGTCTTTGTGATGGTGTAGCTCTCATGTCTGCTGAGGGGCATCCACCAGGTTGTGGTGGTTCTGCTGCATCCTGCTGGGTCATGGACTCTTCATTCTGCAGCCCAGTGGCAACTCCTGGAGGCTGATGCCGGGCGTGGATACGAAAGTAGTCCGGCCTCTTCTCCTCCTCTCCTGGGAAGTCTGGTCATGGCGATGTGTTGCTGTCGCCGTTGGTAGAACCTGTGCTGGGTTGTTGTGTCCTGGGGTTCCCCATAGACATGGGCTGCCTCTCCTACAGCTCTGCAGCGGCTCCCTGAGGCTTACGCTGGGCGAGGATCTGAGGTGAGTCCGGTCGCTGCCCCTTCTGTGAGCACAGGATGGCTGTACCCTCATCATCGTCACCTGGGTGTGTTGCATCCCACTCATCATTGTCAGTCAAACAGAGTCTGTTACTGTCACGGATAGAGAAGCCCAGTTGAGAGAACAGGTCACATCCCAGTATGTTGTCTCCATGCATAGCTACTTGGTAAACAAAATCAGTAACAACTCTTAACGTGTAGTGGACCATTAGTGTGATGGTCCCTACATTGCTGACATGGTAGCCACCATACCCGTACAGCTCCACTGGGTTTTTCCCGACTGGGTGGTTGGGGAAGAACTTCTTCACCCTGACCCAGTTCAACATTGATCTCACAGTGGCAGTGTCAAGCAATAGCGGTAGGCTGATGCTGTCCAGCCCTACCTTGCAGAATGCGTACGCTGTGCATCTGGAGCTCATTGTGTGGATGGTCATCACAGGTGAGTGACTTGGACTGACCAGCAGGCTTGGTGGTGGTGCTGACTGGCAAACCTTGGCGAAGCGGTTGAATTTGTCGCATCGCTGACATCGCTGCCCCCTCGCTGGGCAGGAACACATTCTCTCTCGGTGCGTCGATGAGCTACAGTTGCCACATGAGAAGCACCTCACAGTGTTCTGATCTGCGGTGTTTACTTCGGCCTCTTCTGCTGTCTCACTGGGCCCTTCTGTGGTTACTGCATGTGCTAACAGAGTGTGGCTTGGCTACTGTTGTTGTGGTTACTGTGCCACACTTAGCTCCAATGCTAACCTGTCGGTGGCCTCTAGCTGGAATGCTAGCTCAATGGTACTGGCTAGCATCATGCCATTTGGCACAGTTAGCATCTTCATCCACAGCCGCGGGTTGCTAGTGTGCTCGGCCAATTGGTCCCACACCATTTCGTCCTCCAACAAACCAAATCTGCACATGCTAGCTAGTTGTCGAAGGTCCGTTATGAATTGTATCATCTCTCCCTTCTTCTGTCAATGTTGGCGGAACCTGATGCACCGCGCCAACCTGTTGTCAGGTGTGGCGAAGTAGCTAGTTAGCAGCTCGACCGACTCAGCAAATGATTCTGTTGGTCCTAGCATGTAGAAGATACGTTAGCCTTCTATGCCCAGATTGTGAACCAGTAGAGCTTGCTTCCGTACCTGGTCTAGCTTGCCTAGGTCCAACGCAGACACATACACTCACCGGCCACTTTATTAGGTACACCATGCTAGTAACGGGTTGGACCCCCTTTTGCCTTCAGAACTGCCTCAATTCTTCGTGGCATAGATTCAACAAGGTGCTGGAAGCATTCCTCAGAGAGTTTGGCCCATATTGACATGATGGCATCACACAGTTGGCGCAGATTTGTCGGCTGCACATCCATGATGCGAATCTCCCGTTCCACCACATCCCAAAGATGCTCTATTGGATTGAGATCTGGTGACTGTGGAGGCCATTTGAGTACAGTGAACTCATTGTCATGTTCAAGAAACCAGTCTGAGATGATTCCAGCTTTATGACATGGCGCATTATCCTGCTGAAAGTAGCCATCAGAAGTTGGGTACATTGTGGTCATAAAGGGATGGACATGGTCAGCAACAATACTCAGGTAGGCTGTAGCGTTGCAACGATGCTCAATTGGTACCAAGGGGCCCAAAGAGTGCCAAGAAAATATTCCCCACACCATTACACCACCACCACCAGCCTGAACCATTGATACAAGGCAGGATGGATCCATGCTTTCATGTTGTTGACGCCAAATTCTGACCCTACCATCCGAATGTCGCAGCAGAAATCGAGACTCATCAGACCAGGCAACGTTTTTCCAATCTTCTATTGTCCAATTTCGATGAGCTTGTGCAAATTGTAGCCTCAGTTTCCTGTTCTTAGCTGAAAGGAGTGGCACCCGGCGTGGTCTTCTGCTGCTGTAGCCCATCTGCCTCAAAGTTCGACGTACTGTGTGTTCAGAGATGCTCTTCTGCCTACCTTGGTTGTAACGGGTGGTTATTTGAGTCACTGTTGCCTTTCTATCAGCTCGAACCAGTCTGGCCATTCTCCTCTGACCTCTGGCATCAACAAGGCATTTCCGCCCACAGAACTGCCGCTCACTGGATATTTTTTCTTTTTCGGACCATTCTCTGTAAACCCTAGAGATGGTTGTGCGTGAAAATCCCAGTAGATCAGCAGTTTCTGAAATACTCAGACCAGCCCTTCTGGCACCAACAACCATGCCACGTTCAAAGTCACTCAAATCACCTTTCTTCCCCATACTGATGCTCGGTTTGAACTGCAGGAGATTGTCTTGACCATGTCTACATGCCTAAATGCACTGAGTTGCCGCCATGTGATTGGCTGATTAGAAATTAAGTGTTAACGAGTAGTTGGACAGGTGTACCTAATAAAGTGGCCGGTGAGTGTAGATTTCAAAGGTTTCGAGCCAGCTCGGCCATGGTACAGGCGGCTCACCGGGGTTCTCCAGAAACAGCTGTAGTGGCCTCAGACACGCTTCCATAGTTCTCTCTTGTCACCAAATGTTATGTCTGGAAAACTGGAAATGACCAACCGAGAGTGGCGTTTGCTGGGACCACGAACTTTTACTAAACTATGCACAAACAGGCAGTAAAGGTCTACTACTGGGAGGCAGAGTGTGCTAAAGAGAGCCTAAAATGACCGTCCCTTCCCTTTTATATGTTCAGCATGATGATGTCAAGCGGCTGTGTCATCATGCCGACGCTGACCAAGCTTGTGATTTCCTTACACCACAGGTGGCCCTCAAGTCATTGAGGTTGTGGGGTATAGGGTTACGAGCCTCTGCACAGCAACTCAGTTGAGTCCATAGGTTTTCTATGGGATTCAGGTCTGGAGAAAGTGCAGGCCACTCCATTTGACGTACCCCAGCCTCCAGCAGCCGTTCCCTAATGATGCAACCTCAATGAGCTGGAGCATTGTCGTCCATGAAGATGAAATTAGGCCTGTGTTGTTCATGCAGGGGCACAATGACTGGATAAATGATGTTATTCAGGCAGTATCGGCTTGTTACTGTACTATTCACAAGGTGCAGGGCAGTTCTGTATTGACTAGACACATCTGCCCAGACTGTAATACCATCACCACCAAAGGCTCGTCTGATGACAACAGTGACTGATGCATAGCACTCTCCTTGACATCTCCAATATTGTTGGCGGCCATCATTTCTGCTCAACATGAACCGACTTTCATCAGAGAACAGCACTGAGGTCCACTGGTCCCTCGTCCAGCGTAAATGCTCCCTGGCCCATGCAAGACGATGACGCCTGTGCCTGGTGGCATGGTCAGGTACCCTTGCAGGTCATCTTGCACAACCACCATGCTGATGTAAACGGTTTTGAATGGTCTGACGTGACACTTGGGTGCCTCTCACCTCCCTTAAATGTGCCTGGAGTTGAGTGGCATTCATCACCTGGTTCCGCAGGGCACTGTTCACAATGAAGTGGTCATCACCATGGGATGTGGCCAAAGGATGTCCACTTCAATGCCTTTCTGTGACTCTTCCAGTCTCTCTGTATCTCTGTTGCAACCTGCTGATGACACTCTGTGACACTCTAATCTCAGTGGCCACTTCCCTCTGAGAACATCCTGTTTGAAGCCTTGCAGTGGTGAGGTACTGTTGATCAGTTGTTAGGTGTCATCTTGTTCTCATGATGTCAAAATGTGAACAGCATGATGAAGAGGACAGTTTAAATACCAATTCTAATTGAACCAGAAAATTTATTGGTCAATTCATGGCTCAAACATCTATTGTGAATTTTGCCATTAAGCACCTTGTTAGAGAACAGCAAGTTATGCAAAAAGTACTGAAACACTGAACAGTTGGATATGTGCATTCAAAAGGTTAGAGAAAATCAAATTAAGTTTACCTATGAAGGTTATAGTGCATTGCAGGTGCATCCTGAAATTTCACCCAGAACCGCACATCCCTAACTTTTTGTGAGTAGTGCATGAATCAAGATTCTTCAGTGTGAAGTAAACCCCTCCAGTTTTATTCCTTCCTGTCCAATCCCAGGAAAAAACTCGAACAGGGTGAGCAGTGGCGAGAGATAGTCATTGACTCCTACACTCAAACCAGCGAAATATTTGCAATCTATTTACCTAACAAGGTTATCTTTTGTATGGCTGGTTCAAGGTGCTGGCTTTGACCTGCTTCAACTCATTTAGTAAATGACAGAAATCTTCCTCTGGTCCTCCAGGACATCCACAGAAAGCGTATGGAGAAGGACTTACTGGAGCTACAGACACTGATTGAAGTGCACTTTGAGCAGAGGAAGAGGGACGAGGAGGAACTGATCGGCCTCAAGGATCGAATTGTATGCTTTCTCTGAACCAACGCTTCCAAACAGGATGTTCAAAATGACAGCTAAAATATTGTCTTTAATTTAGACAACATGCACTTCATCAGTGGAAACATAAATTGCTCAGTAAGCTACATTTAAGCTACAACTTTGCTGTACTTCCTTTTGCACCAGGAGCGTCGTCGGTCAGAGAGAGCTGAGATCCAGAGGGTTAGAGCAGAAAAGGAGAAGGACAGACAGAACAGGCTTGTGGTAACACACACATGCATGCACACACACACACACAATAAGCCCTCATTTGCTGGCCAGCTGAAGCTTAAACAGCCTGATGAGGAAAGTATAGTACCAAAAACTGATGGTGCCAGGAAATCATCACAAAGTCTGAAGTCTGAGAATGCAGACATGGAAATTAACTTTGCTGATTCACTATCACACTGACAAAGTCAATGTTCATGACTAGGTAAACTTTATTACATTCCAACTACATATCTTTAAATAGTTCTTCACAAAATTTACCAAAAAAGGGGCCCCATTATATATAAATAGTTTTTATTAATGCATCCACATTTTCATGTTAGTTATGAAATTAAATTATGCATTAATTTATTTTTTTTTTAGGGAAATAAATGAATGAACAGGGAGTGTGTGCATTTTACTTTTCACCACAGACTGTACGTTTAGGAGAGGTGCAAAGGCAGGAGGTGCCTCAGCTGGTGTGGCCATCTGGTCTGGACACAGACCATGGTCCGTGGGCAGCACTAGCCAGTGTTTGATCCTCTCTTCTCCTTCCTGAGATGAATAGAGGTGGAGGTGGAACTGTCAGTCTGAAGATTTTAAACGACAAACCTCTGTGCTGTGACAAAGTATTCTGTCCACATACATTATCTATATCATTTCAGTCACTGCCATCCCCTTCGATCTTGTGCCCGTTTTTGTGTGCGTGTCCTGTCTCGGTTAATGAAACACACATGCAGCTGTTGTTTTTCTGTTAAATGTATTAATCTGAGGACAATTAAATACAAACCATCCACATAATATAGCCTATCCCAAATAATCTGAAGAAACAGTAGACAAAGTTTTTCACTGCACTGAGAAAAAATGTGCATAGAACACAACAAGGTGTGTATCTGTGTGCTATGTTAAACCTACATTAAATTCAGCCTGAATGTTCAGTCCATTTGTTCAATTGTCTCCTCCTCTTCCTTCTAAAATAATTGACTGCATACCCTTTGGCCAGTGCAAAACCTTATGCCATCATGATCACAGTTTACTTTGATTCTGCACCTCTGTTTATTAAAGGGAAGGAGAGGAAAGCTTTGTGACTGGATTACCCAAAACACATCTCTGAATTATTAGAACAGCCTCTTCCTGCTTTGCGCCAGGTGCAAAAGTCATTTTTGTACTGTTGTGATATCAAAATGGACTTTGACACATCCATAAATGTGCTCTACACCTTATACCAGTGTTTGTCAACCAGGATATCCTGGTATGTTCTGGTTTCTTTGGGAAATTATCCAATTTCACCTTTTAATTAGTCCAAAAATGCAAATAATTTGCTATTGTTGTGCTCAAGTGTCTACAGAACCCATGCGCAACAACAGAAAATTATTTGCAATTTTTTGAACCAATTAGCAAGTGAAATTAGATAATTTCCCACAGAAATTTGAATGTACCAGGATACCCTGGTTAAAAAAAAAAACATTGCCTTAGACAATAGACTACTGACTAGACTGTGGAAATATTCCCCAGTGTTTTACAAGCATGCATTCTCCAGTAGGCACAAAAATTCCAAATGAAGGTGTAAATATGTTTTTCTTGCTCACATCATCCATGTCCATCTGGTAGGAAGAGCGTCATAGAAAAGAAGAGGAGGAGGCCAAGAAGAAGGCTGATGATGAAGCCAAGAAGAAGAAAGTACTTTCTGGCATGGGAGCAAACTTTGGAGGCTTCCTGGCCAAGGTCAGACAACTGTTGTTATGGTCAGATGTGGTGGAAGTACAAGTAATAGTGACGATGACGATGATGCTGACAGTAGACTCTGTGTCCTTTCCGAGGCTGAGACGAGGAAGGGTAAACGCCTGACAGGCAGAGAAATCAAGAAGAAGACTCTGGCAGAGAGACGCCAGCCATTAGCCACTGACAGTTTGAGAGAGGATGGTCTCAGGTCAGTTTCCTTTGGTAGAACCAGAAGTCAGAATGAGTTTCTGACCCAGTCTGTGATGCCTTGGAAGCAACAAGTCCCTCAACTAATACGAAAAAGATGATCATAAGTTCCTCACTTTAAAATATGCCCATATGCACCATATCACTGCATCTTCCTGTTTCAAAATTTGATTATGGAGGTGGGAGAGAGATGGTGGACAGCATTAGAAAGAAAAGAGCACTGCACACAGTTCATTATATGCCCATCCATAACCATTATCAATAATGCATAACTAGCACACCTACAACCAAAAAATGGATTACAAAGTCAAGATTTAATATAGTCTAGATCTGTAATAAAACTAATAACCATGTAATTTCAAGGAGTTAAGCACAGCAGACAATCTACAGTTGAAAGTGCAACAAATTTAGAAAAAATATCAGAAAATCATTTAACCACCTACAATATACACATCTTCATTACATGTACAAACACTGTGTGAAGTCAAAATGTCTTATCTTGAAAACTGTGGGAGGAGTCGGCTGCACAAGCTCATATGGATGGATGGACAGACAGATATCATCATATCGTAATATGTCCTGCCTTTTGACGGGCATATAAAAATGTGTTTGCACACTGAAGTCTTGAGTTTGATTCTTCCTCTTGTCACTGCCCACTGTTTACTTTTATTTTCTCATTCAAGACTCACTTCTAGTTTGTTAAATAACTTATTTTATGCATTAAATGTTTATTTTAGGTAGTTATGGCATCTGTATTAGTATACCACTACTACTTGATATTTCAAGGCCAGGTAAACAAATCTCATCAAGCCAGGTAAACAAAGCACTGAGGAATATCAACCCCCACAAGGCAGCAGGATCAGACAACATTCCTGACCGGGCTTTCAGAGCATGTGCATGTTCTCACGTCCATCTTTAACCCCTCCCTCAACCAGAAAACAGTCCCCTCCTGCTTCAAAACCACAACCATCAGCCCCCTCCCCAAAAAGAGCCCGCCAACCTGCCTGAATGATTACAGGCCAGTAGCACTCACTCCAATCATTATAAAGTGCTTCGAGCGAGTGGTGCTGGCCCTCATTCAGGACAGCATACCGGATACCCTGGACCCCCTGCAGTACGCCTACCAGCCCAACAGGTCCACCTCAGATGCCATTGCTGCAGCACTCCATTATTCTCTCTCCCACATGGAAGATAAAGACACGTACATCAGGATGCTCTTTGTCGACTACAGCTCCGCCTTCAACATGGTCATCCCCCACAAACTCACCTACAAACTGTCTTCACTTGGCCTGCACCCCACCCTCTGTGACTGGCTACTGGACTTTCTGACTGGCAGGCCTCAGCCTGTCAGGATGGGTAACAGGACCTCAGCCAGCATCATCACGAACACAGGTGTCCCACAGGGTTGTGTTCTCAGCCCCATCCTCTACAGCCTCTTTACCCATGACTGTGTCACCTCCCACAAGGACAATGTCATCTTAAAGTTCGCAGATGACACAGCAGTGATAGGATGCATCACTGGTGGTGATGAAGCATCCTACAGGAAGGAGGTGGCCAGCCTGGTGTCATGGTGTGAGGACAACAACCTCACCCTCAACACGGACAAGACGAAGGAGATGATAGTGGACATGAGGAAGGGGAGGAGATCTCATTGGCCGCTGTTCATCCGGAAGCTTGATGTGGAGAGGGTGAGCAGCTTTAAATACCTGTCCTGGGCATCTACATCAGCAAGGACCTTACGTGGGCACTTAACACCACAGAACAGCGGCTGTACTTTCTGATGAGGCTGAGGAAGTTTGGCATGTCCCCCAAGATCCTCAACAACTTCTACAGCTGCATCATCGAGAGCATCTTGACCAACTGCATCACTGCGTGATGAAGATCATCGGGATTCCACTCCCCTCTCTGCAGAGCATCGATCATCGCAGGGTCCAAAGGAAAGCTGCCTCCATCCTCCAGGACCCCACCCACCCACAGCACAGAATGTTCACACTTTTACCTTCAGGCCAGAGGTACAGAAGTGTGAAATGCAGGACATCCAGACTAAAAAACTCCTTCTTTCCCACTGCCATCAGACTCCTGAATACATAACAAAACTCCGGACACAGCTTTGCAAATAGGAATTCACACACTGGATGCTAAATTTGCACATTGCTCATTTGCACACTGTACAGAGAAATTCTCACATTGGGTGCTAATTTGTAGATTGCTCATTTGCACATTGTACGTAATCTCATACCATCTCAGGTTCATATCTCTGATATTAAGATTACCATTGTACATTCTATTGGGTATTATCAGAGGTGAGTCATACTCAGTGAATTTTCACTTACTCAGGGTCATGTTATAGTCATCTAGTGAATTTCCAATTTTCATTCTTCTTGTTTCCTCTAGTTTTAACTGCTTTAACTGTCCTAATTGCTTTTAATGTGTATTTATTAGTGCTAGTGTTTAGTATTAAGGTGTGTTTATTACCTTTATTAGTATTGATGTGTATTTATAACCTTGGCATTCGTTCGGAGAGCAGAGTAAGAATTTCACTGCTCAGGAAATGTTGCATTTTTTAACTGTGCACATGATAATAAAGCCTTTGAATCCTTGAATTTCATTTTATTGAAAAATTAAGTGCTGTCTTCTCTTGGTGTTGTTAGAAATAGTTATAAATTATTGTAATAAGTTTTGGTGCTATCCATTTTTCCCCACGGGGGTATAGAATATATAATTGTATTAATGTTAGAAGTAAATAAACACATCATTAAATATCAGGAAGCTGCAGTTATGGATGGGCTGTTTGAGGTAGGCAGTACCATTCATCCAAATGTGATGAATGGTACCGATAGGATAGAATGTACTAAAATCTGTCATAAGCTTGATGTTATTAAATCTGACACAGGGTATAAGGCAGGGTAAATACAACATGGGTAAAATACCAACCAGTCAGAGGGTTTCGTTGCCTGTCGCTGTTTAAAAGTGTCATAAGGTTTGGGTGAAGAGGACTCACGTACAGACAGGATCAAGTGCAAAAACAATTATTTATTAACAAAAACAGGAACAAACAACAGTGCGTTGGCTGAAAAACAGAATTTACAGGATATAGGCAGGAACATCCACATGGGACAGGGCAGAAACATTAATGATGCCACAATGGAGCCAGACTGACACCAGTATATAAAGACAGGGGGTAATCAAGACAACACAGGACAGGAGGGAACAGATAATTGAGTAAACATAGAACAGCTGGGACTAACTGGGAGACAACAGGGAAGCAGCTACAAAACAGGATGGGTCGGGCTGTACAAACAGAGAGGGCAGTGACTAGGGGTACGGAAAGCATGAGGAGCTGAAACAATAGGTAAACACACACACACACACACACACACACAGACCCAGGACCAAACAGGGGATGGCGCAGTGGACCAGGGGAAACTGAGGAGTCACATGATGCAAATCATAATTAATCACAGGGAGAATGAGGAAAAACATAAAGCGTAGGCATAATCCTGTGATCATGCCCAGACTGTGACAAAAAGTTGCTTAAAAGTTAGAGTGATTACTTCCGGTCTGGACGCCATGGCGACTGCAGCTTAACACTGAAGCTCTCAGACCCAATCCAAGATAACACCTTGAAAATCAAACTTAACGGATTTTTGGAGGAGTGAAAATCAAAAGACAAAATCATCATGTCTAAAGGAAAACAGAAGAAACTGAAATTCTCCAGGCCAGGACACGTATCGGCCGGAGAATCTGAACTGGAAGATCTCCGTTCAGAAGACGAGGAACTGGTGGTAGCTAACAAAAAGGTTAGCCTGAAATCGTTATTTGAAGAGCTACGACGATTTCGCCGAGAGGTTACGGCCGAATTTCGGGAATTCAGAGACGAATTCAAAAGGACAAACAGCAGAGTGGACCAGGCCGAGAACCGAATCTTGGAAGCGGAGGAACGAATAAAAGTGCTCGAAGATTCTGTGCTGGACCTACGCAAAAGACAAGCATCTATAGAGGCTAAGCTAGCCAACCAAGAAGGGAGAGAGAGAAGAGACAATATAAGAATTCATGGTCTGATAGAAGGAGCCGAAGATGGTTTTAACTCAATGGCAGAATGCGTGGAATCTTTACTAAGAGAGAAATTGGATATTCCACAAACCACCGACTTAAACATAGAAAAGGCACATCGTTCATTAGCCGCTAGGCCAGCGGCGGAAGCGCCCCCACGTTCGGTGTTGGTAAGATTTTCCAATTTCAAAATAAAACAAGAGGTTGTGAGACTGGCTTGGCAGAAAAAAGGATTTATGCACCAGGAGAGAAAAGTCTTCGTGGAACACGATTACGCCCCGGAGGTCCTTAAAAAGCGCAGGGAATACAATGACGCGAAAAAGGTGCTAAGAGAGAAGAAACTGCGCTTTCAGACGCCATTTCCTGCGAAGTTAAGGGTCTTCTACGGTGAAGAAACATGTCTCTATAATTCGGCGGAAGAAGCAACAGCTGACATGGCGAGAAGAGGGCTCCCGGTAACGGTATTTAAACCCGCAGCAGACCCGAGTGAGAAGATCAAAACGCAAACATGGACAACACAAAGACCTTCAAAATCCACAGGCCAGCAGCGGGAAACCCAGCGCCAGAGCGTCGCGGATAAACTGTCCGTTTTCAGGTTGGAATAGCGACCATTTTTTTTTTTTTGAATCAATCTGCACATCCAACCCCCCTCATACAAGGTAACAAACATTAAAGGAGATGCGTATTCAGCATGTAGTAAAACATTTCATGGAACAGTCATAATTTGAAACAAATAAGTCTTTTTAATAAAAAAAAAAAACTTGTTAAAATAGAAATGTGACAATAATCCACATGTTCTCCTCACACTAACAAATGCTGTTTTTGCGTGAATGTTTGATGTGATGGGGGTGGGAGGGTGCACACAATTTCACAGGGTATAGGCATAAAAGGAAAAAAAAAATCATTACAAGCTCGGATTGGGTTCTGAAACTCACGTTAAAAGCATGGGACAACTTACAGGGGTAAGAGAGGGCCCTCAACACGTAACAGAGTTTGAGGAATTCCCCTCAGAGCCTTCACTCCATCAAGGCTCTTCCAGGGTCTTTAAAAAGACCTCAGTTCAGGAAGTTCTTTTGACAGTTTTTTGTTTTAAAGTTTTATACACTATGTTCTTAATGTTTTTCTTGTTTTTAATGTTCTTTCAGTTTCTGAGTAGCACAAAAGAGGGCCACCACACAGTTATACTAAACAAAACAACACAATGGAGAAACAGGGTGTAACCAAAATAATTTCATATAATGTAAAAGGAATCCTGAATCCAGTTAAAAGATCCAAGATTCTAGGCAAAATGAAAAAAGACAAAGCAGGAATAATATTTTTACAAGAAACCCACCTAACAGACGTGGAGCACAATAAACTCAGTAGACAAGGGTTTAAAATGATCTCTTCATCTTCATATAAGTCAGGGAGGAGGAGGGGAGTAGCGACATTGATATCAACCAAAATTACATTTGAAAAAAAATCAGAACACAAAGATAAAGAAGGGAGATACAGTTTGGTAACTGGGCGGCTAGAGGGAGAAGATATCACCCTGCTGAATGTGTATGCTCCCCCAGGGGCTAACTGGAAATTTTATAAAAATGTATTTGACCTAATGATAACTAAAGCTCAAGGTTTAGTGATATGTGGTGGGGACTTCAATCTTAGACTGAATCCATACTGGGATGCTTCTGGTAATTCTCCACATCAAAATAACACCCAAAACAGGAAGACTCGGATGCTACTAAAAGAAATGGGAATCTGTGATGTGTGGAGGGAACTCAACCCCAGTGTAAAAGACTATACATTTTACTCAACTCCACATTCATCTTACTCAAGGATTGACTATTTTTTTATGTTTAATAGAGACATTGGAAGAGTAGAAACATGTAAAATAGGACTGATGGATCTCTCTGACCACAGTCCGATCTACATGGACTTAAATATCCAAAAATACACAAATAATACATTTTCTTGGAGGTTAAATTCAAATGTCCTGAAAGGACCATTGAAAGATGAATTGGAATCAGATATTCTCAGATATTTGGAAGAAAACGATAATGGAGAAGTATCCCCTTTAATACTGTGGGATGCATGCAAAGCTGTAATAAGAGGAAAGATTATTGCAAAACTGGCAACCCAAAAGAAACTAAGACAAGAAAAACTATCCACATTAGAGTCAGAACTTAGGAACCTAGAAAAAGAACACAAAGGCAACACCCATTCTACTGACTCGCTCAAGATTAAGGAAATTAAAAACCAAATAAATGAGATCTACACAATAGAAATCCAGAAGAAACTTACATTTTTGAAACAAAAATACTATGAAGCAGGCAGTAAATCGGCAAAATTGCTAGCCTATAAATTGAGGAAACATCAAACAGAAAGAGCAATCTACAAAATCAGAGACCCAGTATCAAAGGAAATAAAATTCAGAATTCAGGATATTCTTAAAAGCTTCGAGAATTACTATAAGAACTTATACTCCCACAAAAAACATAAAAACGCATCCGAGGCATTCCTAAACACATTAAACCTTCCCCAACTTACGGAGTCACAAAATAAAACACTACTGTCAGAAATACAACCTAAAGAATTGGAAAAAGCAATTATGAAACTTAAAGCTAACAAATCCCCAGGAGCTGATGGCTATACAGCAGAGTGGTACAAAACCTTTAAACAGCAACTATCTCCTCTCCTCCTGAAAACATTTAATTATGTCCTCCACACAGGGGAAATCCCCCCCTCCTGGAGAGAAGGGGTCATTGCAGTTATACCTAAACCTGAAAAGGATAAACTAGAGTGCCCCAACAACAGACCAATCAGTGTACTAAATCAGGACTATAAGCTTTTTACCATTATCCTTGCCAAAAGGTTAGAAAATATACTGACAGACCTAATTCATTTAGACCAAACAGGTTTTATAAGACAAAGACAGACACAAGACAACATTCGACGCACTTTACACATAATTCATCATATAAAAAAATATAACTTAAATGCAGTCATATTGGGATTAGATGCTGAAAAAGCATTCGATTCGGTTGACTGGTCTTTTCTATATAGAATATTATCCAGTTTCAATTTTCATAACTTCATTAGAACTATACAGGCATTATATAAAAAACCAACAGCTAAAATAAGGATTAACGGTAATTTATCATCATCTTTTGAGCTGGAAAGAGGATGTCGTCAGGGCTGCCCCCTGTCTCCACTGCTCTTTGCAATCTTCATAGAACCTCTGAGCCAATGGATAAGACAAAATCAAAAAATTCAAGGTATTACACTTGGTCAGAAGGAACATAAAATAGCACTCTTTGCTGATGACATTTTAATATACCTAGGGCAGCCGGACACTTCTTTACCAGAACTAACCTCAGTTTTTTCAGAGTATGGAGATTTATCGGGGTACAAATTAAACATGCATAAAACCCAAATTTTAACATTCAACTATGACCCAAATCATTATTCACTAAGCAAACTCAAAACTAACTGGGAGTCGGAATCTATGAAATATCTGGGGGTCAATATCCCGAAACAACTCAACAAAATTATATCACTAAACTATGATCCACTGGTGACAAAAATAAAATCTGACCTAGCAAGATGGAATATGATACCATTCTTGGGTACTGCACAAAGAATTGAAGCAGTCAAAATGAATATACTTCCACGTCTTCTATACCTTTTCCAAACAATACCGGTAGAACCTCCCAAAAAAACATGGCAAGAGCTGGACAGAAGGATCTCAAGATTCATATGGCAGGGTAAGAGACCTAGAATCAGATATAGAACCTTACAGCTAAACAAAGACAAAGGTGGGCTCGCGCTGCCAAATATCAGGGACTACTTTAAAGCCGCACAAATTAAAACTTTAGTAGAGATATGTAACCCAGTCTACACTGCACAATGGACGGAGATCGAATGCCAAATAACAAGTGACATCCCCCTACAGGCAATAATAGGGAACAATGCCTTACCTAAGCTTTTGAATAACACTAACCCGTGGATAGAGACCCCGCTAAAAATTTGGTTTAAGATAGTCAGAGAGAATCAAACTAAAGAGCCCTATCGACTTCTGCAATGGATTGCCTATGATCAAGACTTTACTCCTAATAAAACAGACACCAGATTTAAAAAGTGGAAGGAGAAAGGGCTGATAAAATATTACGATTTTTTTAAAGGGCAAATTTTAAGAAGTTTTGAAGATTTGAAAAAACAAGGCCTAATAAATCAAGACCTTTACAGGTTCTTCCAGCTTAGACACCACATAAACAATATACTTAAAAAGAAGGATTTGGAAAGGGCCCAGTCAGGTGTTCTGAAGGTCTTCTTAATGGCATATAAAGGGATCCCAGGGATCAGATACATTTCTAAAATATACCAAGGTCTTCAAGACTTAAAAGGAGACAACACATCATATATAAAAGAGAGATGGGAAAAAGAGGGGAATTTCACTTTACAACTGGAAATATGGGAAAAGCTAAATAAACAGCAATGGAAAAGTACCTCATCCCTGCAGTGGAGAGAATTTGGATGGAAAAACTTGGTAAGATTTTTCAGAACACCTGCACAAAACAAATTTACCCATAAGGGATTGAACTGTTGGCGCTTGTGTGGTGAAAAGACAGCAAATCATTTTCATGTGTTTTGGTCATGACCAGTTATCCACCAATATTGGACCAATGTACAGACAATATTGGGGAAAATATTCAAAATAACAGTTCCCTTTTCTTTTGTAACTTTGTATTTGGGTTTACTACCGGACTCACTGGAAAGACGAGGAGAAAAATACTTATTCAATGTTTTAATATTGGCAAGCAAAAAAGCTCTAACTAAAAAACGGATGTTGAAGGACTGTCCTACACCTGAAGATTGGATTAATGTGATCCAAGACATTTACTCGATGGAAAAGTTGGCATTCGCACTGAGACAGGACATGGATGGGTTCATGAACTTTTGGCAACCCTGGATCGCATATGTGTCTTCCATTAGATCTAATCTTTGACAAATACCATTTCAATAATGGTCCCGCTCTTTGTTCCAACACTACTCAGATGCTCTTTTACCTTTATTTACTTACTTTTTCTTTTTGTTTGTTTTTTGCTGGTTTGTTTGTTTTTGTTTTTTTGTTTTTATTTTTTTTCTCTTTAATTTCACTTTTTCTTTCACTTTAAAAAAAAAAGGGGTGTTGTAAAAATTATTCTTCCAATGTTGTCAGATATCAGAAAATAAGGGAACATGTGATGAAAATGTAAACAATGCATTGCTGTAACGACCTGTATACCCTTTACAAAAACTTAAATTAAAAAAAAAAAATTAAAAAAAAGTTAGAGTGATTAATCTGGCACCATTGTAACTGCCTTTGTTTAAAATCTAAGTATTTGACATAAGATTAGAACTAATACTAATTACCGGCAGCTGGCCTTATTGAAGACTAAATGACAGAAAAGATCATACATAACCAAAATTAAGAACCTTCCCTCTGTTTTTGTTTCAAAGGCAACGAGCCCAAGAGATGTGGAACTGTATCTACCAATTGGAATCTGAGAAGTTTGACTACATGGAGCACATGAAGCACCAGAAATATGAGGTACTACTCACCATGACTATTATTGCTACAAAGCATGTTTGCATTGTGACTAACCTGTACTAAAAAGAATGCTAGTAAAGCTGTTCATCATTTTTCCTGTCTTTAACGTACAGATCACTGTATTGCTGAACAGAATCCAACATGCTCAGAAATTGTGAGTTACTCATATTTAAGATATTATTTTCAGCTTTTTATTGCACTGCATTATTAACTTATCTGTTTTTTCTTTATCTTTCAGTAAAAAGGGCCATGGCAAAGGAAAGGTTGGCGGTCGCTGGAAGTAAAGTGTGAAAAAACATGAATTGAGAATGAAACCATAAATAAAGTAGGATACATAAGAGGACTGATTTCAATGATTTCAGACTGACCCTCTTGTGTCAGACTTTTTCTGTCAGCCAAGGCTGCATGTGATATTGTCTTGTCATAGTATATGTTGATAATAAAACTACATGCACCAAGTTTGCTTTGTGTTTTGTCCATTTGTTTTTGCAGTTATTTTGCAACACTTGATGGAAAACAACAGCTGAACCTAAAAAAAAAATGTAGCATTGTGGAGAGTGTGGGAAATAAGGGGGCAGGTTTACGAGCAGATGAAGTTTATTACTCCACATCAGTCATACACAGAAAAAAGCATGAAACAGCCAAGCATGGTTTCTCCTTATACTGTAAACCCAGCAGCTCATCTCACATCTGCAAGACATTTCACATTCACATCACACTGCATGACATTTAACATCACAATACAGTCCCCTTAACCCCCCCCCCCCCCCCCCCCGGCTCCTTCTTCCTGCCAACTCCCCATGATGTCCCTGACTATTGTCCTCCTATGTTTAACTACTGCATCCTGACTGAGACGCTGTCTGCTGACTCACCCAAGCTTCTATAGCATGTGCTTTTGATGGGTGGCTACAAAAATTATCTTTGTGAATTATATTATCTCTCAAATTAAGTGTACAAAGTTGTTGCTCACTACTCAAGTAACTTTTTCATTACATACTTTCTTACTCTCAAGTGATTTATTTTTGGTTACTACTCCTATTTATATTTGAGTAAGTAAGATTATAATGTAAGGCTACTTTTCTTTTCCTTTTGGATGCTCCCTGTTCAGGGTTGCCACAGCAGATCATTGTTCCACATATTTGATTTGGCAAGGATTTTACACCGGATGCCCTTCCTGATGCACCCCCACCCCCCGCCCCGATCATCTCCTCACTGCCCTCCAGCTCCGGTACCTTCACTCCACCTTCCGTCAGCTTCAGCCTCTGCTCCTCACCGTTCCCCAATGCCAGCTCATCACTGCCTCCCCACTACTCCCCCAGCAGAGCCTCCAGCATCACCGGCTCCAGTCCACCTCGCCACAGCTCCACAGCCATGTCACGGGCTGGAGGAGAGCTTTCCACCAACACCAAAGCCTGAGCCAATGATGAAGCATCCCCTGGTTTTGGCATCTCATCTCTCCTCCCCTCCAAGCTCCGCATCTGGTATCTCAGCAGCTGCTTCCCCTATGTCTAGTGTCCCGGCAGCTGCTACCATATCAATTGTCCCTCCATCAGCTGCCATCACATCTGGTGTCCACCGGCTGAAGCCTCAACGTCCGGGGTTCCATCTGCAGCAGCCATAACGCCCAGGGTTTCACGAGCTGCTGCTTACACGCCGGGGTCCCCATCAGCAGAAAAGCAGGAGTTAAGGCAAGTCCTTTTCTTTGTTTTTGTAACATCAATATTAGAGAGAACTTGCCTTTGTCCTGGTGGGGAGACCCAGTTGTTGTCACCATCTGCTTCTGGGCTCTCTCCACCGAGCTCTTGCGCCTACGTGTGTCTCCGAGGCTGGTGAGCCGCCTCCTTGTGTTTCCGGGGCTGGCGCACCCCACCTGCAGCTCATCCAGAGGCCGGCGCGTCCCCTACTACAGCTCATCTAGAGGCCAGCATGCCCCCACCTGCAGCTCATTCAGAGGCTGGCGCACTTCCGCCTGTCGTTTCAAATGCCGGTGAGCCTCCTACGTGTGTTTCTGAGGCCGGCAAGCCTCCTCCATGTGTTTCAGGGGCTGGTGAGCCTCTGTGCGCCTCCACCTGCAGCTCATCCAGAGGCCGCCGCTTCTGCAGCCCATTCAGAGGCCATCACGCCTGCAGCTTATACTGAGGTCATCACCCCGACAGCAGGAGACCAGGAGTTGGGGCAAGTACTTTTCCTCTTATTTTTGACATCTACTTAAGAAAAGAATTGCCTTGCTTCTGGTGGAGGGACCCAAGTGCAGATTCCAACAGCTCTTGAGTCCACCCCACCAGTCTCTGCTGCTAATGACTGTGGTGTCACCTCACTGACCTCCTGCTCTCCTCCCTCGTCCAAGGTGGCCATGTTGAGGATGGAGTTGCAGGAGGATCACGCTCCACTTGGTTCGTCCAAGCAGTCCACTCCACCTGGACCATCCAAGCAGTCCACTCCATCCTGGTTGCCATCGGAGCAGTCCATTCCACCTTCACTGCTTGAGATCGTTACTCTTCAGCTGCCATCACCCAAGCTCTTTGCTCCTGATGCACCAAGTTTCTCCATCTGGTGGCCCATGGTCTCCGGTTGGTCACCCAACACACTTTGTTCATCTGTCTGGTGGCTCATGAACTCTGCCTGGCCACCCAACACACCTTGTTCATCCGTCTGGTGGCCCATGAACTCTGCCTGGCCACCTGATGCACCAGTTTCATCCGTCTGGGGACCCATGGACTCTGGCCGGCCACCCGATGCATCAGGTTTCTCTGTCTGGTTTCCCTTGGACTCTGGCAGGCCACCCGACGTGCCATATCCTTCAGTCTGGTGGTCCAGAGACTTTGGCCGACCACCCGATGAACACTTTTTTCTTTGTTTGTATTCTTGTTTTATCCCGCCGTGCCTATTTCCCCTTGATTGGGATGTTTTTTGTTTTGTTTTGAGGGCATCTGGAATCCACCCTTGGGTGAAGGAGCTCTGTCATATCTGGACATGATCTCAGGATTATGCCCACGCTTTATGTTCATTTTGTTCTCTGTGTTTTCCCCTGATTTGGTTTATTACGATTACTTCTATTATTTGCCCTCTGTGTTCCCTTGGGTCCTCAGTTATTGTTTTCTGTTTCCCCAGTCTGTGGTGTCATTCCATGTCCTCTCCCTCAGCCATGATGTTTTCTCTGTATTTTCCTACCTCAGCATTAGTTTGATCATTGTGTTTATTTTTATTATCATGTCCCTACGCCATCACAGGAGACCCCTAACATCCAGCCCACCACCTGTTTGACCTGCTTCCCTCTGGATGATGGTTCAGATCAATCAGGTCTCACACCTCCAGACTGACAAATAGTTTCTTCCCCTGGGTCATTTGAAATGCAAACACTCAGAAGCCAAACTCCCATCCCTCTGAACACTCACATGCACAGAACTGAAGACCTTTTTAATTATCACAATAACACACCTGTCTTTGCACTCCACACTTTGATGTATATTGACCCATCTGTGTATATTTTCCATGATCCTTGAGCCATTTTACTCAGTTGTGTGTTCAATTGTGTGTTCTGCACTCTGTACTCTTATGTACATAGTTTCATCTGTGAAGCCAGTACCATACCTGTGTATATTTCCAGAATCATGGGCTATTTTTATTTCAGTCGTGTGTTTAATCATGTGTTCCGTAACAGTATTTTTATCTCATCTTTCTCTCTTACTTTATTGTGCAGTAGCCTGGTGGAGCACCCACAATTTCATTGTACTGTACAAATGTACAATAACAATAAAGCCTATTCTATTCTATTCTAATTATGTTCTGTAGTTTTGGTCCTGCTCTTTAGTATTATGATTATCTTCACAGTCACGTTTATGCCAGTCCTCTCTGTATCGCTCCTGTATTGTTATCCTGTATGTTCATGGTCATGTCTCCCCTGGTCCTTTATCATGTTTCATTTGCATCCCCTGTCTGTGATTGTCTGTGCATCCCCGCCTGTCCTGTTCTCCACACCTCTGGCCACTTCTTGTCATATGCGCCTCTCTGAGGCGCAGAGAGGACAGATCTACACGCAGATTGTGTTAAAGACATTTATTAACAGAGGCAAAATGAATGTCAAAGGTGCCCACAACACAGAAATGAAAACAGGGATCACTTACTCCGGTGCCTCAGAGCAGATGCGCTCTGGAGAAGAAAAGGCTTCAGAGGCTGCCAAAGTGTAGCAAGGAGGCGATTGGGAACAAGTAGAGAATGTAATTTAGCCGCAAAGCACAGACAGAGTCCACGGCTTAAATACAGGGAGGTGAACTGGGAGTGATAACAGGTGTGTGGGTCAGCTTGAGCAGGAGAGGGGCACGACAATAAATAATTAGAATCACCTGACCATAATCAGAGGTGAGGGAGGAGCGGCTGGCAGGCGGTGCCAACACAAACTTAGAGACATCACCTCCCAGCTGACAGCTCAAGAATAACATAAACAGAACCAAATACTGACTAGAGAATAATTACAGGGAAGCTGGAAAATAAATCAGACCTGAACACACACAAGGAGAAAATACAGAAAACTGACAATGATAATGACAGATCTCCAAAACACAGAAATAACTTGAGTATGCGCTCAGAGGGGAGAACAGGAATGCAGACTCATGACACTTCTCCTCATATGTTGCTGCTTAGCCCCTGATTGTGATCTCAGCTGTTCCGAGTTCCCCTGATTACCTGTCTCCCTATATATGTCCATGTCAATCGTAGTCTCATGTGGCGTCATTAACGTTGTAACATTTGTGTCTGACTTTTCTGTCAGTTATTTTGCCAGTCATGTCAAGTTTGTTTTCAGCCCTCGTGCTGTTATTTTGTTTCCCTATTAATAAACCATGTTACGCTGGAGTTCTGCCTGTATATCAGAGTCCAATTATTCAATAAAGTCTACCGGAGGGGTTTGTGACAGTGATTACCTTATGCCTCCATTGCACCAATGCATAATCAGCTGTTGTGACTTTTTTTTTTATAAATGTGCCACTTTATACTAGTAAATTTGCAGCTGAAACTTTATTCTTATTATATCTGGAACGTTTTAATTATAACTGAAGTGAACTACTTCAATGTGATTGGCAGATTACAATAAGATACAGTATAAATGATAATATGAGAAATTATTTCTACAAGCATGGAGGGTACCGAAGTGCTTTACAGATCAAGCTATTCATTGATTCACACATTGATGGCAGCGGAGCTGCAATGCAAGGCACTGGCCTGAGTCACCAGGAGCAACTTGGGGTTCAGTGTCTTGCTTAAGGACACTTTGACATACAAACTGCAGAGAGAGCAGGAATCGAACCACCAACCCTCCAATTAGAGGTTCACCACACTTTACACCATGCGCTACAACTGCTCTGTGGCCACAGCCACATATGTGATAAACAATGCTAAACTATACTGAATGAATGAATGAATGAATGAATGAATGAATTTTATTTATTTCGGATAGTACATTACAGGTTAAAAGAAACTGTATAATATAACAACAAGGTCAAATTAGACAAAGACTCCTACTATACAGCAGAAGGAGTATCTACTATACTGACTTTTTTGGTAACATTTTTGCTATTATCATGTCTTCTTGTGCTGCTGTGGGCTGCTCTAATTGTTCTAGCACCAAGGGGATTTCATTTTATAGCTTTCCCAAGGATGTTGTGTAGTGGATTTATGGATTTTACAGTATATGTGTTTTATTATTGGTACAAGTATTAATGTAAATATGAGTGTGAGTAGGGATGAAAATTTCCTACTATTACACAGCAATATCCTCGTAGGGCACCAGTCCAAATAATGGACAATTTTATTAACAATTCTTTATTTGTACCAATTATGAATCAGTCTAAAAAAAAACCTTGTGAGTTCTTGTCTGCTGATAATCAAGAAGATGGACATGAAATCAAACAATAACTCCCATATGTCTTTCAGTAGTTTAGTAAGAAATGTCAGAATAGGTTAACACAGTCGGATAACTTTAAAACAAAGAATTCAACATGTATCATGGGCATTATTTTTTTTTGTTGTTGTTTTTTTTGTTACTTATTTGTACCCGTAGGTAGACTTGGTTTGCAGTCTGGTGACAAGCCACCGGCTGCTGGTCGCTGCGTGCGCGAGCGCCCTAAACCTACATGTTTTTGTAGGTTTAGGTTTTGTTTTTGTAGGTTTTATGCACTGACTTACTGAGTATAACCTGTGAATCAAGCATTTGTGGAACCAAAAAAACCCTAGTTTAACTTGTCAGTATACTGGAAATTGGAAAACCATAAAATAGCTTTGGTCAAGAAAAGTGGATGCCATTTTATGAAGAAAATGATGAGTAAACTATTTATGAAAAGGAAAAGTTGGAGTTACTCTGAAAAAGAACATAGATTAATGAAAAAACAAAATGCACTTTGAAATTCTGATGGGGGTTTGCATGAAGTTTAAAGAACTTATACCAGTAATATTCGGAAGAATTAAGTTTAAATTAAACAACAGACCATCAGCCAAGTAGAATCATTGTGGCCCAGTGGGTAGCAGGTGGTCCATTGGATTCTGTTTCAACTGAACCGGCGTGGGTTCTGTTGGAAGACTGGCAGACAGGCTCTTTACCACGGTTATGGCCTACTCCCGAGATCACAAAGGGGCTGGTTCTTCAGCATGCTGGTCTTCTCTTATGCACTGAAGAAGGAGTTTGTTTATTGTATAAAGGCCTATCAGAGAGTCAAATTGGGACAAAACACACCACAGATCCATTTTTTCTGATGTATTGTGGCTGGAATGAGTTGGTTTAAGCTTAGAAAAAATCAAACAAAATCTTCTTGCTCGGTAATTTAAAGAAAAGGATTAAAATAAGCAAAAAGTGAACTTTAAAGAAAAGAAAAAGAATTTTCACATAGCATGACAGGCTCTGGGCCTTACTTGGAAGATAGAAAAAAATGGGAGAGCAGAGAAGTCTCCTCCTTAGAGCTTGACCAATGGCCCAAAGCTGAACAAAGGGGAAAAAAAATTCGGGTGTAGCAGAATTTCACTGATTTTCATGAAACTGAGCTGAACCAATTACATTTGAGCTTCCTGTTCAACAGAAGTCATAAACTCAACCTAAAAAGGAGATGCAGTGAAGCCTGGAGCTCTATTGGTCAGTTAAAGTCCAGCTATGGCCTCCCAAAGAGCAGAGAGAGAGGAGGGGGAGAGACATTTGGTATGAAAAGTGAGATCCTCCTAAAACACATATGTTGCTGAATAAAGCATAAATTCCTTAAACTTTAGTGACTAAGATATTCTACTCAATAATAAGGGAACAAACAATGTGTCTATATCGTAACTGTGATTAATTTGTGATAGTAAGCATGCAAAAATTAATTTCTTCCTGAAAATAAAGCAGAACATATCAAATCATATCAGTAAAAACCACTGCGCCACTGTGCGCCACCGGCTGCATGGTGGCGCAGTGGTTAGCACTGCGGCAGCACAGTTTACCCTTGGCCGGGGGATTGTGGGGATCGTGGGATCGTGGGTTCGATCCCAGCCCCCGACCAACAGTGATCTGTGTGGAGTTTGCATGTTCTCCCCGTGTTGCGTGGGTTTACTCCGGGATTTCTCCGGTTTCCTCCCACATGCCAAAAACATGCATGTTAGGTTAATTGGCTGTTCTAAATTGTCCCTAGATATAGTATTAATGAAAGCGCTTTGAGTGGTCTTTGTGACTAGAAAAACGCTATATAAGTGCAGGTTAGTTAGTTAGTTAGTTAAAAACATTTCACCACAATTGTCCATCCCAGAGTTCAACCATGTCTTCAGTAGCGGATGCTGTCTTGAGAGAAAGATTATACATTAATTTATTGTTCACAGAGATTCCATTTCAGAGAGAGAGAAAAAATTTATTAAATATTCCTGCGTCGTCCACCAGATGGCACTGTCATACTGTCTGGCTGGTTAATGCGGAATCTTGACTCCCAAACATGGATTATATCAACCATAAATCTGTCATTTGGGCATTCCTTTGCCAAAGAGCAGAAAAGGGAGAATGACTAAGTCCTGGAGAAGGGATTAACTTCCACTTTATGGCTGATGGATAGTGTTACAACTCTGGTGCTTGGGTGAGGAAAGCAGTTCATGACCAGACTTCTGAGTTGAAACAACCTTCTTCAGCAAAAAATAATTTTATTGATTGGAACCAAAAGGATTAGCGCTACAGTTGATAGGAGAAAGCTATGGATCCCTGTTGTCTAACGTGAAAACTACATACCTACTGAGCATTCAAGAACTTGTAGTCAACATTTCATATCTGGTAAGTCCACCATTTAAGCATATATTAGATAGAAAGTTTAACCTTATCCCCTTCACAGTGTATGGCTGTATATCCATGGAGCATTTTTTTTCAGGTTTGACTAAACAATGTGACCAAATTAGACACCAAATACCCAAATAATGAATTAAATCATTTGTATTTTAATATTTAACAATAAATTAGCATTGTTGTAGTAACCAATGGGACACAAAACACCCAAATAACGCATTAAATCATACCAAACTGGACCAAATGGGACATCAAGTCAACAAACGGGACACTTTTACAAATATTTGAGACCCAATGTAGTCCTTTTATAATTTAGCAATATTTGGTTATTAAAAGCTTTTTGAAACTGTAATCAATCAAATAAACAACACAATATCCAATATTACCACAGCAGGATTGTTTTGCTGCAGCCCGTGTGTCAGCATTGTCCATTTGTCAGTAAATATTAAAATAGAATGATTTAATTCATTATTTTCTTTTAATTTTCCATGTAATCCAGTAGCACACCTCACTAATTGACTGCTCAGACTCAGACTAAAAAGATGATCAATATTTAACATCAAAATCTCAAAGTCATGCATATTTTCTTACCTGTTTGAGGTGGTTTAGTGTAGAGCTTCAGGGCAAGCTTCAAGGCTGCACAGTGGCGCAGTGGTTTAGCACTGTGGCAGCACAGTTTACCCTTGGCCGGGGGATCGCGGGGATCATGAGATCGTGGGTTCGATCCCAGCCCCCGACCAACAGTGAGCTGTGTGGAGTTTGCATGTTCTTCCCGTGTTGCGTGGGTTTTCTCCGGGATTTCTCCGGTTTCCTCCCGCATACCAAAAACATGTAGGTTTAGGGCGCTCGCGCATGCAGCGACCGGCAGCCGGTGGCTTGTCACCAGACTGCAAACCAAATCTACCTACGGGTACAAATAAGTAACAAAAAAAAAAAAAGCTGTGAAACCCTGAAGGCAAACTTTGATTGACAGGTCAAGCAGTTGCTAGGATACAGGGTGGAGACCTTTTTATTATTAAGAGGGTCTGTGAAGCGCCCAGAACAACAAGTTTATGGGGTGTTCTTGTGCACTCGTCAAGTAGCCTAAACAAAACTGCCAGGCAATTCCTGTACCATGATACCCCAAAGGGCAAATGAACATAGTCACATGAGCAGTGATGTCATGTGAATGTGGTCCTGGTCCATAGTGAAGTTGGTTTCCGAGATCGGCCAAGATAGCCACCTGTCCAGTTGGTTTGTAGCCAGCTCTGCAGCTATAAGTTTGTACCATGACAAAAAAGGCAGATAAACCAGAATATATGACCGCTGTGCCTATTGTTGAAGAACTATGAACCACTGTGAGTAACTGGAATAGATTCTACCAAGAGTTTACTGTGAAATAAGCTTGAAAAAGTAGCACACTAACCTTCCAACATTATTGGCTAACCGTTAGCCCAGTGCTAAACACCTTAATCAACATGCCGAAAAGAGAGGGCAACAACTTAAAACTCAAAGAATGTACTGGTCACCAGTGTGGAGAGTGCAAATAAAGGAACCAGACTTGCACGACAGATGAACTTTATTTCTCACTAGCTCCCACTTCATTCATACACAGAAAAAGACTTGCTCAACACACCAGGGTCTCTCCTTTTATATCACTCCATTCCTTCCCCCTGCTGCCTGAAATCTTGCATTACAATACGTTCACACATTCACCCCTTACTGCTGCATTACCATCTTTTCCCATTACAATACATACTGTCCTTCTCCATTAAATCCCCCACGCTCTGCCAGCAGAGGGAATATTCCCCTCCCCTCTGCTTCCAGTCTGAGATGAATATCCCAGCGTGGGTTCCCTACAGTACCTCACTACTGGGGCAGGAAATTGACGGCTTTGATGCTGTGTTTGCTCCATTGCCTGTCACGCCAACCAAGAGCCCGGATCCAAAGAATCCACAAAGACAGTGAAGAACCAAAGGAAATTTCGAATGCTGAGTTAACCAAGGGCTTCATAGCCCTAGAGCAGAACATATTAAAACACAAACACCATTAAGAAAATGTGCGAGCAGCTGAAAGGAATGGAAATTAAAGTAAATGAAAATGAAAAGGGAATCAAAGAGATTTCAGGGCAAATCTCCCATTGGGCAGTGCGGTGGCGGAGTGGTTAGCACTGCAGCAGCACAGCAACTCACCCTTGGCCAGGGGATCCTGGGTTTGAACCCAGCCCCTGACCAACTGTGATCTGTGTGGAGTTTGCATGTTCTCCTCGTGTCTGCGTGGGTTTACTCCGGGATTTCTCCAGGTTCCTCCCACATGCCAAAAAACATGCAAGTTAGGTTAATTGGAGACTCTAAAGTGGCCCTAGGTGTGAATGTGTGTGTGAATGGTGAAAGGGTAGGGCGCCGCACCAGTGGCTGCCTCATCCACTCATGTGGATGCCCTGTAATTTCCCCATTGTGGGACTAATAAAGGAATCTAAATCTAAATCTAACTACAAAAGAGAAGTGATGATGCCGAGCGATTCAGCAGACGGTGGAACTTGCGCCTGCATGGAATGAGGGAAACACCTGCAGAGAGCATCAGAGGTGAAGTTCTGGAGCTTTTCATATTACTCGTACCTGAGGATAAAGAAAAGATGGGCTTTCTGGTCAGCACTGTACATAGACTTGGCGTCCAACGGGAAAATGCGATTCGGCCCATCATTGTGCAGTTCACAATGCAATCCTTCAGAGACAAACTCTGGAAGATCTCTCATAACAACTAATCCTGAAGGAAAAGAAGCTACTTCTCAAGGAAGATCTGACCCATGCCAACAAAGTGCAGAGGAATAAACTCTGGCCGCTTGTGGAAGCAGCCAGAAAGCAGGGAAGTGTGCTGGCTTCTGTGGCACAGATACCTATATTGAAGGAAAAAAGGTGACTAAAATTTACACTTACATTACTTTAGCAAATTGGCGACAGTGGAACTATCCTTTGTTTTAAACTAACTGGTTTAAAAATACAAAGTTGTGTTAAAAGGTACTTATAGTTGAGGTTTGTTTATAAATATTCTTTAAGTGTTTTATACTAAAGCCAAACTTTTTGTGTGTGTGTGTTTGCTCAGACATCAGCCACTTTTTTCTTTTTCCTCTTTTTTCTTGTTCATAAGCATGGCAGAGTTCAAGTTTGGTACTTTAAACCTATGTTCTTTGAATGTAGGGGTGCTACGTGATAGTACGAAAAGGAAAGCAGTTTTTCTTTATATCAAGCGTTGCAATGCAGGTATAATTCTCTTACAAGAAACTCGCTCATGCCGTGATAACGAAAAATTTCGGAAATCCCAGTGGGGCGATACAAGTTTGACATGGGTCAAATCATTCTGCTGGAGTTGCAGTACTTCTAAATAGATTTAATGATGATATTGTAGTGACCCAGCACGCTGCGGAAGGACATTATCTCACACTCATCAGGGCTGGAGAAAACGGAGGACAATTTACATACGGACAGAGAGCCCCAGGGGGCAATCAGACGGGACTGTTATTGTATGCGTCCTCGGAGAGGATGTCCGGGCCAGGCGCCAGCTGACGTCATGCTAATGACATCAGCTTACTATCATGATTACTATCATAGCCTACAATTAGGGAGGGATCATGTGTTTCTGAACCCTCCCTTAGTTATGCTGCTATTAGGTTTAGACAGCCGGGGGACCTCCAATAATTCAGAATCAGAATCAGAATCAGAAAAAGATTTATTGCCAAGTACATTAACAGATCACTGATAACATACGAGAGAATTTGACTTGACACAGAAAATGAACCTGCATTTCCGTGCCGCGGCGCATCTGAAACGCGCCTGTCAGCAGGAGGGTACAGGTAGCATAAGAAATAATACAATAGGAAGGAGCAAAAAAATCATTGATTCAGAATACTGGTTGCATGATCAATCAATATTATGATTACAAGGAAAAAAAAAAGCCCTCAATGCACATCAGCGGACCAAGATTTCACAGGACACAAAGAGAGCAGTGAGTGGATCTTATTTATCAGTTCGTGGATCAATATGAGTGCACTGTTGAAGCAAGTGTTGAATCAGTAAGAACAACAAGGGCACTTTGGCAGGAGATGTTTTGTCTGGCTACTCGCAATCGTCCTTGCGATTATCTGAGCAGCTGCTGTCCAAGGCCTTGTGCTCAATGTTTTGAAAAAACAGACTGCAGACAATCAGGAGGAACTTCTGTAGGGAAATTGAGCCAAATAGAACTGATCACAGAGAAGGAGCTTTATTTTCTTCTGTAGATTCAGTACTTAATCCTTCATTGCGGGGCGTTGAGTCCGTCGTGGATAGACCTAAGCGTAACCATGATGTAATCCACCTTCCGAGACAGTTCTCCATTTGTCGCTATCAGGGTCTTCTCCAATTTTTCAATTTGATGGATGCACCTCGCCTGGCCAGCATTTTGATAGGTTGTATCCATCTTCAGCAATTTGCGGTACACCAGGACAATCCCAGTTCCAATCAGAAAGATCCCGATCACCATTATTACGAAGACATACAAATCTTCAATATCTTCGATAGAGAGATTAGTTAGGCACAAGATCCTCCAATTACTTGTGTCCCGTAAATAGCCCGCTGGAGCCGTCCCTGCGGGGCAGACAGCTTCCCCCGGAGCACTTTTCCTTGTTGAAAAAATAGTGTCAATTGTGTTCAAAGCCCAGCTTATTAATTCCATAATTTCTTTCGACGGTCAGCAGTTAGACGCAGACAGACAACAGCAAGCTGGGATCCAGTAGTTAGGGGGGAAGGAAAAAAAGTCAGAGCAAGAGAGAAGGAAAAAGGCGTCTGCTCTCTTTGGAGGTGGAAGTGAGAATAATTGCACTGGGCTTCACTCCTTTCTTCACTCTCAATTAAATATTTTTTTTTTTCACTGCCTTTTGCACCTCAAAAACAGTAATATAATCATACCACTTCCCACAACTATGGAGGGATGAGAAGATGACCTTAAAAAGTGGCCTCGTAGACTGTCATGTGCTGAGCCTCTGGGAGGCCGGGCCCGAGTGTTCATCGCCAGGATCAACGGAGTCGTGGACAGCGGTGGAGCTCGAACTCAGGCAAGTACTCTCTCTTGTGTTTCTTATGACAGTTTTGGAGAGATCTTGTCTGGCTCTGGGTGAGGGGAGTCGGGCGCAGTGCGCAGCTGCGTCTGAACTTCGCCAGGCTCTGCCGCTGCCGGCAACCCTAACCATCGTTCTTCTCCTGCTCCCCCTGAGCCTTCAACTAGGGTCGTCGGAGAGGGTGTGTCACCGCCGGAGATCGCTGAGGGTCCGGTCCTGCAGAAGGAGGACGTCGCTGCTCCAGCCCCTCCTGCCAGGGTCATTAGGGCTCCTCCCATCAATCGTCTTCTCAGCCTGGTGCTCCAGCGGTTTGGTCCGCTCACCGTGAGTGCAGCTTTGGCCCAATCGGGATCCACCGCAGGTGCCGGAGAGCCTCAGCTGGAGAGCCTCAGCCAGAGGTCATCGCAGGTGCCAGAGAGCCTCAGCCGGAGTCCATTGTGGGTGCAGTGGAGCCGGCCCGGTTGGGGGCCACCGCGGGTGCAGTTAGACTCCCACTGGAGTCCGTCGTGGGTGCAGCGGGGCCGGCCCGATCGGGGGCCACCATGGGTATCACTGAGGACGCCGTGGAGGTTCTCTCTCCCCGATCCGGTTGTCCTCCAGTCAGCCTTCTGGTGGACAGGCTGCCTCCTGCTTCCCCCCTTCCATCCTGGTGGCTGAGCAACGCTGGCCAGCCACCAGAAGGATTGACTCCCCGGGTCTGGTGGCCCATGTTTTCCAGCAGGCTGCCGGATCCTGTCCACCGGACCGGACCTTCTGCTGGGCCTGGGACTCTGGGCGGCCTCCTGAGCCCCAACGCCCTTGGACTTGGGGGGGTTAATTGTGGACCCTGGGCAGGGTATTGTGTTCCCTCCTTTTCTGTTCCCCCTACCTCCCACCCGGGTTTGTGTGTTCTTGTTTTGCCTGTGGGGATTGGTGGGGAGGGGGGAGTTCCTTATGATGTTACCGTGAGTATCTGGTATCCACCCCTAGAAGGAGGAGCCCTGTCATGTGCCGAGCTGGCTTGGCTTTCCCCGGCTCGGCTTCGATCTCTTTGTGGGGTTGGCTTTGCTGGTTATGTGTATTTTGGTGTATTCTTGTACTGTATTCCATGTCCCTAGCCACTACCTGACCGGCAGCTGTTAGTCAGCATCTGTCATCTACGTTCTCTCACGCTGCTGACAGTCTGCTGGTCCAGCCATGCCCCCTCGCTCAGCTTCTGGCTCATCAGCTGTTTCCAGTCCCGGTAATTATCCGTCCGCGCCTCGCCCAGGTGTTCCCTATCTGCCACGCCAGCGGCGTCTGTACTAAAGCAGCTCTTTGCTGGACAGACGCCGCTGGATCATTGTACGAGCTGGATGGCTGTGTTTCGCCGTCTAACTGTCGCGTCACTGAAAGGACCATTGCTGTGTGTGCTCGTGGACTGCACTGGAATTACTCAGACTGCCCCCTCACTGTGAGTACTGTCAGCATTTCTGTTCACCGTTGTGCCATTACGCTTTGGCTCTTTGCCCAGTACACTCCTCCGGTGTGTGTTGAGCACCCTGGAGGATTCTCGAGTGTACCTGAACTCCTCATGTCTTCATGTATATTCACTGGTGTGTTAATAAATGTGTGTTGGTGTACCCAGCGTGTAAATCCTCGTTCTTTTTCTCCTCTCGCCATGCGCTATGGAGAAGCACACGGAGAGCGCATGGCAGTAGACAGTAGCGCCATTAGTTAGCTCCGCTGCTGTAAACAAATAAAAGCTCTGCGATATATCAATGTCTCCACTGCAGTAAAGTCAGATGCATTTTGTTAAAATATCTTGGTTGTCTGTCTCTCTGTGTTGGCCCTGCAATGGACTGGTGATCTGTCCAGGGTGTACCCTGCCTCTCGCCTTAAGATGCTGGGATAGGCTCCAGCCCCCCCGCGACCCGAAAAGGATTAAGCGGAAGAAGATGGATGGATGGATGGATCTTGGACTTAATCAAATTTACCTTAGAGCAGACGTAGAATCTTGTCAGAGCCACAAAGAACCAACGTTTTCATGAGCGCCACGTCACAAATTGCGTCAGTGGCTGGAAACCCCCCCCAGCCATGTTGTGACATCAGCGACAGAACACAGCGCTTGGCTGCCCATTGTACACAGCAAGATGGAAGCGGTAGAAAACATCGATGATGGTTCCAGCACATGTAGTCTGGAATTGGTTTGTGTTGTCCAGTCTTCAGACGATTATAGTTCAGAAGAATGGGATGATAATGAAGAATCTGGGGGCATCAGACGTTATAGGTTTGAGCCGTGCCAAGCGGGCATCGTGCCTACCGAGTCAGACTCAGAGAGTGACGGTGAAGAGGCACAAAACACACGGCAGGGGAACACCGAGTGGTATGCTTTTGTTACAGATATTTCAGCAAATTATTTGTTCATAAATATAATTTATTTAAACCCAATTTTTCAATAAAATCATAGCAGTGTATTCTCTGTGGCTCAGGCATCAGGTTTATTATGTATTATCTTTTGAGTTCTTGTTGTTTTTATGTTTAGTACATGTGGTTTACGTGCCGTTTTGACCCACTTTTAGGTGGGCACTGTCCAAGATTCGCCGGTCCGACCACACCCCCTCTCTCTTTGACAGTCAGCTGTTCATGTTTTGTGTACATCATCTGCTGTATTGTCAGCCAGCCAATATTGCCAACACTATCATGACGTGTTAGCCACTCCTCACAGCCGTGGTTCTGCTGTGCCCCTTGAAGCGATGTCGGCCCTGGGGCGCAACCATGGTTAACACGTCTCCTCTCCATGCGTTCGCTGGGTGATGTCAGCCCCGAACGCCAACTGTAAGTGTTTCTGTTTATTTTTGTAAGTCTTCACCTTTTTGGGAACTGTTGTCATCAGTCTTATGTTCAATACATGTGTTGTGGTGAATCCTGCGCTTAAATCCATTCATCCTTCCCCTCCTCGTGCGCTCCTTGTCATGACCCTCTATGCGCTCTTACGCAGCACGCGGAGAGGGAGGATGAAATAACGAGGATTTACGTGCAGGGTTCACCACAGCACATTTAATACAGAAAGACAGACAATTCCCCAAAAGGTGAAGATGTACAAAAAACACAAACACACTTACTGATGGCATTCGGGGGCCGGCATTGCCCAGAGAACAAATGAGAGATGTGTTAGCCACGGGTGCACCCCACAGCCGACATCGCTTCAAGGACGCACGAGAACCACGGCGAACATGGAGTGATTAACATGTCGTGAGAGTGCTGAAAATACTGGCAGACAAACAGCACAGATGACAATACTATGGACCAGCAGTGTGTGACTGGCAAATGGCCGCTAAGTACACGCACTGCTGGTGATGGTGTGATGAGAAGCACCTGGGCGAGGACCGGGAAAGATGATCAGCGGGAGTGGAAATCAGCTGGTGATAATGAGAGAGGGACTGTGGCCGGACCGGCGAGCTGTCAGCATGCGCTCACAGAAAGTAGGTCAAAGCGGCCATCTAACAGCTGCCAGCCAGACAGTGGCTAAGGAGAGGAAAGCACACTGAAATGCATACTATACATACATAAACAGCAGCACCTAAACCCACAGAGAGGTCTGGACCAAGCCCGGGGAAACCAAGCCAGCTCGGCTCCTGACACTCCTCCTGCACAAAAGTGCATGAGGAGGGCACGAGGAGGCCTACGACAGTTGGAGCTGAAGCATGTGATGCGGTCTTTCACGGCCTGCTGTTTATCTAAGCCTGCGACACAACGCGAAGGCATAGCCTTAAAATTAAAACAAGAAACCAGAGAAACTGTGAGCTACAAAGCTGCTGGCATTCCAGTCAACAACACCAGCGTCCATTCTGTCGTTTACGTCATGGTGGTACCGCCCTTCATTCAGTGGGCGGTACCAGTCAGTGGCTGCGGTTTTTTGATGATAACTATGTTATGCAGATGCGGTTGTAAATATTATATTGATCATCGACAATGACTTTTGGGTTTACACAACATGCTAAAAAATGTCAAAATCGAGTCATCAGACCTTTAATGTTGGGGTAAATAGAGACAGCTGCAGCTGTTTTACCCCAAAATTAAAATGCTCATGTTGCTGTCATGCCATGAATGCTTGTTATTTAACACGTACAGACATTTTCTGTCAATTGTTCAAAATTTTATTGATCTATATTTTGTGATAATTTAAAAATTAATGCATGCTGAAGTGCTAATATCAAGTCCATATCGTTCCAAGGCAGTGCAACGAATGCATCCCCACCAAAAAAAACTATTTGATATCTTTCTTAAATCATTAAGCCTTAGGAAGCAAACTGTTACTATTTTTTATTTGTTATTTTACCTCATGCAGCCTTCATTCTGGTGACATATTCATAGTTTTAAGATGATGTCACACAGCTGCCATTCGCTATATGGGCAGCCATATTGGGTGGGAAGCTGCAGGGGAATTATATTTCATTAAAGCCAAAAATTATATAAATATAATGCACTACTGTGGAATAATTGGTTGTACAAGCACTAGTGGGAAGGAGAAAATGTTTTTTTTCATTGATTACCTGCAATTATTTTGAACCAAGGCGAGCCAACTTGGGAACTATCAGAGAAACAGAGGAGAATTTGGCTTTCTCCTATTGGTATTAGTAAAGCTGAGGTGGCGCCTTCCTTGTATTCCAACTTGTGAGTGCTCTGACCATTTTGTTTTAGGTTTATAGAAATAATTGACTAATAATAATATTAAGAGTCTGTGATGCTTTGTGGGCATTTTCACAGATTCATAAGCTCCCTGTTCTGATCAACTCAGCTGCTGCAAGCCACACACACACACACACACACACACACACACACACACACACACACACACACACACACACACACACAGAACTAAACCGATGTACTTGTTCGTCTAACGCAGGGGTGCTCACACTTTTTCAGCATGCGAGCTACTTATAAAACAACCAAGTCAAAATGATCTACCCACTACAAAAATGCAAAACATATAATTATTTATATATAATGTATTATATATAAATGTATACATTTCAAATGTATTAAGGATTCTTTGTATGTACAATGTATGTTGATGTACCTTGCATAACTGAATAAGCCAATATTGCACAACACACATAATAAATAACTATTAACATTTTTTGTAATTACCTGAGTTTACTTTGATGACTTGCACTGAATTGAATCAGCCAGGGATGCATAGTCCGGACAGTAGCTGCTGACAGCCAGCCTCAAGCACATTTCCAAATGTTCATCAGTCATGGTGGAATGGTATTTGGACTTAATGATCTTCATGTAGGAAAAGGCTGACTCACATAAATAAGTGGTAATTCAAGAAGTCTGGGAACGCATCGTCCTGCCTGCACTTGGCAATAAATCCATTCACACGCCCAACCATTGCAGGTGCTCCATCTGTGGTGATAGACACCAATTTGTACACTGGGAGCTGAGTTTTCTCGATAAAGTTTTTAAACGTCTGAAATGTGTCCTCTCCTCGCGTCTGTTCTTTCATGGGAAGAAGTCTGACAAGACTATATTAACTAATAAAATAAAGAAAATTGATACTATGTTAACTTTGTATTGGATTTGATCAGTGATTATTTTGGAACCTAAAATTAGACTAAATGCTAATATTTTATTGAATAATAACAGGTAATACAATATAGATAAATATATTATTCAAACAGTGCTGTCACTGGCACTTGAAGTCCATCCTTCACGCCTGATTTTGCTCTCCCAAATTCGCCGAAGATCTGTGTTTTTTTGACCGCTGGGAAACCTATAGTATGATCTTCTTATGACCTGTTCCTTGTCTGTACCCTGGCGATTACTACAGAAAGGTACTACGCATCTGGAACCCTGATTTGTGGCTTTATTTCGACGTATCTTGAACTCTGTCTCCGTTGTGAGCCACTGTAAACAAACTACCGGATGTTGCCGGTTGCGCATTGCATTGTGGGGAATGTGAAAAGGGCAAATAGCTCCTCTTTTGCAGTGAGATCACTTAACACCATACGAATGAAAATGCACATCTGGGCTGTGTCACTCACATCTGTAGATTCGTCCAACTGCAGTGAGAAACACTCACAATCTCCGATGTCCTTCCTCATTTGCTGGGTTAAATCCTCAAGCAAGGGCTTAAAATCTGAGGTAATTCGCTGACTAGCTTGTAAGTTTTGCTGCGCTTAGCGCCGTTGTTTACGCATGAGCGGTGACCTAAAGGTCAAAATTCAGTTGTCATCTGAATGGTTGCCCTGTATGTCAATCAAGTGACGGGATGTTTGATAGGCTGACAAATATTTTTTTTAATGTCACGCTGCGATCGACCAGTACTACCTCCGCGATCGACCAGTAGATCGCGATCGATGTAATGAGCACCCCTGGTCTAACGGGACCTATCGGGGATCTGTCCAAGCCAACTTACGTGTCACAGTTTCAAGCTACAGGATATTATGAAGATGTGGTGACACTAGCCACTGCGGGTACATTATCTCACACCCAGAAGCAGACAGAGGGCCTGAACAATGGACTGAGGGGGGTAGCACCCCACAGGGGTAATTAGACCAGACTTTAAGGCGCCTTTGCCTCCTGCTGCTCTAAGCTGCAGCACTGGGAGGTGAATGTATTATTATGAAAGTGACGTGTTATGATAATTGTGCTACACATGGCCTTTGTCAAACCCCATGTAATATGCTCCAGCCCCCAGTTCCTATGCGCAGGTCAATAAAGCTATATAAGAGATCACAGAGAAACTGGGGGAAGGCTTACTGGCTTCAGGCTTTGCCAGACACACGGCCCCAGTGTCCACGCTGGGGTCATAGGCTGTACATTTATGTTAGAGGATTTAATAAAGATTCTGTGTCGACCTATGCTTGTGCCTCGCCTCCACATCCTTCCCTTTTACCCTCCACATTGGTGACCCTTGACGTGCCATGGTGCGTCTCTACCTCTCACCACGCTGTGGAATCAAGATCGCCATGCTTCACCTGCATTCCTTTTTCTCCACATTGGTGACCTGACTTGAAGTGGACTACCGCTCCCTTTCACTGCGCTGTGGACTCCCTCTTTATCCATACCAGAGCGCGCTCACCTGTTCCTCTCTCCACACTGGCTACCTAGGGCCCAAGAGAGCGAGCGGCACTGGGACCGAGATGCACCATGATTGGCGAGACGAGCAAACTGACAGAACAGACTGTAAGGGGAAGATCAGTGTCATCTGCGTTGATTCCCATCAAGCCCCTACCCTGACTTGACCTCCAGACAGCAGAGTTTCAGCGCACAGAAGCCCCGTGCGCACACCGCAGGATTATGAGGACAGCACAACTTCCAGCTATGTGGTCACTGCGCCAGAGCGCGCCACGCACCAGGGTGCAACATACACTATTATCTTGAATAAGTGATAAAAGATCATACAAATAAGTGATCTGACAAACAAATAAACAAGGGATCTGAAACAGTCGCTAATATTGGCTGTCTCATTCATTTTCAATAATTACGTATTCTGTAATTAATATTCACACGATCAAATAAATCTTAGTGCCATTTACTCCCTTTTATATTTGTCAAAGTCTAGCATGTGATTGTCTACATATAGCCTACTCCTCTTTGTATTCCATTTTCAAACAGTCAACATTTGGGCCTGTAAAGCCTGATTGGGATACCTGTTTCAGACAGGAATACTTGCGTTCTATGGGCAATGCACTAGTCATAATAATTATAATACTTTTAGCTATATACTGTTTGTCTTCATTGTGTTATAGTTATTACCTCCGCCAAGGAGGTTATGTGATCATCGGCGCTGGTTTGTCTGTCTGTTTGTCTGTTTGTTTGTTTGTTAGCAAGATAACTCAAAAAGTTATGGACGGATTTTCATGAAATTTTCACAGATTGTCAGAAATGGGGAATCCTACAGATGATTACATTTTGGTGGTCATCCGGATCACCGTCCACAAGAAAACCGCCATTACGCAAAATGCCATTTTCGTCAATAACTACTGAACCACTAATCCTATCATTGTGAATCCAATTGCTAGTCATATGTTTTCATGGTCAAGGAATCTGAAAATGTACACACAAACACTGTATGGGGGGAACTGTGGAGCTTGGCGGAGGTCTGCGCTCTCCGAGTGCTTTTCTAGTTTAGGATGAAACACAATGAAATGCCATATTAACATACAAAACTAGAAAAGCACTCGGAGAGCGCAGACCTCCGCCAAGCGCCACAGTTCCCCCCATACGGTGTTTGTGTGTATGTTTTCAGATTCCTTGACCATGAAAACATATGACTAGCAATTGGATTCACAATGATAGGATAAGTGGTTCAGTAGTTATTGACGAAAATGGCATTTTGCGTAATGGCGGTTTTCTTGTGGACGGTGATCCGGATGGCCACCAAAATGTAATCATTTGTAGGATACCCCATTTCTGACAATCTGTGAAAATTTCATGAAAATCCGTCCATAACTTTTTGAGTTATCTTGCTAACAAACAAACAAACAGACAAACAGACAGACAAACCACATGATCACATAACCTCCTTGGCGGAGGTAATAATTAATTAATAACCATATTGCCATAGCACATATAAAAAGACTTCTAGAGCAAAAATCATCATAAACCCCATATAAGTAGATATATCTCATGTGAAGGTATAGTTTGGAATTTTGAAAACCCAGCTATTCCTGACCTAAAGCCCTTCTCAGAACCGAATTGAATGGAGCTGCAAACAGGCATTACCAAAAGTGAGGCTGGAAAAGAGGGAACCATTAGCAGGGAGGGATTCACGAAGTTGTACTTCCTCCATTGCTTCCTTTAAGTATCGTCACTCTTAGTAAAGTAGAGCATGCTCTCAGATGGCTTCACGCTTTCATTGCAAATTTAACTGCAAAAAGTCACAAGCACAAAAGTCAATGATCCATTAAGTATTTTACTAATGTTATTACAGTATTACAGTGTTTTAACCTGTTGAACTCTGTTCAACTTCCCTAAAAATGCCTAAAAATAACATGCCCAAAGTAAATCAAAAGCTGTTCTTCAACCCTTTGCAGCATCTTCATGGGGTTAGTCTCATTTAAAAGAAAACACTCTGAATTTTTTGGCAAAACAGTCATAATCTCTCTAAGTGCTCCTGCCACTGAGTAACAAGAAAGTTCTCCTGGGTGTTTTTTTTAGATACAAATGCTTGCAAATAACATACAACTGTCAGATACTGGCTGGAAAACACAACAAAAATGTAGAACCAAATGTTTTCAAGCTCAGGTCAAAATTTTGTAAAAAAATACCACAAAAAATGAATATATTACACAGCTTTTTTCTCAGGTTGTAACAAGGCTGTGTCTGTACTGGAAGACCGGAAATACAGCTTTTTTTTTCAGTGCGCACTGAGACACACTAAGACGCAGAGACGTGACCGCCCGCGGAATTCACAGAGTTCAAGGGGTTAACTTAAAGGTGAACAAAACTGTATTTTCATAAAAACAAATATTAATAATAATATTTAAAAAATAATACATCAAAAATATTTAGAAAGGTGCAGAATTAAAGTCTTTAATTCTTCAAAAATTATATATTGATGAAAAAATATTTTAATAATAAAATAATAATAATATTTACTTCTGAGTAGTTGGGGGAGGAGACTCCACTCCAGCGGCTGATAACATACGTAGATATATGCTAGCCTAGATAGGACATGGTAGGGCTGTCGTGGTAGAGGAATTTCCGCTGCGGTGACGGTGGATAGCTCAACACTGCAATAGGTTCAGGTTACTTTATTTGTACCCGTAGGTAGATTTGTTTTGCAGTCAGGTGACATCCTTTTAGACACATATTTACAAACCACAGTTACTGTACATTCAACATGAACACAAACACAGGCACACATGAAGCTGACTATAAACACGATGAAAGTACTCAAGGCTCCACCAATCAGGACAGAAGACAAAGAGATAAGAGAAAAAACAAAGAGATAAGAGAGAAGGGTCATATTAAAAAAGTTAAAAACTAAGTCAAAGAGATTAAAAACTCAATAAAAGTCTAAAACCCAATAAAAGATTTAAAACCCAAATAAAAAACCTACAAAAATAAATACATACGTATAAAATAAAAATTAATAAATAGATAATTAAATTATGTGCAATGTATTGCTACATTTTGTTCAACTCTTTGACAGCAGCCGGAACAAAGCTGTTTTTGTAGCGCTGGGTTTTACATTTTGGGACAACAAACCTCCGTCTTGAGGGAAGAAGCTGAAAGTGGCAGTGCAAAGGGTGGGAGTCATCATTTAAAATGGAGGTAGCCATCCTCTGTACCTCTCTGGTGTACAGGGCTGTCAGGCTCAGCTGTCACTCACCAAGTGAACGACTAGACCATCTAACGACCTGGTCTAAGGATTTCCTCTGTTTCAGTTTTATCTGACCAAACCATGACACTAAAGAAAAGGATAAAACAGATTCAATAAAAGCCCGATAAAACATTGTCATTATGGTTCAGTCAGTTTGGAAGTGTGCGAGTTTCCTTAAACAATGCAAATGTTGCTGACCCTTTTTGCACACCCTTTCACAGTTCTCTTCAAAGTTTAAATTACTATCAATAGTCATCCCAAGATATTTGTAGGATTGCACACATTCAATGGTCTGGCCTTTTAGTACAGTGACTTCATGCCTGGGAGTTTTCGTCCTAAAGTCAATAATCATATCTTTAGTTTTTGTCGTATTCAGCTGCAGGTAGGAATCCTCACACCAGTGAACAAAATCATCAACTACTGGGCCGTGGCCACTCTCACCATCCTGAAGGAGACTGACAATAACTGAATCATCAGCATACTTTATAATGTGTCTGTTGTCAAGTCTGCTCTGACATATGTTTATGTACAGGATGAAGAGTAGTGACAACACACACCCCTGAGGACAGCCAGTAGCAGAGCACTTTTGGTCAGACAATATACGATTGACCCTTACTCTCTGTGTCTTGTTGGTTAAAAAATCCAGAATCCAACCCACCAGATTATTACTCAAATCAAATTGTTGCAGGAGCCTTTCAACTAAAATATGAGGTTGGATTGTATTAAAAGCAGAAGAAAAGTCCACAAATAAAAGCCTGGCGTGTGTCCCATGAAAATCCAGATGTTTAAAAAGCATGTTAAACAGAGTGACAGTGGCATCCTCCATTCCTCTGTGAGGCCTACCTGTATAGGCAAACTACAAAGGGTCCAGTGCATGCTCAGTCTGCTTTAGGACCTCAAATCTGACCAGTTTTTCAAAAATTTTCATTAAAATTGAAATCAAGGCAACTGATCTAAAATCATTTACCGTTTTAGGGCAGCTGGATTTTGGAACAGGGACAATCACAGCATCTTTCCAGACCTTAGGTACATGTTGTGTCTGTAAGGACTTATTAAAAATGTAGTGAAACACAGGACTCAATTCATGTACACAGGAGGTCCTTCAAAATCAAAAGACAAAGTCATTATGCCTGAAGGAAAACAGAAGAGATCAACATTTACCAGGCCAAGACACGCATCGGCCGGAGAAACTGACCTCGAGGACAATAACCACTCGGAAATAGAGGAGCACAATGAGGCTAGCAACATGGTTAGCTTAAAAACGATACTTCAAGAATTAAGAGAATTTCGCCGAGAGTGTTGGGCCAAATTTAGTGAACTTAAAGACGAAATAAAAAGGACAAACAACAGAGTGGACCAGGCTGAGGACCGAATCATGGAAGCAGAGGAAAGAATAAAAGGGCTGGAAAAAACCACACTTGAATTACTCAAACGACAGACAAGACTGGAGGCTAAGCTAACCGACCTGGAAGGAAGACTAAGAAGGGACAACATAAGAATTCATGGTCTGAAAGAAGGAGTCGAGGATGGTTTCACCACAATGGCTGCATGCGTGGAAACCATACTGAGAGAAAATTTGGAAATTCTCCAATCCACCGACTTGAAAATAGAAAGGGCGCACCGTTCATTAGCCCCAAGGCCGTCAGCGGAAGCTCCCCCACGATCGGTGGTGGTGAAGTTTTCCAACTTCAGAACAAAAGAAGAGGTTTTGAGACTGGCGTGGCAGAAAAAAGGATTTATGCACTGATGGGAAAAAGTGATCAATATAATCATATAACAGTTATCTCTGTGACTCAAAATATGTGTACTCTGCTTATGTTTAGGTAATATAACCAATATGCCATACGTCTTGTGTGATCTATGGGAGGATACAGAGAACCGGTTGTGATAAGGAGTGACCGAAGCTCAGCCACTTTGACCCAGGATGAGGAATGGCCTTCAGTGGTTACACCCGGTGCCAGGAACGGACTGGTTACTCCTACGGACCGCTGCAACTGTCTTTTCATCTGATAATGCATGCTTGGACTTTTGCATAAATATACTGGGTCAGGGACAGCATAGTCAGTCAGACTTCACGACCTGACAATACCTGTTGTTGTTAGGGAGAGAACATTTGACCCAGCTCTGTAATTGCTGTATTCAACTTGCTTAAATAAATATATATCTTCCAAGTAAATTGATCTCTTCCTTGAAAACGAATCTGGGTGAACCATCTACACACATAGACAAACTTTGAAGGGTAGCCTTAGATGGTTTTTACATCAAATTCCAACAGCACCAAGAAAGAAAAGTTTTTGTGGAGCATGACTACGCCCCGGAGGTCCTTAAAAAGCGTCGGGAATACGACGACACTTAAAAGGTACTAAGAGAGAAGAAACTGCGCTTTCAAACTCCATTTCCAGTGAAGCTGAGGGTTTTTTACGGGGAAGAGACGTGTCTCTACAACTCGGCGGAAGAAGCAACCAGGGATATGGCGAGAAGAGGGCTCCCGGTAACGGTGTTTAAACCCGCAGCAGACCCAATCGAAAGAATCAAGGCTCAAACGTGGTGCTCACAGAGACCCTCAAAATCCACGGGCCAGCAGTGGGAAACCCAGCGCCAGGGCTATAAGGAAAAACTGGACGCTTTCAGCAGGGAATAACGATATTTTTAGTCAATCTGCGCATCCAACCCTCCTCCTAAAAGATAACAAATATTAAAGGAGATGCAGAATCAGCAAATATGAAGTGGTAAAACATTTCATGGAACAGTCATAACATTAGAAACAAATAAGTCTTTAAAAAAAACCAACTTGTTAAAATAGAAATGTGACAATGAACCACATGAAATCTCCACACTAACAAATACTGTATTAATGTGATTGTTTGCTGTGATGGTGGTGGGAGGTTGTGCATAATTTCATAGGGTATAGGCATTAAAAAAAAATTGTTACAAGTTCGGATTGGGATCTGAAAATCACGTTAAAAACATGGGACAACTTATAGGGGTAAGAGAGGGCCCTCAACACGTAACAAAGTTTGAGGAATTTCCCTCAGAGCCAACACACCATCAAGGCTCTTCTAAGGTCACTTAAAAGACCTCAGTTCAGGAAGATCTTTTGACAGTTTTTTGTTTTAAAGTTTTATATACTATGTTCTTAATGCTTTTTATGTTTAAGGTTCTCGTATGGATGACCTAGTTATAAGTGGACTAGACATCAAATATCAGTCATACGCTCATGCAACAACAGGACTGAGAGGTGAGGAGGCTCCCCTGAGTGAATCAGTCTCCCTAGAAAACCAGGTGCTTCAGTTCCTTAGCAGTAAAGATATAAAGGTAGAAGCAGATGCAATTTCAGCCTGTTATGCTTTACCCAGGAAAGACAATACAACAAAGAAATCAATTGTGATGCACTTTGTGAACAGAAGGGTAAAGAATGACATACTGAGGCAGGCCAGAAAGCTACAAGGAACAGAAGTTTACCTAAATGAACACCTAACTAAAACAAATGCTGAAATCGCACGGCAAGCACGGATGCTGAAAAGACAAAATAAGATACAGGCAACATGGACAAGAAATTGTAGAGTTTGGATCAAACTAAATGGAACACCTGAGCAAGCAAAGAGTATAATGATCAGAGATGTTACTGACTTAGATAAATACAGATGAACACTGATTAAGAAAATTAAGAGACTGATAATCCATATTCACACACACGGTAAGAATAGTTCTTTTGATATACCATGTCAAAGTACTTTAAAAAAAAATAAGCAAAACAAACAAAAACTTATGACTGACTTGAGTAGACATCAATTATCCCCAGTTGGAGGAAGTCATTTGACATAGAGTAAGGATACTCAAACTCTGAAAATATGCCATTATGCTGAACATAAACTACAAGAGATGGAGAATGATATTGATCCTGATAACCACTTTTTCAATAATATTCATAACCATTGTGAATATTACACTGAAAAGCAATTCAAAAGTCAAGTGCAACTAGATGGCAAACTATCAATAATACACTTCAACAGCAGAAGTCTTAACAAAAACTTCCCACAGATTCAGGACTATTTAAAACAGCTAGACAGAAAATTTACAGCTATTGCAGTCTCTGAAATATGGCTTAATGAAGAGCAGGCTCCCCTGATGGCAATAGAGGGATATCAGATGTTTCATATTAACAGATCTCAAAAAAAGGGTGGTGGTGTTGCACTGTATATTGATGACCTGTATAGGTGTAAGCTTGTAAATGGAATGTCCTTTGCACTACCAGGGATTTTGGAATGTGTTACTGTTGAGATTGACCAAGATAAAACAAAAAATCTAATTATAAGTTGTATATAATATAATAATAATTATAAGTTTTTATAATTACAACAACTTATAATTATAATAATTATAAGTTGTATATAATATAATATAATATATATCTAATTATAAGTTGTATATAATGGATTGTGACGTATATCTTCAACATGAGCCTGAAACTGGGGAGGGTACCACAGCTGTGGAAAACATCTTGTGTGGTACCTGTACCAAAAACTTCCCACCCCAAAGACCTGAACAGCTACAGACCGGTGGCCTTGACGTCCCACTTGATGAAGACCCTGGAGAGACTGCTCCTTGCTCACCTCCGCCCCCTGGTGGAACCAGCGATGGATCCACTCCAGTTCGCCTACCAGCATGGCATTGGGGTGGAGGATGCGGTGATCTTCCTCCTTCACCGTTCTCTGTCCCACCTGGAGAAGCCCGGGAATATGGTGAGGATCATGTTCTTTGACTTCTCCAGTGCTTTCAACACCATCCAACCGATGATCCTGAAGGACAAGCTGCTGCGCGCAGGGGTGGACCAGCACCTGTCATCATGGATCCTGGACTACCTCACGAACCGGCCTCAGTTTGTGAGAACCCGGGACTGTGTGTCCGACACGATCATCAGTAGCACGGGGGCCCCCCAGGGAACGGTGCTGGCTCCCTTCCTGTTCACTCTTTATACTGCGGACTTCTCACACAACACAACACACTGCCATCTACAGAAGTTCTCTGATGACTCTGCGATCGTTGGCCTCATCTCCAATGGAGATGAAGCTGAGTACAGAGGGCTTATCCAGGACTTCGTGGACTGGTGCCATCGGAACTGCCTCCAGATCAACGCGAGGAAAACTAAGGAGCTGGTGGTGGACTGCCGCAGGCATGGGCAGCCCCTCACAGTACCAGTAAATATACAGGGAACAGACATCGAGATGGTGACATCCTATAAGTACCTGGGTATTCATCTGAACAATAAACTAGACTGGTCACACAATACTGATGCACTCTACAAGAAGGGACAGCGCAGGCTGTTCCTGCTGAGGAGACTCAGGTCTTTTGGTGTACAAGGGGCGCTGCTGAAGTCATTCTATGACACGGTGGTGGCATCAGCCATCACTTTTGGAGTGGTCTGCTGGGGCAGTGGCATTACTGCAGCCGATAGGAAGAGACTGAACAAACTGATTAAGAAAGCTAGCTCTGTCCTGGGGCAGCGCCTTGATCCGATGGAGGAGATAGGAGAGAGAAGGACGGTGGCTAAACTGTCATCTCTGCTGGAGTCCGAGTTCCACCCTATGCAGGACATACTGAATGCACTGAGGAGCTCATTTAGCAGCAGACTACATCATCCCAGGTGCACAACCGAGAGGTTTCGTAGGTCCTTCCTACCAACGGCTGTCAGACTGTACAACCTAAGCAGGGCTGCTCACAGAGATAGCAAAAAGACGTAACAAACTAATAGTTTTTTGAATGCAAAAGATGCAATAGACTTACACAATGGTCCCCTCCGGCATACAACTAGGAACTTACCGGTCGCTATGGAGGGTGAGAATATGTATGGGCACATAATCATACCATGTAGGATAACTAAGTAGACGGTTATGCTGTTTCATTCCATCTAGCAACAATGCTCTGCACTGTGTGTGTTTATATATTTACATATTTATTCCATCTAGCTACAATGCTCAGCACTGGGTGTGTTTATATATTTATATATCTACATATTATTCCATCTAGCTACATTGCTCCGCACTGTGTGTGTTTATATACTTGCATATTTATTCCACCTAGCTGCAATGCTCCGTACTGTGGGTGTTTATATATTTACATATTTATTCCATCTAGCTACAATGCTCTGCACTGTGTGTTCATATATTCATATATTTATTCCATCCAGCTACAATGCTCTGCACTGTGTGTCTGTGTGTGTGTGTATATATATATATTTTATAGTAATACGTACATATGTATATTAGCTGCTCTTGCTTGCTTGTTTTTGTTTTTTTTTTCTTGCCTTCTGATTGTTGCTCTGAGTGTTGCTATCCCTGTGCTGTTGCAATCCTGGAATTTCCCCTTTGTGGGACTAATAAAGGCTTATCTTATCTTATCTTATCTTATCTTATATATAGAAAGCAGGGAACTTGCATTGAGACATTCAGAGATAAATTAGTCGAGCTGTACAATAATATTACTAGTAAGAAAATGGTAGTAATTTGTGGAGATTTCAATATTGATTTACTAAATCCATATCAACAAAATGTAATTACAGAGTTCATGAACTCTATGTACAGCATGAGTCTATATCCCACAATAACACATCCCAGTAGAATCACAGTTCACACTGCTACACTTATTGACAACCTGTTTGTTAATATTATTGATAAGAAAATAGAAAGTGGATTATTGATAAATGATATAAGTGACCACTTGCCAACCTTTGCACTTATCCATGGCCACACGGGGGCCAATACAGAAAAAAAATTAAAATCGTTCAGATACAAATCACCAAATGCAATCAGTTCTTTTAAGGAGGATTTGTTGAAGCAAGACTGGACAGAGGTCTATGTATCAGATGTAAATGAAGCCTATGACACATTTATAAACATTGTAACCACTCTTTATGAAAAAAACTGTCCATTAGTAAAAAAAAAGCTCAAACATAAATTTGCCGATAAGCCATGGTTAACCAAAGGATTACAAAAGGCGTGTAAAAAGAAAAATTTATTATATAAAGCTTTCCTAAAGAAAAGGACAAAAGAAGCAGAGCAGCGGTATAAAACATACAAAAATAAGTTAACATATATAATAAGATGTAGTAAGAGAGACTATTACAGTAAAGAACTGGAGAAAAATAGAGACTGCGGCGGCATGAAAAAATAAGCAGCGATGCTGTGGTTTTAAGCAGGTTTTATTAAATCATACCGCCGTCACGAGCTCCGCTCCCGGCGGCGTGCATGCGCGCCGGGAGCGAGCTCAGCGGCTCTCAGAGAAGGAGGACACAAAGTCTGTGTCCAGCAGCAGCAGTTGAGGAAGTGGAATTGAGAGAGAGTTTGAGTTACAGAGTTGCAGCATATATACCCAACTACAACAATACATCAAAGAGCATTCCCCAGCAGTTGGTATGATCAAAGAGATAACAGAACAGGCATGAGACATTTGCATTTGAGAGACATATTGATCTCGGTCCCTAGGTCACAGTAAGGACAGGACGCATGAACACAATGCATGCAAGGCAACATTAACATCACAGAAGTGAGCCAGAAGAAGCGGGGCTGCCTGTAAACATTAATACACATTTCACTGTTCTGTTAATTGCTCTAGCCGAGCGCTGCGTCTGTCCAGTCTGTTTGTGGGGGTTACACCAAACCGCCACAGAGACAATATTAAAAATACATGGACAATACTTAACAGTATTCTTGCAAATAAAAGCAGAAATACAAGCTACCCAACCGATTTTTCAAAAAATAATAAAACGACTCAGAGTGTGAATGCAGCTTCACCTGCAGATGAATTTAATAACTTTTTTGTTAACATTGGTCCTAATTTGGCTCGAGAAATACCCATTACGGCGCCTACAGATGATACAATAAGCAATAACATTGCTATAAAAGACTCCATTTTCATAAAGAGCACAGACGAGAGAGAGGTCATTGAAATTGTTAAATCGTTTAAAAGTAAAACATCTACGGACTGTGATGGTATTGACATTCTCTTAGTCAAAACTATTATTGAATGCTTAGTGAAACCGCTGACGTATATCTGTAACCTGTCTCTCCAAACAGGTATATTTCCCAATGCAATGAAAATAGCTAAAGTAATTCCGATATACAAGACGGGTGACAGAGGGGAATTCTCAAACTATAGACCAATTTCACTATTGCCGCAATTTTCCAAGATACTTGAAAAAATATTCTATGAGAGAATTAACAACTTCATACTGAAGAATAATTTATTGTGTGAGCAGCAATATGGGTTCAGACACAAGAGGACAACTGCATTTGCTCTAATGGAATTTATAGAAAAAATATCAACTGCCATTGAAAATAAAGAGTATTCAGTTGGGGTATTCCTGGATCTTAAAAAAGCATTTGATACAGTGGATCATAATTTATTATTAAAGAAACTACAAAATTGTGGTATTAGAGGGGTAGCACTGTCCTGGTTAAGTAGTTACTTAAAGAATAGATATCAGTATGTATGTGTTGGTAACAAAAACTCACAGTTACTGAAGGTTACTTGTGGAGTCCCACAGGGTTCAGTTTTGGGGCCATTATTATTCAATATGTATATAAATGATATATGTAAAGTTTCAGAAAAAATGGACTTAATATTGTTTGCCGATGACACTAATCTATTATGCAGTGGAAGCAATTTGGAACAACTTCTGGATACACTCGGAAAGGAATTAGGAAAGCTTAAACTGTGGTTTGATTCAAACAAATTAACGCTCAATTCAAGTAAGACAAAATTTATAGTCGTTAACAACCATCACAACAACTCAGTATCTAAACTCAGTGTAAATGGTGTAGAGATTGAAAGGGTATCTGAAACTAAATTTCTTGGAGTAATAATTGATAATAAACTGTGTTGGAAATCACATATTAATTATATTTAAGGTAAAATATCCAAATCAATTGCAATATTACACAGAGTGAAATATTTGCTGAATCAACCCACACTATATACCTTGTATCATTCATTAATACTCCCATACATGACATATTGTAATGAAGTATGGGGAAATACATATAAAACAAACATATATCCAGTCTTTATGCTTCAGAAGAGAGCTATTAGAATAATAAACAAAGCAGCTTACAGGGAACCAACAAACCCACTTTTTCTTAAATTAAAAGCTCTCAAATTGAAAGATCTGGTTGACTTTAAAACTGCAGTAATAATGTTTAAAGTGAAGAATCTATCACTGCCCACAAATATCCAAAAGTTGTTCCAAATAAGGGAGAAACAATATCATTTCAGAGGAACATGTATATTTCAAAAACCTTCAGTGAGAACTACCACCAAGCAACACTGTGTTTCAGTGCAAGGAGTCAGATTATGGAACGATTTTGGACCTGAATTAAAATCATGTACAATGCTTGGACAATTTAAACAAAAACTAAAGGAAGAAATACTCCAAACATATATACAAGATGACATGTAAAATCACATAAGGATTGTCATATCCAGCCTATGTTGTGTTGTAACTTAGTTTTTTTTCTCACGTTTTGTCTTAGCTTCGTTTTTGATTCGTAATCGCTCTTGTCTTGTTTTTTTTTTCTTTTGAATTCTTGGATGGAATATGGGTGGGCAATATAAGCTGCGGCTTCAGCCATCACCCATTTCGGATAACTTATGTTGAATTGTATAATCAGAGGAGTTATTGTCTAATTTGACCTTGTTGGATTTTCTTTCCCCCTTTGTTATATTATTCAGTTTCTTTTAACCTGTACTATCCGAAATAAATAAAGATTCATTCATTCATTCATGTTCTTAATGTTCTTTCAGTTTCTGAATAGCATAAAAGAGGGCCACTATACTGTTATACTAAATAAGACAATACAATGGAGAAACAGGGTGCAACCAAAATAATCTCATATAATGTAAAAGGGATCCTGAATCCAGTTAAAAGATCCAAGATTCTAGGCAAAATGAAAAAAGACAAAGCAGGAATAATATTTTTACAGGATACCCACCCTTTTCCGGTTCCGCCGGACCGGTGGCGCCACACGAGTAGGCTGCCCGTTGCAACAGCCTTTTTTTTTAATCTTCCTTCTTCTTTCTACACCTTTCACTCTGTATATATATCACGGCGGCGGACGGAGCCACGGTTTGCAGCGGGAGACGCTACAGCGGGGAGGAGCTAGTGCTAGCTAGCACTTGGCCGCCGCCCGGTGCTAATGGGAAACTCGACATACCGGGAGCTGTAGCGAAAACGACGCGGGTGCCGGGCTGGAGTTTAGGCGGCGTGCAAGAAATATAAGACAGAATAATAAAGAGCGATGGCAAGAACCAAGCAGACCGCCTGTAAAATCTACTGGAGGAAGAAGCCCCCCAGGAGACAGCTAGCCACCAGGGCTGCTCGGAGAGGCGCTCCGGCCACCGGCAGAGTGAAGAGGCCTCGCCGTCACAGGCCCGTGGCTCTGAGAGAGATCCGTCGCTGCCAGAAATCCACGGAGCTGCTCATCCGTAAGCTGCCCGTCCAGCGCCTGGTGAGGGAGATCGCTCAGGACTTCAAGACCGTCCTGCGTTTCCTGAGCTTCGCCGTCATGGCTCTGCAGGAGACCAGCGAGGCCCACCTGGTGGTCTCTTCTTCGCTAAGGGGGTCACCATCATGCCCAAAGACTTCCAGCTGGCCCACCGCATCCGCGGAGAGAGAGCTTAGACTTTCTGCTGCACATTCACCAACCAACCATAATGCTCTGCACTGTGTGTCTATATATATACATTTATAGTAATATGGACATATGTTTACTAGATGTTGTTTTTTCTTGCCTTCTGATTGTTGCTCTGAGTGTTGCTATCCCTGTGCTGTTGCAATCCTGGAATTTCCCCATTGTGGGACTAATAAAGGCTTATCTTATCTTATCTTAACAGACTTGGAGCACACTAAACTTAATAGACAAGGGTTTAAACTGATCTCTTCATCTTCATATAAGTCAGGGAGGAGGAGGGGGTAGCGACATTGATATCAACCAAAATTATATTTGAAAAAATTCAGAACACAAAGATAAAGAAAGGAGATTTAGCATGGTACTTGGTCGACTAGAGGGAGAAGATACCACCCTGCTGAATGTATATGCACCTCCAGGGGCTAACTGGAAATTTTATAAAAATGTATTTGACCTAATGATAACTAAAGCCCAAGGGTTAGTGATATGTGGTGGTGACTTCAATCTAAGACTGAATCCATACTGGGATGCATCAGGTAATTCTCCACATCAAAATAACACGGAAAGTAGAAAAACTAGGATGCTACTAAATGAAATGGGAATCTGTGACGTGTGGAGGGAACTCAACCCCAATGTAAAAGATTATACATTTTACTCAGCACCACATTCATCATACTCAAGGATTGACTATTTTTTTTATGTTTAATAGCAACATAGGAGGAGTAAAAACATGTAAAATAGGACTGATGGATCTCTCTGACCACAGTCCGATCTATATGGACTTAAATATCCAAAAATACACAAATAACACATTTTCTTGGAGGTTAAATTCAAATGTGCTGAAAGGACCACTGAAAGATGAATTGGAATCAGATATTCTCAGATATTTGGAAGAAAATGATAATGGAGAAGTATCCCCTTTAATATTGTGGGACACATGCAAAGCTGTAACAAGGGGAAAGATTATCGCAAAACTGGCATGCCAAAAGAAATTGAGACAAGAAAAACTGACCACATTAGAGTCAGAACTTAAGAAACTAGAAAAAGAGCACAAAGACAACACTCATTCTAATGACTCGCTCAAAATTAAGGAAATAAAAAAACAAATAAACGAGATCTACACAATAGAAATACAGAAGAAACTTACATTTCTGAAACAAAAATATTATGAAACAGGTAGCAAATCGGAAATTACTAGCCTATAAATTGAGGAAACAACAAACGAAGAGAGTAATCTACAAAATCAGAGACCCAGTATCAAAGGAAATAAAATTTAGAATTCAGGAAATTCTTAAAAGCTTCGAGAACTACTACAAGAACTTGTACTCCCTCAAAAAACATAAAAACGCATCCGAAGCCTTCCTGAATACATTAAACCTTCCCCAACTTACTGAGTCACAAAATAAAAAACTACTGGCAGAAATACAACCTAAAGAATTAGAAAAAGCAATTATGAAACTTAAAGCTAACAAATCCCCAGGAGCAGATGGTTATACAGCAGAGTGGTACAAAACCTTTAAACAGCAACTATCTCCTCTCCTCCTGAAAACATTTAACTATGTCCTCCACACAGGGGAAATCCCCCTCTCCTGGAGAGAAGGGGTCATTGCAGTTATACCTAAACCTGAAAAGGATAAATTAGATTGCTCCAACTACAGACCAATCAGTGTGTTAAATCAGGACTATAAACTTTTTACCACTATCCTTGCCAAAAGGTTAGAAAATATACTGATAGACTTAATTCATTTAGACCAAACAGGTTTTATAAGCCAAAGACAGACACAAGATAACATTAGACGTACTTTACACATAATTCATCATGTAAAAAAATATAATTTAAATGCAGCCATATTGGGATTAGACGCTGAAAAAGCATTTGATTCGGTTGACTGGTCTTTCCTATATAGAATCTTGTCAAGTTTCAATTTTCATAACAACTTCATTAGAACTATCCAGGCATTATATGAAAAACCAACAGCTAAAATAAGGATTAACGGTAAATTATCATCATCTTTTGAACTGGAAAGAGGATGTCATCAGGGCTGCCCCTTGTCTCCACTGCTCTTTGCAATCTTCATAGAACCTCTGAGCCAATGGATAAGACAGAATCAAAAAATTCAAGGTATCACACTTGGCCAGAAGGAATTTAAAATAGCACTGTTTGCTGATGACATTTTAATATACCTGGGGCAGCCAGACACCTCTTTTCCAGAACTAATCTCAGTTTTTTCAGAGTATGGAGAGTTATCGGGGTACAAATTAAACATGCATAAAACCCAAATTTTAACATTCAACTATAACCCAAATCAATATTTACTAAGCAAATTCAAAACTAACTGGGAGATGGAATCTATGAAATATCTGGGGGTCAGTATCCCGAAACAACTCAACAAAATTGTAACACTAAACTATGATCCACTGATGGCAAAAATATAATCTGATCTAGCAAGATGGAATACGATACCATTCTTGGGTACTGCACAAAGAATTGAAACAGTCAAAATGAATATACTTCCACGTCTTCTATACCTTTTCCAAACAATACCGGTAGAACCTCCCAAAAAAACATGGCAAGAACTGGACAGAAGGATCTCAAGATTCATATGACAGGGCAAGAGACCAAGAATCAGATATAGAGCCCTACAGCTAAACAAAGACAAAGGTGGGCTCACGCTGCCAAATATCAGGGACTATTTTAAAGCTGCGCAAATTAAAACTTTAGTAGAGATATGTAACCCAGTCTACACTGCACAATGGAAGGAGATAGAATGCCAAATAACAAGTGACATTCCCCTACAGGCGATAATAGGGAATAATGCCTTACCTAAACTTTTGAATAACACTAACCCGTGGTTAGAGACCCCGCTAAAAATTTGGTTTAAGATAGTCAGGGAGAATCAAACTAAAGAACCCTATCAATTATTGCAATGAATTTCCTATGATCAGGATTTTACTCCTAATAAAGCAGACACTAGATTTAAAAAATGGAAAGAGAACGGACTGATAAAATATTACGATTTTTTAAGGGCAAACTTTAAGAAGTTTTGAAGATTTGAAAAAACAAGGTCTAGTAAATCAAGACCTTTACAGGTTCTTTCAGCTTAGACACCACATAAACAAAATACTTAAAAAGGAGGATTTGGAAAGGGCCCAGTCAGGTGTTCTGGAGGTTTTCTTAATGGCATATAAAGGGATCCCAGGGATCAGATACATTTCTTTCCACAATATTTTTTATTGAACCTTTTTTTTTTTTTTACAAACATGGCACAAACAATCAAACACTAACACTAAAGTAATAAAAAAAAACACTAATTACAAAAAAAAAAAGTACTAAAAACACCAACAACCATTAACAAAGGCAAGTCAACAACAATGCTCCTCTGTTTAGTCTAGGTAATCTATTGCATAAGAATACATAATATACATTCACCAATTTGGAATTTGCAAGGTCCACACATATCATTCACCTTCTTCTTCAGAAGTTATGTTTAATTTCTTTACATAATCAATGAAAGGTCTCCATATATTCTCAAACACATTTTCCTTTGATTTCAGTATGTATGTTATTCTTTCTAGTGGAAGGTTTGTTAACATCTGTCTTAACCACTGAGTCACATCTGGTCTATGAGTCTTTTTCCACAATAGTGCAATACATTTTTTGGCATTAAGCAAACCGAGGTTTATGAATGCTCTTTCACTCTTATTAAAGTTATGTTTTTCTGGATACAGACCCAACAAAAACAGTTTAGGGTTCAGTGTGAATTGTTTTTTTTGTTTTTTTTAATTTAAGTTTTTGTAAAGGGTATACAGGTCATTACAGCATTGCATTTGTTTACATTTTCATCACGTTCCCTTATTTTTTGCTAGTTGACAACATTGGAAGAATAATTATTACAACACCCCCTTTTTTTAAAGTGAAAGAAAAAGTGAAATTAAAGAAAATAAAATAAAAAACAAACAAACAAACAAACAAAACAGCAAAAAACAAACAAAAAGAAAAATAGGTAATTAAAAGTAAAACAGCATCTGAGTAGTGTTGGAACAAAGAGCGGAACCATTATTGAAATGGTATTTGTCAAAGATTAGATCTAATGGAAGACACATATTCGATCCAGGGTTGCCAAAAGTTCATGAACCCATCCATGTCCTGTCTCAGTGCGAATGTCAACTTTTCCATCAAGTAAATGTCTTGGATCACGTTGGACCAATCTTCAGGTGTAGGACAGTCCTTCAGCATCCATTTTTTAGTTAGGGCTTTTTTACTTGCCAATATTAAAACATTGGATAAGTATTTATCTCCTCGTCTTTCCAGTGAGTCCGGTAGTAAACCAAAATACAAAGTTACAAAAGAAAAGGGAACTGTTATTTTGAATATTTTCCCCAATATTGTCTGTACATTGGTCCAATATTGGTGGATAACTGGGCATGACCAAAACACATGAAAATGATTTGCAGTCTTTTCACCACACAAGTGCCAACAGTTCAACCCCTTATGGGTAAATTTGTTTTGTGCAGGTGTTCTGAAAAATCTTACCAAGTTTTTCCATCCAAATTCTCTCCATTGCAGGGATGAGGTACTTTTCCATTGCTGTTTATTTAGCTTTTCCCATATTTCCAGTTGTAAAGTGAAATTCCCCTCTTTTTCTCATCTTTCTTTTATATATGATGTGTTGTCTCCTTTTAAGTCTTGAAGACCTTGGTATATTTTAGAAATGTATCTGATCCCTGGGATCCCTTTATATGCCATTAAGAAGACCTTCAGAACACCTGACTGGGCCCTTTCCAAATCCTCCTTTTTAAGTATATTGTTTATGTGGTGTCTAAGCTGAAAGAACCTGTAAAGATCTTGGTTTATTAGACCTTGTTTTTTCAAATCTTCAAAACTTCTTAAAGTTTGCCCCTTAAAAAAATCGTAATATTTTATCAGCCCTTTCTCTTTCCACTTTTTAAATCTAGTGTCTGTTTTATTAGGAGTAAAGTCTTGGTCATAGGCAATCCATTGCAGGAGTCGATAGGGCTCTTTAGTTTGATTCTCTCTGACTATCTTAAACCAAATTTTTAGCGGGGTCTCTATCCACGGGTTGGTGTTATTCAAAAGTTTAGGTAAGGCATTGTTCCCTATTATCGCCTGTAGGGGGATGTCACTTGTTATTTGGCATTCGATCTCCTTCCATTGTGCAGTGTAGACTGGGTTACATATCTCTATTAAAGTTTTAATTTGTGCGGCTTTAAAGTAGTCCCTGATATTTGGCAGCGTGAGCCCACCTTTGTCTTTGTTTAGCTGTAAGGTTCTATATCTGATTCTAGGTCTCTTGCCCTGCCATATGAATCTTGAGATCCATCTGTCCAGCTCCTGCCATGTTTTTTTGGGAGGTTCTACCGGTATTGTTTGGAAAAGGTATAGAAGACGTGGAAGTATATTCATTTTGACTGCTTCAATTCTTTGTGCAGTACCCAAGAATGGTATCATATTCCATCTTGCTAGGTCAGATTTTATTTTTGTCAGTTTAGTGTTATAATTTTGCTGAGTTGTTTCGGGATATTGACCCCCAGATATTTCATAGATTCCATCTCCCAGTTAGTTTTGAGTTTGCTTAGTGAATAATGATTTGGGTCATAGTTGAATGTTAAAACTTGGGTTTTATGCATGTTTAATTTGTACCCCGATAAATCTCCGTACTCTGAAAAAACTGAGATTAGTTCTGGTAAAGAAGTGTCCGGCTGCCCTAGGTATATTAAAATGTCATCAGCAAAGAGTACTAATTTATGTTCCTTCTGACCAAGTGTAATACCTTGAATTTTTTGATTTTGTCTTATCCATTGGCTCAGAGGTTCTATGAAGATTGCAAAGAGCAGTGGGGACAGGGGGCAGCCCTGACGACATCCTCTTTCCAGCTCAAAAGATGATGATAAATTACCGTTAATCCTTATTTTAGCTGTTGGTTTTTTATATAATGCCTGTATAGTTCTAATGAAGTTGTTATGAAAATTGAAACTGGATAAGATTCTATATAGGAAAGACCAGTCAACCGAATCAAAAGCTTTTTCAGCATCTAATCCCAATATGACTGCATTTGCTTTGCTGGCTCCCTTCCTGTTCACTCTTTATACTGCGGACTTCTCACACAACACAACACACTGCCATCTACAGAAGTTCTCTGATGACTCTGCGATCGTTGGCCTCATCTCCAATGGAGATGAAACTGAGTACAGAGGGCTTATCTAGGACTTCATAGACTGGTGCCATCGGAACTGCCTCCAGATCAACGCAAGGAAAACTAAGGAGCTGGTGGTGGACTGCCGCAGGCATGGGCAGCCCCTCACAGCACCAGTAAATATACAGGGAACAGACATTGAGATGGTGACATCCTATAAGTACCTGGGTGTTCATCTGAACAATAAACTAGACTGGTCACACAATACTGACGCACTCTACAAGAAGGGACAGCGCAGGCTGTTCCTGCTGAGGAGACTCAGGTCTTTTGGTGTACAAGGGGCGCTGCTGAAGACATTCTATGACACGGTGGTGGCATCAGCCATCACTTTTGGAGTGGTCTGCTGGGGCAGTGGCATTACAGCAGCCGATAGGAAGAGACTGAACAAACTGATTAAGAAAGCTAGCTCTGTCCTGGGGCAGCGCCTTGATCCGGTGGAGGAGATAGGAGAGAGAAGGACGGTGGCTAAACTGTCATCTCTGCTGGAGTCCGAGTTCCACCCTATGCAGGACGTACTGAATGCACTGAGGAGCTCATTTAGCAGCAGACTACATCATCCCAGGTGCACAACTGAGAGGTTTCATAGGTCCTTCCTACCAACGGCTGTCAGACTGTACAACCTAAGCAGGGCTGCTCGCAGAGATAGCAAAAAGACGTAACAAACTAATAGTTTTTAAATGCAAAAGATGCAATAGACTTACACAATGGTCCCCTCCGGCATACAACTAGGAAAATACCGGTCGCTATGGAGGGTGAGAATATGTATGGGCACATAATCATACCATGTAGGATAACTAAGTAGAGGGTTATGCTGTTTCATCCCATCTAGCAACAATGCTCTGCACTGTGTGTGTTTATATATTTACATATTTATTCCATCTAGCTACAATGCTCAGCACTGGGTGTGTTCATATTTATATATCTATATATTTATTCCATCTAGCTACAATGCTCCACACTGTGTTTTTATATATCTATATATTTATTCCATCTAGCTACAATGCTCCGCACTGTGTGTGTCTATATACTTACATATTTATTCCACCTAGCTGCAATGCTCCGTACTGTGGGTGTTTATATATTTACATATTTATTCCATCTAGCTACAATGCTCTGCACTGTGTGTTTATATATTCATATATTTATTCCATCCAGCTACAATGCTCTGCACTGTGTGTCTGTGTGTGTGTATATATATATTTTATAGTAATATGTACATATGTATATTAGCTGCTCTTGCTTGCTTGTTTTTTTTTCTTGCCTTCTGATTGTTGCTCTGAGTGTTGCTATCCCTGTGCTGTTGCAATCCTGGAATTTCCCCGTTGTGGGACTAATAAAGGCTTATCTTATCTTATCTTATCTTATTTAAGTTATATTTTTTTATATGATGAATTATGTGTAAAGTGCGTCTACTGTTGTCTTGTGTCTGTCTTTGTCTTATAAAACCTGTTTGGTCTGGACTTCCGGGAAGATGGCGGAGAGACATAACACTTAAACAAAGAGCTCTCCCTAGCCGGATTAAAAATCATCGGTAAATGGCCAACTCGACATAAACGAATCAATAAACTAAGGGATGAAAACACGAAGGAACCGGGCACAAGGACAAAAACAGGGTAAAATTGAAGAATTCCTCTCCAACAACGCAGGAAAAACCGCTGTACGCAAAGCCCAAAAAAACGAGATGTCCACAGCAGTGAAAATGGAGGACGCCAGACTCGACAACATGAACGCTGGCATCGCCAGTTTGGGTGAAGAGTTAAGAGAATTCAAGCGACAGCTACAACAGGATTTAGCGGCTCTTAAGGAGGAACTGAAAAAAGAAATTAAGGAGGAAATCATGGACCTCCGAAGAGAAATGGAGCGTAAATTAACGGAAAACATGGAGGAGCTGCGCTCCCAGCGGGCGTGTATGACAGAAGCGCAGACCCGAATTTCGGAACTAGAAGATTGGAAAAGCGAGGCAAACGAACAACTACAGACCCTGACGACGCAAACGCAGAGGATGCAGGAGAAAATAAACGACTTGGAGAGCAGATCCCGACGAAGCAATATGCGCATCTTTGGAATTCCGGAGGGCATTGAAGGCAACTCGATGACAAAATTCATGGATCAGTTCTTAAAAAAAGAACTGGAAATACCCGGAGAAACGGATCTGCAGATTCAACGGGCGCACAGAACACCGGCACAGAACCCGAAAACAAACTCTCCACCCAGGTCAGTTGTGGTAAACTTTGTGAAATATGACATAAAGGAAAGAATCCTGACGCAAGCATGGAAAAAAAAGATACGAATCGGCGACAAACAGGTATTTTTTGACCATGACTACCCGACAGAAATCGTGCAGCAGCGGAAGAAATATGCCAATATTAAAAAAACGCTGAAAGAGAAAAAAATTAGATTCCAAACGCCGCTAACGAAAATGAGGATTCATTGGGAGGAAGGCACAAGAACCTACAACACGGCCGAAGAGGCAGCGCGGGATATGATGGAGCGGGGCCTTGAGGTGAGCGTGCCGAAGGAGACGGCTGGAGCAGCGGCGGCCCTGAACGCACCACGACAGACGGAGTGGAGACGAGTGAACGGCGGAAGAAGGGGGAGAGACGTAGAGCAGCGGGCCCAGGACAAGCTACAAGGCTTTCAACTGAAAGCCTAGATCATAACAAAGATTAAGAAAGGCACAGAAGAAATGAAGGCCAAGAAGACAAGGTAAAAGAGAAACAGACGGCTAGGAGAGGTTTAAGTGATATTTGTTGGACATTTCTAGACTTATGACTATTACTTTGATAGTAATTAGAAGTCTAGGGAGGGCCCTTCACTCTGTGAAGACAAACCCCCCACCCACCAACAGGGACCAGTGGGCAGAAGAAAGGCCCAAAGTACGGAGGTCGAGTTTTTTTAATGTGTTTTTATATAAATATGTGTTATTTTTGTTGTTAAAGGGGCTAGGAGCACAAGTTAAAAAAATGGAAAAACATGAATATGGGTAAAAATCTTAAGATAATGACACTAAACGTGAATGGTCTGAACTCACCTGTTAAAAGGGAAAGAATAATAAGAAAATTCAAGAAGGAAAAAGCTGAAATTATATTTATGCAAGAGACACATTTGAGCAAGGCAGAACATGTGAAACTAAAGAGATTTGGCTATAAGAACTCCTACTACAGTTCATTTAAGGGAGGAGCAAAAAGGGGGGTTATGATACTAATCTCAAACAAAATACAATTTGAAAGTGAACAGGAAATCCAGGATAAAGAAGGCAGGTATGTAATAATAAAGGGAAGAATAGATGGTATGCAGATCACATTAGTGAACATCTATGCCCCACCAGAAAGTGACAAGGGTTTTTTTCAACATCTGTTTGATCTCATAGCAACACACAGTGAAGGAGTCCTAATTTGTGGAGGAGACTTAAATGCTGTCATGGATCATGAAGTTGACACAACAAGTGTTAAGAAGACAAAAAAACATGTAACAAAGTTCATAAGAACCTCACTGGCAGAAATGGGTATGGTAGACATATGGAGGGACCTACACCCACTCGAAAAAGACTATACACATTATTCAGCAGCCCATAAAGTACACTCTAGAATAGATTACTTCCTTATGAATGAAGGTGACAGACACAGGGTGAGAAATTGTTGGATTGGAGGGGCAGAAATATCAGATCATAATCCTATATACATGGAAATATATTTAAACAATAGAAAACGACAAACAACATGGAAACTTAACATAGGACTGTTAAATGATGAGAAAATGAAAGAAAGAATAAAAATAAACATAAACGAATATATCCAAGAGAATGACAATGAAGAAGTGGACCCAACAATACTATGGGACGCACTAAAAGCCGTGTTAAGGGGTAAATTAATTGTTGAAACAGGAAAAGCAAATAAGACTAAGCTGGAAGCGTATGAACAAAGATGTGAGAGACTGAGGGAACTAGAACGTAAACATCAAAGCACAAATGATCCAAAAATATATCAAGAAATTAAAGAAGAAAAAACAAAGATAAAAGAAACACAAATGGATGAAATTGAAAGGAAAAATAGATATCTAAAGCAAAAATATTATGAAACGGGGCCAAAAGCCACAAAACTGCTGGCAAAACGGTTAAGAAAACAACAAACAATGAATAATGTATACAAGATTAAAGACCCCACCACAAATAAAACCACAGTTAACCCAGAAAACATCGAAGAAATTTTCCATAATTTCTACCAAGAACTATACTCGCAACCTGAAGAAACAAATACTAAAGATATCAAAAAATTTCTAGACACATTGGACTTGCCATCAATAGGAAATCAACAAAATGAAAAACTAACAGCAGAAATAACAACACAAGAGATCAGAGATGTGATTAAGTCACTTAAAAACGGTAAATCACCAGGTAGTGATGGATACCCATCTGAGTTTTATAAACTGTTTATAGAAGAACTCATGCCACAACTCCTAAAGTCATTTAATTGGACGCTGAACAACAACAAAATACCTCCAACATGGAACGAAGCAATCATTTCAGTTATTTTAAAACCAGGGAAAGATAAAGAACAATGCGGAAACTATAGACCAATCTCTTTATTAAATGTAGATTATAAAATATACACAACAATTATATGTAAACGAATAAAGACATTCTTGACGGAATTGATAGAAGATGATCAAACTGGATTCATAGAGGGACGCCAAACACATGACAATATCAGGAGAACAATACATATAATTAACCAAATACATAAAGAAAAGAAAAGCGCAGTAATAATGAGTTTAGACGCAGAAAAAGCATTTGACAGGGTTAACTGGAAATTCCTATATAGTGTACTGGAGCGCTTTGGATTTAACGAAAAATCAGTACAATGCATAAGGACGCTATATCAAGAACCTGTGGCAAGAATCAAGATAAACGGTAGCTTAACAGACAAAGTAAATATACAAAGATCAACTAGGCAGGGATGCTGCTTATCGCCCACCTTGTTTGCTCTGTTCATAGAACCATTGGCTCAAGCGATACGACAAAATAAGAAATTAAAAGGTGTAACAATAAAGGGGGCGGAACACAAGATTGGGCTATTTGCAGACGATATTATAGTTTACCTTGAACAACCAGATAAATCAATAATGGAAATGATGAACTTGATAGAAAATTTTGGAAAATTATCAGGATACAAGATAAACATAACAAAAACACAAGTACTGACATTCCACTATAACCCTCTAAACCAGATAACTGATAAGATCAAACTAAACTGGAAGCAAAAAGAAATAAAATACCTTGGAGTGAACATACCTAAAGACCTAAGCAAAATATATAAAGCAAACTATGATAGGTTGGAACAAGAAATAAAAAAAGATATTGATAGATGGTCAATCTTAAATATGGATCTGAATTCAAAAATTGAGACAGTCAAAATCAGCATACAACCTAGATTACTTTACCTCTTCCAGGCTATACCAACAGAGATTCCAGATGCCCAATTCTCAAAGTGGGACAGGATGATATCGAGATTTGTTTGGGGAGGTAAAAAACCAAGAGTGAAATATAAAACCCTCCAATTACCAAAAGAGAAAGGAGGCATGGGCCTACCGAGTCTAAAGGAATATTACTACTCAGCACAAATAAGATATATCATATGTTGGTGCGACGAGGGATATGAGGCAAAATGGAAAGAAATGGAAAAGGAAATTGAGGGACTCCCAGTACAAAGCATAATAGGAGATAAAGATGCATATAAGCAAATCAAACAAATAGACCCAATCACTAAATTTACTTTAGAACTGTGGTATAAAATAGTACAAAAATATAATATAAGGGAAGACATAAAACTATTGAAATGGGTAGCATTTGACAGTCAGTTTGAACCGGCAAAACAAGATAGGGGATACAAAAATCTGGTGAACAAGGGAATCACAGCATGGGGCAATATCGGAAAAAAAGATCTCGGGAGCTTTGTAAATATCAGGAGAAAATTTAAATTAGAAAGATCGGAATTTTTCAGATATCTGCAGATGAGAGATTACTATATGAAGAAGATTAGGCATAACCTCCAAACAGATGTGAACGAGATTATACAACTTATTTTAAGCTCATATGCAGGAAATAAAATAAGAATTATTTCAAAACTATATCAGAAACTTATGACAAACAATCATACAAGTAACTATATAAAGGAGAAATGGGAGAAAGAGCTCAATTTAAACATAACAGAAGAAAGCTGGCAGGAAATATGGAAAACACAACACACATCAACAAATTCAAGGGCATGGAGGGAATTTGGATGGAAAAACCTGATTCGCTTTTTCATTACACCACAGATTCAAGGAAAATATACAAATACCCAATCTTTATGCTGGAGGGGATGTGGGGCTCAAAATGCAGACCACTCACATATGTTTTGGAAATGCTACAAAATATCATCATTTTGGAAATCTATGCATGTGACAATACAGAGGATATTAGGATATAATATACCAATGAACTGTAACCTGATGTACTTATGTGATCTTAAAAAAGACAGTGTTATACAGGCTGAGGACAGATATCTAGTTAAAATCTTGTTGATTGCATGTAAAAAAACTATCACAAAAAAATGGCGATCAGAAGTTCTTCCTGACCAAGAACAATGGACTGACATTGTTGAGGACATACGTATGATGGAAAAACTAACATATCGACGAAGAATGCAAGAAGGAATATGGGAGAAAAAATGGCGGAAATGGACACACTACAAAGTGCAACAACGAGGCAGAAATTGAAAGAATAACCAAAGACACTGAAAAAACCAGAAGAATTAAGAGATGGAAACTAAAAACTTGATGCTCCAACATTTGTCCCCCCCCCCTTTTATTTTTTATTTTTTTTTTATTTTTTATTTTTATTTTGTTTATTTTTTTTTATTTTTCCCTACCCTAACCCCTTTGTTTTTTAAATGTAGAATGTGATCTGAATGCATTATATATGATGAAAAATGAATAAAAATCTAAGTTACAAAACCTGTTTGGTCTAAGTGAATTAAGTCTGTCAGTATATTTTCTAACCTTTTGGCAAGGATAGTGGTAAAAAGCTTATAGTCCTGATTTAATACACTGATTGGTCTGTAGTTGGAGCATTCTAGTTTATCCTTTTCAGGTTTAGGTATAACTGCAATGACCCCTTCTCTCCAGGAGGGGGGGATTTCCCCTGTGTGGAGGACATAGTTAAATGTTTTCAGGAGGAGAGGAGATAGTTGCTGTTTAAAGGTTTTGTACCACTCTGCTGTATAGCCATCTGCTCCTGGGGATTTGTTAGCTTTAAGTTTCATAATTGCTTTTTCCAATTCTTTAGGTTGTATTTCTGACAGTAGTGTTTTATTTTGTGACTCCGTAAGTTGGGGAAGGTTTAATGTGTTTAGGAGTGCCTCGGATGCGTTTTTATGTTTTTTGTGGGAGTATAAGTTCTTGTAGTAATTCTCGAAGCTTTTAAGAATATCCTGAATTCTGAATTTTATTTCCTTTGATACTGGGTCTCTGATTTTGTAGATTGCTCTTTCTGTTTGTTGTTTCCTCAATTTATAGGCTAGCAATTTTGCCGATTTACTGCCTGCTTCATAGTATTTTTGTTTCAAAAATGTAAGTTTCTTCTGGATTTCTATTGTGTAGATCTCATTTATTTAGTTTTTAATTTCCTTAATCTTGAGCGAGTCAATAGAATGAGTGTTGCCTTTGTGTTCTTTTTCTAGGTTCTTAAGTTCTGACTCTAATGCGGTTAGTTTTTCTTGTCTCAGTTTCTTTTGGGTTGCCAGTTTTGCAATAATCTTCCCCCTTATTACAGCTTTGCATGCATCCCACAGTATTAAAGGGGATACCTCTCCATTATCGTTTTCTTCCAAATATCTGAGAATGTCTGATTCCAACTCATCTTTCAGTGGTCCTTTCAGGACATTTGAATTCAACCTCCAAGAAAATGTATTATTTGTGTATTTTTGGATATTTAAGTCCATATAGATCGGACTGTGGTCAGAGAGATCCATCAGTCCTATTTTACATGTTTCTACTCTTCCAATGTCTCTATTAAACATAAAAAAATAGTCAATCTTTGAGTAAGATGAATGTGGTCTTGAGTAAAATGTATAATCTTTTACACTGGGGTTGAGTTCCCTCCACACATCACAAATTCCCATTTCTTTTAGTAGCATCTGAGTCTTCCTGCTTTGGGTATTATTTTGATGTGGTGAATTACCAGAAGCATCCCAGTATGGATTCAGTCTTAGATTGAAGTCTCCACCACATATCACTAAACCTTGAGCTTTAGTTATCATTAGGTCAAATACATTTTTATAAAATTTCCATTTAGCCCCTGGGGGTGCATATACATTCAGCAGGGTGATATCTTCTCCCTCTAGCCGCCCAAGTACCAAACTGTATCTCCCCTCTTTATCTTTGTGTTCTGATTTTTTTTCAAATGTAATTTTGGTTGATATCAATGTCGCTACTCCCCTCCTCCTTCCTGACTTATATGAAGATGAAGAGATCATTTTAAACCCTTGTCTACCGAGTTTAGTGTGCTCCACGTCTGTTAGGTGGGTTTCTTGTAAAAATATTATTCCTGCTTTGTCTTTTTTCATTTTGCCTAGAATCTTGGATCTTTTAACTGGATTCAGGATTCCTTTTACATTATATGAAATTATTTTGGTTACACCCTGTTTCTCCATTGTGTTGTTTTATTTAGTATAACAGTGTGATGGCCCTCTTTTGTGCTACTCAGAAACTGAAAGAACATTAAGAACAAGAAAAACATTAAGAACATAGTGTATAAAACTCCAAAACAGAAAACTGTCAAAAGAACTTCCTGAGCTGAGGTCTTTTTAGAGACTCTGGAAGAGCCTTGATGGAGTGTAGGCTCTGAGGGAAATTCCTCAAACTCTGTTACGTGTTGAGGGCCCTCTCTTACCCCTGTAAGTTGTCCCATGCTTTTAATGTGAGTTTCAGAACCCAATCCGAACTTGTAATGATTTTTTTTTCTCCCCTTTATGCCTATACCCTGTGAGACTGTGTGCACCCTCCCACCCCCCTCACAGCAAACATCCACGCTAGGACGGTATTTGTTAGTGTGGGGAGAACATGTGGCTCATTGACACATTTCTATTTTAACAAGATTTAAAAAAAAAAAAAAAAAAAAAACTTGTTTGTTTCTAATATTATGACTGTTCCATGAAATGTTTTACCACATGCTGAATATGCATCTCCTTTAATGTTTGTTACCTTGTATGAGGGGGGTTGGATGTGCAGATTGACTTAAAAAAAAAAAAAAAAAAAAAAGGTCGCTATTCCAACCTGAAAACGGCCAGTTTATCCGTGACGCTCTGGCGCTGGGTTTCCCGCTGCTGGCCCATGGATTTTGAAGGTTTCTGTGTGGTCCACGTTTGAGTTTTGATCCTCTCGCTCGGGTCAGCTGCGGGTTTAAATACCGTTACCGGGAGCCCTCTTCTCGCCATGTCAGCTGTTGCTTCTTCCGCCTAATTGTAGAGACATGTTTCTTCACCGTAGAAGACCCTTAACTTCGCAGGAAATGGCGTCTGAAAGCGCAGTTTCTTCTCACGTAGCACCTTTTTGGCGTCATTATATTCCCTGCGCTTTTTAAGGACCTCCGGGGCGTAATCGTGTTCCACGAAGACTTTTCTCTCTTGGTGCATAAATCCTTTTTTCTGCCAAGCCAATCTTACAACCTCTTGTTTTATTTTGAAATTGAAAAATCTTACCAACACCGAACGTGGGGGCGCTTCCGCCACTGGCTTAGCGGCTAATGAACGATGTGCCTTTTCTATCTTCGAGTCGGTGGTTTGTGGAATATCCAATTTCCCTCTTAGTAAAGATTCCACGCATTCTGCCATTGAGTTAAAACCGTTTTCGGCTCCTTCTACCAGACCATGAATTCTTATGTTGTCTCTCCTTTGTCTTCCTTCTTGGTCGGTTAGCTTAGCCTCTATTGATGCTTGTCTCTTGCGTAGGTCCAGCACAGAATCTTCAAGCACTTTTATTCGTTCCTCTGCTTCCAAGATTCGGTTCTCGGCCTGGTCCACTCTGCTGTTTGTCCTTTTTAATTCGTCTCTGAATTCACGAAATTCGGCCCAAACCTCACGGCGAAATCGTCGTAGTTCTTCAAATAGCGTTTTCAAGCTAACCTTCTTGTTAGCTACATTTAGCGCCTCGTCTTCTGAACGGAAATCATCTGGATCAGATTCTCTGGCCGATACTTGTCCTGGCCTGGAAAATTTCAGTTTCCTCTGTTTTCCTTTAGACATGATGATTTTGTCTTTTGATTTTCACTCCTCCAAAAATCCATTAAGTTTGATTTTCAAGATATTTTCTTGGATTGGGTCTGGGAGTTTCAGCGTTAAGCTGCTATCGCCATGGCGTCCAGACCGGAAGTCCAGTGTGAATTGTTTTGAAATTATTTTTTCAATTGTTACCCTCACCTCTTTTGACTCTTTTGACTGTACAGACTGGGAGATGTTCACACTGGCCTGCAGGGATGATTTGGACTCTTTGGTGGACGTCACATGCTCATACATGGCTTTCTGTAAAAATATGATCGTTCCATGTAAACGTGTCAAAATATATCCCAACAACAAGCCATGGGTTACAAAATCAGTTAAATCCTGCTTACAGAGGAAAGCACTTGCCTTTAAACAGGGGTCTGTTTCTGAGCTACAGGTTGCCACAAAAGAGATGAAATCCGAAATTTTAAGATCAGAATCAGAATTGGAAAGCAAGATGGCAACAAAGAAACTTGGTTCAGCCTGGGCCAGTATGAAAACTATTGCAGGCCTTCAGAGCACAGAGTGCAGTAATCGTGTGTTTTTAGATGGTTTTAATTCAGACACAGAGCTGGCTAATGCTCTTAATTGTGTTTATGGTCGTTTTGACTCCTTTGATTTTAGCACTGAAACCCAAGTTTTGAAACAGAAACTCAAAGACAATCAGCACTTTAATATTGAGGTGCAGGATGTTAAAAGGGAGTTCTGCACTGTAAAAGTGAACAAAAGTCAGGGCCCTGATAATATATGTGGGCGCTTGGTAAAGTCCTGTGCACATGAACTGAGTCCTATATTTCATTACATTTTCAATAAGTCCTTACAAATACAACATGTGCCTAAGATCTGGAAAGAAGCCGTGGTTGTTCCCGTTCCAAAATCCAGCTGTCCTAAAACGGTAAACGACTTTAGACCAGTTGCTTTGACTTCAATTTTAATGAAAATTTTTGAAAAACTGGTCAGATGTGAGGTCCTAAAGCAGACTGAGCATGCATTGGATCCTCTGCAGTTTGCCTATAGGCCTCACAGAGGAGTGGAGGATGCCACTGTCACTCTGTTTAACATGCTTTTTAAACATCTGGATTTTAATGGGACACACGCCAGGCTTTTATTTGTGGACTTTTCCTCCACCTTGAATACAATCCAACCTCATATCTTAGTTGAAAGGCTCCTGCAACAATTTGATTTGAGCAATAATCTGGTGGGTTGGATTCTGGATTTCTTAACCAACAGGACGCAGAGAGTAAGGGTCAATGGTACATTGTCTGACCTAAAGTGCTCTTCTACTGGCTCTCCTCAAGGGTGTGTGTTGTCACCACTACTCTTCATCCTGTACACAAACATGTGTCGGAGCAGACATGACAACAGACACATCATAAAGTATGCTGATGATTCAGTTATTGTCAGTCTCCTCCAGGATGGTGAGAGTGGCCACGGCCCAGTAGTTGATGATTTTGTTCACTGGTGTGAGGATTCCTACCTGCAGCTGAATACGACAAAAACTAAAGACATGATTATTGACTTTACGAGGAAAACTCCCAGGCACAAAGTCACCGTACTAAAAGGCCAGACCACCGAATGTGTACAATCCTACAAATATCTTGGGACGATTACTGATAGTAATTTAAACTTTGAAGAGAACTGTGAAAGGGTGTGCAAAAAGGGTCAGCAACATTTGCATTGCTTGAGAAAACTTGCACGCTTCCAAATTGACCAAACCATAATGACAATGTTTAAATGGGCTTTTATTGAATCTGTTTTATCCTTTTCTTTAGTGTCATGGTTTGGTCAGATAAAACTGAAACAGAGGAAATCCTTGGATCAGGTAGTTAGATGGTCCAGTCGTTTGCTTGGTGAGTCACAGCTGAGCCTGACATCCCTGTACACCAGACAAGTACAGAGGATGGCTACCTCCATTTTAAATGATGACTCCCACCCTTTGCACTGCAACTTTCAGCTTCTTCCCTCAAGACGGAGGTTTGCTGTCCCAAAAAGTAAAACCCAGCGCTACAAAAACAGCTTTGTTCCTGCTGCTGTCAAAGAGTTGAACAAGCTGTAACAATATATTGCACATAATTTAGGTACCTATTTATTAACTCCATTTTATATTTACTTATTTTTGTAGGATGTTACTTGGATTCTAAATATTTTATTGAGTTTTAGACTTTACTGCCCTCCCATCGAGTTTCCCAGTTATCGACTGGTAGACAGCAAGCTAACACGTGTGGTGCAGGCCTCAATGATGACAAGATGCTTTCTTTTATCTTGTTTATTGATGCTACCCCACAAGGAACTCAACGTGATCTACACTCGTCTTTTTGGTCTTACATCCGTTTACATTCGTTCCTACATCCGTGTAAAACTGCAACAAAGTAGACATATACACGCCGTCAATGAATGGTCACCGTGTCTAGCTTAGCAGATGTTAGCATTAGCTCTAACTTAGCTTGTTAACAATGTTGGCAACGGACTAGACAGTCGCTTAAAATACACCAATGCAACCGTGCAGTTCTCATTGTAGCTGTTAACACTGTCAAACCATGTAGGATACTCACGGACTAATGATGTCCAAGGCGCCGATAATTTTACAACATTCACAGCGTTCGTACATCGGGTGAAGCTCTGACCAGTCTCCCGTTATATCATTACTGCGCATGTGCAACACTTTGTGTATCAGTTCAAAACGATGCTTTCACTACACCACTAGAGGGAACCAAACTCACTTACATGAAATGCTGTAATGTGAACTACCCAACTTTAATTCATGGCGGCAGAATATAGACCTTTGAGTTTTTAACCTCTTTGACTAGTTTTTAACTTTTAATATGACTCTTCTCTCTTACCTCTGTTTTTTCTCTCATCTCTTTGTCTTTTTATACCCTGATTGATGGAGCCTTGAGTATTTTTATCATGTTTATAGTCAATTTCATGTGTGCCTGTGTTTGTGTCTATGTTGAATGTAATTTGTGGCTTGTAAATATGGATGTCATAGACTGCAAAACAAATCTACCTACGGGTACAAATAAAGTAACCTGAACCTGAACCTGAACCTCTTCCCAAAACATTCTGATTTTTCTACTTTCCCATAAACAGTGAAATAGGGTTCCTTTACTTTCCATACATTTTGTGCATGCATCTGGTATGTTTTTGTTATATCTATTTAACTCCACTGGTGTAACATACATCCGCATTAACCATTTAAAATGTATCAGTTTAAGACATACATTTATTGATTTGGTTTGAGCTTCTGCACAAGCCATTTCCCATTGTTCCTCTGAAATTTCAATTTGCAGGTCTTCTTTCCAATAATTCAGTCTTTTCTGTGAGTTTTCACTTGAGAATAGTGTCAGTGAGTTATAAAACTCTGAAATAATACCCTTTCTCTTACTATCTTTCGTCAAAATTTTTTCCAAGGATGAATAAGTAGGTCGGGTGAGAGCATTATTTTGATTTGATCGAATAAAATTTCTAAGCTGAAGATATTTAAAAAAATGTGTTCTATTAAGATTGAATTTAATCTTCAGTTCTTCAAAAGACATTATGTTATCTGAACGTGACAAATATAAGTCTTGAATCTTTTGAATCCCTTTTAAATTCCATACTTTAAATACAGCATCCGCTCTCCCTGGTGTAAAATATTGATTACCCCATATTGGGCTAAATTGTGACAATAAGTGTGGTTCTTTTAAATATTTTTTGGTTTCACACCATATTTTGATCATGTGCTTTACAATTGGATTTTTAACTTGTTTCTGTAATTTTTTAGCCAAGTCTGAGTATATGAATAAGGGAAGAGGTAAAGGTAAATTGTATAATTCCATTTCAGTCCAGTGAAGAGGATAATTTGATGAAAAAAAAATATGTCATAGACCTCAGTTGTGCTGACCAATAATACAACATACAGTTTGGACATTTCAGACCTCCACGATCAAATGGTAAATATAGTAAGGACAAACGTAATCTAGCCTTCCTATTGTTCCATATAAATTCCACTAACTTTTTTTTTAATTCTTGAGAATAGATCTGACGGTGGTGGTAAAGGAATGTATTGAAATAAATAAAGTATTTTTGGTAAGATATTACTTTTAAGTATATTAATTCTCCCGATCATCGACATTGGTAGTGACATCCATCTCTGAAGTAACTCATTAATATCTGTCATTAAGGCTTCATAGTTGGCACTGGCGACTGATTCTAACTTAGACAAAATTTGAATTCCTAAATATTTAAACTGATTTACAACATTAAATTGATTTACCTCAGGAGCTGGGTGATTTCTCTGGGTCTCATTTAGCATTAATATTGAAGATTTAGTTTTATTTATTTTATATCCTGATATTTCCCCAAAGTTCTTTATGAAATTTAACAAGGTCGGAATTGATTTTTTAAAATTCGACATAAACAAAATTATGTCATCGGCATACAGGGAGATTTTATGTTCTGTTGGTCGTACTTTAATTCCATATATTCGTGGATGTAAACGTACTGCCATCGCTAAAGGTTCAATTGCCATAGTAAACAATAAAGGTGAAAGTGGACAGCCTTGTCGACATCCTCTATTGATTTTTATTGATTTTGAGATATTGCTGTTTGTTAGGATTTCTGCTGTAGCATTATTGTATATTATCTGGACCCATTTTATGAAATTATTTCCAAGTCCAAACCTTTGTAGGACTTCAAAAAGATAGGGCCTGTAGGGAGCTTGAAATGAAGAAGCGATGTGATTTTATAAGTCAAGATTTATTATCAGCTTCACCTCCCAAACATGTCTCATCTCGATGCAGAAGCAGAATCAAGAGGTCGAGCGCAGTCAGACCTTCATACTTATACCCACACTCAACAAAAGACATTGCATATCAAAGCTGACATCCCGCATTAACATAATCCCCCTCCATTGTCCTCCATCTCCTCCACCTGACCCTGGGTGGTCAGGAAGTTCGATCCTGTCTCCACCGCTGCGACTCAGTCTGTTCTTTGATCCTCGCCGGTGGTTCAGACCTCTTGTCCTGTTCTGAGGCGTGAGGTCATTCCACATATGTAATCACTAAACATTCTAATATGTCTATACATATGTATGTATGGAATATATGATTAATATAAGCCACAGCCCCCCCCCAAACGACTAAGAAAAGGACAATCAAATTAAGTTTACAGTTTAAGATAATCTCTATGACATATTATACTGTTAAACATCTTGACAGGGAAAACAAGGAAAAAATCTTTCCAGCAGTCATGATCCTGTAGAAGATTCAGTGGTAACAACAACAGTATAGTAATGTCACAAATCAGCCTTAAAACTGTCACGGCACAATCTGATAACATAGTTAACAACTCTTTGTCAATTTTGCATCAGTCCCTGTGCTGTCTGGGTTTTAATCTTCTCCCGAATCTGCTGTAGGTCCGCTTTGGCGTCCTGGTGGGACCATCCTGTAAGGAATCTGCAGCTTGGGGAGGAGAGTGGTTATTTGTTCCCTGCAGGGGGGCTGAGTTTTTTTTGTTGGGGGGTCTACCCCGCCGAGGTGCTCTCGCCACCCGTGCAGGCTCGTCGCTCAACAACAAGGCAGGTTTAAGTCTGTCAATGCTGACTGTTTTTTTTCTGTCCCCTAAATCAAGCACAAAATGCTTATCACCAGGTTCCAGCACTCTGAATGGTCCATCGTATGGTGGACGGAGGGTTGATTTTAAAGGTTTGTGTCTAACAAAAACGAACTCGGCGTTTTTTAAAGCTTGGGGGACAAAAACCCGTGGAAAAGAGTGATGTGCTGGTCCGAGGAGCGTGTCCGGTCCGGTGCTGCTTAAGGGCCCCAGGGCTGGAAGATGCCCAGGCTCTGGATGCTCTGGTAAGAACTCACCTGGGAGTCTGAGAGGTTGTGCAAAAACTAATTCTGCTGGGGAGGCGTCTAGATCCTCTTTAGGCGCAGAACGCAACCCTAATAAAACCCAGGGAAGTTTATTCACCCAATCTGTATCCGTTAGTGAGGCCCTGAGGGCGGCCTTTAAAGATCTGTGAAAACGCTCGCATAATCCATTAGCCTGAGGGTGATACGCGGTGGTGCGGTGAATTGTCGCTCCTAAGCTGCTGGCCATGGCTGACCACAGTTCTGAGATAAATTGAGGCCCCCTATCGGACGTGATGTCCGATGGGACACCGAAACGTGCCACCCAGTTTGTTAAAAAAAACGTGAGCGACTTCCACAGCTGTGGTTGACGCCAAAGGGACCGCCTCCGGCCAGCGCGTAGTACAGTCTATCATTGTTAACAGGTGTGTGAAACATTGAGACGAAGGTAGTGGTCCCACGAGGTCGACATGAACGTGGTCAAACCTCCTGGCTGGGATTCGAAAAGGCTCTAGAGGAGCTTTTGTGTGTTTGTGTATTTTGGCGCGTTGGCAAGACATGCAAGTCTTTGCCCATTCCTTTACATTTTTGCGCAGGCCCGGCCAAACAAACTTTTCCGCGACCATTTTAACCGAGGCACGCACCCCTGGGTGCGCGAGGGAGTGAACCGAGTCAAAAATGCGGCGGCGCCATGCAGCTGGAACTACCGGGCGAGGTCGGCCGGTTGACACGTCGCAGATTGGGGGGGTACACCATCACGTAAACCCCTTTTCTCCAGTCTTAACCCTGTTGGTCCAGACTGGAGCGCGCGCACGTCCGCGTCACTGCTTTGTTCCTCTGCCATGGCTGCATAATCTATCCCTACGTGAATTGGGGCCGCATACGCGTCCGCGTTGGTGAAGAGTTCTGCGGCTGAGGTAGTATAATCTGTCTCCTCGTGCTCTGGCGATGTCACAGCGCAAGAGAGGCAGTCTGCTACTACGTTAAGTTTGCCTGCCACATGTTGAATGTCTGTGGTGAACTCTGAAATTGCAGCTAGCTGTCTTTGTTGCCTGCCTGACCATGGTTCTGAAAATTTAGCCATCACAAAAGTGAGTGGTTTATGGTCTACAAAAGCTGTGAAACGCCGCCCTTCCAGCCAGAACTGGAAGTGGCGGATGGATAAATGAAGCGCTAGCAGCTCCCTGTCAAAAGTGCTGTATTTGCGCTCGGTTTGGTTTAAAGATTTGCTAAAGAATGCTAACGGTTGCCAGGTTCCGCCAATGTGTTGTTCCACAACTGCCCCTATGGCCTGAAGGTCTGAAGGTCTGAAGGTCTGAAGCGTCTGTGGTTAGCGCTATGCGGGCCGAGGGATCAGGGTGAACCAACAATGTGGCATTCGCTAGAGCACTCTTTACTTCCATGAAGGCGCTTTCGCGCTCCGGGGTCCATTCGACCGCGTTGGAAGGTTTTTGTTTTCTGAGTGCGGCATACAGGGGTTGCATGAGTTGAGCTGCGCGGGGGAGGAAACGGTTGTAAAAATTCACCATTCCCAAAAATTCTTGCAGCGATCTGACCGTCTGTGGTCGTGGAAAATTTTTTACCGCGCGAACTTTGTCTGGCGATGGGACTGCCCCCTTTGGTGAAACTCTGTGTCCCAAAAAATCAATTTGTGACACGCCGAATCGGCATTTGGCTGGGTTGATTATTAACCCGTCCTCTTCTAGTCTCTGAAAAACTGTAGTAAGGTGTTGTTCATGTTCTTCCTCTGACGGGCTGGCTACCAGCATATCGTCGAGGTAGACGAACACGAAGGGGAGGTCGCGTAATACCGCGTCCATCATACGCTGAAAAGTTTGAGCAGCGCCTTTGAGGCCGAACGGCATTCGCAAAAATTCAAAAAGACCAAAAGGGGTTATTACAGCCGTTTTAGGAATGTCTTCCGCTCGAACGGGGACTTGGTGATAGCCGCGAACCAGGTCTATTTTAGAAAAAATGCGCGCACCCACCAGATGTAGTGAAAAATCTTGGATGTGAGGAATTGGGTAGTGGTCATGCGCTGTCGCATTGTTTAATCTGCGGTAATCACCGCAAGGTCTCCAAGAACCGTCGGTTTTCGGGACCATGTGGAGTGGCGATGCCCAAGGGCTTTTCGAGCGCCTAATAATGCCTAATTTTTCTAGGCTGGCAAACTCGTCACGTGCTATGGCGAGCTTGGTCGCGTCTAAGCGCCGAGCTTTGGCAAACACGGGTGGGCCTGTTGTGGGGATGAAGTGTTCAACCCCGTGTTTCGCTACTGTTGCTGAAAATTTGGGAACTGTGAGTGCTGGAAATTGGGTGAGGAGTTGGTCAAACTTACCTCCTGCTGTGGTGACGCTGGCCTGCACGGGTGGTGGAGAAACACAAGCTGAGCAGGGAATAGAAGAAAATGACAGTGCATTAACCAAGCGTCTATTTGCAAGATCGACTAACAACCCATGTGCACACAAAAAATCAGCACCCAACAAGTTAAAACTCACCGCCGCTATAATAAATGTCCATCTATAGTTGCGGCCGTGAATGCAAAGAGGCAGGTTCCTTTCACCGAAAGTGTCGATGGTTGAGCTGTTGGCTGCCATCGCTCCGTTTCCCCGGGGTCCCATGGCCCAGTCTGTGTTGGAAGGGGTGATGAAGCTCACCTGAGCTCCGGTGTCGATAAGGAACTGTCTCCCGGTGTGTCCGTCAGTCACATAAAGCAGCTTATTCGTCTCGCCGAGAGCCGTAGCTGCTAACGTTTTCCCGGCTTTGGCGTTACCCGAGTTTTTGAAATTGCAGTGGGGCACGCATTTGTACGCCCTCTCGGCGAAACGCTGATGATAATAGCAGAGGTCGTTCTGCCTGCTGCGCCTTGATCGTGTTGCTGCCATGGTGGGCGGGCTCTGCTCCGTTGTCTGCGGTTCTCCGCTGCTCTGGGCTTCCGCGCTGAGATCTGCAGATGCTGCTGTGGCCATCTGTTCGCCGCAGGCATTGATGAGCCGCTGCACTTCTCGGGCCAGCGCGCGGAAGTCCTGCTGGGTGTTGCACCGCATGTTGGCCAGTGTCCCTCTCATGTGTGGCGGCAGAGTGCTGAGGAAGATATGCTGGAAAAGGAAGTTGTCGTTGTCTGCTTCCTTAAGCTGCAGCATGTCCTCCATGAGGGCCTTTGGTCTGCATCCTCTGTGGCTGTAGATCGCCAGAATCTTCTCCGCTCTCTCCTCGGCTGAGGGGACGAAGTTCTCTATGATGGTCGCCTTTAATTCTCTGTATTTGTCATGAGCGGGCGGTTGTTGAATTATGCTCCGCGCGCATCTTGACGTGGCGGCGTCGAGTTTGGCAACGATGTGGTAAAATTTCGTCTCGTCCGCCGTTATGCCCGCCAGTGCAAACTGAGCCTCAGCTTGCTGGAACCACGAGCTCAGGTCGTTTTGCCAGAACTCTAGCAGCTTGACGGTGATGGCGCTTGTGTGGGCCGTCTCTGATGTGTCCGCCGGGTGAGGACGCCTTTCTTCTGTCCTCACGGCGGAGCTGGGGATGGTGCTCGGTTGAGCCCTCTCTGTGGATTCTGCCGTGGGGGAACGTCTTCCATCCGTTCCCCTGTCTGCATGGGCGACTGCGCTTGCCTGGGTCGCCTCCGATGAGTTCGTCGCGGGAGAACGTCTCTGTTCCATCCTCACGTCTGGTCACCAGTGTAGGGAGCTTGAAATGAAGAAGCGATGTGATTTTATAAATCAAGATTTATTATCAGCTTCACCTCCCAAACATGTCTCATCTCGATGCAGAAGCAGAATCAAGAGGTCGAGTGCAGTCAGACCTTCATACTTATACCCACACTCAACAAAAGACATTGCATATCAAAGCTGACATCCCGCATTAACATAATCCCCCTCCATTGTCCTCCATCTCCTCCACCTGACCCTGGGTGGTCAGGAAGTTCGATCCAGTCTCCACCGCTGCGACTCAGTCTGTTCTTTGATCCTTGCCGGTGGTTGAGACCTCTTGTCCTGTTCTGAGGTGTGAGGTCATTCCACATATGTAATCACTAAACATTCTAATATGTCTATACATATGTAGGTATGGAATATATGATTAATATAAGCCACAGGGCCATTCGACCCTATCAAAGGCCTTTTCGGTGTCCAATGATAGGAGAGCTGTATCCGGTGCTTCTTTATTGGAATAAATAATATTAAATAGTCTTCTTACATTATGGAAGCCTTGTCTTCCCATTATAAAGCCATTCTGATCTCGGTTAATAATATTTGGTAATATTTCTTGTAGTCGTCTTGCTAAAATTTTACAGGTTATCTTAAGATCAGCATTTAATAGGCTTAATGGCCTTATGTTTTCACATTTATTAGGGGGTTTACCTGGTTTTGGCAACAGTATAATTAAGGCATTATTCATGTATGGTGGTAAATTACCATTTTGAAATGCTTCTAATGTGGGTGACCCCCACAACAGACTGGGACAAGCAGAGCGCTCAGCTGGAGCAATTAGCAGAACAATGGCTGACATCAATAGGCAGCCTCTCTTTGTCTAGTTCAGGCACCAGTATCCTGCTATTATGTATGACTCAAATGCAAAGGTTCATGCTTCCTGCTCTGACTGTGATGCAAATTTTTTTCTTCTTCTTTAGTGTCATGGTTTGGTCAGATAAAACTGAAACAGAGGAAATCCTTGGATCAGGTAGTTAGATGGTCCAGTCGTTTGCTTGGTGAGTCACAGCTGAGCCTGACATCCCTGTACACCAGACAAGTACAGAGGATTGCTACCTCCATTTTAAATGATGACTCCCACCCTTTGCACTGCAACTTTCAGCTTCTTCCCTCCAGACGGAGGTTTGCTGTCCCAAAAAGTAAAACCCAGCGCTACGAAAAGAGCTTTGTCCCTGCTGCTGTCAAAGAGTTGAACAAGCTATAAAATATATTGTACATATTTTATATTTACTTATTTTGTATGATGTCACTTGGGTTCTAAATACTTTATTGGGTTTTAGACCTTTGAGTTTTTTAACCTCTGACTAGTTTTTAACTTTTAACTTTAATATGACCCCTCGTCACCCCCTCATGGATCGTCACCTTATCGTGGTGGGGGGGTTTGCGTGCCCCAGTGATCCCAGGAGCTATGTTGTCCGGGGCAATTTGCCTCTGATAGGGTCTCCCAAGACAAACTGGTCCTGGGTGAAGGGCCAGACTAAGAACGATCCAACAGACCCTCATGATAAATTGTATATCAAGGATTCAGTGTACCCCGCCCGGTATGGGGTTACCGGGGCCCCACCCTGGAGCCAGGCCTGGGGGAGGGGCTCGAAGGCTAGCGTCTGGTGGCCAGGTTTCCACCCATGGGACCCGGCCGGGCTCAGCCCGAAGGAGTTACATGGGTCCGCCCTCCAGTAGGTTCACCACCTGCAGGAGGGATCATGGAAGTCCGGTGCTATGTGGATTAGGTGGCAGTCAAAGGCGGAGACCTTGGCGGACTGATCCCAAGCTTTCTAAACTGGCTTTTGGTACGTGGAATGTCACCTCTCTGGTGGGGAAGGAGCCTGAGCTGGTGTACGAGATTGAGCGATACCGGCTAGATATAGTCGGCCTCACCTCAACACACAGCTCCGGTTCTGGAACCAGTCTCTTGGAGAGGGGCTGGAGCTTGGCCTTTTCTGGAGTTGCCCCGGGCGAGAGGCGACGAGCAGGGGTAGGTATTCTTGTATCGCCCCACCTTGCTGCCTCTATATTGGAGTTTTCCCCGGTGGACGAAAGGGTTGCTTCCCTGCGCCTTCGGGTTGGGAAACGGGTCCTGACCATCATTTGTGCCTATGCACCAAATGATGTTTCAGAGTACCCACCCTTTTTGGAGTCTGTGACTGGGGTGCTGGAGGGTGCTCCTCCTGGAGACTCCATTGTCCTACTGGGGGACTTCAATGCGCACATGGGCAACAACAGTGAAACCTGGAGGGGGGTGATTGGGAGGAACGGCCTGCCCGATCTGAACCCGAGTGGTGTTCAGTTATTGGACTTCTGTGCTAACCACAGTCTGTCCATAACGAACACCATGTTCAAGCATAAGGGTGTCCATATGTGCACCTGGCACCAGGACACCCTAGGCCGCAGGTCGATGATCGATTTTGTTATCGTATCATCAGACCTGCGACCGTATGTCTTGGACACCCGAGTAAAGAGAGGTGCAGAGCTGTCAACTGATCACCACCTGGTGGTGAGTTGGATCCGATGGCAGGGGAGGAAGCCATTCAGACCTGGTAGACCCAAACGTATAGTGAGGGTGTGCTGGGAGCGTCTGGCTGAGGCCCCTGTCCGGGAGGTCTTCAACTCCCACCTCCGGAAGAACTTCAACCACATTCCGAGGGAGTCTGGAGACATGGAGTCTGAATGGGCCATGTTCTCCACCTCTGTTGTTGAAGCGGCGGCCCAGAGCTGCGGCCGCAAGGTGGTCGGTGCATCTCGTGGTGGCAACCCCCGAACCAAGTGGTGGACACCAGTGGTGAGGGGGGCCATTAAGCTGAAGAAGGAGTCCTATCAAGCTTGGTTGGCTTGTGGGACTCCCGAAGCAGCTGAGGTGTACCGGCAGGCCAAGCGGAGTGCAGCTCGGGTGGTTGCTGAAGCAAAAACCCGGGTATGGGAGGAGTTCGGTGAGGCCATGGAACAAGACTTTCGGTCGGCTTCAAAGAGATTCTGGCAAACTGTTCGGCGGCTCAGGAGGGGAAAGCAGCTCCCCGTCCACACTGTGTATGGTGCGGATGGGACACTGTTGACTTCAACTGGGGATATCGTCGGGCGGTGGAAGGAATACTTCGAGGATCTCCTCAATCCCACTGATACGCCTTCCACAGAGGAAGCAGGGTTTGGGGACAAGGGGGATGACTCGCCTATCACAGGGGCTGAGGTCGCCAAGGTGGTTAAAAATCTCCTTGGTGGCCGGGCCCCGGGGGTGGACGAGATTCGCCCCGAGTACCTCAAGGCCCTGGATGTTGTTGGGTTGTCATGGTTGACACGCCTCTGCAACATTGCGTGGAGGTCGGGGGCAGTGCCTTTGGCATGGCAAACCGGGGTGGTGGTTCCTCTCTTCAAAAAAGGGGACCGGAGGGTGTGCTCCAACTTTAGAGGGATCACACTCCTCAGCCTCCCTGGGAAGGTCTATGCCAAGGTACTGGAGAGGAGAGTCCGGCCGTTGGTCGAACCTCGGATTCAGGAGGAGCAATGTGGTTTTCGTCCTGGCCGTGGCACATCGGACCAGCTCTTTACCCTCTCGAGAATTCTTGAGAGTTCGTGGGAGTTTGCCCAACCAGTTTACATGTGTTTTGTGGACTTGGAGAAGGCATTTGACCGCGTCCCTCGTGGATTTTTGTGGGGGGTGCTTCGGGAGTATGGGGTATCGGGCTTGTTGTTACGAGCTATTCGGTCTCTGTACGACCGTTGTGAGAGTTTAGTTCGTATTGCCAACACTCGGTCGGAGTCATTCCCAGTGAGAGTTGGACTCCGCCAGGGCTGCCCTTTGTCACCGGTCCTGTTCATAATTTTTATGGACAGGATTTCTAGGCGCAGCCAGGGAATGGAGGGTGTCATGCTTGGTGACCACAGGATCTCATCTCTGTTGTTTGCAGATGATGTTGTCCTGTTGGCTTCATCCAGCAATGACCTACAGCTCTTGCTGGGACGGTTTGCCGCTGAGTGTGAAGCGGCTGGGATGAGAATCAGCACCTCCAAGTCCGAGTCCATGGTCCTCAGCCGGAAAAAGGTGGATTGTCCTCTCCGGGTTGGGGACAGGCTCCTGCCCCAAGTGGAGGAGTTTAAGTATCTTGGGGTCTTGTTCACGAGTGAGGGGAAAATGGAGCGAGAGATCGACAGACGGATTGGAGCAGCATCTGCAGTGATGCGGACGTTGTACCGGTCTGTTGTGGTGAAGAGGGAGCTTAGTTCTAAGGCAAAGCTGTCGATTTACCAGTCAATCTACGTTCCTACTCTCACCTATGGTCACGAGCTTTGGGTAATGACCGAAAGAACGAGATCGCGGATACAAGCGGCTGAAATGAGCTTTCTCCGTAGGATTGCTGGACTCACCCTCAGAGATAGGGTGAGGAGCTCAGTCATCCGGGAGAGGCTCAGAGTAGAACCGCTGCTCCTCCACATTGAAAGGAGTCAGTTGAGGTGGTATGGGCATCTGATTAGGATGCCTCCTAGACGTCTCCCACTTGAGGTGTTTCAGGCACGTCCCACTGGGAGGAGACCCCGGGGCAGACCCAGGACTCGGTGGAGAGACTATGTCTCCCAGCTTGTCTGGGAACGCCTTGGTATCCCCTCTGAAGAGCTGGAGCAGGTGGCTGGGGAGAGGGAAGTCTGGGCTTCTCTGCTTGAACTGCTGCCTCCGCGACCCGGACCTCCGGAAAAGCGGTAGAAGATGGATGGATGGATGGATGACCCCTCTCTCTTACCTCTGGTTTCTCCCTCATCTCTTTGTCTTTTTATACCCTGTTTGATGGAGCCTTGAGTATTTTTATCATGTTTATAGTCAGCTTCATGTGTGCCTGTGTTTGTGTCTATGTTGAATGTAATTAGTGGCTTGTAAATATGGTTGTCACCAGACTGCAAAACAAATCTACCTACGGGTACAAATAAAGTAACCTGAACCTGAAATGTCCCATTGCCTTCCGGCCGTTTACTGTGATGCAAATGTGCCTTTCATGTATTGTCTGTAACTGGGTATATAAGCTGACTGAAATTCTCATGTTCTCTCTCTCTCTCAGACTACTGCTTCTGACACACGCATTGCCTGTCTCCTGACGAGAGCCTCCAGGCCCGCTCCGGCGTGCCTGCACGGCGCTGGAGTGGGTGTTGTGATGGCGGTATGATTAATAAACTCCCTCAAAAACCCTCAGTTCGCTGCCTATTATTTCATGCCGCCACACTGGTGACCCCGAAAGAAAGCACACGCTTTGTGCAACGCAACCTTCTGATCTGGACATCTACACTGGTGACCCGACCAAGAAAAGAACATGCTGGCAGCCCCCGGCGGTGACTCTCCGACGACAAGCGAACGCAGCAGCCTGACGCAAATGATCTGCCCTCCCTTCTGCTACAGGGAGACCTCGACGCAGAGCCACCACCAGGCGAACTCCCTCAGAGATCACCCACGACCGTGAAGGCTGCAGAAAGCGTCATGGTGCGACCCTCGCCTGAGATCGGGACATCCACGGTGGACCGGCCGAGGGACACAGAACGTCTTCTCCCTCTCACCGCTCCTCCTCCCTCTCACCGCTCCTACGCATCTACACGAGCCCGAGGAACAAAGATCGTCTCCTCCCTCTCACCGCTCCTATGCATCTACGCGAGCCCGAGGAACAAAGATTGTCTCCTCCCTCTCACCGCTCCTACGCATCCACGCGAGCCGAGGGACAAAGATCGTCTACTCCCTCTCACCGCTCCAACGCATCTGCACGAGCCCGAGGGACAAAGATCGTCTCCTCCCTCTCACCGCTCCTACGCATCTACGCGAGCCCGAGGAACAAAGATCGTCTCCTCCCTCTCACCGCTCCTACGCATCTACGCGAGCCATGGGACAAAGATCGTCTACTCCCTCTCACCGCTCCAATGCATCTACACGAGCCCGAGGAATAAAGATCGTCTCCTCCCTCTCACCGCTCCTACGCATCTACACGAGCCCGAGGAACAAAGATCGTCTCCTCCCTCTCACCGCTCCTACACATCTACGCGAGCCCGAGGGACAAAGATCGTCTCTTTCCTCTCACCGCTCCAACGCACCACGAGCGAACGACGCAACAGCTCTACAGGGATGACCATCGGTGCCGACGACGCTGATCTCCATCAAGCTCCCTGACCCTGACTCGCCTCTCAACAGCAGACCACCCACGCACCGAACCCCCGCGCGCACACCGGGGGGTTACGAGGACAGCGCACCACGCACGGGACAATACCGGCTCCACACAGACCGCCATCGTCCTTCGCCGCTGCACACAGAACCTTCAGGGCTGCTCACACACCTAAAGCACACACGCAGCTCGCTCACAGGATTTTGTAATGGTCTCAGCCACGGCGCACAAGGGAATTCAGCCGTCAGCTGTCCCCGAGGACTTTAGGACTGCGCGCGCACCTAAAGTCAACACGCCAAATCCCACACTGCTGCAGCTCCTTTTTTTCTTCATGGCCGCGAGAGGAGTCAGAGACTAATTTTTCTTCTTACAGCTGCTGTGGACCTCCGCACGTTCAACGGGACAGCCCCTCAACATCGCGGATCCACAGGCAATTTTTGCGCAGCCCAGACAACTTCGCCGTCCCGCGCTGGCCCTTGCTACCCCCACCCCCCCCTCCCTCCACCGCCGCCTACAGCGAGCCTTCCCCGCAGCTCGCTCCCAAAGCCAGACTATCGAGGCCTCAGCTTCCCGCTGAGCCCTCTGGGGGGGAGTACTGTGGGTGACCCCCACAACAGACTGGGACAAGCAGAGCGCTCAGCTGGAGCAATTAGCAGAACAATGGCTGACATCAATAGGCAGCCTCTCTTTGTTTAGTCCAGGCACCAGTATCCTGCTGTTCTGTGTGACTCAAATGCAAAGGTTCATGCTTCCTGCTCTGACTGTGATGCAAATGTCCCATTGCCTTCCTGCCAGTTACTGTGATGCAAATGTGCCTTTCATGTATTGTCTGTAACTGGGTATATAAGCTGACTGAAATTCTCATGTTCTCTCTCTCTCTCAGACTACTGCTTCTGACACACACATTGCCTGTCTCCTGACGAGAGCCTCCGGGCCCGCTCCGGCGCGCCTGCGTGGCGCTGGAGTGGGTGTTGTGATGGCGGTATGATTAATAAACTCCCTCAAAAACTCTCAGTTCGCTGCCTATTATTTCATGCCGCCACACTAAAACCATTTCCAAAAGTGGTTTTATTAATTTATTCTTAAATTTTTTATAGAGGTCAACTGGAAGACCATCTGGTCCTGCTCTTTTTCCTGATTTCATATTATCAATGGCTAGCCCAACTTCTTCTTGACTAATTTTAGACTCCAGTATCTCCCTGTTTTCATTTGGAATACACAGTATAGATAATCCACCCAAAAACCCATTTAGTTTTGTTAAGTCAGTTTCATTTTTTGTATCATATAGTTTTTCATAATAATCTCTAAAGGCACTATTAATTTCTAAAGGATCTATAACTACCTGTCCGTTACTTATAATACTGGTAATTGGTGTTTTAAATTCTAATTGTTTAATCTGCCATGCCAATAATTTTCCTGATTTTTCACCTTGTTCATAAAAAGTTTGCTTCAATCTTAGAAGACTCGAGGCAGCTCTATTCGCTGATTTTTTTTGTCATATTCAGCTCTCAGAATCAGTAATTCGTTCTCTAGCTGTGGGTTACTTCCTGCATACACCTTTTCTTGAAGAATTTTTATTTTACGTTCCAATTGGACTCTCTCCTCTCCAGTCTTCTTAGATTTTGAACCTGTATAACTAATAATATGCCCCCTAATAAAAGCTTTGAAAGCCTCCCACTTTATACATGCCATTGTTTGTGTAGTATTAATATCAAAGAACTCATCTATCTGTTTTTCTATGTACTTAACAAATTCCTCATCCTGAAGCCATTTATGCTGAAAATGCCACCTACCTGGATCCTTTGTCAGTTTCTTATCTATATATATTAGACAGCAGGGTGCATGATCAGAGATCTCAATGTTATCATAGAAACAGTTTTGAATCTTGGACCTTATTTCTGTAGAGATCAAAAAGTAGTCAATACGTGAGAATGTCTTATAGGTATTAGAATAACAAGAATAGGCTTTGACTTGTGGTTTCATTTCTCTCCATATATCCAGCAATCTCAATTCTTTCAAAAAATGATTAATGGTCATCCTGCATCCATTGTGCATACAGACCAGTCCTGTTGACCTATCTATACTGGGATTCAATGTACAATTAAAATCCCCTGCTATTATATGTTGCCCTGTAAGTGATGATAAAGTGAGGAATAAATTAACGAAGAAGTTTTGATCATCAATATTGGGGCCATATAAGTTCACTAGATTTATATTTTCTTTTTTTTTTTTAATTTAAGTTTTTGTAAAGGGTATACAGGTCATTACAGCATTGCATTGTTTACATTTTCATCACACGTTCCCTTATTTTTTGCTATATGACAACACTGGTAGGATAATTATTACAACACCCCCCTTTTTTTTAAAGTGAAAGAAAAAGAGATATTAAAGAGAATTAAATAAAAAAAATGAATAAACAAACAAACAGAACAGCAAAAAACAAACAAACAGAAAATTAAGTAATTAAAAGTAAAAGAGCATCTGAGTAGGGTTGGAACAAAGAGCGGGACCATTATTGAAATGGTATTTGTCAAAGATTAGATCTAAATGAAGACACATATGCGATCCAGAGTTGCCAAAAGTTCATGAACCCATCCATGTCCTGTCTCAGTGCGAATGTCAACTTTTCCATCGAGTAAATGTCTTGAATCACGTTAATCCTATCTTCAGGTGTAGAACAGTCCTTCAGCATCCATTTTTTAGTTAGGGCTTTTTTACTTGCCAATATTAAAACATTGAATAAGTATTTATCTCCTCATCTTTCCAGTGAGTCCGGTAGTAAACCCAAATACAAAGTTACAAAAGAAAAGGGAACTGTTATTTTGAATATTTTCCCCAATATTGTCTGTACGTTGGTCCAATATTGGTGGATAACTGGGCATGACCAAAACACATGAAAATGATTTGCAGTCTTTTCACCACACAAGCGCCAACAGTTCAACCCCTTATGGGTAAATTTGTTTTGTGCAGGTGTTCTGAAAAATCTTACCAGGTTTTCCATCCAAATTCTCTCCACTGCAGGGATGAGGTACTTTTCCATTGCTGTTTATTTAGTTTTTCCCATATTTCCAATTGTAAAGTGAAATTCCCCTCTTTTTCCCATCTCTCTTTTATATATGATGTGTTGTCTCCTTTTAAGTCTTGAAGACCTTGGTATATTTTAGAAATGTATCTGATCCCTGGGATCCCTTTATATGCCATTAAGAAGACCTTCAGAACACCTGACTGGGCCCTTTCCAAATCCTCCTTTTTAAGTATATTGTTTATGTGGTGTCTAAGCTGAATGAACCTGTAAAGATCTTGATTTATTAGACCTTGTTTTTTCAAATCTTCAAAACTTCTTAAAGTTTGCCCCTTAAAAAAATCGTAATATTTTATCAGCCCTTTCTCTTTCCACTCTTTAAATCTAGTGTCTGTTTTATTGGGGGTAAAGCCCACCTTTGTCTTTGTTTAGCTGTAGGGTTCTATATCTGATTCTAGGTCTCTTGCCCTGCCATATGAATCTTGAGATCCTTCTGTCCAGCTCCTGCCATGTTTTTTTGGGAGGTTCTACCGGTATTGTTTGGAAAAGGTATAGAAGACGTGGAAGTATATTCATTTTGACTGCTTCAATTCTTTGTGCAGTACCTAAGAATGGTATCATATTCCATCTTGCTAGGTCAGATTTTATTTTTGTCACCAGTGGATCATAGTTTAGTGTTATAATTTTGTCGAGTTGTTTCGGGATATTGACCCCCAGATATTTCATAGATTCCAACTCCCAGTTAGTTTTGAGTTCACTTAGTGAATAATGATTTGGGTCATAGTTGAATGTTAAAACTTGGGTTTTATGCATGTTTAATTTGTACCCCGATAAATCTCCATAGTCTGAAAAAACTGAGATTAGTTCTGGTAAAGAAGTGTCTGGCTGCCCTAGGTATATTAAAATGTCATCAGCAAAGAGTGCTATTTTATGTTCCTTCTGACCAAGTGTAATACCCTGAATTTTTTGATTTTGTCTTATCCATTGGCTCAGAGGTTCTATGAAGATTGCAAAGAGCAGTGAAGACAGGGGGCAGCCTTGACGACATCCTCTTTCCAGCTCAAAAGCTGATGATAAATTACCGTTAATCCTTATTTTAGCTGTTGGTTTTTTATATAATGCCTGTATAGTTCTAATGAAGTTGTTATGAAAATTGAAACTGGATAAGATTCTATATAGGAAAGACCAGTCAACCGAATCGAATGCTTTTTCAGCATCTAATCCCAATATGACTGTATTTAAGTTATATTTTTTATATGATGAATTATGTGTAAAGTGCGTCGAATGTTGTCTTGTGTCTGTCTTTGTCTTATAAAACCTGTTTGGTCTAAGTGAATTAAGTCTGTCAGTATGTTTTCTAACCTTTTGGCAAGGATAATGGTAAAAAGCTTATAGTCCTGATTTAATACACTGATTGGTCTGTAGTTGGAGCATTCTAGTTTATCCTTTTCAGGTTTAGGTATAACTGCAATGACCCCTTCTCTCCAGGAGGGGGGGATTTCCCCTGTGTGGAGGACATAGTTAAATGTTTTCAGGAGGAGAGGAGATAGTTGCTGTTTAAAGGTTTTGTACCATTCTGCTGTATAGCCATCTGCTCCTGGGGATTTGTTAGCTTTAAGTTTCATAATTGCTTTTTCCAATTCTTTAGGTTGTATTTCTGACAGTAGTGTTTTATTTTTTGATTCCGTAAGTTGGGGAAGGTTTAATGTGTTTAGGAATGTCTCGGATGCGTTTTTATGTTTTTTGTGGGAGTATAAGTTCTTGTAGTAATTCTCGAAGCTTTTAAGAATATCCTGAATTCTGAATTTTATTTCCTTTGATACTGGGTCTCTGATTTTGTAGATTGCTCTTTCTGTTTGTTGTTTCCTCAATTTATAGGCTAGTAATTTTGCCGATTTACTGCCTGCTTCATAGTGTTTTTGTTTCAGAAATGTAAGTTTCTTCTGGATTTCTATTGTGTAGATCTCATTTATTTGATTTTTAATTTCTTTAATCTTGAGCGAGCCATTAGAATGAGTGTTGTCTTTGTGTTCTTTTTCTAGGTTCTTGAGTTCTGACTCTAGTGTGATTAGTTTTTCTTGTCTCAGTTTCTTTTGGGTTGCCAGTTTTGCAATAATTTTTCCCCTTATTACAGCTTTGCACGCATCCCACAGTATTAAAGGGGATACTTCTCCATTATCGTTTTCTTCCAAATATCTGAAAATATCTGATTCCAATTCATCTTTCAGTGGTCCTTTCAGGACATTTGAATTCAACCTCCAGGAAAATGTATTATTTGTGTATTTTGGGATGTTTAAATCCATATAGATCGGACTGTGGTCAGAGAGATCCATCAGTCCTATTTTACATGTTTTTACTCTTCCAATGTCTCTATTAAACATAAAAAAGTAATCAATCCTTGAGTAAGATGAATGTGGTGTTGAATAAAAAGTATAATCTTTTACATTGGGGTTGAATTCCCTCCATACGTCACAGATTCCCATTTCTTTTAGTAGCATCCGAGTTTTCCTATTTTGAGTGTTATTTTGATGTGAAGAATTACCTGTTGCATCCCAGTATGGATTCAGCCTTAGATTGAAGTCTCCACCACATATCACTAAACCTTGGGCTTTAGTTATCATTAGGTCGAGTACATTTTTATAAAATTTCCATTTAGCCCCTGGTGGTGCATATACATTCAGCAGGGTGATATCTTCTCCCTCTAGCCGCCCAATTACCAAACTGTACCTCCCTTCTTTATCTTTGTGTTCTGATTTTTTTTCAAATGTAATTTTGGTTGATATCAATGTCGCTACTCCCCTCCTCCTCCCTGATTTATATGAAGATGAAGAGATCATTTTAAACCCTTGTCTACTGAGTTTAGTGTGTTCCACGTCTGTTAGGTGGGTTTCTTGTAAAAATATTATTTCTGCTTTGTCTTTTTTCATTTTGCGTAGAATCTTGGATCTTTTAACTGGATTCAGGATCCCTTTTACATTATATGAGGCTATTTTGGTTACACCCTGTTTCTTCATTGTATTTTCTTATTTAGTATAACAGTGTGGTGGCCCTCTTTTTTGCTACTCAGAAACTGAAAGAACATTAAGAACATAAAAAACATTAAGAACATAGTGTACGAAACTTTAAAACAAAAAACTGTCAAAAAAACCTTCCTGAGCTGGGGTCTCTTTAAAGACCCTGTAAGAGCCCTGATGGAGTGTAGGCTCTGAGTGAAATTCCTCAAACTCTGTTACGTGTTGAGGGCCCTCTCTTACCCCTGTAAGTTGTCCCATGTTTTTAACGTGAATTTCAGATCCCAATCCGAATTTGTAATGATTTTTTTTTTTTTTTTTATGCCTATACCCTATGAGATTGTGTGCACCCTCCCACCCCCATCACAGCAAACATTCACTCTAATACAGTATTTGTTAGTGTGGAGAGAACATGTGGGTCATTGTTACATTTCTATTTTAACAAGATTTTTTTTTTCCCTTTAAATTAAGAAGACATTTGTTTCTAATGCTATAACTGCTCCATGAAAGGTTTTACCACATGCTGATTCTGCACCTCCTTTAATGTTTGTTCCCTTGTAGGAGGGGGGATGGAAGTGCAGAATGACTGAAAAGAAAAAAAACAAAAAGGTCGCTATTCCTTCCTGGAACTGGAAAGCTTATCTTTGTAGCTCTGGGGCTGGGTTTGCCGCTGCTGGCCCGTGGATTTTGAAGGTCTCTGAGTGGACCACGTTTGAGCTCTGATCTTTTTGCTCAGATTCGCTGTGGGTTTAAACACCGTTACCCGGAGTCCTCTTCTCGCCATGTCAATTGTTGCTTCTTCCGCTGAATTATAGAGACATGACTCTTCACCGTAAAAGACCCTTAACTTCGCCTGAAATGGTGTCTGAAAGCGTAGATTCTGTTCCCGTAGAACCTTTTTGGCGTCGTTATATTCCCGTCGCTTTTTAAGAACCTCAGGGGCGTAATCGTGCTCCACGAAGACTTTTCTCTCTTGATGCATAAATCCTTTTTTCTGCCAAGCCCGTCTTACAACCTCTTGTTTTATTTTGAAATCGGAGAATCTTACCACCATCGAATGCGGGGGGGCTTCTGCCACTGGCTTTGGGGCTAATGTACGATGGGCCTTTTCTATCTTCAAATCAGTGGTTTGTGGAATATCCAACTTCTCTCTCAATAAGGATTCCACGCATTCCGCCACTGTGTTGAAACTATCTTCAGCTCCTTCTTTCAGACCGTGAATTCTGATGTTGTCTCGTCTCTGTCTTCCTTCTTGGTCGGTTAGCTTAGCCTAGATTTATATTTTCTAATAACAAGGATCCTTGGATGATTAGATATCTTCCAAATTTGTCTCCAATTACATTTTTCACTTGAAATGGGACTGTTTTGTGTATGAGAATCATAACTCCCCTGGCTCAGGATGAAAATGATGAGGTGAACACATTTCCTTGCCATCTTCTCCTAATTCTTTTTACATCCTCCTCTATTAGATGAGTTTCTTGTAAAAATACAATTTTTGCATCTATGTCTTTTATTTTATTCATAACTTGTTTAAGTTTTTTTAGATTTTGTAGACCTCTGCAATTCCATGAAGTTAAATTAAGATTAACGCTTTGATCTATGATCAATAAGGAGTTTGAGATTACCTTGCAATATGAACATGCTCATACAGAGAAGCAAAAACATGGATGGTTGAACATTCATCCTACAAACTACACAAAAACAAATTCCCTTTCCCCACATTCGTGGTAATCCCCCCAAAATCAAAAAAAATTCCATCTCCCGTTATAGCTAGTGACTGTTCCACACCTGCAAGGATCAGTCAAACCACTCTCTGTTTCACCTCTCAATCACCCTGACTCTACTACTATTTTTAATGACATTAACTCTCTTCTGTAGTTTTTTCAACATAACTTCAAAGTTTTATAGCAACTTTGTACATCATAGCCTTTTTTTTTATAATACAGTCTGTATTTTGTAGACGTTATATGTTTCAGATCAATCAGATGCCTGTACAAATGCTTAAATGTTCTACCTTTATCATGTTCATGCTTAACTTCCACCAGTCTCCTCTTAGATCTGCTTAATGAGCTCCTGCACCTCTTGAGGGGTCTTAAAGATACGGGTTCTCCCCTTATATGTGACCAGCAGTCTTGCCGGATGAATCACTCCGTGACAAATCCCGAGGTTGCGCAGCTCTTTGTGGGCAGAGTTGAACTGCCTCCTTAATTGTTGTATTCCTGTGGCAAAGTCTGGGTAGAACCGCACCTGTTGGTCCTGGTATTTAATTTCCCCTTTAGCTCGCGCCGCGTTGGTGACCGTCATCTTATCCCTGAAGTTGAGGAACTTCATAATCAGCGTCCTCGGTGGTGTCTTATTATCTCTCGGTGGGCCGATTCGGTGAGCTCTCTCTAAAACGACCGATGACTGCAGGTCCGCGTTGTTCAGCGCTTCTGGGATCCACTTTTCCAAAAAGGAACATGGGTCCCGTCCCTCCGCTCCCTCCGGGAGACCCACCAGCGTCAAATTATTCCCTCGCGAGCGAGATTCCAAATCTAGAATGTTATCTTCCAGACGTTTCCATTTTAATTCCAGTGTTTGCAACTTTGATTGTAGGCTGGTGACGTCATCTTCAGTGCTTGAAATTCGGAGCTCGGCCTGCGATATTCGTTCCATACAGTCGCTTAGTTCCTTTCTCATTCCTTCTATCGCTGCTATAATCCCATCAAATTTAGACGAAAAGTCTGCTCTCATGGAGCTGATGGCAGTGAGCACAGCGCTTGTCCCTTCCTCAGCAGTTCCCGCTCCGCCGCTGGCTCCATCCTCCGCCATAGTATCTGGAGTTTTTTCTGCTTCGTCACGAGCGTGGAAGTCTGTTAGTTTGGATTGCTTTGTCGAATTATTTTTTCCTCCACCTAATTTCCCAGCCTTAGTCTTTACCATATCCGCGCCTAAACGCTGGGATGGGTTTTTGTTCCAATTAAGACAGTTTTAGCCAACTTTTTATTTTTAGGAGCAGAGCAGTGTGAAACACGTCTTCCTATGTGGCCGCCATAACGGGAAGTCCTCAGATACATTTCTAAAATATACCATGGTCTTCAAGATTTAAAAGGAAACAACACATCTTATAAAAAAGAGAAATCAGATCTAATCTTTGACTAACACCATTTCAATAATGGCTCCTCTCTTTGCTCCAATGTTACTCAGATGTTCTTTTATTTTTCTTCTCTTTTGTTTTTTTGTTTTTTTAATTTTTCTTTTCTTTCACTTAAAAAAAGGGTGTTGTAATAATTTTTTTTCCAATGTTGTCAAAAAAAGGGAATATGTGATGAAAATGTAAACAATGCAATGCTGTAATGACATGTATGCCCTTTACAAAAACTTAAATAAAAAAATAAAATAGTGTTTGGGCTGCCTTAAAATTGACTGAACTTGAGTTTAGGTTCAGGTTCAGGTTTAGGTTACTTTATTTGTACCCGTAGGTAGATTTGTTTTGCAGTCTGGTGACATCCATATTTACAAGCCACAATTATGTGTTTTATGTGTCTTTACCACTTATCTTTTCAAGTTCAATCAATTTAAAATTTTAAGAGAGAACTTTTTTTACAGTGTACAATAATTAGTAGGTACAGTGGATATAAAAAGTCTACACACCCCTGTTCAAATGCCAGGTTTTTGTGTTATAAAAAAAATGAGACCAAGATAAATCATTTCAAAACTTTTTCCACCATTAATGTGACCTATAACCTGTACAACCCAATTGAAAAACAAACTCAACTACAATTGTCACGAGCTGAGTTCTGGAAGTTCTGCCAAACTCAGTCTTGTGACTTTTTCCTAATATTTATTTGTGTTTGTTGTATTTTGTGCCTTTTGAGTTTTATTACTGCCTTCTATTTTTCTGTTCAGGCTTCAGTTTTACTATGCTTATGTTTCATTTCAATTTGTAATTATTTATTAGTCTTTTTTGATGTTGTTTATTCCTTATATTTGTCCTTGGTGTTCCTTCTCTGGGTTGACAGCTGTCAGGTGGCATTTCCGGTTTGGTGCTCTGTGTGAGCATTACCCTGTCAGCTGTCAAGTACAGCCACTCCTCCCTCATCTCTTCCAGCTGATCCCAATTTTCATTGATTGTTACCTTTTGTCCGCTCATGTGAACCCACATTTGTCACCTCTTATGTATTTGGTTTTGACCCTATTTAAGGGGAGTCATTTTCTTTCTTTTTGCCGCTGCCTTGACTGATCAAGTTTATCTACAGTCTCTCCTCGTCTCCACCAGAGCCTATTCCTGCTCTGGCACGCTATTCTAGTAAGTTACCTTTGTTGTTGTTATTTTTGTATTTTGAGCACCTTGTTGTACTTTACGTTTGGTTTTTTTTGGTTTTTTCAATAAATTGCCCAAACTCACAGTTGGCGCATGGGTCTCAATTCTCTGCCCCAGAGGGCATTTATTACCTCCGCCAGGCCGAAAAGGCCAGGAGGAGGTTATGTTTTTGCCGGGGTTTGTCTGTGTGTTTGTTTGTCTGTCTGTCTGTCTGTCTGTCTGTCTGTCTGTTTGTCTGTTGGTTAGCAAGATAACTCAAAAAGTCTTGGATGGATTTCCATGAAACTTTCAGGCGTTGTTGGAAATGGTACAAGGAAGAACTGATTAAATTTTGGAGGTGATCCGGTTCACCGTCTGGATACAGGAATTTTTTAAAGCATTTTTCCACACTGTGACATAGGGCCATTTTCAACATGTGCGCAGGCGCAATGGAGGGCGCTGGTCGTCGTGTCTGCAACACAAACTCTGCGTTCTTCAACATTTTAGGCACAAAAGCACGCGGAAAACACTGCTGGCCTGGGCCCGCCAGCGTGCCTGTGTTTGCGCGCAACTGCAAAACCTCACACGGCCAGCTGTCCGCCGACGGATTCTTTGCCAGAAATTCCCAGGCCAGCCATAGGAGCTGCGCATTTGGCAGAAATTCACCGGCCAGCCATAGGCGCTGCGCAAAAACGAGCTCTCTGCCGGCGAAGCTTCTAAATTCTTGTTTGCCGCGGAGTGCAACCCCAAAATAATATAATATAAAACCCACGGCAACCTGTCTACTCAATTTGCATCCGTCAGTGAAGGAGATGGACACAACAGCAACACTTCAGTTTATTACCTCCGCCAAGGAGGCAATGCTTTTACTACTGAACCACTAATCCTATCACCATCACATTGACTGTCATTGATTAATTGTGTGTTTATTGCACTGTCCCTGTCAAATAAACAAATAATCATTGTGAATCCAATTGCTAGTCATATGTTTACATGCTCAAGGAATCTGAAAACGTACACATAAACACTGTATGGGGGGGAATTGTGGCGCTTGGCGGAGGTCTGCGCTCTCCGAGTGCTTTTCTAGTTACAGAAGGCAGTGGCCAGTAGAGACCCAGCTGCTGTGAGTTTGGTGAATTTTCTTTTCCTGCTGTTTCGTTCATTTCTACAGCGGCAAGCTCATTGGCTTTTGTTTTCTCACCGGGATTACCATGTCTGTCACCCCGGAGACTTCCACCCTTAAACTAAATGAGGTGGAGCGATCGTCAGTGGGAATTTTGGAGGATATTCTATCACAGGCTCAAGCCTCCTGTATTCCCGAGACAGCCCGAGAGTGTCTAGAGGGCACGGCGCAGATACTGGAGGCATGCCCCAACCTGTGGGATCATCCAGAGCTCACAAACCTATTCCTCTCCATAATTCTCCCTCAGTCCACGAGTAAGGAACCGGAGAAGTCAGCTCCGATGCCTGCATCCTCGCCAAGAAAAAGCAAACGCTCACGCAGATGGAAGCCTCCAGTCCCTCATCACTCTCCGGCGGCAGCTCCGCCTCCTCCTCCTGAGCCTTGGCCTGCTCCATCAGCCAAGGAGCTGGAGGAGCGCAGGCGAGTTATACTGGCAGAAACGGACCTCCTCCTGGAGGTTAAGCCATGGCTCCTCCCGGACTTGGCTCAGGAGCTGGAAGAGAATTCACCAAGGGACACGGAGTTTGAGCCAAGGAGTGAGCGTCCCCTGACTCCAGAGCCCCTCCCTCTCCACTTTGAGCCTGCGTACCCACTTCCCGCTTTTTGTTGTTATTGTGGGAAATCCCGCCGGAGGAAAGCCCCTACCACTCAATCGACAGCTTCTCCTATGCCAGGACAGAAGCCCCCCTCAGTAGTGTGCACCCAGTGTTCTTCGCCTCCAGCTGAATTGTCAGTTCTTCTCCTCTGTGCAGCTACTGTTCTCTGCTTCTCCCCAGCACCCTCATCCACTACCGAGAGGTCATCTGCCTTTCCCCCAGCTCCACCCACCTTCGTGCTCACTGGGGCTGCTCCTCCATGATTCTCTGAAGAGCCAACATCCACTGTAGCCATGGAGAGGGACAATGCTACACCTGCTGCAGCAGGCAAAATCGAAAACGAGGAACACAGGCAAGTGTCATTTCATTCCTCTTCATTTTATGATGATGTGCCTTGTCTGATTCCCAGTAGTGGGGCTCAGGGTTTGCAGTCCCCTGAGTCCTCACCGCCTGTTGCAGCTATAAACATCTCACCTGTCCTCTCCGTGTCTCCGCCTGTCCTCCCTGAGGGTCTGCCAATGACAGGGTTGAGCTGCAGGATGATGGAGGAACCTGTGGCCTTGGAGGACCAGGTCTCAGCCCCGCAGCCAAGGTCTGGGCAGAGGGAGAGCGTTGCCTCCGACCCAAAGCCTGTGCCAACGATAGAGAGCCCCCTGGCTTCAGCTACACAGGGTCCAGCACCAGCAGGAAACCAACCTCCAGAACCCACACCGGATGAGCCACCTGCGTGGGTCACCTCGCTAGAGGGTCTCAAGAGTGCACCTACCACCATGCCTGCTGCAGGGGCTGCTGCAGCAGAGTTGGAGCTGGACCTCCAGAGGGCTGAGCCCAAGGCTTCATCATCCGGATCGACAGAGTCCTGGACGGCGGTGGAGCTCGAGCTCAGGTAAATGCACTCTTTTGTCTTGCCTGGATCTCGGTGAGGAGAGTTGGTTGCAGTTGTCAGCTGCGCCTGAGCTCACCTCGCTGGGCTCCACCGCTGCTGCTGCCGGTGACCCTGACCCTGTTTCTCTACTTGTCTTGTCTGAGCTCTCCCCCAGGGTCACCGAGGTACTGTTAGATCTGCCAGATGTCTCTGTGGGTCCGAGTTTGCCACCCGAGATCATCGTGGGTCCAGCTCCTCTCGCTGAGGTTGTTGCAGGTGCTCCGTCCCAGAACGGAACCTCTGTGGGTGCTGTTCCCCGTCCGGCTGAGGTCCTCGAGGGTGCTGCTTCATTTTCTGTGGAGGTTGTCATGTTTGCTGGTTCCAGCCCGGAGCCTCCGAGGGTGCAGCCGTGGCCCAGTCCAGGTCCACCAAGGGTGCTACTTCCTTCCCAGTGGAGGTCATTGCTGGTGTATTGTTCCAGCCCGGGGCCTCCGAGCGTGCAGCTTTGGCCCAGTCTAGGCCCACCATGGGTGCAGTCATGGCCCAGTCCAGGCCCACTGTGGGTGCAGCCTTGGCCCAGTCAGGACCCACCGAGGGTGCAGCTGTGTCCCAGTCCGGGACCACCATGGGTGCTGCATTGCTCCAGCCCAGAGCCACTGAGGGTGCAGCTTTGGTCCAGTCCAGCCCCTCCACGGGTGCAGCTGTGTCCCAGTCATAGACTACCGCGGGTGCAGTGTTGCTCCAGCCTGGAACTACCGCGGGTGCAGCATCACTCCAGCCCAGAGCTACCGCGGGTGCAGCGTTGCTCCAGCTCGGAGCCATCACGGGTGCTGCATTGCTCCAGCGCAGAGTCACCACAGGTGCAGCATTGCCCAGCCCGGAGCCACCGCGGGTGCAGCATTGCCCAGCCCAGAGCCACCGTAGGGGCATTGTTGCTCCAACCCGGAGCCACCGGGGGTGCATCGTTGCTCCAGCCTGGAGCCACTGCGGGTGCTGCCTTGTCCCAGTCCGGGACCACTGAGAGTGCTGCTGACCTGTCCGAGAGTGTCGTGGCTCCCCTTCCTTCGCCAGACATTGTTGGGGTCCCCTCTCCTCCTGTACCAGACACTGTCATGGTTCCTCCTCCTCTGCCAGACACCATCATGGTTTCCCCTCCTGCGCCAGACACCGCCGTGGTTTCCCCGACTCCTCTGCCCTGCCCACCATCGTTTCTTCCTGCTGGGCAGCCGCCTCCTGGACAACCCTGGCTGTTCAGGTGACTGAAGAACTCTTGTCAAACGCCTGACGGACTGGGCCGTTGGGTTGGGTGGCCCACATTCTCCGGCAGGCCACCTGACTCATTCCACCTTGCCGTCCGCCAGGCCTGGGACTTTGGTCGCCCACCTGAACTTTCCAGCTCTTTGGTCCAGGGGGCCTGATCCTCTGATTTTGACTGGTGTGGGTCCTGAGTGGGGTTTTGTTTCATTCCCTCCTAGCCTGTTCCCCCCACCACCCACCCTAGGTGGGTTATTGTTGTGCCCTGTTGGGGTGGAGGGGCAGGCTTTTTCTTTTTCTTATACCCTGGGGTGTCTGGGGTCTACCCCTTGAGAGGGGGGCTCTGTCACGAGCTGAGCTCTGGAAGTTCTGCCAGACTCAGTATAGTGGCTTTTTCCTTATATTTATTTATATTTGTTGTATTTTGTGCCTTTTGAGTTTTATTACTGCCTTCTGTTTTTCTGTTTAGGCTTCAGTTTTGCTATGCTCATGTTTCATTTCAATTTGTAATTATTTATTAGTCTTTTTGATGTTGTTTATTCCTTATATTTGTCCTTGGTGTTCCTTCTCTGGGTTGACAGCTGCCAGGTGGTATTTCCGGTTTGATGCTCTGTGTGGGTGTTACCCTGCCAGCTGTCAAGTCCAGCCACTCCTCCCTCATCTCTTCCAGCTGATCCCAATTTTCATTGATTGTTACCTTTTGTCCGTTCATGTCATGTCCACACATACGTTCATGTCCACACTTGTCACCTCTTATGTATTTGGTCCCCTATTTAAGGGGAGTCATTTCCTTTCCTTTTGCCGCTGCCTTGACTGATCAAGTTTATCAACAGTCTCTCCTCGTCTCCACCAGAGCCTATTCCTTCTCTGGTGCTCTACTCTAGTAAGTTATCTTTCTCATTGTTATTTTTGTATTTTGAGGACCTTGTTGTACTTTACGTTTGTTTTTTCAATAAATTGCCCAAACTCACAGTTGGTGCGTGGATCTCAATTCTTTGCCCCAAAGGGCATTTATAACAACAATAACCTGTTTGCATAAATTTGGTCAGCCTCCGTCGGTCTATGATGACCATGGAAGAGAATCCTAAACGTCTACTCTGCTGGAACAGCACCGCCTGTGGCTGAACAGGCCGATGCGCGAATGGCAGTCCCTGTCACACAGGTCGCACTTGTGGGTGGTTTCCGTGCTGCTGGGTCTGTGGCGGTTCTTCCTGCGGGTCCTATTTTCATCTGCTGCAGCAGTCAGTCTCTCTTCACCCGCCTTGAGCTGTCTGGTCAGGGTGCCTCTCCATTTGGAGCGGTCCGTTGCAAGGTCCTTCCAGCGCTCTGTGTTGATCTCCAGGGCCTTCATGTCTCTCTTGCAGACTCTAAAGCGCAGCTGTGGGCAGCCAACGTCTCTCCTGCCAGTCGCCAGTTCTCCGTAGAGGACGTCTTTGGGGATTCTGCCATCCTCCATACGGTGAACGTGGCCTAGCCAGCGGAGCCTGCGCTGCCTGAGTAGAGTGAACATGGAGGGAAGGCCGGCGTGGGACAGAACTTCTGTGTTGGGCACTTTTGCACTATTGCTGGGGTCTTTCTGCAACTGTGGGGGTTCCCCCCTACAGTTGATAGTGCTATGAGATGACTGTTGTTGTGAAATGGCGCTATATAAATAAAGTTGAATTGAATTGAATTGAATTGAACTTTGTCCTGCCAGGATATGTCCAGGATATGGCGAATGCAGCGCAAGTGGAAGGAGTTCAGTCTCTTTTCCTGCCGGGCGTATGTAGTCCACGTCTCACTCCCATAGAGCAGTGTGCTGATGACGCAGGCATTGTACACTGCCATCTTCGTCTTGACAGAGAGTTTGGGATTCTCCCACACTCGTGTGGTGAGGCGAGCGAGTGTGAAGGCTGATTTTCCAATCCTCTTGTTGATCTCTGTATCAAGGGAGAGGTTGTTGCTGATCGTGGACCCCAGGTACGTGAACTGATTCACGACCTCCAGCTCATAGTCATCGATGGTGATGGTTGGTGGTGCTTCCGTGCCTTGCGCCAAGACTTTAGTCTTCTTCAGGCTGATGGTAAGCCCGAAGTCCTTGTATGCCTGGAAGAAGCGGTCCATCAGGGTCTGAAGCTCCTGTTGTGTGTGGGTTGCGACTGCAGCGTCGTCTGCGAACAGCATGTCACTGATTAGAGTCTCGCGTACTTTGGTTCTGGCTTTCAGACAGGCGAGATTGAAAAGCCTGCCGTCAGATCTTGTGTGCAGGTAGATTCCCTCTGTTGCTGTGCTGAAGGCATGCCTCAGGAGCATTGCAAAGAAAATCCAAAAGAGGGTTGGCGCAAGTACACAGCCCTGTTTCACTCCGCTGCATATGTTGAATGGCTCTGAGACGTTGCCGTCGTGCTGCACTATCCCCTGCATGTTGGTGTGAAACGATTCAATGAGGCTTTGCAACTTTGGTGGGCATCCTATCTTTGGCAGGATCTTGAAAAGGCCCTCTCTGCTGACCAGATCGAACGCTTTGGTGAGGTCGATGAAGGTGACGTACAGGGGCATGTTCTGTTCTCTGGTTTTTCTCCTGGAGTTGGCGGATGGAGAATATCATGTCTACCGTCGATCGCTCAGCGTGGAAGCCACACTGAGACTCGGGGTAGACACGTTCAGCAAACTTCTGTAGACGAACGAGAACAACTTGTGCGTAGACTTTGCCAACAATGCTGAGGAGGGAGATGCCCCTGTAGTTGTTGCAGTCGCTTCTCGCCCCTTTGTTTTTGTAGAGGGTGATGATCTTGGCGTCCCTCATGTCCTGTGGTACGGCACCTTCCTTCCAGTACTGGCAGAGGACGTCATGCAATGGCAGCAGTAGGGCAGTCTTGCAGTGCTTGATCAGGTCGGGGGGTATGCCGTCGTTGCCAGGTGCCTTGCCAGTGGCCAAGCTATCAATGGCCTTGCTGAGTTCGTCGATGGTTGGCTCGGTGTCAAGTTCGTCCATGGATGGCAGGCAATCGATGGCATCAAGGGCTGACGGTGTCACGGTGTTCTGTCTGGAGTAGAGGTCGGAGTAGTGTTCCACCCATCTCTCCATCCGCTTGTTCTTTTCTGTGATCATCTCCCCAGTGGAGGATTTGAGGGGGGACGTCTTGCTCTGAGCCGGACCAAGTGCTTTCTTGATGCCATTGTACATACCACGGATGTTCCCTGTTATGGCAGCGGTTTGAATGTCTTGGCTGAGCTGAGTCCAGTACTCATTGGCACAGCGCCGAGCAGTCTGCTGAACTTTGCTTCTCGCAGCCCTGAGAATCTAGAGATTCTTCTCGTTTTGGTACTTCTTGTACTCAGCAAGTGCTGAGCGCTTGGCTTCAATGACGGGGGTCATCTCGGTCAACTTGGCATCAAACCAGTCCTGTGACTTCGAGGTCTTCCGCCCAAAGGTAGCCAAGGCTGTGCGGTGGATGGTGTTTCGCAGCTCTTCCCCCTTCTGCTTTGCAGATTCTCCTTCTTGTGGTACACCAAGTTCCTTCTCAAAGGTGGAGGCACCTGCTCAACAAGTTCTGGTTGGGCCATCTTGCTGGTGTCAATCCGTGCCTTTCCAGGCTGTCTAGCACGATGGAATTTCTTCAGCTGCAGCTTGACCTTGCAACACACCAATGAATGGTCTGTGTTGCAATCTGCACTCTGGAACGAACGGGTGATTAGCACGTTCTTCAGTGAGGTGCGCCTGGTCAGGATCAAGTCCAGCTGGTGCCAGTGCTTTGAGCGCGGATGTCGCCAGGAAACCTTGTGTTGGGGCTTGGTCTTGAAGAACGAGTTTGTGATGCACAGATCGTGATATGTGCAGAACTCGAGCAGCTGCTGTCCGTTGTCGTTCATTCTGCCCACGCCAAATGGTCCAAGACAGGAGGGCCAGGAGTCGTGGTCAGCACCCACTCTGGCATTGAAGTCTCCAAGGAGAATGAGTTGTTCAGAGTTGGGGATGATCCTGACAGTTGTTGCGAGATTCTCGTAGAACTCGTCTTTTGCCTCTGGTGTGGCTGTCAGTGTTGGGGCATACACACTGACGAGGGTGACTGGGCCTTGAGTGGTGTTCAGGCGGAGGGTGAGAAGTCGTGCAGAGCTATTGCTGCCCAGTTCCACCATCTTCAGCAAGGTGTTCTTCACTGCGAAGCCCACTCCGTGTTCCCTGTGTTCGTCACTGCCCTTTCCCCGCCAGTAGAACGTGGAGTCCTTCTCTCTCAGTGTGCCTGCGTCAGCCAACCGTGTTTCCTGGAGAGTGGCGATATCCACTTCCAGTCTCTTCAGCTCATTATTGATGATGGCAGTCTTCCTGGTGTCGTTGATGTCCTTGAGGTTAGCAGCGAGTCCTGTTATCATAGTGCGGACGTTCCAAGTTCCCAGTTTTAGAGTTGGTCTCTTTTGTTTTTTTGTCTTGCCTGGTGCGAAGGTTCTCAGCCTGCCGTTTGGACTTCTCCTCATCCCCATGCACCCAATGAGGAAAGCAAGCTGTGGCGGGACAACACCTTATTGGCTGGGGGCTGCCCAGCTTGAGGCGGGCGGTAGCTGTCCAGTGAGATCCGATGATCCCTCCCACCGTCGGGAACAACCCCTGGCGCCACGCTCTACGCCAACTGAGCGGTGGCTTATAACCGGTAACTGTCATTCCCCGTGTTTTGTCTACGCCAAAGGCGAAGCTGGAGTGTCCTCTCCAGTGATCTGGTGTTCTACCTTCCAGCGTTGGGGGTTGGTTGGATTCAAGCCTGGGCAGGAAGATATGGAGGACAAGATGTTGCCCATGCAGCATGTCCCCCCTCTCCACGTCACTGATGAATCCAAAGGAACAGCAGGGCTGCTACAGTTTGGCACCAGCGCCGTCACAGGAGCTGCCAGAACGATGTTGAGCACAACAGAGAACTGCCTTAGGGACTCTGACTCAGGATTCTTCCTCAGGGTTGACTCCCGAAGCCTTTCCCGTGACTGGGTGCACTGCAAGGCAGCGGCGGTTTGAAATCAGGGTTTACCTTCCCCTAGATGGGCTACCTTCCCAGGTTGACGAGCCACCATCTACCCGAAGCATCTGGTTTTAAGGCGCCAAAGATCCGCCCTCGCCCCTTCTCCTATTAGTAAAAGCAGTTCCGCCGGGCTTAGAGACTAAACCACACGGGCAGACTAGGAGTTGGACTTAGTTGTCAGAGGCTTTTCGAGACACACGCCATAAGGAGCATTTTATGAGCACTGGGAGCTTAACCCCAGTGCCGCTCCTGGCTATGACAACCTTGGAACCTTGGAACTTACATAAATATGCACACACCATTATAACTGGGGATGTAGCTGTGTTCAGAATTAATCAATCACATTCAAACTCATGTTAAATGGGAGTCAGCACACACCTGCCACCATTTAAAGTGCCTCTGAATAACCCCCCAAAAAGTTCAGCAGTTCTAGTAGGCTTTTCCTGACATTTTTGTAGTCACATCTTACAGCACAAGCCATGGTTTGCAGAAAGCTTCCAAAGCATCAGAGGGGTCTCATTGTTCAAAGGTATCAGTGAGGAGAAGTGTACAAAAGAATTTCCAAGACATTAAATATACCATGGAACACAGTGAAGACAGTCATCATCAAGTGGAGAAAATATGGCACAACAGTGACATTACCAAGAACTGGACATCCCTCCAAAACTGATGAGAAGACAAGAAGAAAACTGGTCAGGGAGGCTGCCAAGAGGCCAACAGTAACATTGAAGGAGCTGCAGGAATTTCTGGCAAGTACTAGCTGTTGAGTACATGTGACAACAATCTCCCATCTAGGGTGGCAAGACGGAAGCCTTATCTTACAAAGAAAAACATCCTAGCCTGGCTACATTTCGCAAAAACACATTTGAAGTCTTCCATATACATGTAAGAAAATGTGTTATGGTCTGATAAAACCAAGGTTGAACTTTTTGTCTATAATTCCAAAAGGTATATTTGGCACAGACACAACACTGCTCATCACCAAAAGAACACCATACCTACAGTGAAGCATGGTGGTGGCACCATCATGCTTTGGGGCTGTTTTTCTTCAGCTGGAACTGGGGCCTTAGTCAAAGTGAAGGGAATTATGAACAGTTCCAAATGCCAGTGCTGTCACAAAACCTTCGGGCTTCTGCTAGAAAGCTGAAGATGAAGAGGAACTTCATCTTTCAGCACAACAATGAATCAAAGTACACATCCTAATCAACAAAAGAATGGTTTCACCAGAAGAAGATTAAGGCTTTGGAATGGCCCAGCCAGAGTCCAGACCTGAATCTGATCAAACATTTATGGGGTAATCTGAAAAGGACTGCGCACAGGAGATGCTCTTGCAATCTGACAGTTTTGGAGCGTTTTTGCAAAGAAGAGTGGGAAAATATTGCCAAATCAAGATGTGCCACACTGATAGACTCCTACCCAAAAAGACTGAGTGCTGTAATAAAAGCCAAACGTGCTGCAGCAAAGCATTAGTTTAAGGGTGTGCATATTTATACAAACAGGTTATTGTAAGTTTTTAATTTTTAATTTTTCCCTTTAACAGATTTCAGTTTGTTTTTCAATTGGGTTGTACAGGTTGTACGTAGGTCACATTAATGCTGGAAAAAGTTTTGAAATGATTTATCTTGGTCTCATTTCTTACATCACAAAAACCTGGCATTTGAACAGGGGTGTGTAGACTTTTTATATTCACAGTAGACCCCTACAAAATTTCTAAACAATCTATTTTTGAGGAATTACATTGTTATTCTCAGCTTTGAAAAGTATTATAAAATTAAGATTCATAGTCTGTCATGAATTGCCCTTCGGGGCAGAAAGGTGAGACCCATGCACTGAACTGTGAGTTTGGGTAATTTATTGAAAAAACAACAAACATAAAGTCCAACACAGTGCTAAGAACACAAAAATACAAACAAGAGAGCAAACTTACTGATATAGTGCACCAGAGCAGGGACAGAGCTCTGGTGGAGACGAAGAGTAGCTTGATTAAGACAGCGGCAATCAGAAATGAAAATACCTGCCCTTAAATAGGGTCAGAAAACAATTGCATAAGTAGTGACAGGTGTGGGTCACATGGGCAGGCAGGAGAAAGCAAAGATACAATTTGGACCAGCTGGGGGCAATGAGAGGAGAGCGGCTGAAGCTGACAGCTGACAGGGGTGACACCCACATGAAGCACAAAGCGCGGAAATGCCCCTGACAGCTGTCAACCCAACAGTAAAGAACTAAAGAATAAAATATCAACAAATGAAGACTGAAATATAAATGTAAATTGATACAAAATAAGAATGTAACAAAACTAAAACATAAACAGGAAAATAGCAAACAGTACAAGAATTACAGAAACCCATAAAGCACAAAATACAACAAATATGTAAATAGGAAAAAGCCATGAGACCGAGCCTGGCGGAGACCTCCAGAGCTCGGCTCATGACATACTGAAACTGTTTTTGTTTTTTTTCCTTTATTTTTCTTGACTGTGTCCCTGCCACCCCACCCCCACATCTGCCTAATTCCTGCCTCACATGTTTGGCTCATTTTGTAAGATAAGGACTAAAGAGGACACACTGATAATCCAGTCTTCCACTGGCCACAGGACATAAACACAGGCTTGCACACTGACCTCAATGAAATCAAATTTGTCATTGACAGCTGTCTTGGAAAGTGAAGTCTGCAGTCTGTCCAGAAACAAAGCCTTGGATTTCTGTGACCAAAAAATGGCTACTATGATGATAAACTGGATTAGCAGCCATTAATACTAATTGTATCAGAGACTATAAACCCATTATAAAGTGTAATTTGTGCAAACATCTTATGATTCAAAGGTGACAAATTTAACCCTGAAATGTGCATTTACCTGAAAGTCAATATTTGTGTGCTTTGTTTGATTTTCTAATTACATGCAAATAGGGTTGGGGGGGCTGAAAAGTTCGTAGGCTGACTAAGAAGGAGGCATGTCTTTGAGGATCAAGAAGAGAGCTTCTATACCGCAGGGATCCAAGTGCTGCAACACCAGTGTTGAAATGTTTAAAAATATGTTGAAAAATAAACCACATTTGGTCAAATTTGACCACTGCATCATGGTCAGCCTATGAACTTCTCAACCCCCCCCCCACCCCAGTAAAGGAGGCAATGCCTTGCATGTGCACATATCCATCAACTCACATCTATTGCTGTTTAGAAATGTTTCCTTTATTCAGTTAGTTATTTACAATCACATGATATGTATCCAAGGTGAAACCACAACAGCTTTCTATTGCACTATGCACCATAACACTCACATGCACCAATGTGGACACTCACTTCACATCCGAAGCAGGACGTCCATTCAGTCAAACACAGATAGACCCACAAATCAATAAAAGCATTAATAAAACTAGACATGAAAAATTCAGAGATGCGGGTTATTGTTGTTAATAAAAGAAAAAATGTTAGGGAGAGGGAAAGACAGACAGGTAAACTCAGTGATTTTATTTATATTCAAACAAAAAAGTTTTTCCCCTTTTGTGAAAAGGAGAAAATATTAGGGACACCTTATCAAGAGATGATATCCAATATATTTTTCTATTATTTTATGTCAAAATACCTCTGTGAAATAGGTTTATTGAAGGCATCAGTCTTGTAGGCTAGTCTTTCCAACACTGCCTATTTACAGTGCTGTGAAAAAGTGTTTGCCCCTTCCTGATTTCTTGTAATTTTGCTTATTCGTCACACTTAATTGTTTCAGATCTTCAAAAAAATTTTAATATTAGACAAAGATAACCTGAGTAAATACAAAATGCAATTTTTAAATGATGATTTCCTTTATTAAGAGAACAAAAGCTATCCAAACCCATCTGCCCCTTTGTGAAAAATGTAATTACTAAAGAACTTCTTTTCATATTTGGTGGCAAATTAATAAGTAATTTATTTGAAATATGCAGGCTGAGTATGTAACAGTATAAGCCATCTGTACTGTTTATAGTTTTGTAAATAAAAGTGTGTTGGAGCTGCACATTTAAAAGCATATCTATGATGAGAATTTATCACATAAGAAAGCATGCATGTAATCACTCAAAGAGATCCCAAAGTGAACGATTATAAAATGAAGAACAGTAAAAGTGGAAATGTATTTAAAATCACTATTCAAGTTTATAAAATCTAGAGTTGTTAGGTTTTATAATGACAGAAAATCTTTTCTATCCTGATGATGTTGTTGGCACCTTCCAGGAGCTGCCCCAGGTCCGACTTGCCAAGTCACAAATTTTCATCAAGTAGGAAGAAAGAATACAGGGAAGGTGTGTTTGTTTTTCAGTGTCTTTCACTTCAAGCGTGTGATAGTGGAACTCTAAGACATAAGACAGCTCCTGGAATGCACCATATGTATTTATGCAAGTGTGTTTAGCGGATGGGTGCTTTGAGAGCAGCATCAACTTCCTCCTCGGGCTGCAGCGTGTGCCACTGGGCCACGGGACGTCTGGGATTGGCCAACATGTCTGACCAGTGCCGCAACCCAACACCTGAAGCACCATACCCAATCCAGCATTTGCCAATGGGGTCGTTGCTGCCCAGCTTGTCATAGTCATATACAGTGATCAGCAACTGAACTTTCTGTGTGCACACAAAAGGAAGGTAAGATGGGCTTTATTTTTTATTAATCCAGCAATAAAAAGTTGTTGGAGAATGTTTGCATCACCAAGGCTGGTGAGAAATGTACAAACCTGGATCTGAGAGAATGGAATCTCAAAGCTGAAGCTCTCGTTGAAGTAGGGATTCAGAGTGTTTTGCTTCACTGAGGTCTTCTTCTTCTTGATTCGTTTGCCATTGTGTTGCAGCACCACCTTCACAAAGGGGTCTGAGAGAGAAAAGGATGATGATATCAGGCAGTGGATCCACATAGCCATACAGAAACAATTTCAGTGTTTAGCATGAGCATGAATAAGTATATATGTTAACCTGATAGCCCGCCGACATCCATTTTCTTCAGATTCTTGGCTTCCATAATATTAACCGTTAGCTTGCCGGCCGTGGGAACATAACGAAGGGAAATACAGATATCACCCAGCTTCTCTTGCTGTCAGAACATAAAAATAATTACATAGAAGTTCTGTTATTCTGAGCAGAAGTTGACAAAGTGTTGTAGTCATCATGTTTCAAGCAGATAAAAATGTACCTCCTCTTTTTCTCCCCCAACGAGATCTTTCCATTCATGTATCGGCTGTCCAAGGTCGATAGTGTTCATGGGTATTTTGATTTCACCGATAACATCATGTTTGCCAAAGCGGTCAAAATCAAATACTTGCAGCACCAGTGTCTGACCACCCAACTCATTATAGGGGATCTGAAGGGGGCGGGATCACATTAAAAAAAAAAAATAGTGTTTCACTCTTCGTGAATATTCTGATCCTCAAGACTTTAAATGCATCACATTACAGACCTTAAAGATGAATGTCTCATTAAAGACAGGACAAAGGTTCTTGCGCTGGACTTTTGTCTCAAACTTCTTTTTCTTATCTGGCAGCATGTAAACTTTTACGTAGGGGTCTGAGGTCCCACCCAGGTCCATGGCTGGGAGGTCCTGAGCCTGAAGGATTCCCACTATCAGCTGGAAATGGGAGAAAATGATAAGGGCAGGGGATGCAACATGTAGTCAAATAGAGAATGTGTGCCAACATTTAGAAAGATAAAGCCCTTCTATTGTTAGGTTTGGTGGATAGATTCTGTGTGGTTTGTCAGCATGTTTACCTGATTATCAGTAAAGTTATAGTCCAGCGTGTACTCAAGTTTCCCCAAGGACTCCTTCTCCTCCTCTTCCTTCCCTTCTTCTCCGTCCTGGAAAGAGTGATTACCATTTGATGTAGAACTAACTTCACATATATACATATATATTTTTTTTTTAAATTATTGTTCATCCAACTTATGATCGCCAAGGACACTGAGGGAAAGTTTAGAACAACCAGTTAACCTAATACAGAAATAATGTGAGCATGAGGAAAAGTATGAGCACAGGGAGAACAGTAATTCAAAAAACTTTACGGAAAATGTGCTAAAAATATAGAAACCATATAGAAAATGTGAATGAATAATATGTACAATACTCATGTATGACTGATTAACTCTAATTTTAAAGCTATGCCTGTTACTGTAAGCTTCTCCAGTCATTTTCTAATCGCAGTGGAACAGATGCCCTTATCTTTTTTCATTATGCTAACCCTGGTGCACTATTGGTCGTTGTTCCCATTTTAAGCAGTGATTTCAGCCACTACAGGTCTCAAAGTGGATAAGAGCCAAACATCTGTGAACAGTTAATCAGTGATTACAATCTGATTCAAAACGCAGTGAAGCGCTCACTGTAGCTAACACCAGCTGCTGACATGTGGTGGACGAAGGTACTCATGAATGCACAATTCATCAGTTGTTGCTTTGGGCCTGCAAGTGTAGATCAAACTATCGGCTTATATTAAATATGGAACCGTATCCAGCAGCTGTTGGTTTAGATGAAATTTAACAAAAAAAAGGACCACATTCTGCTACCTTTTCGCTTTGCTAAATTACTCAGTCGGCTGTTTCTCACAGTTTCTACTCTTCTTGCCAAGCTTGAACAGTGCATCTGGAAAATATCCACAGCACTTCACTGTTTCCACGTGCGCACACACGCGCGCCTGTGTGTGTGTGTGTGTGTGTTCAGGTTCAGGTTCAGGTTCAGGTTACTTTATTTGTACCCGTAGGTAGATTTGTTTTGCAGTTGGTGACATCCATATTTACAAGCCACAATTACATTCAACATAGACACAAACACAGGCACACATCTTACAAAATAGGTAAATATAAAATATGTACAATATAATTTTTATAGCTTGTTCAACTCTTTGACAGCAGCAGGGACAAAGCTGTTTTTGTAGCGCTGGGTTCTACTTTTTGGGACAGCAAACCTCCGTCTGGAGGGAAGAAGCTGAAAGTTGCAGTGCAAAGGGTGGGAGTCATCATTTAAAATCGAGTCGGCCATCCTCTGTACTTGTCTGGTGTACAGGGATGTCAGGCTCAGCTGTGACTCACCAAGCAAACGACTGGACCATCTGACTACCTGATCCAAGGATTTCCTCTGTTTCAGTTTTATCTGACCAAACCATGACATTAAAGAAAAGGATAAAACAGATTCAATAAAAGCCCGATAGAACATAGTCATTATGGTTCGGTCAATTTGGAAGCGTGCAAGTTTCCTCAAACAATGCAAATTTTGCTGACCCTTTTTGCACACCCTTTCACAGTTCACCTCAAAGTTCAATCCACTATCAATAATCGTCCCAAGATATTTGTACGATTGTACACATTCGGTGGTCTGGCCTTTTAGTATGGTGACTTTGTGCCTGGGAGTTTTCCTCCTAAAGTCAATAATCATATCTTTCGTTTTTGTTGTATTCAGCTGCAGGTAGGAATCCTCACACCAGTGAACAAAGTCATCAACTACTGGGCCATGGCCACTCTCACCATCCTGGAGGAGACTGACAATGACTGAGTCATCAGCATACTTTATAATGTGTCTGTTGTCATGTCTGCTCCGACACATGTTTGTGTACAGGATGAAGAGTAGTGGTGACAACACACACCCCTGAGGAGAGCCAGTAGAAGAGCACTTTAGGTCAGACAATGTACCATTGACCCTTACTCTCTGCGTCCTGTTGGTTAAGAAATCCAGAATCCAACCCACCAGATTATTGCTTAAATCAAATTGTTGCAGGAGCCTTTCAACTAAAATATGAGGTTGGATTGTATTAAAGGCAGAAGAAAAGTCCACAAATAAAAGCCTGGCGTGTGTCCCATTAAAATCCAGATGTTTAAAAAGCATGTTAAACAGGGTGACAGTGGCATCCTCCACTCCTCTGTGAGGCCTATAGGCAAACTGCAGAGGATCCAATGCATGTTCAGTCTGCTTTAGGACCTCACATCTGACCAGTTTTTCAAAAATTTTCATTAAAATTGAAGTCAAAGCAACTGGTCTAAAGTCATTTACCGTTTTAGGACAGCTGGATTTTGGAACGGGAACAACCACGGCATCTTTCCAGATCTTAGGCACATGTTGTGTCTGTAAGGACTTATTGAAAATGTAGTGAAATATAGGACTCAGTTCATGTGCACAGGACTTTACCAGGCGTCCACATATATTATCAGGGCCCTGACTTTTGTTCACTTTTACAGCGCGGAACTCCCTTTCAACATCCTGCATCTCAATATTAAAGTGCTGATTGTCTTTGAGTTTCTGTTTCAAATCTTGGATTTCTGTGCTAAAATCAAAGGAGTCAAAACGACCATAAAAACAATTAAGAGCATTAGCCAGCTCTGTGTCTGAACTAAAACCATCTAAAAACACACGATTACTGCGCTCTGTGCTCTGAAGGCCTGCAATTTTTTTCATACTGGCCCAGGCCGAACCAAGTTTATTTGCTGCCATCTTGCTTTCCAATTCTGATTTATAATTCTGTTTTGCTCTTAAAATTTCGGCCTTTAGCTCCTTAGTGGCAACCTGTAGCGCAGAAACAGACCCCTGTTTAAAGGCAAGTGCTTTCCTCTGTAAGCAGGATTTAACTGATTTAGTAACCCATGGTTTGTTGTTGGGATATATTTTGACACGTTTACGTGGAACAAACTTATTTTGACAGTGAGCCATGTATGAGCATGTGAGCTCAGCCAGAGAGTCCAAATCATCCCCGCAGGCCATTATGAACATCTTCCAGTCTGTACAGTCAAAGCATTCCTGGAGGCTGTGCTCTGAATCTTCTGTCCACACATCAATGTCTCTCATCTCCACCTTGCCTCTTCTGAGAGCAGTTTTATATGTGGGCAGCAAATGAACACAGTTGTGATCTGATGATCCTAAAGGAGGAAGGGGGAGTGATTTATAGGCCCTCTCTATGGATCCATAGCACAGGTCCAATGTCTTTTTTCGCCTGGTTGGGCAGGAGGTGTGTGTGTGTGTGTGTGTGTGTGTGTGTGTGTGTGCAAATTTATTTAAAAAAAAGATATGGGGGGGCTGAAAAGTTCATAGGCTGACTAAGAAGATGCTCGTAGGTGCTGAGCCAGTAGTATTTGTGCTTCAGTGGTTGAGGAACAAGAGGGCAGAGCAGAGCTGAGTGATAGAACTGTCAGAGAATATGGGTACAATAAACCACATTTGTTCAAATTTGACCACTGCATCATGGTCAGCCTATGAACTTTTCAGCCCCCCCCCCCCCCACCCGTTAGTATTCAGAGCCTTTGCTCTATGCTTTGTTGAAGCCCCTTTGGCAGCAATTACAGCCTCAAGTCTTTTTGAGTATGATGCTACAAGCTTGGCACACCTATCTTTGGGTGGTTTCTCCCATTCTTCTTTGCAGGACCACTCAAGCTCCATCAGGTTGGACAGGGAGTGTTGGTGTACCGGCATTTTCAAATCTCTCCAGAAATGTTCAGTCAGGTTCAAGTCTGGGCTCTGGCTTGGGCACTGCAAGGGCAATCACAGAGTTGTCCCATAGCCACTCCTTTGCTTTCTTGGCTGTGTGCTTAGGGTCATTGTCCTGTTGGAGGATGAACCTTCACCCCAGTCTGAGGTCTAGAGCGCTCTGGAGCAGGTTTTCATCAGTGATGTCTCTGTACATTGCTGCATTCATCTTTCTCTTGATCCTGACTAGTCTCGCAGTTCCTGCCGCTGAAAATCATCCCCACAGCATGATGCTGCCACCACCATGCTTCACTGTAGGGATGGTATTGGCCAGGTGACGCGCGGTGCCTGGTTTCCTCCAGACATGACGCCTGGCATTCAGACCAAAGAGTTCAATATTTGACAGATAAGACCAGAGAATTTTGCTTCTCATGGTCTGAGAGTCCTTCAGGTGCATTTTGGTAAACTCCAGGTGGGCTGTTATGTGCCTTTTACTGAGAAGTGGCTTCCGTCTGGCCACTCCGCCATACAGGCCTGATTGGTGGAGTGCTGCAGAAATGATTGTCCTTCTGGAAGGTTCTCCTCGCTCTACTGAGAAATGCTGGAGATCTGTCAGAGTGACCAATGAGTTCTTGGTCACCTCCCTGACTAAGGTCCTTCTCCCTGATCACTTAGTTTGGCCGGGTGGCAAGCTCTAGAAAGAGTCCTGGTCGTGTCAAACGTCTTCCATTTATGGATGATGGAGGCCACTGTGCTCATTGAGACCTTCAATGCTGCAGAATTTTTTATGTACCCTTCCCCAGATCTCTGCCTCAATACAATCCCGTCTCAGAGGACTACAGACAATTTCTTGGACTTCATGGCTTGGTTTGTGCCCTGACATATACGGTCAACTGTGGGATCTAGACAGGTGTGCCTTTTCAAATCATGAATTTGAACTGAATTTACCACAGGTGGACTCCCATCAAGTTGCAGAAACATCTCAAGGATGATCAGTGGAAACAGGATGCACCTGAGCTCAATTTTGAGTGTCATGGCAAAAGCTGTGACTATTTATGTACATATTTTCATTCTTTATTTTTAATAAATGTGCAAAAAAAATCATTTTTCATTCCCTTTGTCATTATGGGGTGTTGTGAGTAAAATTTTGAGGAAAAATGAATTTCATCCATTTTGAAATAAGGCTGTAACATAACAAAATGTGGCAAGAGTGAAGCACTGTGAATACTTTCCGGATGCACTGTATAAGTTAAAGGTACTCCATAAATTTTTGGAAACTGGTTTTAGTGACACTGGTTGCTAAGTAAACTGCAGCATCATTCCCTCCCACTCATTTCAAAGAATGACTGCAGTTCCAATTACCCACCAAAGAAACTGAGGCTGTGATGTGTATGCATTGAAAGAATGGGGGAGCAGTTTACTTCAGGGTACTTCTGAAATGTAAGATTCAAAAAGTTGATTACAATTTATTTACATCACTATGTAACCTTTCTATTACTGGTAGGAGCATTGAAAAGGTTACAGCTGACACATTTTACAGCTTGAGTCCCAATAGCCATGAAGATAAAACAAAAATATCTTGCAGAAAAAAAAATCTTTCCTTCATTGTCTTGTAAACTTCCACAAAAAAGGACTTTGAAAAAGCTTATACTTCACAGTCTGAGAGCATCTAAAGATAAAAGACCTCCTACATAAATATTTCACACTGATAAGTTATGGGACTGGAAAAAGTAAGTGCTTTTGCTACTGACAGTGGCAAGCACAATAGGTTTTCATTTATATTTGACCATGTAGCCCACAAATGACAGGAAACTCAAGTATCAAGTATTCCAGGTCTATACAAGTAATGACAACCCTAAAGTCCATTTCTCCTCACCTTTTTCTCCTCTCCTTCTTCTCCCTCCTTCTCCTTCTTAATGCGCCCTCGGCCTGACTTTCTCTCACGGACTTTCTTGGCCTTTTTTCCCTTGTTAAAGCACTTCTTGTATATGCAAAATCCCATGCAGCCAATAAGGGCGAGGACCACAACCACAATGGCACCTACAGCCCACATGGGCACTGTAGGAAAGAATTAGAGAACAGATATTTTTACTTTCACAACTTTGTTAAATTTAGCATCAGTATGTAGCAGCTACAAAATACAGACATTATTTATTTGACATGACATTCACTCATATAATCTGCTTTAACTGGCCACAGTTATAGAGGTAATTAGCAAACTCTAGTATCTTAACTGCTGCTAAACCATGGTGAAAAAAGACACAATTTTAAACATATCTCCTCATGATTTTGTAACATTTCTTTCATGACTTTCATAAATTGGAAAAGGAGCCTTCAAAAAGACAGCGCAGCTGGAGCATGACACACTCATATAGACGTGTTATCCTCAGTAGGAACTACCATAATAGAATACAACAGCTTTCCTGGCAAGACTAGTTATTTAAAACTGAGTTTTGTTGACAATAAGAGGAAAACATGGCAGATGGCAAGAAATGTAATGACAACAGATGAACTTACTCTTGAGTTTATGATCTTGAAGAGTGGAAGTGGAGTGACGACATGAAGAAGAAATGAGAGAGGAAAAACATAAACATCACAAAATTGCACAAATCCCAATTCCAGCGAAACTGGGACATTGTGTAAAAACAAAATACAATGATTTGCAAATCTTTTCCAACCTATATTCAGTTGAATACACTACAAAGAGAAGATATTTAATGTTCAAACTGATAAACTTTATTGTTCTGGGTTGGGTTTTTTTTTTGCAAATATTCACTCTTTTTGAATTTGATGCCTGCAACATTTTCCATAAAAAGCTGGGACAGGGGGTAAGAAAAGACTGTGAAAGTTGAGGAATGCTCAAAAAAAACCTTTTGGGATCATTCCACGGGTGAAGAGGTTTACTGGAAACAGGTGCGTGTCATGATTGGAGATAAAAGGAGTATCCCCAAAAGGTTCAGTCATTCCCAAGCAAGGACTGGGCGAGGTTCACCACTTCGTGAACAGCTGCATGTGGAAATACTCCAACAGTTTAACCCCTTGCACTCTGGTCAATTTCCCTAAAAACGCCTAAAAATAATGTACCCAAAGTAAATCAAAAGCTGTTCTTCAACCCTTTGCAGTATCTTCATGGGGTTGGTCTCATTTAAAAAAAAACTCTTTGAATTTTTGGGCAAAACAGTCATAATCTCTCTAAGTGCTCCTGCCACTGAGTAACAGTCATCTAAACATACTGAACTTGAAGAAAATAAAGTTTGCCTGGGTGTTTTTTTTTATACAAATGCTTGCAAATAACACACAGCTGTCAGATACTGGCTGGAAAATGCAACAGAAATGTAGAACCAAGTGTTATCCAGCTGAGGTCAAAATTTTGTAACAATACCACAAAAAATGAATATATTACACAGCTTTTTTCTCAGGTTGTTCCCAGGCGTTTTTGAACTGTGCCAAATTGTGCCAAATGGCACAGTTTGGAAAAACGTCTATAACTTTTGAATGATTCAACATAGAAGCTTGATCTTGGGCTCTAATGAAAGGTGACACTCAGGGCTGTGTGTGTGTGTGTGTGGGGGGGGGTTTATTCATTCATGAATGAATGAATGAACAAACAAGCCCCCCACACACAAAGAAGCATGCCACGTAAAAAATGTGTGGCCTTTTTTTTATAAGAAAAAATAACCTACAGAGCAATAAAAATTATACTAAAATATCTGCAATGTAGAGGATAACAACTCCCCCCCCCCCCGCTACAGAGGAGCTCAGCGCACAAAAAAATGGTGCATCAACGGTCCGTCATGTGGCGATGACGCACCGTTGTAATTTACCGATCGGTCAAAAGTCATTTTTATTACTATTTTCAGGGATAAAGAATAATTTAGCTTATAACACTTACCTGTCCACAACAGCAGTGTCGTTGGTGAACATCTGTTCCTCATTGTCCGACGAACATGACTCTGGTCCGCTTGTTACGACTCATGGTTCTGGTCACGCGACCCGGTCAAACCATGATTCCATGATTGCGGTTTTGGCGAACAATTTTTCAAAACAAATAAGAACAGTAGTAATAAAAAAAGACGGGCGAACGCTACCGTTACACACAGCGGCTTACACAAAACATTAGCAGCCCTGCTGTTCCTTTGGATTCATCAGTGACGTGGAGAGGGGGGACATGCTACATGGGTAATATCTTGTCCTCCATATCTTCCTGCCCAGGCTTGAATCCTACCAACGCCCAACGCTGGAAGGTAGAACACCAGTGCGCATCGGCCTGTTCAGCCACAGGCGGTGCTGTTCCAGCAGAGTAGACGTTTAGGATTCTCTTCCATGGTCATCATAGACCAACGGAGGCCGACGGATTACACAAAACAGATTTTACGCACGGGACGCATGCTTTCAATCGTTGAACTTCTCTGCTTCAATTGGCTCGTTCAATTGGCAGGTCCTTCTTGCTAGGTTTTCAGTCATTAGTTCTTCAAGGTTTCAGAAACCCAATTCAAGGCTCTTATTAGTCGAATGAGAGGTCAATCAAATCTAAACCAATCAAAACACTCTTTTGGCTTTCTGTTCGCAGCTGTCTGTACTGGAAGAACGGAAATGCAGCTTTTTTTTTTCAGTGCGCACTGTGCATCTCAGTGTGCACTAGGACGCACGAGGACGCACTAGGACGCAGAGACGTGACCGCCCGCGGTATCCCGGAGTGCAAGAGGTTAAGAATGTTTCTCAACCTAAAATTGCAAGAAATTTAGGGGTTTCATCAGCTGCAGTCCACGATATCATCAAAAGAGTCAGAGAATCTGAAGAAACTTCTGTAAGAGGCAAGGCCGAAAACCAACACTGAAAGCTTTGATCCCTCAGGTGGCACAGCATTAAAAAACCGACATCATTCTGTAAAGGATACTACCACGTGGGCTCAGGAGCACTTTGGAAAACCATTGTCAGTTAAAATAGTTCATCACTACATCTACAAGTGCAAGTTAAAACTCCACCATCCAAAGCAAAAGCCATATATCAACAACACCCAGAAGTGTTTCCGGTTTCTCTGGGCCCAAGTTCATCTGAGATGGACTGACACAAAGTGGAAACGTGTGCTGTGGTCTGATGGGTCCACATTTCAAATGGTTTTTGGAAATTATGGATGTTGTGTCCTCTGGGCTAAAGAGGAAAATGACCATGCAGACTGTTGTTAGCGTAAAGTTCAAAAGCCAGCATCTGTGATGGTATGGAGGTGTGTTAGTGCCCATGGCATGGGTAAATTGCACATCTGTGAAGGCACCATTAATGCTGAACGGTACATACAGGTTTTGGAGCAACACATGCTGCCATCCAAGCGTCATCTTTTTCAGGGACGTCACTTCTTATTTCAGCAAGATGATGCCAAGCCAGATTCTGTACAGGTTACAACAGCATGACTTCGTAGTAAAACAGTGCAGGTACTAGACTAGCCTGCCTGTAGTCCATACCTGTCTCTCATTGAAAATGAGTAGCACATTATGAAGCACAAAATACAACAATGGAGACAAAGGATTGTTGAGCAACTGAAGTCGTACATCAAGCAAGAATGGGAAAGAATTCCACCTACAAAGCTTCAACAATTAGTGTCCTCAGTTCCTACACACTTATTGAGTGTTGTTAAAAGGAAAGGTGATGTAACACAGTGGTAAACAATACCCTGTCCCAGCTTTTTTGGAACATGTTGCAGGCATCAAATTCAAATTGAGTGAATATTTGCAAAAAAAAAAACCCAAAACAATAAAGTTTGTCAGTTTGAGCATTAAATGTCTTGTCTTTGTAGAGTATTCAATTAAATATAGGTTGAAAAGGATTTTTAAATCATTGTATTCTGTTTTTATTTACATTTTACATAACATCCCAACTTCATTGGAATTGGGGTTTGTAAATGAGATGTCAGGATGGTTAGATGATGTATGAAATGAAACTGAAAAAGCTTGAGTAGGTGATTTTCTATCAGTGTCACTAACACTAATAGCCTCTGTACTCACTTGGCAGGTGTGTAAGCTCATTGAAGAATTTGTTCTTCATGCTGTTAAACTGGTGGTGGGAGACGGGCGGTGGAGCCGGAGGCCTCTCCTTCTCTTCTTCTTCAGCTGCCCTGCGGAGCCGTATCCCAGCCATGCTTACCAAGTGCATGGTTGCTCTGTGAAATCAAAGAATAGCAGTAAGCAACATATTTCTGCAACCATCCCTGGCCAAAAGCGATCATGACTGGATCAGAGGTCACATTAACCCAGTATTGTCCATCACTGGTGGATTTTATTTTTCATCAGAAAGGTCAGTCATTTTGGCAGATGACACTGAGGGTGATCTGGTCGAACTTTTAATTGTAATTCCCACCTGTCCACCTAACACCACATATTAAATAGTAATTATCTAGTTTTGTCTCCGAATGTCATTTTGGCAGTTCACTTTATGGTAAATGGTAAATGGCATTCACTTATATAGCGCTTTTATTCTCATCTCTTGATGACCAAAGCGCTTTACAGATCCTGCTATCCACCCATTCACACACACATTCACACACTGATGGCAGCATCTGTGCGCAACTATACACATATCATTCATTCATTCATCTTCTTCCGCTTAATCCTTTTCGGGTCACAGGGGGGCTGGAGCCTAACCCAGCATCTTTGGGCAAGAGGCAGGGTACACCCTGGACAGATTGCCAGTCCATCACAGGGCCAACACAGAGAGACAGACAGCCATTCACTCTCACAGTCATACCTAAGGACAATTTAGAATCCCCAGTTTTGATGCCAATTAATCTAACTTGCATGTTTTTGGCATGTGGGAGGAAACCGGAGAAATCCCGGAGTAAACCCACGCAGACACGGGGAGAACATACAAACTCCACACATCACTGTTGGTCGGGGGCTGGGCAAATATCATTGCTATGATTTAAAAAATACTATTGCAGCTGAGTGTGAAGTTTATTTAAATGAACAGATACAGTGGTGTGAAAAAGTGTTTGCCCCCTTCCTGATTTCTCATTTTTTTTGTACAGTATGTTTGTCACACTTAAATGGTTCAGATCATCAAGCAAATTTAAATATTAGATAAAGATAACACAAGTAAACACAAAATGCAGTTTTTAATTTAAGGTGTTTATTATTAAGGAAAAAAAATCCAAACCTACATGGCCCAGTGTGAAAAAGTGATTGCCCCCCCTCGTTAAAACATAAATTAACTGTGGTTTATCATATCTTTGGAAAGCTGAGTTCAATTTTCTAGCCATTTCTAAAGCTTTGGGACTCCAGCAAACCACAGTGAGAGCCATTATCCACAAATGGCAAAAACGCTGAACAGTGGTGAACCTTCCCAGGAGTTGCCAGCCACCAAAACTACCCCAAGAGCGCTGCGATGATTCATCCAAGAGGTCACAAAAGACCCCACAACAGCATCCAAAGAACTGCAGGCCTCACTTGCCTCAGTTAAGGTCAGTGTTCATGACTCCACCATAAGAAAGAGACTGGGCAAAAATGCCCTGCATGGCAGACTTCCAAGACGAAAACCAACTGCTGAGCAAAAAGAACATAAAGGCTCATCTCACTTTTGCCAGAAAACAACTTGATGATCCCCAAGACTTTTGGGAAAATACTCTGTGGACTGACGAGACAACAGTTGAACTTTTTGGAAGGTGTGTGTCCCATTACATCTGGCGTAAAAGTAACACAGCATTTCAGAAAAGGAACATCATACTAACAGTAAAATATGGTGGTGGTAGTGTGATGGTCTGGGCTGTTTTGCTGCTTCAGGACCTGGAAGACTTGCTGTGGTAAATGGAACCATGAATTCTGCTGCCTACCAAAAAATCCTGAAGGAGAAAATCCGGTCATCTGTTCTTGACCTCAAGCAGAAGCACATTTAGGTTCTGCAGCAGGACAATGATCCAAAACACACCAGCAAGTCCACCTCTGAATGGCTTAAGAAAAAAAAATGAAGACTATGAAGTAGCCTAATCAAAGTACTGACCTGAATCTGATTGAAATGCTGTGGCATGACCTTAAAAAGGCGGTTCATGCTCAAAAACCTCCAATGTGGCTGAAATACAACAATTCTGCAAAGCTGAGTGGGCCGAAATTCCTCCACAGCGCTATAAAAGACTCATTGCCCGTTATTGCAAACGCTTGACTGCAGTTGTTGCTGCCAAGGGTGGTCCAACCAGTTATTAGGTTTAGGGGCAATCACTTTTTCACACAGGGCCATGTAGGTTTGGAGTTTTTTTCCCCTTAATAATAAACACTTTCATTTAAAAACAGCATTTTGTGTTTACTTGTGTTATCTTTATCTAATATTTAAATTTGTTTGATGATCTGAAACATTTAAGTGTGACAAACATACAAAAAAAAAAGAGAAATCGGGAAGGGGACAAACACGTTTTCACACCACTGTAGTCGTGATAAAAGGGGTGAAAATGAGAAACTTATGTAGTGGAGGATGAAGGACCAAAAAAAAGACAATGGTTATTCATCACCAGGTACCCAACTCTTGTCTCCTTTCCTGAGGGAGTATTGTGGGTTTAATGTCTTCTCACCCATCACAGCCTCGTCTGGGGGACTGGGAGGATTGAGCAAGTGGGGGAAGACCTGTATGAGCAATGAGCATCGCTTTTCAAACAGCAGAGTAACTGATCTATTCTCGCTTTTTACACTGGGTTTTAGAGCCAGCGCAGGATGAAGGAAATGTCAACCAGTCCCTCTATGATGGGTCCAGCTGACACTGTATCCTCTCGTCACCATGCCCCTTCACCGTCAGTGAAAAAAACATGAATCTGTTTCATGTAGCGCTTAAGGGGAAAAGTGACTCACAGTCTCTCTTCATCAGTTCACTTAATAAATAGATACATACACAATTTGCATTATTTTGCCCTGAAGGTTCATAATTAAAAATAAAAATGTAAAAAATGATGATGAAAGATAGTAAAAGAAAGGGTATTATTTCAGAGTTTTATAACTCATTGACACTATCTTCAAGTGAAAATTCACTGAAAAGATTAAACTACTGGAAAGAAGATCTGCAAATTGAAATTTCAGAGGAACAATGGGAATTGGCTTGTACAGAAGCTCAAACCAAATCAATAAATGCACGCCTTAAATTGATACATTTCAAATGGTTAATGCGGATGTATTAAATTGATACATTTCAAATGGTTAATGCGGATGTATGTTACACCGGAGGAGTTAAATAGATATAACAAAAATATACCAGATACATGCACAAAATGCATGGAAAGTAAAGGAACCCTATTTCATTGTTTATGGGAATGTAGATTAATAAGAATGTTTTGGGAGGAGGTGAGGGTAACAATTGAAAAAATAATCTCAAAACAAATCATATTGAATCCTAAACTGTTTTTGTTGGGTCTGTACCCAGAAAAGCATAATTTCAATAAAAGTGAAAGAACATTCATAGACCTCAGTTTGCTTAATGCCAAAAAATGTATTGCACTATTATGGAAAAAGACTCATAGACCAGATGTGACTCAGTGGTTAAGACAGATGTTAACAAACCTTCCATTAGAAAGAATAACATATATACTGAAATCAAAGGAAATTGTGTTTGAGAATATATGGAGACCTTTTATTGATTATGTAAAAAATTTAAACATAACTCTTGAAGAAGAAGGTGAATGATGTGTGTGGACCTTGTAAATTCCAAACTGGTGAACATAATATGTATACTAATGTATTGGATTGTCTAGACTAAACAGAGGAGCATTGTTGAAGACTTGATTTTGTTGGTGGTTGTTGGTGTTTTTAGGGTATTTTTTTTTTTGTAGTACTTTAGTGTTAGTGTTTGATTGTTTGTATCATGTTTGTTAAAAAAAAAAAAAGGTTCAATAAAGATATTGTGGAAAAAAAAAAAAGAAAAATGTAAAAGAAAAAAGCTATTTGGTGTCTTATCATATGAATATTTAAATGATGATTAATAATAGATTATGACATAACTTTACACAACTTTTACAACCCTGTCTGGGAGAACATGTACAGAGAGAGAAATTCTGCTTACATTACAGTATGTCATACAAAAAAGCATTCCATTTGTGGTTTTGACAAAGCAGGTGCAACTAAGCAAACATGCGATTGGCAGAAAAGAACACTTTCTTAAACTAGAAAAGCACTCAGAGAGCACATATCTCCACCAAGCCTCCTTCAGTCCCTCATGGATCACTTCCAAAATGTAATGTGCTCGTGTGTAGGCCACGAGCCAGTTCTAGTAAAAGCTGCATCAAAGTCTTTCCAGTAGTTTTGGAGTATTCTTGCTAACACACTGTGAGAAGACAAGAGCCTTGGTGAAGGTATGTATTCTCAGATCATCACCAAAAAGTAATGGGTTCCTCTCTAGCCCAAGGACCACCTCTGGTGAAAATTTTAACCCAAATCCATCCAGTAGTTTTGTGTAATCCTGCTGCACAAATACAATCAAGGTCCTTGGTGGAGGTATGCACTCTCAGATCATCACCAAAATTTAATGGGTTCATCATTGGCGCAAGGGCTACCTCTGGTAAAAATTTCATCAAAATCCGTACAGTAGTTTTTGCGTAATCCCGCTAACAAACAGACAAACAAACAGACAAACCACCCTGATTACATTATCTCCTTGGCGGAAGTAATTATATAATAAATAATCTGAATTCTTTATGACGTAAATAAAGCAGCAATGATCAGTAGCTTCTCTAATGATGTACGTAACTGACTATTGCTGCAGTGTGCTGTGATAGTTCTGCTCCTTTTCAGAGCCTCTTTATGCTCTGTGTAACAACACATGAACTGCTTCCGTTCCACCTTGTATCTAGAGCAGTAGAAAAATCAACTGCAACCAGCTGCAATCAAAGTTTGAAACATCAGAAAAGTTGGGATGAGGCATGGAAAAATGAAAAGAAGGCAGAAAGAAAGCCAGAGATAAGATCAGTTTGACTGAAACAAGCAAGAGCAGGACTAGTAAAACTAATGCCGATTGGCTGAGCAAGTGGATTAGTGTTGCTGTTAGTAGTAGTAGTAGTAGTAGTAGTAGTAGTAAACAACAGCATCTTCTGGCAACCATTAAAACATCTCAGGAGAGCAGCACATCTTCCCCCCTTTTATCCCTCGCTGGTGGAAGACCACAGGGCGACTGTGTTGTCGTGATGTCTGTCCATCCGTCTGTCCCACAAAGGGTACCTGTTTTGTGAAATCAACTCCTCCCTCAGTTTTGCTCCAAATGTTTTGAAACTTGGTGCCAGGGTTTCATATACACTGATGATGCACATGGAAAACTGCTGTCCATCAGTAACATATTGAGATCTTCAAAGAAAACAGATGCGGGGGTACTGCACACACCTCAGAGTGTTTTTGTTAATAATCCTTTAAAAAAAAAAATTCTGAGATCTAGATTAAGCTCAAGAGTGCCACCAAAAGTTTATCATATCTAAATTGGGGCAATCGGAAATTGCATTAGTTTTGTCCATACATATAAGTTCAAAAAGTTTAATCTGAATGAGTATTCTCTTAGAAACTTGGAGAAGTTTGAACCAACGCTAAACACTTTAATGCAGGGATTCAGGTCCTTTAAGACACAAAGAAAATCAACATTTCTATTCACACATTCAAATCCACAAATTCTTATACAATTATGCCACCAGCCTTTTCACCAACAAGACTAAATTCTGCAGCCGACAACACAGTCACACCGACAACACAGTCGCAGACTGCACCTCAGAGGACCCTTCGGTGAAGCTCCTGAAGTTTGCGGACGACACCACAGTCATCGGTTTGATCCGGGATGATGATGAGTCTGCATACAGGCGGGAGGTGGAGCAGCTGATCCTCTGGTGCAGCCAGAACCATCTTGAACTTAACCCAGCCAAAACGGTGGAGATGACTGTGGATTTCAGGCGACACCCCCCTTCATTCCCCCCACTCACCATCCTCAACAGCACAGTGTCCACTGTGGACTCCTTCAAGTTTCTGGGTACCACAATCTCCCGGAACCTGAAGTGGTCCTCCCATATAGACACTGTCCGGAAAAAGGCCCAGCAGAGGTTATTTTTTCTGCGTCAGCTCAAGAAGTTTGATTTGCCTCAGGAGCTGCTGGTTGTCTTCTACACCGCCATCATCCAATCTGTCCTCTGCTTTTCCATCACTGTCTGGTTTGGATCTGCCACTAAACAGGACAAGACCAGACTGCAGCGGATCATTAAGTCTGCGGAGAGGATCATTGGTACCGACCTACCCTCCATTGAGAACTTATATCGGTCCATAACCAGGAAACGGGCGGGAAACATCTGTGCTGACCCATCACACCCCGGCCACAAACTGTTTGAACTTCTATCTTCTGGTCGTCGTTACAGATCACTGAAGGTCAAAACCACCCGTCACAGGAACAGTTTCTTTCCTCAAGCCATCACTCTGATGAACTCCTAACATTCACCTAGTCCTACCTGTTGCTGTACTCATGACTTTTCATCCATTATTACATTGCACATAACTCTCACACTGCTTTTTACTTCATTCACATTATATCACTGAATCTGAGTCCACATTGAAATACTGTATGATTGTATATTTTTTCATATATTTCTGCAAAGTGTGGTTAGTCTGAGTAAATAACTGCATATATTCCTGTATATATTTGCATCCTTTTATAGAAACATGGACAGACTGTAATTTACTGTACATACTCTGTTGTCATTGAATCCTTATTTAAATCCTCCACCTGAACAACGAGAGCAAGTTTTTAGCCAAAGTCAAATTCCTTGTATGTGTTGTGCATACTTGGCCAATAAAGCTGATTCTGATTCTGATTCTGATTCTGACATATCATTCTTCTATCTCTTCCCATGGTCTCTCTCTTTTTAAAAATGTGTTGTCTTTTCAAACTTCGTCCTTCTTGACCTTTCACCTGGCTGTAATCTCTGTAATCCTCTCACCCTCACCTCACTCTCCTCCCTCGAGGGCTTTTAAGCATTTTCTTCAAGGACATAATGTAATATGTAGACTCATACAGCGACAGTGCAGTGGTGATGAAATTACTCATGGGGAACCTTGAGCCAACAACAATCTACTCCAGTAAATAATTAATTCCTGACTGAATATGAATTGGCTGTTATGTCGGGATAATTTTACTAGTTTAGTCATTTACACTGATTTCACACAAAATAAAATCACATAACAGATAACTTTGACCAATCATTTTCTCTCTTATTATTATTAAAATATATAATTTACAAAACAAAGTCACAAATTTGCAAGCAAGTCCCAAATTTAAAAGAAAAAGTTAGATTTTTGTGAGAAAAACACAACTTCCAAATGCTAAAAAAATCACATTTCCAAGAAAAAAGTCATAAATTTACAACAAAGTCACAAATTTACAAGAATAAATTACCAATTTTCTGTAACTTTTTTCAAGTTTTTTGTTTTTTTACTCTCATAAATGTCCAGTTTTCTCATCAATTAAGGAGAAAATTGGACATTTATGTCCAATTATTATAATTTGAAAATTATAACTTTTTTTGGATAAATTTGCAACTTTTCCTGGCAAACATTACTTTTGTAGTAAATGTTGTACTTTTTCCAATAAATTTGCCATGTTCATTGATAAACCTATCTTTCAGACACACAAATTTACAATGCTGGTTGCTCTCTACATGTCAGTTCTTTTCTTCTTCTTCTCTATCCCCTCACCCCAGCCAGTCACAGCAGATGACTGCCCCTCCTTGAGCCTGGTTCTGCTGGAGGTTTCTTTCCTCTCCACCGCCACCAAGTGCTTGCTCTGAGGGGATTGTGTAAAGGAGCTGGGCAATGAAGAGGCGATTTGGTTTAAAAGCAAAGTTTTAATATTCAGCTCTTCTAACAAGTCTCATCTGGTGCAGAGAGCAGCAGAAGGGAAAGAGAGGCAGAATCTCTCCAACTCACTCATTATATACATGCACACAACAAAAGACATGCATAACAAAGGCTGACATCCCTCATTATCTTAATCCCCCCATTGTCTTGGTATTTCCTCTCCTCGCCTTGGGAGGTGATGGTATTTCCTCTCCTCGCCTTGGGGGATGAGGGTGGCTCGTCCGGTCTCCTCCGCCGCGTCCGGGAACGTCTTTGTTCTTCGCTCGGCGGGTGAGAGCCCTTTGTCCTTTCAGAGGTGTTGAGTCTTTTACATATGTAATTACCAAACATTTCCACATGCTTTAACATATGTAGGTTATGGAATATATGATTAATATAGACCACAATTGCCTTATTGTTGGAATCTTTCTGCAACTGTGGAGTATTCCCCTACAGTTTGAAAGTGCTATGAGATGACTGGTGTTGTGAAATGGTGCTACATACAGTGTTGTGAAAAAGTGTTTGCCCCCTTCCTGATTTCTCATTTTTTTTGTATGTTTGTCACACTTAAATGTTTCAGATCATCAAACAAATTTAAATATTAGACAAAGATAACACAAGTAAACATAAAATACAGTTTTTAAATGAAGGGGTTTATTATTAAGGGGGAAAAAAATCCAAACCTACATGGCCCTGTGTGAAAAAGTGATTGCCCCCTAAACCTAACAACTGGTTGGGTCACCCTTAGCAGCAACAACTGCAATCAAGTGTTGGCGATAACTGGCGATGAGTCTTTTATAGCACTGTGGAGGAATTTTGGCCCACTCATCTTTGCAGAATTGTTGTAATTCAGCCACGTTGGAGGGTTTTTGAGCATGAACCACCTTTTAAAGGTCACCCCACAGCATCTCAATCGGTTTCTGGTCAGGACTTTGACAAGGTCACTCCAAAGTCTTCACTTTGTTTTTCTTAAGCCATTCAGAGGTGGACTTGCTGGTGTGTTTTGGATCATTGTCCTGCTGCAGAACCCAAGTTCGCTTCAGCGTGAGGTCACGAACAGATGGCTCGACAGTCTTCTTCAGGATTTTTTGGTAGACAGCAGAATTCATGGTTCCATTTACCACAGCAAGTCTTCCAGGTCCTGAAGCAGCAAAACAGCCCCAGACCATCACACTATCACCACCATATTTTACTGTTAATATGATGTTCCTTTTCTGAAATGCTGTGTTACTTTTACGTTTGATGTAATGGGACACACACCTTCCAAAAAAGTTCAACTTTTGTCTCACCAGTCCACAGTATTTTCCCAAAAGTCTTGGGGATCATCAAGATGTTTTCTGGCAAAACAGCCAGAAAACAGAAAACCAGTTAAACCCCTTCATTTAAAACTGCATTTTGTGTTTACTTGTGTTATCTTTGTCTAATATTTAAATTTGTTTGATGATCTGAAACATTTAAGTGTAACATACAAAAAATGAAAAATCAGGAAAGAGGCAAACACTTTTTCATGCCACTGTAAATAAAGTTGAATTGAATTGAGTTCAATATACTTAGAAATTTGAAACTTTTTTTTCTCAGACTTTCATGATTTTTCTTATACATTTGCTACTGTCTTCACACTGATATACTAAGTTGTCATGTAAGCTATCCTTACAGTCTTTATGGTGATGCAGAGTGGCAGGTTAACAGAGGGGAGGATTTTGGATCATTTTGCTAGAGGGAATGGGCTTTTAACTTTTGTATTTTTTTTTTTTTTGAATGGAGGCTTAATACTTGTTTATTGAAAGAAACACCTTTTTCGATTTTTTTTGCAAAGCTGTATTTATTTTGAATAGATGTTTATTTTTCAATGGAAGCTGTCATTGACCTTTTGTCATATAAATAAATAATTAATTAATGATGAAGACTATGGTCTCTGTGGTTTGATAATTTTATTTATTTTATTTAAATATTATAAATATTTTATTTTATTTCTGTGCACGTCACTGGTCACCGACTAGCTTTTTGAACAAAATTCAAAGCTACTGTGAGGAGCTTTGAATTTCAGGTTTTAAGAACAATCTATAGTCAAAAACCACAAACCTTCGAAATTCTTGGAGCAGCTGGGTCTGAAGTTCACCTAGGGACCATGAGATGTCATTAAAATCTCATCTACTAAAAGTTAGATACAGAACTTTTAAATAAGTGATATAAGTCATAAATAGCAAAGAATCCAAATGGTAAACATAGCAGTCCGTCTGGTCTCAAAGAGACAGCCAAAAGGCAGACATATGATTGGGCACAACATGAATTAATTAAATACTTGCACGGTCTAAATTCAATCTGGATGCACAGTTTAAATTATTCATTAAAACTGCTCTTTATCATTATAAAATGTATATAATTTTACTGAAAATTTTCTGTGGCATACTGGGGTTTTGCTCATTCTCTTATAAATTACACAGTTGATTTTCAATGAGCTTTTTTGTTTTTGGTCAGATTCAGCTGGGGATTCTACACATGAAACTCTAATGACTTAAATAAGAGGCTCCAAAATAACTCGTCACCAAAATGCTGGGCTGAAGTCATCATCTATGTAATTTGTTATCACTTTGATTGCATTAAAACTTGTCTTGAGGTCTTTTATAATGTACACAATCATTATTTTAAACATCTTAAAATTCAGTGATTAAAACTCAAATCTACTCCCTGGTTTCAAGGTATATGCATAATTACTCCATAACAACATGCTGCCATATTCATGTCATTATTTACCACTAGAGGTCATTTAATGTAAAAATAAAAAAGTACATATGTTGTCATACCTGATGATAAAAATGGCCATTTTTTTAATTGTAGGACAGTCTGCTCCTAAAGCAAGGGGGCAAAAATATAATTTGCATCTCAATTCATTCTCTGATTATCCTCGTTCTCTTGTTAAGGTTATCACCATTGCTCTGTTTGCCGTACTTAATTTCTCCTTCACTTTTCCTTATCTACTGTACTTCTCTGTCATGTCTTATGATTAGGACCAACAAGTTTGAGATAATTTTTGCACCAAATGACTTGCAACACCGAGAACTGACAATATGTAGAAACAGGGCTACAGACTCATATTAGCATTTTAAAAACCCCAATTCCAATGAAGTTCAGACGATGCATAAAACATAAATAAAAACGGTATACAATGAATTGCAAATCCTTTTGCGATGATCAGGTGAGCGTGCTCCCCTCCCCTCCTGTATTTTTTCCTTCTGCCTGTTTCCCGGCTCTGGAGTTGATTATGTCCACCTGTGTCATTGTGCACGCCTGTTGCTGCCTCATCTGCCAGCTTAAAAGAGCCAGTCTGTGAATGTTTCTTCGCTGGACCGTTGGGTATTGCTGCCTGCAACTACAGTTAAGTTGTTTGGTGCACTCTCTTACCAGTTGTTTGACCTTCTCCTCTTCTCTTCTCCATGTTGCTTCCATCTCAGCAGTGTGTTACTCCGGGGCTGCGCACGCTCATCTGAACCTTTATCTCATCAAGACAACTCCTACTCCACCCAGGTCAACCAACTGCTCCACTCCATCCTGCCTTCTTCCCCTTCACCTGTCCGTCCAGCTGGTGTTCCCCCACCAGCTCCTCCACCATTGCACGCTGGGTCCGATAGCCGGGCCCTCTGCTTATGATAGTAAGTCTCTCCTTCTTTTCCCTTTTCTTCTCCTTTCTCAATTAAAATTCACTATTAATCATTTCTGCTCTCCTTCTCATCCACAGGCTGTGTGCTCCACCAGCGAGCTCTTTATTGTTTTGTTGTCGTTCATAGTTTTGTGGTTATTTATTAGTTTGTGTTGTAAAATAAATTGTGTTAAATGGTTTTACCTGAGTCTGATTGTTCTTCTGGTGTTGTCGCTCTGTACTTGAGCCTCTGACTTATGAATCATGATACCTTTTTAATCTATATTCATCAGAATACACAACAAAGACAAGATATTTAATGTTTAAACTGATAAAACGGTATTGTTTTTTGTAAATATTCACTCAGTTTGAATTTGATGCCTGCAACATGTTCCAAAAAAGCTGATACAAATAATTGTTGAGGTTTTCTAGGTGGAATTCTTTCCCATTCTTGCTTGATGTATGACTTCAGTTGCTCAAAAGTCCAGTGTCTCCATTGCTGTATTTTGTGTTTCATAATGCGCCACACATTATCAATGCGAGACAGGTCCGGACTGTAGGTAGGCCAGTCTAATACCCGGACTCTTTCACTACAAAGCCACACTGTTGTAACACGTGCAGAATCTGGCTTGGCATCATCTTGCTGAAATAAGAAGTGACGTCCCTGAAAAAGATAATGCTTGGATGGCAGCATATGTTTCTCCAAAACCTGTACAGGCTGCAGGTCTGGACGGCATCAGCTCGAGGCTCCTCAAGTTCTGCACAGACCAGCTATGCAGGATCATGGAGCACATCTTCAGTCTGAGCCTGAAGCTAGGGAGGGTACCCCAGCTGTGGAAAACATCCTGTGTGGTACCCGTAGTGAAGACCCCGCACCCCAAGGACCTGAACAGCCACAGACTAGTGGCCCTCACATCACACCTGAAGAAGACCCTGGAGAGGCTGCTCCTTGCCCACCTCCACCCCCTGGTGAGACCAGTGATGGATCCACTTCAGTTTGCTTACCAGCATGGCATCGGGCTGGAGGATGCAGTGATCTTCCTCCTACATTGTTCCCTGTCCCACCTGGAGAAGCCTGGGAGCACTGTGAGGAACATGTTCTTTGATTTCACCAGTACTTTCAACACCATCCAACCAGTGATCCTCAGGGACGAGCTGCTGTGTACAGGGGTGGACCAGCACCTGTCACTGTGGATCCTGGACTACCTCACAAGCGGTAGTTCACGGTTTGTGAGAACCCAGGACTGTATGTCTGATATCATCATCTGCAACACAGGGGCCCACCAGGGAACAGTTCTGGCTCCCTTCCTGTTCACGCTCTACACTGCTGACTTTTCACACTACACACCACACTGCCATCTGCAGAATTTCTCCGACGACTCTGCGATTGTCTGGCTCATCGCTGATGGGGATGATGCGAAGGGCAGAGGACTTATCCAGAACTTCGTGGACTGGTGCCTACAGAACTGCCTCCAGATCAATGTAAGGAACTGGTGGTGGACTGCCGCAGGTGAGGACAACCCCCCCCCCCCCCCCCCAGCATTGGTAAACATCCAGGGAACAGACATTGAGATGGTGACATCTTACAAGTACCTGGGTGTTCACCTACTGGACTGGTCATACAACACCAATGCTCTCTACAAGAAGGGCCAGCGCAGACTGTTGCTCCTGAGGAGACTCAGGTCTTTTGGAGTGCAAGAGACACTCCTGAAGATCCTCTACGATTTGGTGGTGACATCAGCCATCACATTTGGAGTGGTCTGCTGAGACAGTGGCATCACGGCAGCTGACAGGAATAGACTGAACAGGCTGATCAAAAAAGCCAGCTCTGTTCTGGGGTGACACCTCGACCCAGAGGAGAAGATAAGAGAGAGGAGGACGGTGGTTAAGCTGTCATCTCTGCTGGAGTCCGAGTCCCACCCCATGCAGGATACAATGAATGCACTGAGGAGCTCATTTAGCAGTGGGCTGTGCCATCATAAGTGCTTGAGGGAGAGGTTCCACAGGTCGTTCCTGCCTACGGCTGTCAGACTTTATAACCTATCCAGGGCTGCTCGTAGAGGCCATATTAAATGAACTAAACGTAAAAACTTTGCACAATAGAGATTGTCCCCTCCAATACACAACTAGGACAATAACAAAAATTACTGAGGGTGGAAACAACACTGTTGACTCAAATGCGAAATATACTGTCTGGGTACTGTTGAGCTGAGCTGCAGGCCACGCCCTCTCTGCCTGAGTGCTTCATGTCCTGGTGTGTTTCCCAGCCTGAAGGCAGTTGGTTGATTGCACCAGATGGGAATGATCTAGTGATTAAGGGAGTTTGGAGGCAGTTACTCACAGGGCAGTGGGGAGTAAGCAGTGTGTGAGAGAAATGGTTGGAGAATCTGGACTTGGAAAAAGGAGACTGCAGGACTAAAGCTTGTTTCAAGCAAGGAAGAAGAAGCCGGTGAGTGTTCATTTGTGATATGTGTCTTTGTAGCTGCATTTGGAAAATCATTTGATCAAATTTAGGTTAAATGTGATGTTGTGGTGACCCAGTACACTGCAGACAGATACTATCTCACACTCATCAGGGCTGGAGGAAAAGGAGGACAATTTACATATGGACAGAGAGCCCCAGGGGGCAATCAGATGGGACTGTTACGTATGCGTCCTCGGAGAGGACGTCCAGGCCGGGCGCTAGCTGATGTCATGCTAATGATGTGTATTGACTGATGTGTATTAGATGACAATCACTATGCTAATGTGCCATGTATTCTCTCTGTCTGTATAACATGTATAAAAGAGCTTGTTATACATGCCTCAGCACGCAAAAACTCTCCTACCAGACACACGGCCCCAGCGGGCAACGCTGGGGTCCACTGGCTGCATTTATGTTAGAGGGTCAATAAAGAACCTGTGTCGACCTACGCTCGTGCCTCACCTCCACATCCTTTCCTTACACCCTCTACATTGGTGACCTGATGTGAAATGAACTATCTCTCCCTTTTGCCGTGCCGTGGATTCCTTTTTCTCCACATTGGTGACCTGATGGAGATGAGCTGTCTCTCCCTTACGCCCCACACCACATGGTGACCTGACGTGGGATGACCGTCTGCTCCCTTTCACCGCGCTGTGGATTCCAGAGATTGGGGATCGCCTACATCCTTTGCATCCACACTGGAGTGCGCGCACCTTATCCTCTCTCCACGATGGTGACCTCCAGGGCCAGACAGAGAGCGCAGCGCTGGGACCGAGACACATGAGGATCAGTGTCACGAGCAACGGACAGAAACAGCCTGAAAGGGGAAGATCATCGGCGCCATCTGCGTTGATTTCCATCAAACTCCCCAACTCTGATTCACCTCCCAACAGCGGACTTTCTGTGCACAGAAGCCCCATGCGTACACCACAGGATACGAGGACAGCGCAACTTCCAGCTATGTGTTCACTGCACCAGGCACACACCTCGCACCAGGGACAAACCAGCTCCACAGACTTATACATCGTCCTCCGCCGCTGCACAAGCCCAAGAAACACAGCCGATCGCCATCTTCGGAACCTTTAGGGCTGCTCACGCACCTGAAGCAGACATGCAGCCCGCACACGGGACTTTGCATGGGTTTCTCAGCCACGGCGCACAACGGAAATTTACCCGATTGCTTCCCCGATGACTTTAGTGCTGCTTCTGCACCTAAAGCCAAACCGCCAAGTCCCTCTCACAGCTTCAGTTTTTTTTTTCACAGCCGCTACGCATCCTCGGGGAATTTGGCCGTTCACCTTCCCCACATCCTCACAGGACTGAGCTGCAAGAGGAGTCAGAGACTTCATTTTTTTCACAGCCGCTGCGGATCACCGCCAGGTTTACCGGGAAAGTCCCTCACCATGGCGGATCCACACACAATTTTTGCGCGGCCCAGACACTTTTGACGTCCCGGGCCAGCACTCACTTATTCCCACCCCCCTCCCCCTCCACATCGTTCTTCCTGCACCTCACTCCTTAAAGCCGGCCGATCGCCGGTTTCTTCCATTGCCCACAATGTGCACCGGCCCCGTGCACCCACGATCCACGGCCGTTCAACGTCCTGGAACTTGGAGCGGAGCACACTGTCTTTTCCACCCCTTCCCCATCCCCTCCACGGACTGACATGCCCTCCGACACTTCTCTACAGCAGGACAGTTCTACCGGAGCTGGAGCCCAAACGACCGGGGGGGGGGGGGGTCACAGCCCCTTCTGAGTGTTCTGGGGGGAGCCGTGTGGTGACCCAGCACACTGCAGACGGACACTATCTCACACTCATCAGGGCTGGAGGAAAAGGAGGACAATTTACATACGGACAGAGAGCCCCAGGGGGCAATCAGACGGAACTGTTATGCATGCGTCCTTGGAGAGGACGTCCGGGCCGGGTGCTAGCTGATGTCATCCTAATGATGTGTATTGACTGATGTGTATTAGATGACAATCACTACGCTAATGTGCCATGTATTCTCTCTGTCTGTATAACGTGTATAAAACAGCTTGTTATACATGCCTCAGAAACGCAAAAACTCTCCTACCAGACACACGGCCCCAGCGGGCAACGCTGGGGTCCACTGGCTGTATTTATGTTAGAGGGTCAATAAAGAACCTGTGTCGGCCTACACTCGTGCCTCGCCTCCACATCCTTTCCTTACACCCTCTACAATGTATTAAAAAATCATGTGATTGAAATGTAAGTTAAAATGTCATATATTTAATATCATGTGGGTTTAAAAGTATAGTTAAAAATGGAGTTATTTTAAAAGAGTTTAAAAGTTAAAGAAGCTAAAGTTGTAAGGTTAAAAATCATTAGACGTATTTAGTATTTGGGGTGTTTTAGATGTGGGTATTTTCTATTTATTTTCAAGATTAATTTTTAGTAGTTTAAAAGCTGAGTATTTGATTTTGGGTTATGCTGATTTATTATGGTTTCTTGGGTTACATTTTCCTTGACCTTCTATTTGTGTTTGTATTTAAAGGTTTTTCACCTGTGCTTGGCCTTGATGATTTTTCAAAATAAAAGGAAAGAAAAGGAGAAAGTTGAGTCTTGGTCACTGAGTGACTTCCAGCTCTATCTTCCGAAGCAAGCATCCTGTTCAAGTGGGGGAAACTGCTGGTCAAACCTCACAAGAGTGAGGGCCACTTGACAGGTACATATTCATATTCTGCAGCATAATTTAACAAACCATAATGCTGTTTATTTCATCTAGCTGCAATGCTCCTGCACTGTCTATATAACTGTGTACATATGTGTATTCATTTACTGCTTTGGCTAACCAGCTCTTGTTATCTTATTTACTATTGCTCTGAGTGCTGCTATCCCTTTGCTGCTGTAATTCTGGAATTTCCCCATTGTGGGACTAATAAAGCCTCATCTTATCTTATCTTATCTTAGATGTGAAAGTTACCTATGCCATGGGCACTACACACCTCCGTACTATCACAGATGCTGGCTTTTGAACTTTGTGCTGATAACAATCTGGATTGCCCGTTTTCTCTTTAGCCCAGAAGACATGACATCCATAATTTCCAAAAACAATCTGAAATGTGGACATGTCAACCACATCACATTTTTCCACTTTGCGTCAGTCCATCTCAGATAAGCTCGGGCCCAGAGCAACCAGTGGCATTTCTGGGTGTTGCTGATATGGCTTTTGCTTTGCATGGTAGAGTTTTAACTTACACTTGTAGATGTAGCGACAAACTGTGTTAACTGACAGTGATTTTCCAAAATGTTCCTGAGCCCACATGGTAATATCCTTTCCAGAATGATTTCAGTTATGAGGGATCGAAGGTCACAAATGTTCATTGTTGGTTTTTGGCCTTGCCACTTACATGCAGAAATTTCTCCTGATTCTCTGAATGTTTTGATGATATTATGGACTGTCGATGATGAAATCTCTAAATTCCTTGCAATCATTTGATGAGAAATATTGTTCTTAAACTGTTGGACTATTTGCCTACGTTGTTCACAAAGTAGTGAACTTTGCCCCATCCTTGCTTGTGAACTGAGCCTCTCAGGGATGCTCCTTTTTTACCCAATCATGACACTCACCTGTTTCCAGTTAACCTGTTCACCTGTGGAATGATCCAAAAAGGTGTTTTTTGAGCATTCCTCAACTTTCCCAGTCTTTTCTTGCCCCTGGCTCAGCTTTTTTGGAATGTGTTGCAGGCACCAGATTCAAAATAAGATAAGATAATAACTGAATATTTGAAAAAAAAACAGTAAAGTATATCAATTTGATATCTTGTCTTTGTAGTGTATTCACATTGAATATAAGCTGAAAAGGATTTAAACCAGGGGTCTCCAACCTTGGGCTCCTGGAACATTCAGAATCAGAATCAGAATCAGAATGAGATTTACTGCCATTGTTCATGTAGTACACAAACTAGGAATTTGTCTCGGTGCAATGCTGCAACATTAAACATGGAGTAGCACTAAAGATAAAAATAAAAAACTATGCATGCAATAAAAGGTAGAATATGAATAAGTAATACTAATCTATGCAATTTTTAAATATATTAACAAGCAGCAGATATTGTGGAGTTCCACATAGTGCAGTCGGTAGTGCAAAAAGAAAACAGTGATAATTGTCATGAGTCTGGTTGAGCTGCTGTACGTAGTGCACGAGAGTCTAATAAGTCACTTAGTGTTCAGCAGTCTGATGGCAGAGGGGAAGAAGCTGTTCATGTAGCGGGAGGTTTTAGTCTGAATGGACCGAAGTCTTCTGCCTGAGGGGAGGGGGGCAAACAGTGCATGTCCAGGGTGTGAAGGGTCGGCTATGATCCGACCTGCACACCTCCGGGTCCTGGAGATGTATAGGTCCTGGAGGGATGGGAGCTTGCAGCCGATCACCTTCTCAGCAGCGCACACAACGCACTGCAATCTTAGTCTGTCCCTGGCGGTGGCTCCTGCGTACCACACGGTGATGGAGGTGGTGAAGATGGACTCGATGATGCCCGTGTAGAACTGCACCAACATCTTGGTGGGTAGCTTGAGCTTCCTCAGCTGACGCAGGAAGAACATCCTCTGCTGGGCCTTTTTGATGAGGGAGCTGATGGTCGGCTCCCACTTGAGGTCCCGGGTGATGGTGGTGCCCAGGAAGCGGAAGGAATCCGTAGTGGTGATGGGAGAGTCTGTGAGGGTAAGGGGGGGCAGAGGGGCTGTGACTTTTCTGAAGTCCACGATCATCTCCACTGTCTTCAAAGCGTTCAGCTGCAGGTTGTCGTGGCTGCACCAGGACGCCAGCTGGGCCACCTCTCTCCTGTAGACGGACTCATCGCTGTTGGAGATGAGCCCGATGAGGGTGGTGTCGTCCGCAAACTTGATCAGCTTGACAGACTGGTGGCTGGAGGTGCAGGAGTTGGTGTACAGGGAGAAGAGCAGGGGGGAAAGTACACAGCCCTGGGGTGATCCGGTGCTGATGCTAACAGAGTCCGAGACAGTCTTTCCCAGCCGCACATGCTGCCTCCGGTCCGTCAGGAAGTCGGTGATCCACCTGCAGAGGGATTCAGGCACGTTGAGCAGGGACAGCTTGTCCTGGAGCAGAGCGGGGCGGATGGTATTGAATGCAGAGCTGAAGTCCACAAACAGGATCCTGACGTAGGTTCCCGTGGAGTCCAGGTGCTGCAGGATGGAGTGGAGGGCCAGGTTGACTGCGTCATCCACAGACCTGTTGGCTCTGTAGGCAAACTGCAGCGGGCCCAGGAGGGGAGTGGTGATGGTCTTGAGGTGGGGCAGGACCAGGCGCTCAAAGGACTTCATGACTGCAGAGGTGAGCGCTACAGGTCTGTAGTCATTAAGTCCAGTGATCCGTGGCTTCTTGGGGACAGGGACATTCAGGTTTCTGTGGGAAATTTTCTAATTTCACTTCTTAATTGGTCCAAAGATTAGCAAATAATTTGTCATTGTTGTACATGTATTTCTCTTTTCCTCCTGCCTGGCAGCTCCTTCTTCAACATCCTTTGTCCAATATATCCACTATCCCTCCTCTGCACATGTCCAAACCATCTCAGCCTTGCCTCTCTTACTTGGTCTCCAAACTGCTCAACCTGAGCTGTCCCGCTGATATACTCATTTCTAATCTTGTCCCTCCTAGTCACTCCCAATGAAAATCTTAGCACCTTCAACTCCAGCGCCACCTCCTGTCTTTTTGTCAGCACCACCATCTCCAAACCATTCATCACAGCAGCTCTCATAACATCTTGTAAATCTTCCCTTTCACTCTTGCTGCTGCCTTTCTGTCACAAATCAATCTTGACACTTGTCCCCACCCACGCCACCCTGCCTGCACTCTCTTCTTCACCTCTCTTGTGTATTTTCAATTGCTTTGGATGGTTGACCCAGATATTCAAACTCATCTACTTTCACTACCGCTACTCCTTCCATCTTCACCATTACACCTGCCTCCCTCTCATTCACACTCATGTATTCTGTCTTGCTTCTATTGACTTTCATTCCTCTTCTCTCCAGAGTATACCTCCACCTCTCCAGGTTCTCTTCCATCTGCTCCCTGCACTCATTACAGATGACAATATCGTCTGCAAACATCATGGTCCATGGAGACGCCTGCCTGACCTCATCTGTCAGCCTGTCCATTACCATGGCAAACAAGAAGGGGCTCAGAGCCAATCCCTGATGCAATCTCACCCCCACCTTGACTCCATCTGTCACTCCTACAGTGCACTTCACCACCGTCTTGCTGTTCTTATACATGTCCTGCACCACCCTCACATACTTCTCTGCCACTCCCAACTTTCTCATACAGCATCATGGCACCCTATCATATGCTTTCTCTTGCTTGGCACGTGCCAAGCACGGATGCTTGGCACCCTATCATATGCTTTCTCTAGATCCACAAAGACGCACCACAACTCCTTCTGGCCTTCTCTATACTTTCCCATCAGCACTCTTAGAGCTAACATTGTATCTGTAGTACTCTTTCTTGGCATGAAACCATACTGTTGCTCACTGATTATCACTTCTCCCCTTAACCTGGCTTCAACAACTCTTTCCCATGTCTTCATAGTGTGACTGATCAACTTTATGCCTCTGTAGTTACTACAGCTCTGAGCATCACCTTTGTTCTTAAAAATTGGTACCAAAACACTTCTTCTCCACTCCTCAGGCGTCCTCTCACTCTCCAAGATTGTATTAAACAGTCTGGTTAAAAAGTCCACTGTCATCTCTCCTAAACATCTCCATACCTCCACAGGTATGTCATCTGGACCAACCACCTTTCCATTCTTCATCCTCTTCAAAGCTGCCCTCACTCCTGCCTTGCTAATCCTCGGGACTTCCTTGTTCTCTGTCTTTCCTTCATCCATCCTCCTCTCTCTCTCTCATTCCTTTTCAACACCAGCTCTTCAAAGTAGTTCCTTCTCAACACACTCTTGTCATTTGTTAGTACATTACCATTTCTGTCTGTTATAATAAATAGTGAAGATTAGTTAATTACATATTACACAAAGTACTTGCATGCACATCTCTTAAATACACACACACACACACACACACAAGTCAAAACCACACATACACCACTCACACATACACATCAGTTGCTTACACACATACTACACACACATGCACATACATACAAACTCCACACGAAAGTCTCTGTTCCTGTTTCCATATATGGGCATGATGAGAGACTGGAAACAACAGGATAGAGGCCATAAAAATGAGCCATCTGGACACCAAGAGGACAGTTTGGACAATGGACATGTATTGTTGGAAAGTTTCTGGGAAACGGCCACTAACTGGAAGCCTTTTTAGGGCTGTGTGGTTCTTTGTTCTGGGTCCTTTTCTAGGAGAGGGAGCTGGGAGGACCCGTGGCCATGTACACTGACTCCCTGCATGGTTCAATAAAAGTTAAGCTGAGAAATAGTATTTCTTCTGTGATTATTGGTTGGTTAACTGAAAAGAGTCTGCTAACTGTCCAAAAATTATTTTTTACAAGTTTGGTGGAAAATGCAGGCAGTTTGCCAACTACTTTGATGATGGACATCAGGAGACAAAGCTTTTGTCTGCATATCGTGGACAATCCAGGGCCCCTACTGATCATAAGGTGAGAACCTTTTCTAAAAATCTCTGTAGGATCATCTGCGACATTTAGTCAAAGTAAGTCTTTGGTCCTGTTTTTTAAATTCTATTGGAAAACTTAATATAAAGATAGCATTATATTTTGTAGCTATTTTCTATGATTGTAAGAACATGCAGGGAGTCAAAAGCATGCATGCATTCACACATTAGGGACAGATTAAAGAGCCGCTTTTATAGAGAAATAAGAAGAAAGTACTATATATTACAAGAATATCAATTTTAATCAATGATCAAGTGATACATACATATATATATATATATGTAAGTATTACATATTACAAGAATATCAATTTTAATCAATGATTGAGTAACATATTAATGAAAATGGGAATTTAAGGGACGCAACACAAGAATCTTAAGTAAAAACAAATAATGAGTGAATTGTGTCACCATTAGGAATATAAGGAATATTCGACACAAATACAAGAAACTTAAGGATCAACAAATAGTCAGTAATTGTGTCGGCCAGTTTGTTAAAATTAGTTGGACTAGTCTATATGATAAGCTATCACTGGTATTGATGACTGGATGCAGCTCAATGTAAATAGCCTCTACATAATAGTTAAGCTGGTTTTATTAAGCAGCAGGGACAAAAACATACACACAATAACTCTGTAAATATCTATTAACTCTTTTTCCCATAGTATTTATAGGCAATTTAACTAAAACAATGCACTTTCCACCATCCAGGAAGCGAAGGTGAGTCTGTGTGTCTTTGTTCACGCTCGCCTGACTTGAACTGAGAGATTGTGTTTAAAACATGATAAAAGTTACTGAGAGGAAATTGTTTGAGGTAACAGCATTGAATTGTACACAAAGTTAAAGTTGTAAGTTTATTCTTGCATGAATAAAGCTAAATTTAAGGAGACGGCTCTCCAGTTTCTTTGAAAAAAACAAGGTGTGGTTTGTAGTCAATAGGCACATTCACATTTGCGCGTGACCGAAACAGCCACGTAGCATTCCGTTGCATGAGAACTGTGCATGTGCAGATTAAGCAGTGTAAACGCCATCTTGAAAATCGCCAGGATGAGTCAATCCTGGGCGCCATCTTGGAGCTGTGGCAGCTAGACCGCCTTCAAGTGACGTCACTGTGTCTCCTCCTCCTTGAGTGCAGGAGGAACTGCCTCCATCTTGTGGTCAACTATAAGAATTACATTCTTTCATAAATTTACCTGCTTCAGCTTGGTCTGCCTACTCACACTTGCAGCTGGATTAAGGACTTCCTAACAAACCGAACACAGACTGTTAGACTCGGACCCCATTCCTCCTCTACAGTCATGCTTAACACATGCTCGCCACAGGGCTGTGTGTTGAGCCCCACTTTGTATTCATTGTACACATATGACTGCATACCTGTTCATCCCACAAACATTACAGTGAAGTTTGCAGATGACACAACAGTAGTGGGGCTCATATCAGGAGGAGATGAGTGCGCATACAGAGATGAGGTCCAGAAACTGGTGAGATGGTGCTCAGACAATAATCTGCTATTGAATACAAAAACAAAAAACAAAAGAACTCATTATTGATTTTAGGAAGCATAGCAGTGAGCCGCCTCTTCTATATATAGGCAAGGCGTGTGTGGAGAGGGTGGAGGCTTTTAAGTTCCTGGGTGTTCATATTTCTCACAACCTTACCTGGGCAGTTAACACCATAGTTATGATTAAAAAAAAAAGGCTCAACAATGTCTACACTTTCTGAGACTCCTCAAGAAAAATGGCCTGAATGCACAGTTGCTGGTTTTATTTTATCACTCTGCTGTTGAGAGCATTTTGTCATATGGCATCACGGTTTGGTATGAGGGCTGTTCAGCCGCAGACCGCAAAGCCTTCCAGAGAGTGATTGAGACTGTGCAAAAAATCACTGGCTGTTCTCTCCCTTCTCTGGAAGAGATTTCCAGGTCTCGGTACCTCAACAGAGCTACTGCCATCGTTAAAGACTGCACTCATCCAGGCCATGATTTCTTTCACTTGCTCCCCTCGGGACAGTGGTACAGATCCCATAAAACCCAGACTACCAGGTTTAATCATATTTTTTTCCGAGCAGTGGTACGTATTTTGAACGGATTTATGTAACACGTACAGACTGCTGATATTATTTTATGTTATTTTAGGTTATTTTGTAGCAATAACCCTGTGTGTATAAGCTGGTCTGATATATTTATCGCTCAGTATGTTTTCATTATTGCTATGCACATATCGTATTCAACTTTTAGGTAATATTGTTTCAAGCATTATTTATTGTTGTAATTATAAGAATGTTAAATGCATGAGTGAACTGTGAGTGTGATAGTTTGTTTTTAGGGAGCAGTATCTCAATTTTGTTGCATTGTTTATTAGCAATGGAATTTTATTTTTATTTTTTTTTGTACTTATTTTGTACCCATAAGTAGATTTGTTTTGCAGTCTGGTGACAAGCCACCAGCTGCCGGTCGCTGCGTGCGCAAGCGCCCTGTATCCCTAACCTGCATGTTTTGGCATGCGGGAGGAAACCGGAGAAATCCCGGAGTAAACCCACGGAACACGGGGAGAACATGCAAACTCCACACAGATCACTGTTGGCTGGGGGCAGGGATCGAACCCACGATCTCATGATCCCCACGATCCCCCGGCCGAGGGTAAACTGTGCTGCCGCAGTGCTAACCACTGCACTACCGTGCAGCCCAATGGAATGACAATAAAGGCACTTTGACTTTGAAATCGAGCATCCAAGTTAACTTTAAAGGAACTTTTTCCAACAATTCTGGGGACCTTAGTATCTCTCTGGCTGAAAGGGAGCCGCCATTTTAAGACCGTGCACATGGCTGAACAAAAGACCTCCCACACTGGTTCAATAGTGGGTTTGATGTAGTGAGGCAACAGAGAGGCTACCCCCAATCAGCTGGAGAGTGAAGAGGTTCCTCTAGGCAGAGGAGAGAATAAGTAGATTTATTGCTATTTATTATAAAAGGGAAAAAATAAGAAGAAAAATAAATGTTGGGAGATTTTTATTGATGTGCGTGTATGGTGAAGTGAAGTTTGTGTGCTGAGAGTGGACAGAAATGGAGAAGGAAGTTTGGTTTTAGAGGAAAATTGAAGGCTGATGAATGTGAAAGTTTTGTGCAGGATTTAAGGGAAAAGACCAAAACGCAGAAGTGGTTGGAAAAAGAGAAGAAAAAAAACGTAAGAATGAGAGACTGACACTGTAACGGTGAGATAAAAAATTAATAAGCATGACAAAAATGAAAAAAGAAAAAAGACACTGTATAATGGTTTGACTGTTTCTCCATTAATCCGAGACGATGGTGGTGGTTGTGGTTCTGGGCCAGATCTGCCTCCCTACCCCAGCAACCATGTGAATTCCTCTTCAGACCTACTTGAATTGGCTGTGGCTACCCCCTCCATGCCATCACCTAATGACCCCCTCCTCCCTCCGTGATCACAGTAAAAGAATTTTTAAAAAAGAAGGGACATCGAGTGACGGGACAAAGATGATCAAACCGACCACACGTAAGTAAAATACATTATATTGTTGTTTTCCGTTTACCTTCCTTTTAGCGGCTCAAATATTAGATCTCATTCAAGAACATTTTAGTGTTGGTATATGTAAGTCACATGAATTTTGCCAGTAAATTGTGTTAGTACTAACAATCCACTCCAGATTCAACAAACTGCTCAAAAGTTCCCCAAGCATGCGTAAACAGCACTTGTGAATCATCTGTAGTCAGCACGTGTTCACGAGAATTGAAGATTGCATAATTGACGCCTAAAACTATTGTTAAAGTTACTTTTCACAGTAACTAAACAGCAGTTTAATTCACTAAAAGTCTAAGAGAGAGAAAGAAAAGAGAAAAAAAAACAGCGAACCTGGAGTTCTTCTGTGTGCGTGAGAGGAAAAAATCAGATTAGCTGTAGCAGGAGGGTTTTCTTCTGCAGTGACCGACATGAAGACACAGCATAAGCCTGAATGTAATGCTTTGTTGTAAAAACCATTTTTACTGTCTTGGAACGGCATTAGTCTAAACAACTATGGCATAAAATATACCTGAAATTGGATTTCAGATGGGTGCCGTGATCTGCTTTCAAAACTGTACATATCCCACTTCACAGAGCATTATGACACATTTCAACAATTTGGGTTTAGAATGTGTGTGTAAAAAGCAATAAAAAAAAATTACTCTAACTAAAATTCACAGTATAGTGAGGAACTAAAGGCTACTTTTCCCTTTCTTCCTTTTCCTAACACTGCACCCTAACCCAGAAGCAAGGTGCACACTTCATGTCAATGCAATAAAAATCAGAATTATATCCATCTGATCCTATGTGAGTTGATCAATTAGCAATCATCCAGTTACTGTCATGCTGGACAAGACAATTCTCACTGCATTGTCCTACAGAATAATAGAGCAGTGCACTCTTACATGTTACTGGGAAAACAACGTTTAGAATCTCTTTGCATCTGATATGATTTGGACGTAGATGAAATTATTTATAACCCAAATCAAAGTATGAAATCTAGTTTATAGGGATTAAACTCTTAGACTTCATTCAGACAAATAAAATATAGTTATTTAGTAAAAACGTAGCTTAGAAGAACAGCAAACTATTTACACAAAACTCTCAGCTGGTCTGGATCACTTGTAAATTTTGTTTGACATCATATTAAATTTCAAGATATTAACAGATTGGTGTACTGTGTCTGAAAATTGAGAATCTAGATATGAAAGGAAAATAAAAATTTAAATAAAAGCCTGCACTTACTTATGTGATTGCTGACCCACGGGCGCCTGGGGCTCTCCATGAATCTGTCTTTTATCAAGGAAGCCAAGGAGGAGAAGGAGGAGGGGGAGGAGGACAGCAATGGAGGAGGAGGGGCCATGGCCAAGGAGGGAACACACCCCCACAGTGGAAATGAGTGCATCAGTGTGGACAGTGGGGTCACTGGCAAAGACAGTATCCCCAAAGGCAAGACCGGCCGCTGGGAGGGGAGGCGCCCATGAGCCACATCCACTACAACAAAACTGGACTGTATGATTAAGACTAAAACAGATAAGTGGACTCACTCCTACACATATACAGAAAATTGACATAGCAGGCATCTTCCATTTACCTGACTTTGACCTAATGCTAACAATATAGTGTTTACCAGACGTAACGTTGGAAGTTCAAGGTACTCCGATTAAATTTGTGTGACACAGATGCATGTAGATCAGTAATTTCAGGTAATGACATTCAGGGCTTTTCGAAGTCAGAAGGAAAAGTAACAGTTAAATTTGCAAATGGCAAACTATATCTGTCAAATCTGTGAAAGTAAAGGATCCTACTACCGGCAACATTGTTGAAGGGTGGTTCATTTTGTCAGAGGCTACCCACATGTTGAGGAAGTAAACATAGTTTATGAGACTTCTAAACCAAAATACTGATACTCACTCGACCTGATCACGGCCGGACCATGTTCAGTGATATCACAGCATTTTACATCCACAGTTCCTACTGATTGGCAATCTACAAATCAGTATCATTGTACCATGTACTATAGGCAATTAAACAGATCTTATCCAAATTATGAATAAACATTTTTTGCAAATCCATCCTCCAGATAGGTAATAAAAAACTTGTACTGGTCACCAAGGGGATATGTGGGAGTATCCGTCGTCCTATCTGATGAGGATAAGAGACATTTTAAACAATGGGGAGGTTTTACACATCTCACTGGTCAGACCCAAACACATGGATTGGAAAAATGTGGGACATTTTGTCACCTCTGCTGAGGAATATAGCCATCCATGGGAAGCCAACATCTGACCTTAAGATAGAATATTCTCCTAAATTAGAAACACATGCATTGTCACTTAACTGGGTAACCACAGCACAAAAGGCTGTGCACAACTGACAAACAGAAATCTCCTACATGACCAAACTTAACATTAACAGAAGAGAGGATGAACAAATTCGAAGTTCAAATTCCAAATTCATTATAGTAAAAAGATAAAACAGATGTTGGTCTAATACAGTCCTTCTCAAATAGTGGGGCGCGCCGATGCGATGCCGGGGGGGGGCGCATGTGACCCCGGGATACAGGCTTTGCTTTTGCCGTGTAAAGTGTAATTGCACATCCACGGCAGCAGGTGGTGCAGTGGCGCTCTCATTGTCAAAGTCTGTGCGGGAGTTTAAAACTTTTTAAATTGCTGTCAACAAACCCCTCGAGAGACACCATGGAGAAATATTTAACAGTAACGAAAAGAAAGGCGGAGAGAGAGAGGTAAAGAGACAAATGAAAGTCTCCCAAAAGCTAAGACGAGGAAATATGACGAAGCTTATCTAGCGCTTGGCTTCACTGGGACTACGGTGGGAGACGAGGAAAGACCGGTGTGTTCACTGTGTCTGAAAGTGTTGGCAGCGGACAGCATGAAGCCAAATAAATTAAGACGTCACCTACAGACATTACATCCTCAACACGTTGATAAGCCGCTTGATTTTTTTTCAGCGAAAACGTGCGGAGTACGGCCAACAATCATCCCACTTTGTGAATGCTACATCAGTAAACCAGTGAGCACTTTCAGCATCATTTAAAGTGGCGTACCAAATTGCGCAGTTCAAAAACCCCACACAATTGCAGAGGAGTTGATACTGCCTTTTTCTACCTTTTTCTTCAGACTAAAATGTTAAATATATTGGTACTCCTGTGTTAATGTTCCAGATCAATTTACATTTAATATTATTTATTGATTGAATTATTTTTCTCAGCATCAAATGGTTCAGTTGGTCAAAAATGTTTCTAGTTTAAATAAGGATTGACATATTTTTTATTTCAGGCACTTTGATGCACTTTAAGTTTTTTTTTTCTGTTTTAGACTATAACAGGGTTTCTGTGTGGCAAAATAGAGTTAATATTTGTTGAAAGTTGATTTATATTGCTTTTTTCTTTTGTTAATGTTAAAAAGGATACAATTTTAGATATACTTATACAATTTTTATAGATAATGATCTTATTTATAGTCACTGCGGCGAGTTGGGGGGGCGCGAAATATTTTCTCTTTCCTAGGGGGGGCTTTGCAAAAAATAATTGAGAAGCAGTGGTCTAATAACAGGAAGCAAAATTTGTCACTATAACATCACACTATAAAAGACAATATCCTCTCCGTCTAGAAGTTCAAAAAGGTGTTAAACAGGTCATAAAAGAGCTAAAAAAGCAGCAGGTGTCATAGTGTCATGTTCAGCCTTCCCATTCCTGAGGGAAGCATCCTGATGATGCAGGACCTGCAGGAATTAATAAAGATATAATTCTTTGTGCTCATTGTGTACCAGGATCACACACATTGTTGAATGAAATAAAACTCCAAATGCAATTTTTCACAGTGGTAGTCATTAGTAACGCATTTTTGGCATACCAGTACACCCAGATCATCAATTCTGGTTTGCATTCATATCTGAAAACAAAAAGTACATATTCACCAGACTACCACAGGGTTACTGTGAGTCTCCTACAATTTTTTCTTAGGCAATGTCAGCAAATTTTGCACATTTTATACCTCCTAATAGAAACCAATTGCTCATTTATTACATATTGCTGGCATCTGCTGATGAAGAAATATGCAAACAAAACATATCTATTCAACTTTATATAGTGCCATATCACAACAACAGTCATCTCATGGCACTTTCAAATGTAGGGGAAACCCCACAACTGCAGAAAGACCCCAGCAATCAGGCAATCCCCTGTGAGCAAGCACTTGGCGACGGTGGGGAGGAAAAACTCCCTTTTAACAGGAAGAAACCTCTAGCAGAACCAGGCTAAGGGAGGGTCAGTCATCTGCTGTGACTGGCTGGGGGGGGGGAGGGGATAGAGAAGATGGAAAGAACAGACGTAAAGAGAGCAAACATTAATGGAGAGAAACCGAGTACATTATTGGAGGTCACCCGGCAGTCTAAATCTATTAACAGCAAAACAAAGGGAGAGTTAAGAGACACAAGATCCCTCCCTAATCGTAGGCTATATTGAAGAGGAAGGTTTTTACCCTGCTCTTAAAAACAGAGACTGTGTCTGACTCCCGAACCCAGATCAGTAACTGGTTCCACAGGAAAGGAGCTTGATAGCAGAAGGCTCTGCCTCCCATTGTACTTTTGGAGATTCTAGGTATTACAAGTAATCCAGCATTTTGGGAGCGTAGTGCTCTGTTAGGATGATAGAGTAATATCAGATCTTTTATATAAAAGGGGGGTTGATTATTAAGAGCTTTGTAAGTGAAAAGAAGGATTTTAAACTTAATTCTAAACTCTATGGGAAGCCAGTGAAGGGAGGCCAGAACCGGAGAGATATGATCTGTCTTTCTAGTACCTGTTAAAACTCTTGCTGCAGCATTTTGGATCAACTGAAGACTTTTTAAAGACATGTTAGGACAACCTGATAATAACGAGTTACAATAATCTAATCTAGAGCTAACAAAAGCGTGGATCAGTTTCTCAGCATCACTCAGAGACAAGATGCTCCTAATCTTGGCAATATTGTGCAAGATGATAGAAGGCAGTCTTAGAAACAAATTTAATATGTGAATTAAAAAACAGATCTTGACCAAAAATAACTCCAAGGTTCCTCACAGAACTACTCAGAGTAAGAGTAGCCACATCCAAATTAAGAGTTTGATTTGGAAAGGTATTTCTTGTTGGTTTTTTGGACCAACAAGGATGACTTCGGTCTAAAAGAATGACTTTGGTCATTCTTTTAGACTGAAGCAGAAGGGCAAAAGCTTGCTTGATCTTGATTTTCAGTATGAATACAGACCGTGAAAGTGGGGCCTCACGATCCTTCTGACTTTTTGGGTTTTTGGACTCCAGACTCTGGAGGCTGGAGTCTATAAGTGATTAAATAAAGGTGCTGTTGTAGCGGTTTGATTCAACCCCCCCCACAACACACAGAGACAGTCAGCCCGCACTCCTGGGTTTTTTTCCGCTGCATGCTGCGTTTACAGCTGTGAGGTTAAAGTGTCATCCATGCATTGTGTTCATGCATCCTGTCTGTACCTCTGATATGCAAATGCCCAGATTGACCGCTGTGAATGTCTTTGATGTATTGTTTGAGTTGAGTATATATGCTGCACTGTGCTGTAAATCTGCCTCTCATTCACTCACTCTTCAACCGCTGCTGGACACATGCACTGTGTGTCTGCTCTTCTCTGAGAGCCTGAGGACATCACCTCAGCCCGCAGCACGAGGGCTGGGGAGGTGTTCCGATGAAGGCAGGTGATAATAAAGCTATTTAAAAATCCAACGCTGCCTCTATTTTACCATCCTCTTCACTGGTGACCCCAAGGACACACACGTTTTGTGCAAACGCAGTCTTCTGATCTGAACAGCCACGCTGGCGACCCGAGACTGAAGAAAACGAGCGGCCAGCCAACGCAGCACCCGGGCATGAATGCTCCGTCGCAGTGGCCTGACTGGTCTTCCCTCCCTGCTGCCTCAGGGAGACCTCGACGCAGAGCCCACGGCGGGCGAGCTGCTCTCAGGACATCAACCAAGACCGGGTAAGCGGCAGAGAACGTCATGGCACGCCCTCGCCGAGATCGGCACATCCATGCGGGACCGGCCGCGCAGCTCCTCCACATCAGAGCACATGCGGGCGACTCCCATGGCCGACGGAGCACACGTGGACCTGAACGCACCATGACTAATCTGCAGCCACGGCTCGTCAGAGATGTTTTTCGGCACAGACTGCGCCAATCTCCACCAAGTTTCCGACCCTGATTTCCTCTCCAGCGGGCCCACCCACGCACGGAGCCCCGGCACACGCACCGGGGGTGACGAGGATGGCGCACCACGCACGGGACAAATACGGCTTTTCCGACCGCCTTCCTTCTGCTGCACACTGGCCCTTCAGGCTTGCTTGTACACCTGAGGCCCGCAGCTTGCTCACGGGATTTTATGGTCTTAGCCACGGCACACAAGGGGAATTCAGCTGTCTGCGGTTCCCGAGGCTGTAGGGTTACGTCTGCCCTAAAGTCAACACGCCAGTCCCTCTGCTTTTATTTTTTTTCTTGCCGCCGCTCCTGCTTTTCTTCATGGCCACGAGAGGAGTCAGAGACTATTTTTTTTTCTTCTTCTGATCTCCGCATGTTCATACGGGACATCGTGGAGCAGCAAACACTTTTGGCGCGACTCGAACGATTTTCCCGCGCCCGGTCAGCATTTGCTAACCCCCCTCCTCCTCCTCCTGCACAGAGCTTTTCCCTGCTCGCTGCCCAAACTGCAACATCGAGGTCACGGTCCCCTACCGTGCCCTCTGGGGGGGAGCAGTGTAGCGGTTTGATTCAACCCCCCCACAACACACAGAGACAGTCAGCTCGCACTCCTGGGTTTTTTCCGCTGCATGCTGCGTTTACAGCTGTGAGGTTCAAGTGTCATCCATGCATTGTGTTCATGCATCCTGTCTGTACCTCTGATATGCAAATGCCCAGATTGACTGCTGTGAATGTCTTTGATGTATTGTTTGAGTTGAGTATATATGCTGCACTGTGCTGTAAATCTGCCTCTCATTCACTCACTCTTCAACCGCTGCTGGACACACGCACTGTGTGTCTGCTCTTCTCTGAGAGCCTGAGGACATCACCTCAGCCCGCAGCACGAGGGCTGGGGAGGTGTTCTGATGAAGGCGGGTGATAATAAAGCTATTTAAAAATCCAACGCTGCCTTTATTTTATCATCCTCTTCACTGTGTTTAATCAAGGTTCCCAAATTTATACCTGACCAAAGGGTAAACCCATCCTCCCACAAAAATTATTTCACTATGTTGCTACGTGAACACATGGACTTTGTCATGTATTCAAGGGAGGGATGGTGTTATTGGTTATTAGTTATTAGTTATCACAGCCTATGGGTTTGAAAACTTTGCTATCAAAATAGTGTATAATTTGTGCACAAAATAATGCCCAGGGCAATGTTAAGACCAGAGAAGGATAGTTTTCCATCATCAACATACCCATTTCAGAACACCTGCATGGACTTCATTGAATTAAACAAATGTGAACGGAAGAGATATTTAGTTTTCCTTGTAAAAATCCAGATGTAATTACAGTAGCTAAAAACTACTAACAGACATTATTCCAAGGCATGGGATTCAAGAGAAAATTTATTTAGATAATGGTACTCACTGTGTAGCCAGATTATTTCACATTTAAGGAAAGTGTTGAATAATGATTTGAAACACCATGCAGCATATCACCCACAGTCCGCAGGATTTGTGGAACGACATAACTGGACCATTAAAGAAAGATTAAGAAAACAATGGCAGAAATAGGACAGAATTGGATTTATTGTTTACCATTGATACTATTTTATATGAGAATAAGTGCTTACAAAAGGTTTATCACCATTTGAAGTTTATATGAAAAAGCCTTAATTAGTGCCCCCTCTTAGGCCATTTAGCCCAGAAGATGAAGAGATTTGGTTTAGCAGATTACATGTTAAAAATGTTAACTCAAAAAGATTATGTTCATGCTAATCTTCCTAAGAAGGAACACACAGGAGGAATCATCACCATAAAACCTGGAGACCAGGTCCTTACAAAGACTGTTAAAAGACGACCTGGTCAGAAGCCCCCTGGCAGGGGCCATATAAGGTAATACTGTCAATTCCAACAGCTGTAAAAGCACAAGACAGAGACACTTGGGTACACCTTAAACACTGTAAATTTTTATCAAAACAAACCACAGAGGCTATAGGGGGAAAGCCATAGAGTGTTGCCGTTGTGGAGGAAGTCTGGGGCTACAAAGGGAGTCAGGTATTTTAGCTGACCTGATTGTCTCAAACCTTGGTGAAGAAATTAAGAGTCTACAGCAGGTAGAATACACTCAAAATGGCTAACAATGAAAGACCCCTCAGAGATTATTGATGTAGATTCCAGTTTTTTGAATGGCTCACATGTGTGTTCCTCGTGCTTGTCCTTGTCATAGTCCTCCTGATATAAGATAAGATAAGATAAGCCTTTATTAGTCCCACAACGGGGAAATTCCAGGATTGCAACAGCACAGGGATAGCAACACTCAGAGCAACAATCAGAAGGCAAGAAAAAAAAATGGTTGTTGTGCAGCTCTGTAGCTATTTTAAAAGGTAGCTGGCAGATCAACATTGACATCAAGGATGAAGGGACACCACCCACCATAACGTGCACTGAAGATAAAGCTTGTGTAGTCCAGTTTAACTATTGTGATGGTGTGGGGGACCCATGCTGTAGAGTTCAGTAGTTTTCCTCTCAGACTGAGCGCGCATGGAGATCAAAGGGCTGGGGGGTAAAGGGAATTGTCTGGGGAGAGTGAATGGTGAATGCAGGACCTCAGGTAGGAGGAAGGTGTGAGTTTTGTGATATTAAAGAGAAAGTCCCTGCTTCACGAGTGAATGTTCTGATTCTGGAAGACGTGAGAGTGAAATAAAGATCATCTGCTCGGAAAGTTCGGTCTGGTTATTTCATCTCCACACTGGTGACCTTTGACGCAAAATGGAACATGAGGAGAACACCCCGGAGACGACCCGGACAGGAAACCCCAGCAATGCGTGCACCATTTTGGTCAAACTACCGGACTTTTGGCTGCACAACCCGAAGTCTTGGTTCCTCCACACCGAGGCCCAGTTCGCGCTCCGGGGAATAACGGCAGATGACACCAGGTATTACTACATGGTTACAGCGCTGGACGCTTGCACAACTCAGCAAGTAGCAAGCCTGCTCCAACAGCCCCCAGCCCATGACAAATACGGGGCTCTCAAAGCCGCGCTGACCCGGCGCTACACGCTCTCGGACTGCGAGAGAGCGGAGAGGCTCCTGACGTGCTCCAAGTTGGGAGACGGGTCGGCGGTCGAATGGATGGAGAAGATGTTGGCGTTGATGGGCACGGACAATGGGCATTTTCTATTTGCCCACCTTTTCCTCCGGAACCTCCCAACGGCGAACAGAACGGTCCTTGCCAACTCGCCGTTGCTGGCCGCGCGTGACTACCATGCACTAGCCCAGGAGGCAGATTGGATCATCCTCACCACCAGAGCCCTCACAGCGAACGCAGTGGCATTGGAACCCAGCAAGACGGCCAGCGGAAGCGAGGAGTCAGCGATGGTAGCGGCAGCGGGGGCCAGGAAGCGCCAGAGAGACACGCTCTGCTCCTACCACCGCCATTTTGGAGAGGATGCACGCCGATGCGTGCCACCGTGCCAATTCAAGTGTTCAGGAAATGCCAGGACCGGCAGTCGATAGCAGCTGTGACCGCCGGTGAAGAAAGCAAGCTGCTCGTGACAGACTCACGGTCAGGGAGATGATTCCTTGTGGACTCCGGCTCCCAAAAGAGCCTCATCCTGCCATCCTACACCGATCGGCTAGTGGGAACTAGTAGCTCCGAGCTGACGGCCACAAACAGCTCAGACATTAAGACTTTTGGTGAGAGGACACTGACTGTATCCCTGCACGGCCGTACGTACCAGTGGACATTCGTCATAGCGGCATGTAGTTTCCCAATCTTAGGCGCTGATTTTTTGTGTGCACACAGACTACTAGTTGATGTTACTAACAGACGCCTGATTAATGCAATGTCTTTTGATTCTCTCCCCTGTACAGCTCGAGGAGCCGGGCCAACAACGCTAGCCAACATCACAGCTCCAGGTGGTTAGTTCCACACACTGCTCACCCAGTTCCCAGCACTCATGGTCCCGACGTTTTCGGCGGCCATCACTAAACACGGGGTGAAGCACTTTATTACCACCACCAGGCCACCCGTTTTTGCATGACCTCGGCGCCTGGACACAGCTAAACTGGCCATAGTGTGCGAGGAGTTTGCCAACTTGGAAAGGCTGGGCATCATCAGACGATCAAACAGCCCATGGGCATCCCCACTACATATGGTCCCTAAGGCCAAGGGATCATGGCGACCATGCGGGAATTTCCGCAGATTAAACAACGACACAGTGCACAACCGCTACCCGATCCCCCATATTCAGGATTTTTCCGTTTACCTCACCGGGGCACGTATTTTTTCTAAGATAGACCTGGTCCGTGGTTACCACCAGGTCCCGGTGCACGCGGAGGACATACCTAAAATGGCAGTAATAACCCTGTTTGGTCTTTTTGAGTTTTTACGCATGCCTTTTGGGTTAAAAGGCGTGGCACAGACATTCCAACGCATGATGGATGCGGTGTTGCGCGATCTGCCATTTGTGTTCGTCTACCTGGATGGCATCCTGGTGGCCAGCGCGTCCGAGGACAAACATGTAGCCCACCTCAGAACGGTTTTCCGGAGGCTGGAGGAGCACGGGTTAATATCAACCCGACGAAATGCCAGTTCAGTGTGATGGGGATCAATTTTTTGGGACACCGCATCTCGCCGGAGGGAGCGATACTCTTGCCGGATAAGGTGCGCACAGTGGCGAAGTTTCCCCGGCCTCAGACGGTCAGGGCGCTGCAGGAGTTTTTGGGGATGATGAACTTCTACAATCGTTTCCTCCCCCACGCAGCCCAGCTCATGCAGCCATTGTACGCCGCGCTTAAGAAACGGAAACCGGCGGACAGAGTTGACTGGACTCCTGAGTGGGAGCAAGCGTTTTCCGAGGTTAAAACAGCTCTGGCGAACGCTGCACTGCTGGCGCACCCAGACCCGGCAGCTCAGATTGCGCTCACTACAGACACATTAGATGTGGCCATAGGGGCCGTCGTGGAGCAGTGTGTCGCCGGTTCTTGGCAGCCGCTCGCCTTTTTTAGCAGGTCTTTGCGCAAAAATGAGCGTAAATACAGCGTGTTCGACAGGGAGTTGCTGGCTCTCCACCTGGTCATACGCCACTTCCAGTTCTGGCTGGAAGGGCGCACCTTCACTGCATTTGTGGACCACAAGCCGCTAACGTACGCGATGGCCAAGGTTTCGGAACCATGGTCAGGCCGGCAGCAGAGACAGCTGGCCACGATCTTGGAGTTTACGACTGACATTCGTCATGTGGCCGGTAAACTCAACATTGTGGCTGACTGTCTCTCGTGCGCCTTAGTGGCCCCAGTCTACGTGGGGATAGATTACACGGCCATGGCCGCAGAGCAGATCAGCGATGCCGACGTTTGTGCGCTCCAGTCTGGACCAACAGGGTTAAGGCTGGAGAGCAGTTATACAAGACGGGGTCCCCTCCTAATCTGTGACGTATCCATGGGCCGCCCGCGCCCGGTGGTACCACACGCTTGGCGACGCCATGTTTTTGAGTCGGTTCACTCCCTGGTGCACCCAGGCGTACGCGCGTCAGTCAAAATGGTGGCAGCAAAGTTTGTCTGGCCGAGCCTGCACAAACAGGTGAAAGAGTGGGCTGCAGCCTGTGTAGCGTGCCAATGAGCCAAAGTGCACAGGCACACAAAGGCCCCCCTTGAGCCATTCCATATCCTGGCTAAGAGGTTTGACCACGTTCACATGGACCTCGTCGGCCCCCTCCCACCATCGCAGGGGTTCACGCACCTCCTGACAGCGGTGGACCGCACCACGCGATGGCCCAAAGCAGTCCCACTAGCTTCCACCGCATCCGCAGACGTGGCACGCGCCTTTTTAACAACATGGGTTGCACGTTTTGGCACCCCTTCGGACATCACGTCCAATCAGGGCCCGCAGTTTGTTTCCGACCTCTGGTCCATGATGACCCGGAGCCTGGGCGTCTCAATTCATCGCACGCCCGCGTACAACTCACAGGCCAATGGGTTATGCGAATGTTTCCATAGGTCACTGAAAGCAGCGCTCAGGGCTTCGCTTACGGATGCAAATTGGGTGGACCGGTTGCTGTGAGTTCTATTAGGGTTGCATTCCGCACCGAAGGAGGATTTAGTGGCCTCCCCAGCAGAGCTGGTTTTATGCAGCCTTTGCGGCTCCCCGGGGAGTTTTTACCAGATAACCCCGCGCCAAACACCCATCTGTCCCCGCGTTCGTAGCATAGCACAGACGTACGGACGCTCCCTGGCCCAGCCCACCACTGTTTTCCCCACGCGTTTGTGCCAAAAACCTTGAAGATCGCGGCGTTCGTGTTTGTCAGGCACGATGCCCACCTGACCCCATTGCGCCCACCCTACAATGGCCCGTTCAGAGTGCTGGAAACCGGGGACAAACATTTTGTGTTCTGGGGGGTCGCCGGGAGAGAATCTGTATAGACAGGCTTAAGCCTGCCTTTGTTGTGGCAGACGAGCAGCTGGTGTTGGCTCAAGCTCCTCGGTGAGGAAGACCCCCACTGAGAGCTCCCCAGGTAAATGATTCATCACAGCAGTCACACGAGCATGCTGAATGTTTCCCCCCCCCTCCATTGTCCCCCCACAGACGGACACACCCCCAGGAACCCCCCACCACCACAGCAGCGTCGCGGAGCCGAAGCCCCCCCGTTACAGCAGCTATGGGCGGAGGCTGAAGCCACGAGGACGGGAGAGTTAACATCCAGTCTGAGACTCTGGGGGGAGGGGGGGACCCATGCTGTAGAGTTCAGTAGTTTTCCTCTCAGACTAAGAGAGCATGGAGATCAAAGGGCTGGGAGGTAAAGGGAATTGTCTGGGGAGAGTGAATGGTGAATGCATTACCTCAGGTAGGAGGGAGGTGTGAGTTTTGTGATATAAAAGAGAGAGTCCCTGCTTCACGAGTGAATGTTCTGATTCTGGAAGATGTGAGAGTGAAATAAAGATCATCTGCTCAGAAAGTTCGGTCTGGTTATTTCATCTCCACAATATATATAATTGTGGCCACTCCATGCACTATGAATCTGACTGAGTCTGTGATGTATGAAAAGAGTCATAAGTACATGTGCACTCCTCTATGTAACTGGACTGATGTGTTCAGTCACACAGGACCCAATGACTCTTAATACTTTAACATCTATCATAAATTAAGAAAACACATATACATTATACAGTCACCCTACCATGGGGCATGTGCTGTGAACACAAGCTTCACATATGGCCATAAGGAATGCACAATTTGTAACCCTATTAGAAAAACTATAACATTTCTGAAGTTGTCTGACACTGGACAATACTATGTTGGAGTAAATGTACTTGGAAAAGACCCCTTAGAGAGCATAGGCATGGTCTACTATTCATCCTAATCCTAATTGAGAAGCAATAACACTATATTCAAACACACACCAAGATATGTAGAACAGGTATTCACAACTAACTATTGGTGGGGATATGCAGAGTTCCTTGCTAGTAGGACAAATAAAACAAATTTCTCCTGCTCAGGACTTTGGAACATTTCAAACGGTTCCTCCAAACCATCCTCTGCAGTCGTAGTCCCAGCGTAAATGGCACCAGGGCAGAACAACACCTTTGAACTAAATGGAGGATTGTAGCTCTGTGGGTATAGGTCTACTCACACCTGCCCTCTAACTGGGAGGTGTTTGCACCCCTGTATGACTGATTGACCACACTATTATGATGTATCTGGATTAAGTTAGACAGTCAGGGCGTTGAAAGAGGAACCTGAAATACAAACCAGCAGTCTGAGCAACGGATATACCAGTTGAATTTAAACATTGGAGCACTGGCCAAAAGGCGACACTCACACTATTTCCTTGGGCAGGGGTTGGAAAGAATATTGTTCAGACTAAGTTTGGCCAAGATACTGAGAATGAATCCAATGTCTTCACTGCCTGGTGAGGAGTGATAAAAAAAAATAATATTATCCCTTATGATTGGAATTGCCATCTTTATGTGTGTAGGATTAAGTTAGGTTAATTGGCATCAAAATTGGGGATTCTAAATTGTCCTTAGGTATGGATGCGAGAGTGAATGGTTGTCTGTCTCTCTGTGTTGGCCCTGCGATGGACTGGCGATCTGTCCAGGGTGTACCCTGCCTCTCACCCAAAGATGCTGGGATAGGCTCCAGCCCCCCCGCGACCCGAAAGGATTAAGCGGTAGAAGATGGATGGATGGATGGATGTGTGTAGGATGTTGCTGCATTCCCTGTTGTAGAGGCCTTACTGAAAAAAACAGTACATGCTGCTGGTGCACACCAGTATCTCATATTGGCTCAGCAGGAGGAGAGCAACAAGGATTCAAGTGATGAGGACAGTCAGGTTTAAATCATGTCTACCAGTATCTCTGCAAGGAAAAATGTTGGTATTGACAATATGCCTACAATGACTAAAGCATGATGTAACAGCTGAAGACTGTGTAAATACATTTATTGGAAGTTTTTTTTTTAGTTTTTATTTTTGATATTGAAATTGTAATACTGAATGTTTGTAAATGATGACTCATTTTTATGGTTGCCAAAGGTAGTAGAAACGAGGTGAGAATTTTTCCTGTATAAATGCACAAAGAATGAAGACTTAAAAGAAATTGCATTACAATGATTCCTCATGAAAGTATATACTGCTTATAGGTTTTTCACTCATCATACATGAAAATAACATCAGGTGTCTGATACCTGTTTGTTATAGTTATTGACTCCATGAAAATGGAGTCAAGAGAGGAAATAATTGTTATAATAAATAAATCATGAAGATTAGTTAATTACATATTACACAAAGTGCTTGCATACACATACCTCTTAGATCCACACACACACACACACACACAAACATACACACACACACAAGTCAAAGCCACACATACACTATTCACATATGCACATCAGTTGCTTACACACATACTACACACATATACAAACTCCACACGAAAGTCTCTGTTCCTGTTTCCATATATGGGCATGGTGAGAGGCAGGAAACAACAGGATAGAGGCCATAAAAATGAGCCATCTGGACGCCAAGAGGACAGTTTGGACAATGGATATGTATTGTTGGAAAGTTACTGGGAAATATAGCTGTGTGGTTCTTTGTTCTGGGTCCTTTTCCAGGAGAGGGAGCTGGGAGAACCCGTGGCCATGTACACTGACTCCCTGCGTGGTTCAATAAAAGTTAAGCTGAGAAATAGTATTTCTTCTGTGATTATTGGTTGGTTGACTGAAAAGATTCTGCTAAATGTCCAAAAGTTAATTTTTACATGTCCTTAATCAACCTAACCTGCTGTACATCCTTTCCAGCTCAATCTCTCTGTCTAGCCAGTCGATACAGCTCCTTTTCTCCTTCCTTAGTGTCCAGCCTCTCATACAACTCACTATATGCCTTTTCCTTTGCCTTTGCCACCTCTCTCTTTGCCATGCGCCTAGATTCCAAATACTCCTGTCTACTTTCTTTATCTCCCTGACTATGCCACTTTTTCTTTGCTAACCTCTTCCTTTGGGTACTTTCCTGTATCTCCTCATTCCACCACCAAGTCTCCTTGTCTTCCTTCCTCTGTCCACTGGATACACCACATACCTTTCTATCCATTTCCCTCAATACTTTTGCTGTACTTTTCCAGTCATTTGGTAATTCTTCCCTATGGCCCAGAGCCTGTATCAACTCCTTCCTGAACTCTGTGCGACCTGCTTCTTTCTGTAACTTCCCCCACTTAATCTTTGGCTCTGCCTTTACTGTTTTCCTCTTCTTGCTTTGCAAAGTCATCCCACAGACTACCATCCAATGCTGTCTGTAAGGGTAAGTAGACTCTTAAGGATGCAATAAAGAAAGCAAATAAAAAGTTGGTTTTACCTTTCACCCTTTTGTCACCATATAAAAAATAAATTAATCACAAAAAATTGGGTCACTTTCTGCTGATCATGCCTTTTCTTAGTGGTTGTGCTGTCAGAATTTCCAGCTGTCAATTGTTGCACTATGCAAAGAGTGACTTTAATACACACAAACACTCAAACCCCACTCACACTGGACGTCCCTCTTTCACTGCACAGCAGTGTAACAAGATTAATTGTCAAAGGTAATCCAAAAATCCTCAGCTTAAACAAATTAAGGGCAGTTTGCCTCTCTGAGTTTCCTCCCCTTTCTCCACCCATCCTGCCACCGTTTCTCCTTCCCTCTTCCCCGGTCTGTTTTCCATATTATTAGTCCTCCATGACTGCTTAGATACCACTCCACATATACAGTACACTCCTTCACAAGGAGAGGAGCAGACATATATTTCAACATTGAGACCTGAATTTACTGCCTATCTTTGTTTCTCTGGCCAAATGCCCACTGGATTGCATAATCAGAGGATTAGAGAGGGAGATTTCAGAGTGCATGTGTGTCAAATAGCTTTCACCTTATAGCAAATTATAGGCAATGATTGGGCTCGTACTTTGTAATGTGTAATCAGTGCATTTTAAAAGATTTTTTCCAACTTACTTAAAAGAAAATCTCACTTTGCTGTCTGAAAGCCTTCCAAGCTGTGCAAATTATCTTAAGATAATAAATATAGTAATAAAACAGCTTTTTTTATTTTGAGCTTGCCAAATAGGATCCCTAATAACATTAAAATTGAACAAGCAAACTTTGTTTTCTAGAGGGTGAATGCTGAAAGTTCAAATATTTCAACTGAAATTTTATTGTTAAGTCTAAAACCCAATATAATGTAGCCACAACTTTTGAAATACCTACGTACTTACAGATAATCTTGTTAAAAATATAGTTGAGTGTAAGTTTATTATAATGTTTAAAGCCAAAAGATTTTAGTGTAAAATTCTAAACGAAAGGGGAAAAAGGAAGTTATTGACAATTCAAAATAGCCAAAGGTTGAATGATTAGCTGAAAAGGTAATCTTAAAAACTTGAAAAGACTAACTTTAGTAAAATTCTTAAAAGATAAAATTTTAATGATTTTAGCATAAATGCAAACAAAACTAAAAGCTAAAAGATCTTAGTTTGTATACTAAAAAAAAATCTAAAAAATCACATTTTAGAAAGAAAGTAAAAATTAAATAAAATATATGCTTTAGCTAACCTAAAGCTAAATATCCAGCCATCCATCTTCTACCGCTTTTCCGGAGGTCCGAGTCACTGAGGCAGCAGTTCAAGCAGAGAAGCCCAGACTTCCCTCTCCCCAGCCACCTGCTCCAGCTCTTCAGAGAGGATACCAAGGCGTTCCCAGATCAGCTTGGAGAAGTAGTCTCTCCAGCAAGTCTTGGGTCTGCCCTGGGAAGCCGTCCAGGAGGCATCCTGATTACATGCCCAAACCACTTCAACTGGCTCCTTTCAATGTGGAGGAGCAGCGGTTCTACGCTGAGCCTCTCCCGGATGACTAAACTCCTCACCCTGTCTCTAAGGGTGAGTCCAGCAATCCTATGGAGAAAGCTCATTTCAGCCACTTGAATCCGCAATCTCATTCTTTGGGTCATTACCCAAAGTTCATGGTCATAGGTGAGGGTAGGAACATAGACTGACTGGTAAATCAACAGCTTTGCCTGAGAGCTCAGCTCCCTCTTCATCATGACAGACCGATACAACGTCCGCATCACTGCAGATGCTGCTCTGATCCATTTGTCAATCTCTTGCTCCATTCTCTCCTCACATGTGAATAAGACCCCGAGATACTTAAACTCCTCCACTCGGGGCAGGAGCTTGTCCCCAACCCAGAAAGGACAATTCACCTTTTTCCAGCTGAGGCCCATGGACTCGGACTTACTGATTCTCATCCCACCTTCACACTCAGCAGCAAACCGTCCCAGTAAGACCTGTAGGTTATTGCTGAATGAAGCCAACAGGACAACATCATCTGCAAACAGCAGATATGAGATCCTGTGGTCACCAAGCATGACACCCTCCGTTCCTTGGCTGCGCTTAGAAATCCTGTCCATAAAATTTATGAACAGAATCGGTGACAAAGGGCAGCCCTGGTGGAGTCCAACTCTTACTGAGAATGAGTCCGACCGAGCGTTGGCAAGATGAACCAAAGTCTCACAACGGTCATATAGAGACCATATAGCTCGTAACAACAAGCCTAATATCCCATACTCTTGAAGCACCCCCAATAAAAAACCACAAGGGACACAGTTGAATGCCTTATCCAAGTCCACAAAACATATGTAAACTGGTTGGGCAAACTCCCACGAACCCTCAAGGATACTCGAGAGGGTAAAGAGCTGGTCCGATGTGCCATGGCCAGGCCGAAAACCACATTGCTCCTCCTGAATCCGAGGTTCGACCAACGGCCAGACTCTTCTCTCCAGCGCCTTGGCATAGACCTTCCCAGGGAGGCTGAGGAGTGAGATCCCTCTAAAGTTGGAACACACCCTCTGGTCCCCCTCCTTGAAGAGAGGAACCACCACCCCAGTTTGCCATGCCAAAGGCACTGTCCCCGTCCTCCACTCAATGTTGCAGAAGCATGTCAACCATGACAGCCCTACAACATCCAGGGCCTTGCGGTACTCAGAGCGAATCTTGTCTACCCCCGGGGCCCGGCCACCAAAGAGTTTTTTCATCTCTTTAGTGACCTCAGCTCCTGTGATGGGCGAGTCGTCGCCTTCGTCCACAAGCCCTGCTTCCTCTGTGGAAGGCATGTCAGTGGGCTTGAGGAGATCATCGAAGTATTCCTTGCACCACCCAAAGATATCCCCAGTTAAAGCCAGCAGCGCCCCATCTACACCATAAACAGTGTGGACAGGGAGCTGCTTCCCCATCCTGAGTCACTGGACAGTTTGCCAGAATCTCTTCAAAACCGACCGAAAGTCTTGTTCCATGGCCTCACCAAACTCCTCCCATACCTAAGTTTTTGCTTCAGCAACCTCTGGAACTGCACTCCGCTTGGCCTGCTGGTACACCTCAGCTGCTTCGGGAGTCACACAAGTCAACCAAGCTTGATAGGACTCTTTCTTGAGCTTGATGGCCCCCCTCACCACTGGTGTCCACCACTTGATTTGGGGGTTGCCACCACGAGATGCACCGACGACCTTGCAGCTGCAGCTCTGGGCAGCCACTTCAACAATGGAGGTGGAGAACATGGCCCATTCAGACTCCATGTCTCCAGACTCCCTCAGAATGTGGTCAAAGTTCTTCCGGAGGTGGAAGTTGAAGACCTCCTGGACAGGGGCCTCAGCCAGACATTCCTAGCACACCCTCACTATACATTTGGGTCTACCAGGTCTGAATGGCATCCTCCCCTGTCATCGGATCCAACTCACCACTAGGTGGTGATCAGTTGACAGCTCTGCACCTCTCTTTACCCGAGTGTCCAAGACATATGGTAGCAGGTCTGATGACATGATAACAAAATTGATCATCAACCTGCAACCTAGGGTGTCCTGGTACCAGGTGCACATATGGTACAGGTGACATATTGACTCATGTCAATAATGAGTTTTCTTCCAACTCAAAGCTCAGTCATGGAGTTCCACAGAGATCTGTGCTAGGCCCTATTCTTTTTAGTTTATATATGCTTCTGTTAGGCAACATTATTAGAAAGCACTGTATACATTTTCATTGTTTTGCAGATGACACACAATTAAACCTGTCAATGAAGCCAGATGATTGTAATCAATTAGCCAAGTTAGAGGCCTGTCTTAAGGAAATCAAAGCTTGGATGACTTGTAATTTCCTGCTATTAAATTCAGATAAGACTGGTCATTCTAGTTGATCCAAAAAACCTTAGAAATAACTTTCCAAATCAAACTCTTTCTCTCAATAGTTCTGTGAGGAACCTTGGAGTTATTTTTGATCAAGATCTGTTTTTCAATTCACATATTAAACTTGTTTCTAAGACTGATAGATAGATAGATAGATAGATAGATAGATAGATAGATAGATAGATAGATAGATAGATAGATAGATAGATAGATAGATAGATAGATAGATAGTTTATTTCGAACACAAAAAATATAACAAAAAACAAGCAAATAGCAAATGCAATAAAGTTACAGTATACACTGTTCGAAAGGGAGAAGGAAGAAGTGAACACTTATTAATTCCAACTCCTCTTTTCCATCGATACACCCATGTGAATTTTATACAAATTACTACCTTTAATACCCCAAGTAAACAATTTACTGTATTTTTTACAGATCAACATTAACACCTGTCCATTCTAACATACAATGAAGTCTATATTTCAAAACCAGTCTCAAACGACACAGATACACACAGTGCTGTCCCACCCACCATTCCATAGTGTCCCATAATGTCCCAGAGTGAACATAATGAATCGTACACATAAATTCTACCCTTCTAACATATATCCTTTCAACAAATGGTGCTTATACCTCTTTTTAAATTGATTTCTGTTTGTACATAGTTTCAGTTCCGGCTCCAGACTGTTCCACAAATCCACCCCACAGACAGATATGCACATACTTTTCTTGGTTGTACGTATCTTGGGTTTTGTGAAGTTTAAGTCTCCTCTCAAATTATGATCATTGTCTCTTTTTTTAAATATTTTTTGTATATTAGTTGGGAGTTGATTGTTAATTGCCCTGTACATTACTTGTGCTGTCTTAAATTTAACTAAATCGATGAACTTTATGACATGTGACTTCAAGAACAACGAATTGGTATGGTCTGTCTTCTATCTGTCTTCTATCATTTGTGTAATACTGTATTGCCAAGATTAGGAGCATCTTGTCTCAGAGTGATGCTGAGAAACTGATCCACGCTTTTGTTAGCTCTAGATTAGATTATTGTAACTCTTCATTATCAGGTTGTCCTAAAACATCTTTAAAAAGTCTTCACCTGATGCAAAATGCTGCAGCAAGAGTTTTAACAGGTACTAAAAAGAGAGATCATATCTCTCCGGTTCTGGCCTCCCTTCATTGGCTTCCCATAGAGTTTAGAATTAAGTTTAAAATCCTTCTTCTCACTTACAAAGCTCTAAATAATCAGGCCCCTTTTTATTTAAAAGATCTGATACTACCCTATCATCCTAACAGAGCACTACGCTCCCAAAATGCAGGATTACTTGTAATACCTAGAAACTCAAAAAGTACAATGGGAGGCAGAGCCTTCAGTTATCAAGCTCCTCTCCTGCTGAACCAGCTGCCAATCTGGATTTGGGAGTCAGACTCAATCTCTGTTTTTAAAAATAGGGTTAAAACCTTCCTTTTTGATATAGCCTATAATTAGGGAGGGCTCATGCACCCCTGAACCCTCCCTTAGTTATGCTGCTAATAGGTTTAGACAGCCAGGGGACCTCCAACAATGCATTGGGCTTCACTCCTTTCTTCACTCTCAGTAACAACCCACTCACTCAGTAACAACCCAAGTAATCCATACATACAAAGGAATCAAGGCAGCTGTGTTCACAAAAAAGTTATATTTAATAAAGTGAAATGACACAGGGAATAAGTATTGAATACATGAAGAAAAAGAGGTGCAAAAAGGTAGAGAAAGCCAAGAAATCAGCTGAAATCCATCAGAATTTAGGAAGCCATCCCATCCCCCATCAGCGCCAATTAATTTTAGCTGGTTAAGTCCTGACTGATAGCCTTTAAAAATGTCTGTGAACAGCAGATTGTCTTACCACAAAGAACTCATGATGGGTAGAAGCAAAGAGCTCTCTCCAGACCTTCCCAACCTTATTGTTGTAAAACATAATGATGGCAGTGGTAACAAGCGCATTTCTAAACTGCTGAATGTTCCAATGAGCACTGTCGGAGCCATCATTCAGAAATGGAAAGAACATTATTTTACCATAAACCGGCCACAACCAGGAACTCCTCACAAGATTTCTGAAAGTGGAGTCAAAAGAATTATCAGAATTTATCCAAGAGCGAAAGACCACTTGTGGAGAGCTCCAGAAAGACCTGGAGTTAGCAGGTACTGCTGTTTCAAAGAAAACAATAAATAATGCATTCAACCAACATAGGCTCTATGCCCACTCAGAATCAGAATGAGATTTATTGCCATTGTTCACGTAGTACACAAACTAGGAATTTGTCTCGGTGCAATGCTGCAACATTAAACATAGAGTAACACTAAAGATAAAAACTATGCGTGCAATAAAAGGTAGAATAAGTAATGCTAATCTATGCAATTTTTAAATACATTAATAAGAGCAGCAGATATTGTGGAGTTCCACATAGTGCAGTCGGCAATGCAAAAAGAAAACAAGTGATAATTGTCATGAGACCAGTTGAGCTGCTGTACATAGTGCACGAGAGTCTAATAAGTCACTTAGAATCAGAATCAGAATCAGATTTATTGCCATTGTTCATGTGATACACAAACTAGGAATTTGTCTCGGTGCCATGCTGCAACATTAAAAACATAATGAGAAAAAGGGATAAACTAAAAAACTAAAGGACTAGAAACGTGCAATAAGTGTAGAAAAATAAGTAATAATAAGTAATAATAATAATAATACTAGTAATAATGAGTAGTACTAGTCAAGGCAGTTTTAAAAAATTAGCATGTAGCAGATAATGTGAAGTACCACATAGTGCAGTCAATAATGCAACAGAAAAACAGTGATGATTGACATGAGTCTGGTTGAGCTGCTGTACATAGTGCACGAGAGTCAAAAGTCACTTAGTGTTCAGCAGTCTGATGGCAGAGGGGAAAAAGCTGTTCATGTGCCGGGAGGTTTTAGTCCGAATGGACCGAAGCCTTCTACCTGAGGGGAGGGGGGCAAACAGCACGTGACCAGGATGTGAAGGATCGGCTATGATCCGGCCAGCACGCCTCCGGGTCCTGGAGATGTACAGGTCCTGGAGAGATGGGAGCTTGCAGCCTATCACCTTCTCAGCAGTGCGCACGACGCGCTGCAGCCTTAGTCTGTCCCTGGCAGTGGCTCCTGCGTACCACACAGTTATGGAGGAGGTGAGGATGGACTCGATGATGGCCGTGTAGAACTGCACTAACATCTTGGTGGGTAGCTTGAGCTTCCTCAGCTGCCGCAGAAAGAACATCCTCTGCTGGGCCTTTTTGATGAGGGAGCTGATGGTTGGCTCCCATTTGAGGTCTCGGGTGATGGTGGTGCCCAAGAAGCGGAAGGAATCTGCAAAGGTGATGGGAGAGCCTGTGATGGTGAGGGGGGGCAGGGGGGATGTGACTTTCCTGAAGTCCACTATCATCTCCACTTAGTGTTCAGCAGTCTGATGGCAGAGGGGAAGAAGCTGTTCATGTAGCGGGAGGTTTTAGTCTGAATGGACCGAAGCCTCCTGCCTGAGGGGAGGGGGGCAAACAGTGCGTGTCCAGGGTGTAAAGGGTCGGCTATGATCCGACCTGCACGCCTCCGGGTTCTAGAGATGTACAGGTCCTGGAGGGATGGGAGCTTGCAGCTGATCACCTTCTCAGCAGCGCACACAACGCGCTGCAGTCTTAGTCTGTCCCTGGCGGTGGCTCCTGCGTACCACACGGTGATGGAGGTGGTGAGGATGGACTCGATGATGGCCGTGTAGAACTGCACTAACATCTTGGTGGGTAGCTTGAGCTTCCTCAGCTGCCGCAGGAAGAACATCCTCTGCTGGGCCTTTTTGATGAAGGAGATGATGGTCGGCTCCCACTTGAGGTCCCGGGTGATGGTGGTGCCCAGGAAGCGGAAGGAATCCGCAGTGGTGATGGGAGAGTCTGTGAGAGTAAGGGGGGGCGGAGGGGCTGTGACTTTTCTGAAGTCCACGATCATCTCCACTGTCTTCAGAGCGTTCAGCTGCAGGTTGTTGTGGCTGCACTAGGACGCCAGCCGGGCCACCTCACTCCTGTAGACGGACTCATCGCCGTTGGAGATGAGCCCGATGAGGGTGGTGTCATCCGCAAACTTGATCAGCTTGACAGACTGGTGGCTGGAGGTGCAGGAGTTGGTGTACAGGAAGAAGAGCAGGGGGTAAAGTACACAGCCCTGGGGTGATCCGGTGCTGATGCTTACAGAGTCCGAGACAGTCTTTCCCAGCCGCACATGCTGCCTCCGGTCCGTCAGGAAGTCGGTGATCCACCTGCAGAGGGAGTCAGGCACGTTGAGCAGGGACAGCTTGTCCTGGAGCAGAGCAGGGCGGATGGTATTGAATGCAGAGCTGAAGTCCACAAACAGGATCCTGACGTAGGTTCCCGGGGAGTCCAGGTGCTGCAGGATGGAGTGGAGGGCCAGGTTGACTGCGTTGTCCACAGACCTGTTGGCTCTGTAGGCAAACTGCAGCGGGTCCAGGAGGGGAGTGGTGATGGTCTTGAGGTGGGGCAGGACCAGGCGCTCAAAGGACTTCATGACTACAGAGGTGAGCGCTACAGGTCTGTAGTCGTTAAGTCCCACTCACCTTGCAAGACTTCATTGCTGAAGAAAAAGCATGTTGAAGCTCATTTAAAGTTTGCTGCACAACATTTGGGCAAGCCAGTAAAATACTGGGAGAATATAGTCTGGTCAGATGAGACCAAAATTGAACTTTTTGGATGCCACAACACACAACATGTTTGGAGGAGAAATGGTAATGCACATCCCATCATGGTGTGGGGGTGGTTTTCACCACATGGTACAGCCAGACTTCATATAGTTGAAGGAAAGATGAATGGACAAATGTACAGAGACATCCTTGATAAGAAGCTGTTGCCATCTGCCAAGATGCTGAAGATGAAATGAGGGTGAACATTTCAGTAAGACAATGATCCCAAACACACAGCCAAGGAAACTCCCAACTGGCTCGAGAGAAGGAAAATAAAGTTGCTAGAAAGGTCCAGTCAGTCACCAGACCTGAATCCAATTGAAAAACTATGGAACGAACTGAAGATCAGCATTCATAGAAGATATCCACGGAATCTTCAAGAATTGGAGACAGTTTGTGTGGAAGAATGGGCTAAAATCACTACTGAGCAATGCCTGTGCCTAATTTCTCCATATGGGAGGTGTCTGGAAGCTGTTATTGCCAACAAAGGCTTTTCTACTAAATATTAAATGAATTTCACCAAGTGTGTTCAATACTTATTCCCATTGTCATTTTACTTTATTAAATATAATGTTTTGTGAACACAGTTGCCTTGATTTCTTTGTATGTATGGATTACTTGGGTTGTTAATGATATCTGGTGGGAAATCTCAGGTCAATGGATCAGAAATATGTTTAATGAGAAAAATTTTGACGTGTTCAATACTTATTTTCCCCACTGTTCTGTGGACAGAACCTGAGTTATTCAATGGTGCTGGTTTAAAAAAAAAAAGCCAGCATTTGGATGTTGAATGACAAAGGTTCTTCCTGTTAGTTAAAAAAAAAAAAAAAAAAGTTATGTGAAACACACTAAAATTGACTACTCAAATTTAAGAGATAGGGCCTGTCAAAACAAGAGAACAGCTTTTGTATTATAGCCCACTGCCAGAGAGAGTAGTTGACACCTTAGATAAAAGAAACCTTAATACAAGCCTCTCCCATTATTAAAATGATAAGAGAAAAGTATGATGAAAGGCATCCAGAGCTCTATGGCTGCTGTCAGATAAATTTTAAGGTTTTTGACTGATAGTAATGCTAAAAAGCAAGGAACTTCAATTGTTATAACCTCCTTTAGCATACCATTAACCAGCCTTTAAAGCAACATTATGTAAGATTTTCACCTTATAATAATGTTTCCAAAATCATTTTGAGGGTGCATCAGCATTTGACCATTTGGTTGTCACTTCCACCGTAGCCTGAGTGGGTCTGCATCACCTGAAATTGAACTTTCCTCTTCCAAGTAGGAATGCTAAAATGACTAAAACAGATGTATTTTACAGCCTGAGTCCCAATCCTAGGGCACAACTTCAGCCGCTGACAAAGCACCCTGTAATTGGATGGTGGGAACAATACATGGCATTTCCTTTTCCATTGGGCGGTACGGTGGCGCAGTGGTTAGCACTGTGGCAGCACAGCAACTCACCCTTGACCATGGGATCCCTGGTTCGATCCCAGCCACTGACCAACAGTGATCTGTGTGGAGTTTGCATGTTGTCCCCGTATCTGCGTGGGTTTACTCCGGGATTTCTCCGGTTTACCTCCCACAGGCCAAAAACATGCAGGTTAGGTTAATTGGAGACTCTAAAGTGGCCCTAGGTGTGAATGTGTGTGTGAATGGTAAAGGGATAGCGCCGTACCGTGGCTGCTTCATCCATCCAGGTGGATGCCTTCAATTTCCCCTCTGGGGATCAATGAAGTATACAAAATCAAAAAAAAAAAAATTCCTACCAGGAACAGGAGTCATAGTGCTACTTTAAAAATAATCAATACTTTTTAAACAATTGTTTTCGGGCTATAGGATTCAAAAATTAATAGGAAGTGTAGAGGCCCTTGCTTTGAATGACTTCAGCACATCTGCACCCACAGGACATCACTAGTTTCTCACACTGCTCTGGTTTGATCTTGGTCCATTCTCTTGCAGTCTCTTCCACAGTTCAGTAACTGTAGCGGATTTCTTTGCCATTACTTTTCCCAAGATTCTCTATAAGGTTTAGATCTGGACTCTGGGCTGGCCATTTCATTGTTTCAATATTGTTAGATTCAAGGAACTGTTCAACCCATTTTGCAGTGTGACAAGGGCATTGTCTTGCATGAAACTTGTGGGCTGATTAGGAGACAAGTGCAGTGAAGGAACTGTATGTTGCTGAAGGAGGTTCACATAAACATTTGTATTCACCCTGCCATGTAGCTGTACAAGAGACCCAACTCCTGCTGCAGAAAACATCCCCTAGATTATGACACTTCCTACTCCAAATTTAACTGACTTCTTTACACACTTTGGGTTCAGTCTTTCCCCAGTTTAACACTGAACATATTGTTTCCCATCAGACCCAAATAAATTGTACTTCCTCTCATCACTGAAGTGCACTCTGGACCAGTTTTCCGCTGTCCACACAACATGCTCCTCAGCAAAGGCAAGTCTAGCCTTTTTATTCTTTCTGCTGATGAGAAGTTCGATCACTGCAGAGTGAGCTTTGAGTCCAAATTGTCTTAAACAGAGAGACACTGTGTGCCAAGACAAATCCTTGCCCTGTTCAGCAGGGAACTGGTGAGTAATTCCAGCTGCAGTATTGAACCAATTCCGCATTGAGAATCTTCGCATAATCCTGTCCCCCAAACCAGAGCAGTGTGTGAGAAACTAGTGATGTCCTGTGGGCGCAGATGTGCTGAAGCCATTCAAAGCAAAGCCCTCTACACTTCCTATTAATTTTTGAATGCTATAGCCCTAAAAAAACAACATTGTTTAAATCTTCTCTTCTGACACAGTGATCACTATTCTCTAATTTTGCTCACTTTTTTTTTTAAACAAAATAAATGTTTGTGTTGAAGTGCCTTGGCTATTTAAAGAAAAAACATGCTACAGCAGTGGTATAGCCGCAGCTGATCCATCCATCCATTTTCTACCACTTTTCCAGGGGTCTGGGTCACAGAGGCAGCAACTCAAGCAGAGAAGCCCAGACAAAGAATAACGTATTAGAATAAATCAAGTATTATTAGATAAGCCTTTATTAGTCCCACAATGGGGAAATTCCAGGATTGCAACAGCACAGGGATAGCAACACTCAGAGCAACAATCAGAAGGCAAGAAAAAACAAGAGCAGCTAGTATACATATGTACATATTACTATAAATATATATATATATATAGACACACAGTGTGGAGCATTGTGGTTGGTGGATGTGCAGCAGGAAATCTAAGCTCTCTCTCCGCAGATGCGGCGGGCCAGCTAGATGTCTTTGGGCATGATGGTGACCCTCTTGGCGTGGATGGCGCACAGGTTGGTGTCCTCGAAGAGACCCACCAGGTAGGCCTCGCTGGCCTCCTGCAGAGCCATGACGGCGGAGCTCTGGAAGCGCAGGTCGGTCTTGAAGTGCTGAGCGATCTCCCTCACCAGGCGCTGGAAGGGCAGCTTACGGATGAGCAGCTCCGTGGATTTCTGGTAGCGACGGATCTCTCTCAGAGCCACGGTACCGGGCCTGTAACGGTGAAGCTTCTTCACTCCGCCGGTGGCCGGAGCGCTTTTTCGAGCAGCCTTGGTGGCCAGCTGCTTCCTGGGGGGCTTTTCCTCCAGTAGATTTACGGGCGGTCTGCTTGGTTCTTGCCATCGCTCTTTATTATTCTGTCTTATATTTCTTGCACGCCGCCTAAACTCCAGCCCGGCACCCACGTCGTTTTCGCTTCAGTTCCCCGGTATGTCGAGTTTCTCCGTTAGCACCGGGTGGCGGTTGAGTGCTAGCTAGCTCTTCCCTGCTGTATCGTCTCCTGCTGTAAACAGTGGCTCCGTCCGCCGACTCGGGAGACCTTTGGGGCGATCTGTGTGTCCGTGATATATATAGAGTGAAAGGTGTGCCGGATCAGAAAGTTATCACCGGATCAGAAAGAAGAAGGAAGATAAAAAGACTCAGAATTGAGCCGCTGTTGCAAAAGGCAGCCAACTCGTGTGGCGCCGGAACCGGAAGGGACACCGACACATTCTCTAATTTTGATCTCCACTGTATATGCTTGACCATGTCCTTAGGTCTGGTAGAAATGATCTAAGGTTTACAGTTCTCTTCCATGACAGCAGCACACCATGTTTTCTCCCTTGGATGTTTACCTATGTCTTATGCAGCAATGGAGGGGATTGAAATGTGATTACACTGGACAACACAAAACAAAAGCAAACCTTTCCTGTGAGTTCTGTGAACTCTTCAAATGGAAATATTGCCTTAATGTGCTTCGTGGAGAATCAATTTTGTGAGCTCAAATGTTACATCAATCTCTGGTGTCAATGGTATTTTTTAAAATAATTTTATTATTACATATGCTTTCTTATAGCTCTTTAAATTTAGGACATACAGTAAATTTATGGCAAAACCTCTGACAACTGATGGAATATTCACATAAGAAAGGTGCTGGGATGCCCTGCAAGGTCACAGCTGGTTTGTTTATCTGGTCTTTTTATACTTTTTTAAAAATTCATTTAGAACTTTGTACATACTACCACAGCTTCCTGACAGGAAAGTCGGAGACAACCCCAGTAAATATCAAACACCAGCATTAAAGAAGAGTACAGCAGGTGACTTCGCGTGAACACACAGACACACTACATGTAGAGGAGCATAAGCCTCCTGTAATCCACTTAAACTAATCTTTGCCACTTTTGGAAACATCCTGCATTAGAGGTGAAATCAAATGTTTCTTCTATGTGATAATCACTCTCCAAATATATAACTGACAGTGATGCCCTTTAACTTGTTGAGTAGCTACTTTTTTAATTTATAGCACAACACAGATTCTGTCATTGCCAGTAATTATGCCATAAATGAGAGGTTAATTCTGCAGATATACAGGTTACCTTGCTTTTCTGTTCTTTTTTAGTAAATAGAGATATGTTTCAGTATTTCTGCAAAACAGCAATTTTATCTCTACATGTTTGCATCAGTAATCCCATAACTGAATAAGTTAAAACTATTATGATACAGTATAAAGCTGCCTCTAACTCACCCGATGAAGCCACAGTCTTCAAACTTCTTTGGGTTTTGGGATTTTCTGCATCCAGGAGTCCCCTGCAACAAATCCTGCACTACTGACGGAAGAGAAGTTGTTGTGCACAACTCTCTCTGCACCTCCCCCTTTGTGTTAATCTTTCAATATCCCTCTCTGTCCCATCATCCACCTACACTGCAGAAGAGGGAGAGCTGTAGAGCACAAACCTACCATGACTTGAAACAATTCTGACTTTTTTCTGGTTAAAGGTAATGTACAGTGCTGTGGAAAAGTATTTGCCCCCTTCCTGATTTATTATATTTTTGCATATTTATCACACTTAAATGTTTCAAATCATCTGACAAATTTTAATATTAGACAAAGTAGTAGAACATCCGCCCTAACAACTGGGAGGTTGCAGGTTCAAGCCCCAGCCGGATCATACCAAACACCACATAAAAATGGTACTTCCTGTCTGCTTGGTGATCAGCATAACAGAATGGGGGAAGGGAAGTTGGTTACCCAGCCACAGGGAGCGTACAAGCCTGTGGACTCCCTGTGCCAGTCCCAAGCCTGGATAAAATGGGGCGGGTTGCATCAGGAAAGGCACCTGGTGTAAAAATCCTTGCCAAATTGGCATGCGGATCATCATGATATTAGGGTTGAGACACTGTAGCAACCTTGAAAAGGAGCAGCCAAAGAAGAAGGGAAAAAAAGACAAACTCAAGTAAATACAAAATTCAGTTTTTGAATGATGATTTTATTTATTAATGCTCCGTGACCTGCCTTTCGTTTTTGTCTACTTAGATGACATTTTAGTGGCTAGCGTGTCCGAGGAGGAGCACCTTGCCCATCTCAAACTAGTTTTCCAGAGGTTGGAAGCGAACAGGCTTATTGTTAACCTGGCGAAGTGCCAGTTCGGTGTGCCAGTGCCAGTTTTTTGGATCACCGCATTTTGCCGGAGGGCGCGATTCTGCTGCCTGATAAGGTAAGCGCTGTATCAGATTTTCTGCGTCCACAGACCGTGAGGGCCCTACAGGAATTTTTGGGTATGGTCAACTTTTACAACCGCTTCCTCCCCCGGGCAGCCCAGCTGCTGCAGCCATTGTACGCCGCACTCAAAACAAGAAGCCGGCGGAAAACATCGACTGGACCCCCAAGCGAGTCCAGGCTTTTGCAGGCACCAAAACAGCGTTCGCTAGTGCCACCTTGCTAGCCCACCCTGCCCCATGGGGGTCAAAATCCACCACACCACTGCGTACAACTCCCAGGCTAACAGGTTATGTGAACATTTTCATAGGTCGCTTAAAGGCCAAATGTCACGTAATTTTTTTTTCTAAATGACAACGAATTTAGATAAAATACACATAGCTTAAACCAAATATTCATACCGGAGACCATATCACCCACCTGTATTTACATAATTGCACAAAATACACCAGGTGAAGGCCCCACCTTGCTTGCTGGCTTGTGACAGCCAGTCCAGACCACGCCCATGTTTTTGACATCACCAGTTGTACCCTGGCTGCCCTGCCTATCCACATTCACACTTATCAACATTGGACAATCATGACGGAAAGTGACAGCGATTGTGAACAAATTAGTTTAGTTTTGTCTTTTTTTTTTGTCAGTGGTTCAGACAGTGACAGAGGCATAGAACCTTACAGGTTCGAGCCGTCCGAGATGGAATCAGATGCTTTGTCTGATGACAACAGTTCCAACGATGACCAGAGAGCAGAACCAGTGGAAAATGTCATTGAACTGGACATTAATCGCCTCCAGAATTGCGAAGCCGAAGGGGGTCTGTCGAGGGCGCCTCATAAATATTGATTTTTCGGAAGCCATTATTATTACAGTGGAGGAGAGCCGCTGCTGTCAAGAAATTGACCAGATCAATATGAAAATGGAGGCGCATACCTGTCAAGTGAGACGTTTTCGCCGTATTTTGGTGCCAAGCGCAGCTGTGGGAGACGGCGGAGTGGTTTGGGACACTTTTCTGGGAAATGTTTTAAATGTAGTTCGTGTTGTTATTGTCAAATATTTTAAGGAAAATACGGGGAAAATGCAATTTTAGCAAAAACGGGCGTATTGCCATTTCTGTACGCCCAAAAGAAAAAATATACTGGAAAAAAAACTGAGTGTGTTGAGGAGCCCGTCCTGTGTGTGATCCCCCACAGCTGGTGCTGTCAGATCGCTCAGCCTGAGCTATTATCACTTCAATGAGAAGTGTGGAGTAAATCAGTTTGATTGTCTGGATGGGCTGATCGCTCAGCGTGAGCTATTCGCACTACCATGAGAAGTGTGGAGTCACTCATTAGTCTAATTGTCGGGCGGGCTGATCGCTCAGCTTGAGCTATTCTCACTACAATGAGAAGTCCTTAGGACAATGGTTTAACACGGTGAGCTGTGCAGCGGTTGCGGAACAGACAGAGATCGCCTGACAAATACAGAATTCTGCTTTTTTTTTTTTATTTAGCGCCGGACGCTGAGTTGTGTTGTTATTGTCAAATATCCATGAATCCTTAAAATATTTGACACTAACAACACGAGTTGCATTTGGGGCATTTCCCAGAGAGGTGTCCCTTGTTGCTCCGCCGTTCCTTATAGCCGCTTTTTACGGTGTTGAAGTATGGCGAAAACGTCTCACTTGACAGGTACGAAAACATTTCCCAGAGAAGTGTCCCTTATTACCCAGCTGTCCCTGATAGTCCCGTTTTAAGGTATGGGTGAAATATCCAATTTTTTCTTTCTTGTTGCTCACTTCAACCTTCCAGTCTCCATATAAACAATCAATTGAAATACCCCAAGCATCAAACTAGGGTACAATCGATTTCGTCACTTCCGCCTTCTTCCCCAGGCGATTCCAGGGGCCGTGTCAGGCCAAGCGCGGCAGTTTTAAATTAACGAATATTCCGTTGTTACTGAAGCATATGCACCAAGACCCGAACGGATCGGTTCCCTTTTATATCTAGTTTCAAGATATTTAAAGTACCCTGTTACGTGACATTTGGCCTTTAAAGCAGTGCTCAGAGCTTCATTCACAGATGCAAATTGGGTCGACCACCTGCCCTAGGGCCTATTAGGGTTGCGCTCTGTGCCTAAAGAGGATCTAGCACCCTCCCCAGTAGAACTCGTTTTTTCTCAGCCACTGCGGATCCCAGGGGAATTTTTACCAGAAAACCCCGCACCTGGAACCGACCCGCTCATGCAATTTTTTTTACACAGTACAGAGGCTGCTAGCATGCCGGGCACGGCCCACCACTGTTTCCCCACACCTTCGTCCCAAAGAGCTTACAGAGCGCCAAGTTTGTTTTGATCAGGCACGATGCACACAGAACCCCACTGCGCCCACTGTATGATGGCCCATTCAGAGTGTTGGAAACTGGGAAACTGGGACAAAGCATTTTGTGTTAGACTTGGGGGGCTTAAGGAGACCATCTGCATTGACAGGCTGAAGCCCACTTATGTGTTGGCAGATGAGCAGGTGGTGTTGGCCCAAGCCCCCAGCGTGGCCACCCATCGACAGTGGTTCCGCAAGTTGGTGTTCCCCCAGTAGAGAACTGCGCTCACGAATCTAACCTGTTCTCCCCACCCCACCCTCTTCCCGTCCACAGACCAACGTGCCCTCCTGCACACCTCGCAAGGAGGGCGCTTCGACCGGACCGGCGACCCCCCACTACAGCCGCCATGGGCGCTGGCTCAAGCCCAAGGGACCGGGGGGTTAGTCCCCTTTCTGGGTGTTTGGGGGGGCTGTGTGGTAGCACTGAGTGGGGGGTTCTCCACCCAGAGTTGGAAGTCAGAGGGGGGTGGGATGGAATAGAGGACTGAAGGAGGAAGTGACACCGGGGGGTCTCAGATGAAACAGAAAGGACGAGCCACACCCCGGGGAGTCAGGAGATACCGGAGTTCGCTAGAGTGGAAGAGGGAGTGAGAAGCAGGGTTCATGTTCTACAATGTTAATGTGCCAGACGGGCTCTATGTACTGTGTGTATTATCTCTGGCTCCCTGGGTCTCATGGGGCAGAAATAAAGTGGTATAAAATGAGGCACCCAGAGACCCTGGGAGAAGTTTTTCTGTTTTTATTGTTGGCAGTTGTATGAAGTTCGAGTGTCATTCAGCTCGCTGTCTCGTTTGCTTTCATCTTCCACACCATAAAGCTTTGACTGCTGAAAAGCAGTTGTAGCACAGTTGTATCAGTCCCTGTGTGCTCTTGTGCAGTGGGTGGCGGTGTGCACCTTTCAGTTGCTTGCTATCTGCCAGTAGCCAAGAGAAGAAGAAGAAGAAGATACACAATAGGAGACAGCACTTTAAAGCACACCCATTCAGAGCCTTTGATGGTCATTTTACATTCGCTGGCAGCCATATTACTTGAGCAAAGAGGTTCCACTCTCCATCACAAAACCGAGATTTGCAAGGAGATCCTCCACCCTGGTCCTGTAGCCGGAGACTGCACTGCGTTTAAAGATGCTCGTGTCCTCTGACTGGAGGTACTTAAGACAGCAGAGGAAAGTTGCATTATTCCACTCCTGGCAGCAGAAGGTGAATTACAGAGCTGCGTGGAGGAATCTGATCAGACCTAAATGAAACAGTCATTGTCGCCCCCGACAGACTGCTATGATGATGATGATGATGATGTTCAGTATAACAGGTGAGTCCTGGATTTTTATGGCTATTTTTGTGCCACACAGAAGTTTGATAAGGGAGTCGACTGTCTTGCACATCTTGGAGGGAGAAAAACACCTCATGGGTAAAACCAGGTCTGTGGTGGACCACTCCCAGTTACACGGGGTGAGACTGGACATCCTGGCAGATAAGCACATCTGTCGCAAGGTCTGTGGTGGACTTTTGCCAGTTGGTGCATTGTGACATGCACTACACAAAGAGCAGAAATAAACAAACCTATCATCTGGTCAGTCACTGCAACAGATACTGGAGTCAGTTTGTCTTGGCTTGTCCTTGCCACTGATAATACCTCTATATGCCAAGAATGTGTCGCTAGTCCAGCAAAAGCTAGCGGTCCTCAAATGCTTTGCAAGCAGTTTCATGAAATGGTCAGTCAGAGAGCAACTCATACCAGCTTGGACGTCACCCGGGTTAACAAGGTCAGGAGTTCCTGGCAGCGGAAGGCGAATTACAGAGCTGCGTGGAGGAATCTGATCAGACCTAAATGAAACAGTCATTGTCGCCCCCGACAGACTGCTATGATGATGATGACTGTGTAACTGTAGCAGAAATACTGATTAACCAGTAACTGGACCTTCCAGAAAAGGTCCAGTCCATACTACAAACACTACAAATACTACAAACACTTGACACATTCACAGCACTCATTTGTGATTGCATGATTAGGTTCAATTGAGTACAGGTTCAATTGAGTTCAGCCCTCTGAGTACAGAGGGCTTATCCAGGACTTCGTGGACTGGTGCCATCGGAACTGCCTCCAGATCAACACGAGGAAAACTAAGGAGCTGGTGGTGGACTGCCGCAGGCATGGACAACCCCTCACAGCACCAGTAAATGTACAGGGAACAGACATTGAGATCGTAACATCCTACAAGTACCTGGGTGTTCATCTGAACAATAAACTGGACTGGTCACACAATACTGACGCACTCTACAAGAAGGGACAGCGCAGGCTGTTCCTACTGAGGAGACTCAGGTCTTTTGGTGTACAAGGGGCGCTGCTGAAGACATTCTATGACACGGTGGTGGCATCAGCCATCACTTTTGGAGTGGTCTGCTGGGGCAGTGGCATTACCGCAGCCGATAGGAAGAGACTGAACAAACTGATCAAGAAAGCTAGCTCTGTCCTGGGGCAGCGCCTTGACCCAGTGGAGGAGATGGGAGAGAGAAGGATGGTGGCTAAACTGTCATCTCTGCTGGAGTCCGAGTTCCACCCTATGCAGGACATACTGAATGCACTGAGGAGCTCATTTAGCAGCAGACTACATCATCCCAGGTGCACAACCGAGAGGTTTCGCAGGTCCTTCCTACCAACGGCTGTCAGACTGTACAACCTAAGCAGGGCTGCTCACAGAGATAGCAAAAAGATGTAACAACCTAATAGTTTTTGAATGCAAAAGATGCAATAGACTTACACAATGGTCCCCTCCGGCATACAACTAGGAAAATACCGGTCGCTATGGAGGGTGAGAATATGTATGGGCACATAATCATACCATGTAGGATAACTAAGTAGATGGTTGTGCTGTTTCATCCCATCTAGCAAGAATGCTCTGCACTGTGTGTGTTTATATATTTACATATTTATTCCATCTAGCTACAATGCTCCGCACTGGGTGTGTTTATATTTATATATCTATATATTTATTCCATCTAGCTACAATGCTCCGCACTGTGTGTTTTTATATCTACATATTATTCCATCTAGCTACAATGCTCCACACTGTGTGTGTTTATATATTTACATTGTGGGTTTGATATGCTTCACATGTATATTACTGTATGCTTATTGTATGCTTCACGTCTCAGAGGAACAAAAGGACTGAACCTCCTAGGGGTAACAGGAGGATGTGAAATCTGGCCTTTTGTATGCAAAGAGATGGCCTTGAGGGATTTCCTGACCACCAGGACTTTAGGTGGAGGCGAGAAGACCTGGAGTGGGATGCATTGTGATTTGGGATTAAAAGACAATGTGACTGTGTGCTTTGATGTCCTGGGGTATAAAAGGGACAGATGTTGGGGGATTCACTCTCTTTCTGTTTTTGGATGTTGGAGAATGTGAATGTGAATAAAACTGGACTTGAGAAATAAATTCAGCCTCGTCCTTCCACACGTCTCCACAACATATTTATTCCACCTAGCTGCAATGCTCCGTACTGTGGGTGTTTATATATCTACATATTTATTCCATCTAGCTACAATGCTCCGCACTGTGTGTTTATATACTCATATATTTATTCCATCCAGCTACAATGCTCTGCACTGTGTGTCTATGTATATACTGTATATATATATATATTTATAGTAATATGTACATATTGTGGAGAGTTGTGAAGGTTGAGACTGAGTGTATTCCTCAGGTTCAGCTTTATTCACAATAACATTCTCCAACATTCAAAAGCAAAAAAAAGAGGATGAATCTTCTCACATCTGTCCTTTTATACCAGGACATCAAACATACAATCACATGGTGCTTAATCAAACATACAGTCACATGGTACTTAACCCCAGTCACAATGTAACTTCCCCCGATCTTAACACCATCCACCTCCTAGTCTCCGGTGGTCAGGAAATCTCTCAAGGCCATCTCCTTGAAACAAAAGGCCAGATCTCACACCCTCCCGTTACCTCTGGAAGGCTCAGTCCCTTTGTTCCCCTGAGACGTGAAGTATACAATAAGCATACAGTGATATATCTGTGGAGCAACTGAAACCAAAATATGTGCATATATGTGTGCCACATGACCCCCCCCCCCCCCCAAACGTCTAAGATGGAACAAATGTAATACAGTTTGCAAGTCATGGTCACATTATTACACATCAGTCCAAATGTTGCTTGGGCCTCAGTCGCCTTCCATATCTGCTGTAAGGGGGCTTTACCACCCCCGCGGCGTCTTCCCGCTGTGGAGCTGCTGTTTGAGGATTAGAACTGTTAGTCAATCTCTGTGGGTGTTCTGGGGAATGCTCTCTAGGGGGTCGGCCGCATCGAGGAGCCTTCGCCAGCTGCACCACTTCGTCGGTCAGCACAAAAGCGGGTTTGAGCCTGTTTATACAAATCATTTCTTTCCTGCCTCCCAAATCTAGCAAAAAATGCTTGTCCCCTGTTTCCAGCACTCTGTATGGTCCGTCATAAGGTGGGCGTAAGGGTGGGCGGTGTGCATCATGTCTGACAAAAACAAACTCCGCCTTTTTTAAAGCTTTAGGCACAAAAACGCGCGGGAAGCTGTGATGAACTGGGCCAGGAAGCGTGCTCGCTCCCATGTCGCTCTGCAACTGCTGAGCGGGGGGGCACTCTGGCGCAGGATTATCCGGGAGAAACTCCCCGGGCAGCCGGAGTGGCTGCGCAAAAACCAACTCAGCTGGGGAGGCTTTTAAATCCTCTTTAGGTGCAGAACGCAACCCCAATAAAACCCATGGTAGCCTGTTCACCCAATTTGCATCCGTAAGCGACGCTCTGAGGGCTGCTTTCAATGACCTATGGAATTGTTCGCATAAACCATTAGCCTGCGGGTTGTATGCGGTAGTGCGGTGGATTGTTATCCCCAGGCTGCGGGCCATCGCTGACCAGAGCTCGGAAACAAATTGAGGACCTCTGTCAGATGTAATGTCCGACGGAACTCCGAAACGCACTACCCATGCTGTTAGAAACGCGAGCGCCACCTCCTCGGCTGTGGTTGATGCCAGTGGGACCACTTCCGGCCAACGCGTGGTGCGGTCCACCATTGTCAAAAGGTGTGTGCACCCCTGTGACGGTGGGAGGGGGCCTACGAGGTCGACATGCACGTGATCGAATCGCTTAGCCGGGATGTGAAAAGGCTCCAAGGGAGCTCTAGTGTGTTTGTGTATTTTGGCTCGCTGACAAGCCACGCAGGCTGTTGCCCACTCCTTGACTTGCTTGCGCAGGCACGGCCATACAAATTTCTCTCCTACCATTTTGACCGACGCGCGCACTCCCGGGTGCGCCAGAGAATGAATCGAGTCAAAAACGCGGCAGCGCCACGTGGTCGGCACCACTGGGCGCGGTCGTCCCGTGGAGACATCGCAGATTGGGGGGGCATACCATTTTGTAGCACTCTGTTCTCCAGCCTTAACCCTGTTGGTCCAGACTGGAGCGCGCACACGTCCGCGTCGGCAACTTGATCCGCGGCCATGGCTGCATAATCTATCCCTACGCGGACTGGGGCCGCGCGCACTTCCGCGTCGCTAACCTGGTCCGCGGCCATGGCTGCAAAATCTACCTCTGCGCGGGCTGGAGCCGCCACGGCGCGCAAGAGGCAGTCCGCCACTACATTAAGTTTACCCGCTACATGCTGGATATCGGTAGTAAACTCCGTGATGGCAGCCAGCTGTCTCTGCTGCCGGCCCGACCACGGTTCTGTAATCTTGGCCATCGCGAAAGTCAGCGGCTTGTGATCCACGAACGCGGTGAAACTGCGTCCCTCCAGCCAAAACTGGAAATGGGGAATGGCCAAGTGGAGAGCTAACAACTCCCTGTCGAATACGTTGTATTTTCGTTCACTATCGCACAAGGTCCTGCTGAAAAAGGCGAGCGGTTGCCAAGTTCCTGCTAGATACTGTTCCATGACCGCTCCTATGGCCACGTCTGACGCGTCAGTAGTGAGCGCTATGCGGGCCATTGGGTCTGGATGTGCCAACAACGTAGCGTTTGCCAGGGCTATTTTGACTTCAGCGAATGCGCGCTCACGCTCCAGAGACCATTCGATTTTGTTTGTGGGTTTTTGTTTTTTTAGTGCAGCATACAATGGTTGCATGAGCTGCGCTGCGTGAGGGAGGAAACGGTTATAAAAATTCACCATTCCCAAAAACTCCTGTAACGATTTGACCGTTTGTGGTTGGGGAAAATTTGTTATTGCGCGCACTTTGTCGGGCAGAGGAACTGCTCTTTCTGGAGAGACGCGATGTCCCAAAAAATCAATCTGCGCCACCCCGAACTGACACTTCGCTGGGTTGATTATTAACCCATGCTCTGCCAACCTCCGGAAAACTGCTGTGAGGTGGTTTTCGTGTTCGTCTTCGGACGCGCTGGCTACCAATATGTCGTCCAAGTAGACGAACACGAAGGGGAGGTCGCGCAGAACCGCGTCCATCATGCGTTGGAACGTCTGCGCTGCGCCTTTAAGCCCAAAAGGCATGCGCAAAAGCTCAAAAAGCCCAAAAGGAGTTATTACCGCTGTTTTGGGTATGTCCTCAGCGCGCACTGGAACCTGGTGGTAACTGCGTACCAAATCTATTTTAGAAAAAATGCGCGCCCCCGCCAAATGCACTGAAAAATCTTGGATGTGCGGGATCGGATAGCGGTCGTGCGCTGTAGCGTTATTCAACCTGCGGAAATCACCGCAAGGTCGCCACGAGCCATCAGCCTTTGGGACCATATGGAGCGGCGAAGCCCGGGGGCTCTTCGGCCTCCTGATGATGCCCAGTCTTTCCAGGTTGGCGAACTCCTCGCACGCTATGGTCAGTTTAGCTGAGTCCAAGCGCCGAGCTTTTGCAAAAACAGGTGGGCCGGTGGTAGTAATAAAATGTTCCACCCCATGTTTAGCCACTGTCGCTGAAAATGTTGGGACCGTGAGTGCTGGGAACTGAGTGAGGAGTGTGTGGAACTTACCACCCGCAGCTGTGACACTGGCTTGTGCAGTTGGCGGGGCCACTCAAGCTGTGCAGGGAATAGAATAAAAGGAGAGTGCATTAACCAGGCGTCTGTTAGCAAGATCAACCAATAAACCATGTGAGCACAAAAAATCAGCCCCTAACATATTGAAATTGACTGCCGCTACAACAAAAATCCACTCGAATGTACGGCCCTGCAAAGACAGAAGCAGAGTCCTCTCACCGAAGGTCTTAATCGCCGAGCCGTTCGCTGCTGTCACCCGGGGACCACTGGAAGGCGCCAGCCGGTCCGCGTAGGAAGGCGTGATGAAGCTCAGCTGGGAGCCTGTGTCCACGAGGAATTGCCTCCCCGAGCGTGCGTCCTTCAGGTAGAGCAGCTTGTTCTCTTCTCCGAGGGCCGAGGCTGCTACCGACCCCTGGCCTTGGCGTTTCCCGAGCACTTGAAGTGGCACGGTGGGATGCACTTGCGTGCCCTCTCTGCGAAACGGCGATGGTAGAAGCAAAGGACGTCGTCCGCTCCATGTCGCCTGGCCCTTGCTGCTGCCGTCGTCGGTGAGTCTGGTGCTGCAGCCTCTGGCCCCATGCCGTCTCCGGACGTCGCGCCTAGCTCTGCTGCTGCGGTTGAAGCTGCGCTCTGTTTGTGGGCGTCGACGAGTCGCTGCGCCTCCTGGCTCAGCTCGTGGTAGTCTCGTCGGGCCAACAGCGGTGAACCGGCCAGGGTCACCCTCACCGCTGACGGTAGGGTCCTGAGGAAAAGGTGGGTGAAGATAAAGCTGTCATCATCGGAGTCTCTCAACCTCAGCATCTTCCCCATCAGGTCTGCGGGTCTGTCGTTCTCAAACTCCGTCAACGCCAGGAGCCCCTCTGCTCGCTGTTGCACCGAGGGGGTGAAGTGGCTGATAAGCGCAGCCTTCAATGTGCCGTACTTGTCGCTGTCCGGTGGGTGGTTGATCAGGCTCTCCACCCTCTGGACTGTGTGGTTGTCCAGCTTCGCCACCACATGGTAGAATTTTGTGTCGTCTCTCGAAATTCTCCGGAGGTTGAACTGCGCCTCGACCGCGCTAAACCAGGAGCGCAGACTGTTCTGCCAGAAGTCCGGCAGCTGGAACGTGGCGGCATTCGTCAGGCTGGCTTCTGATGAGTCCGGCTCAGGAGAATTACTTCTGCTCATGCTTCGTCGTAAGGTCACTAGTGTGGAGAGTTGTGAAGGACGAGACTGAGTGTATTCCTCAGGTTCAGCTTTATTCACAATGACATTCTCCAACATTCAAAAGCAGAAAAAAGAGGATGAATCTTCTCACATCTGTCCTTTTATACCAGGACATCAAACATACAGTCACATGGTACTTAATCCCAGTCACAATGTAACTTCCCCCGATCTTAACACCATCCACCTCCTAGTCTCCGGTGGTCAGGAAATCTCTCAAGGCCATCTCCTTGAAACAAAAGGCCAGATCTCACACCCTCCCGTTACCTCTGGAAGGCTCAGTCCCTTTGTTCCCCTGAAATGTGAAGTATACAATAAGCATACAGTGATATATCTGTGGAGCAACTGAAACCAACATATGTGCATATATGTGTGCCACAATATGTATATTAGCTGCTCTTGCCTTTTTTTTTTTCTTGCCTTCTGATTGTTGCTCTGAGTGTTGCTAGCCCTGTGCTGTTGCAATCCTGGAATTTCCCCATTGTGGAACTAATAAAGGCTTATCTTATCTTGTGGAGAATGGTGAAGGACGAGGCTGAGTTTATTTCTCAAGTCGGTTTTATTCACATTCTCCAACATCTTCCAAACACAGAAAAGAGAGTGAATCTCCCCACATCTGTCCCTTTTAAATCCAGGACATCAAACATACAGTCACATGGTACTTAATCCCAGTCACAATGTAACTTCCCCCCTGTAGCTCATGTATTTTTACCTACATATGTTTAAGCACTATGGGATGCTTGAGATTGCATGTGTAGATTGACCTCACGTCTTAGATGGGACAATATGTCTGGACCGCCTGTGGATGACAACAAGAAGACGGAGGTACGGCGATAAGGAGCTGAAAGGACTTCCTGACCTCCTGGGGCCCAGGCGGAGGACTGAAGGGCGCGGGGGGAGAGTTATTGTCAATAGGGGGGTTGACTGTGATATGTGATTCTTCCTTTGTCCCTGTGTATATAAAAGAGAAGGTTTTGACTCAGCTCTCTCTCTTCTGTTCTTGAGAGATAGCTGGGGATGTGAACACGACATTAAAACCTGAACTGAGAAATGATTCAGTCTCGTTATTTCACGCTCCCCACATTGGTGACCAGAGACGTTTGAGAATGCCGGGAAGTGATTCCCGCGATCCAGACTCGTCGGAGTCTGCCCGAGCGAGCGCCGTCTCCGTTAAACTGCCAGAATTCTGGCAGGACAACCCGGACTCGTGGTTCCTCCAGGCTGAGGCACAGTTTGCGCTCGCAGGAATAACGGTGGATGACACTAAGTTTTACCACGTCATCGCAAGACTCGACAACCGCACAGCTCGATGCATGCGGAGCCTGGTACAGCAGCCACCCGCTAACAACAAATACGGCGAGTTGAAGGCTGCCCTCACCGAGTGTTTCACGCCCTCAGCCAAAGAGAGGGCTAGGAGGCTCCTGGCTATGCACGGCCAGGGAGGGCGCAGGCCAATCGCCCTGATGGAAGACATGCTGCAGCTGAGGGACTTGGACAACGATAACTTCCTATTTCAGCACATCTTCCTAAGCAACCTCCCGGCACACATGAGAGGGACCCTCTCCGGCATGCCTTGTGTGACCCAGCGGGACTTCCGTGCGATGGTCCGAGAGGCGCAGCGACTCCTCGACTCCTGCGGCGAGCAGACAGCCACAGCGGCAGCGACAGACCTAGGTGCGGCGACCCGAGGCAACGAAGAGCCAGAGACAGCAGAGCCAGCCCCACCATCAATGGCAGCGACGCAGCCCCGGCGCAGCGGAGGAGATGGCCTCTGTTATTATCACTGGTGTTTCGCAGAGAAGGCACACAGGTGTGTGCCACCGTGCAGCTACAAGAGCTCGGGAAACTCCAGAAACCGGGATTCGTTAGCAGCTTCGGCTCTCAGTGAAAGAAATAAGCTGCTGTACATCACAGATGCGAGCTCCGGGCGGCACTTCCTCGTAGACACCGGAGCCCAAGTGAGTTTCATCACCCCGACCTACGCTGACCGGTTGGCGGGCCCCCGTGGTGACGGGGCAACAGCAGCAAACGGCTCGAGCATCAACACCTATGGAGAAAGGACTTTGCTTCTGTCCTTGAACGGCCGCACTTATGAATGGACTTTTATCATAGCGGCGGTGAGCTTCAACATGTTAGGTGCCAATTTTCTGTGCTCACATGGTTTGTTAGTTGATCTTGCCAACAGACGATTAGTTAATGCACTATCTTTCTATTCTATCCCTTGTGCAGCTCGAGTCTCCCCACCACTGGTGCAGACCAACGTCGCCACAGCAGGCGGTAAGTTTAACACACTCCTCACCCAATTTCCAGCGCTCACGGTTCCTACTTTTTCAGCAACAGGTGCGAAACACGGGGTGGAGCATTTTATCACTACTGTGGGCCCCCCCGTCTTCGCGAAAGCTTGGCGTTTGGATGCCGCTAAGCTCTCCATTGTGCGCGAGGAGTTCGCCAGCCTGGAGAGGCTGGGCATTATTCGTCGCTCGAAGAGCCCCTGGGCTTCGCCGCTGCATATGGTCCCTAAAGCTGACGGCTCCTGGAGACCTTGTGGTGATTACCACAGACTAAACAACGCCACAGCGCATGACCGCTACCCCATCCCGCACATTCAGGACTTTTCAGTGCATCTAGCGGGGGCGCGCATTTTTTCTAAAATAGACCTGGTTTGCAGCTACCATCAGGTTCCAGTCCGCCCTGAGGACATTCCTAAAACAGCGGTAATAACCCCTTTTGGACTTTTTGAGTTTTTGCGTATGCCATTTGGTCTGAAAGGCGCCGCACAAACATTCCAACGTATGATGGATGCCGTGTTACGCGATCTCCCTTTTGTGTTCGTCTACCTCGACGACATTTTAGTCGCCAGTACTTCAGAAGAGGAACACGAAAAACACCTCACTGCGGTTTTTCGGAGGTTGGGAGAGCACGGGTTAATAATTAATCCAGCCAAGTGCCAGTTTGGCGTGGCGCAGATCGATTTTTTGGGACACCGCGTCTCCCCAGAAGGGGCGATCCCGCTACCAGATAAGGTGCACGCAGTGGCAGATTTTCCTGACCACAAACGGTCAAATCATTGCAGGAGTTTTTAGGAATGGTAAATTTTTATAACCGTTGCCTACCCCACGCAGCGCAGCTCATGCAACCATTATAAGCCGCGCTCAAAAAACAAAAACCCTCCAATCCTATCGAGTGGTCCCCGGAGCGGGAGCGCGCATTCGCGGAGGTAAAAAAAAGCCCTGGCTGACGCCACGCTTCTAGCTCATCCTGACCCATTGGCCCGCATAGCGCTCACCACCGACGCATCAGATTTGGCCATAGGGGCGGTCGTGGAACAGCAGGTTGCCGGGGTTTGGCAGCCGCTGGCATTTTTCAGCAGATCCTTGAACGAAGCTGAGCGGAAATACAGCACGTTTGACAGGGAGCTGTTAGCGCTCCATTTGGCCATCCGCCATTTCCAGTTTTGGCTGGAAGGTCGGCGTTTCACCGCTTTTGTCGACCATAAGCCGCTCACTTTTGCGATGTCCAAAATTTCAGAACCTTGGTCGGGCCGGCAACAGAGGCAACTGGCCGCAATTTCAGAGTTTACCACTGATATTCAACACGTAGCGGGTAAACTCAACGTAGTGGCAGACTGCCTCTCTCGCGCGGTCACAGCACCGGTGCGCGCGGAGGCAGATTATACTACCGCAGCCGCAAGGCAAAATAGCAGCGCGGAAGCGCACGCGGCCCCAGTTCACGTGGGAATAGATTACGCAGCCATGGCAGCGGAACAGGGTAGCGATGCGGACATGCGCGCGCTCCTGTCTGGACCAACAGGGTTAAGGCTGGAGAGCAGGTGTTTGCAAACCGGTATGCCCCCCCTAATCTGCGATGTATCGACTGGGCGACCGCGCCCGGTAGTCCCAGCCACGTGGCGCCGCCGCGTTTTTGACTCGGTTCACTCCCTGGCGCACCCAGGAGTGCGCGCTTCTGTGAAAATGGTAGCGGAGAAGTTTGTTTGGCCGAGCCTGCGCAAGCACGTGAAAGAGTGGGCACGAACCTGCATGGCTTGCCAGTGGGCCAAAATTCACATACACACACAAGCTCCCTTAGAACCGTTCCACATTCCGGCGAAGAGATTCGATCACGTGCATGTCGACCTCGTGGGCCCCCTACCGTCGTCGCAGGGGTTCACACATCTTTTGACAATGGTGGATCGAACCACACGTTGGCCAGAAGTGGTCCCCCTGGCATCGACCACAGCTGCAGAGGTGGCTCGCGTTTTTTTGATGGCCTGGGTAGCATGTTTCGGGGTTCCGTCGGATATTATGTCCGACAGAGGGCCTCAATTTGTCTCTGAGCTCTGGTCAGCAATGGCCAGCAGCTTAGGACCGAAAATTCATCGCACTACCGCCTATCACCCCCAGGCTAATGGTTTATGCGAGCGTTTTCATAGGTCTTTGAAGGCAGCCCTCAGAGCGTCGCTTACGGATGCAGATTGGGTAAACAACCTACCATGGGTTTTATTGGGGTTGCACTCTGCGCCCAAAGAGGATTTATATGCCTCCCCAGCCGAGTTAGTTTTTGCACAACCTCTCAGGCTGCCCGGTGAATTCCTACCAGAGCATCAGGAGCCGGGGCGCCCCCCGGCTCTGGGGCCACTGATTGGCACGGGAGCAGACATGCTCCCGGATCCCGTTCATCACACTTTTCCGCGCGTTTTTGTTCCCAAAGCTTTGAAAAATGCCGAGTTCGTTTTTGTCAGGCACGAGGCTCTGAGACCGACCCTCCGCCCGCCATATGATGGTCCGTATAGGGTGCTGAAATCAGGTGATAAGCATTTTGTGCTAGATTTAGGAGACAGAAAAGAGACAGTTAGTATTGACAGACTAAAGCCTGCTTTTGTGATGAACGACGAGTCTGTACCAGTGGCAAAGGCACCTCGACGAGGCAGACTCCCCAGGGAACATGTCCCTGAGCTCCCGCAGGGATCAAATAACCACTCTCTTCCTCAGTCTGCAGATTCTTTGCAGGACGGCGCCGCAGGGACGGCGAGACCTGCTTACAGCAGATTCGGAAGACGTTTGAAGCCCAGACGGCGTACAGACTGAATTTTAATGTGATCATGTGGTATAGACTATGCTACTGAGGTTATCACTGATTTTCGGTGTGATCATGTGGTATAGACTATGCTATTGAGGTTATCATGTTTTATTAACTCATATATTGTCTATTCTTCGACGTTTGGGGGGGTTATGTAGCTCATGTATTTTTACCTACATATGTATAAGCACTATGGGATGCTTGAGATTGCATGTGTGGATTGACCTCACGTCTTAGATGGGACAATATGTCTGGACCGCCTGTGGATGACAACAAGAAGACGGAGGTACGGCAATAAGGAGCTGAAAGGACTTCCTGACCTCCTGGGGCCCAGGCGGAGGACTGAAGGGCGCGGGGGGAGAGTTATTGTCAATAGGGGGGTTGACTGTGATATGTGATTCTTCCTTTGTCCCTGTGTATATAAAAGAGAAGGTTTTGACTCGGCTCTCTCTCTTCTGTTCTTGAGAGATAGCTGGGGATGTGAACACGACATTAAAACCTGAACTGAGAAATGATTCAGTCTCGTTATTTCACGCTCCCCACACCCACGATCTTAACTCACTCCACCTCCCAATCTCTGGCCGCTGGGAGAAATCCCCCAAGGCTATCTCTTTGCATGCCAAAGACTAAACTTTCACACCCTCGTGTTATCTCCAGAACGGCTCAGTCCTTTGTTCCGTCTCAGATGTGAAGCCTAAGGTGGTATACGTATGAATCATACAATCATATATATGTGCCACAATCTTATCTTAATTGGCAGGACCTTCAATTTAGGTTAGTCACTTTAAAGGAATTAAACATTCATGGTCTTAGTTTACACGTTTTATTAACTCAAGTTCTTTATAGAAATGTTTAACTTTTGTAATTTGTCAAGAACATATCGATTTATAAAACGGGAAAAACAATGCATCCCAAGGTATGTTTACAGTGCAATACTTAAATCTTTCCAGCAGATGGTGTAATGTCTGCCCATTTCAACAGTTTACATCACTGCCAACAAATTTACCATTTTTTCCTACCCAAAAGCTGCTGTTTTAGCATTGAATATTTAATCACACAGGGTTAAAGTTAGAAAGTTAGATGAGCTAGCGGCTATCTCCCGTTATGATAGCACATACCGGGAGTGCTCTCTCCTTTTGTTTACTGAGACGTGGCTAACTGAACTAGCAGCAGATGCTAACATTGAGCTGGAGGGTTTTCGCATGATACGAGCTGACCGAACACCAGACAGTGGCAAGGCTAGGGGCGGTGGAGTGATAATGTATGTTAACAACAACTGGTGCAGACCGGGACATATCACTGTTAAACAACGACACTGCAGCAAAGACATTGAGTTGCTAGCTGTTAGCATGAGGCCTACATATCTCCCGAGAGAACACTCACACGTGATCTGCATTGTTGTTTATGCAAATCCGACGGCGAACGCTGGGACAGCACGTGACGTCATCCATTCAGTAACCAGCAGGCTGCAGACAGAACACCCAGATGCTCTTCTCCTCATCTCAGGCGATTTCAACCATGTTTCACTGTCTCCCATTCTACCCACGTTCACCCAGTATGTCACATGCCACACTAGAGACAATAAAACACTGGATTTATTCTACGCAAACACTAAGGAGGCGTACACCTCATCACAACTCCCCCCACTCGGGAGATCGGATCACAACTTGGTTCATCTCCGGCCGGTGTACAAACCCCTAGTGCACAGACAACCTCCGGCCATGCACACTGTGGAGTTATGGTCTGAGGAGACAATGGACACCCTAAAGGGCTGTTTTGAAGCCACCGCCTGGAAGCAGCTCTGCGATCCACATGGTGAGGACATCGATGGCCTCATTCACACCTTCACGGGCTACCTCAGCTTCTGTGTGGACAAATCCGTTCCCACCAAGACCATACGGCGTCACTCAAACAACAAACCCTGGATCAACCCTGAGATAAAAACACTTCTGAGAGAGAAGAAGAGGATCTTCAGGTCAGGGAACAGGGAGATGCTGAAGTCCGTACAGAGGGAGCTGAGGAGAAAGATCAGAGAAGGCAAGGACAGCTTCAGGAAGAAGATGGAGGACAAGCTGCAACAGAGCGACATCAGCGGGGTCTGGAGAAACCTCAAAACCATCTCGGGGCTCCAGAATACCTCCCCCCAGGCCACAGGGGGCAGGGAGTGGGCGAACAACCTGAATCTGTTTTTCAATAGATTTGACCAACCGCCCTCCCCCCTGACTGCACAACAACCACTGCTGCCTCTAAAGAAATCAAGTCCTGCTGCCCACTCCCCACTCCACCAACACCCCCCCACTCCCAACACACAGCCCCCCATCCTGACCCTGACCAGGACCCAGGTGAGGACGGAGCTGAGGAAGATCAAGGCGAGGAAGGCGCCGGGACCGGACGGCATCAGCGCAAAGCTCCTCAAGTCCTGTGCAGACCAGCTGTGTGGGATTGTGACGTATATCTTCAACATGAGCCTGAAACTGGGGAGGGTACCACAGCTGTGGAAAACATCTTGTGTGGTACCTGTACCAAAAACTTCCCACCCCAAAGACCTGAACAGCTACAGACCGGTGGCCTTGACGTCCCACTTGATGAAGACCCTGGAGAAACTGCTCCTTGCTCACCTCCGCCCCCTGGTGGAACCAGCGATGGATCCACTCCAGTTCGCCTACCAGCATGGCATTGGGGTGGAGGATGCGGTGATCTTCCTCCTTCACCGTTCTCTGTCCCACCTGGAGAAGCCCGGGAATATGGTGAGGATCATGTTCTTTGACTTCTCCAGTGCTTTCAACACCATCCAACCGATGATCCTGAAGGACAAGCTGCTGCGCGCAGGGGTGGACCAGCACCTGTCATCATGGATCCTGGACTACCTCACGAACCGGCCTCAGTTTGTGAGAACCCGGGACTGTGTGTCCGACACGATCATCAGTAGCACGGGGGCCCCCCAGGGAACGGTGCTGGCTCCCTTCCTGTTCACTCTTTATACTGCGAACTTCTCACACAACACAACACACTGCCATCTACAGAAGTTCTCTGATGACTCTGCGATCGTTGGCCTCATCTCCAATGGAGATGAAGCTGAGTACAGAGGGCTTATCCAGGACTTCGTGGACTGGTGCCATCGGAACTGCCTCCAGATCAACGCGAGGAAAACTAAGGAGCTGGTGGTGGACTGCCGCAGGCATGGGCAGCCCCTCACAGTACCAGTAAATATACAGGGAACAGACATCGAGATGGTGACATCCTATAAGTACCTGGGTATTCATCTGAACAATAAACTAGACTGGTCACACAATACTGATGCACTCTACAAGAAGGGACAGCGCAGGCTGTTCCTGCTGAGGAGACTCAGGTCTTTTGGTGTACAAGGGGCGCTGCTGAAGTCATTCTATGACACGGTGGTGGCATCAGCCATCACTTTTGGAGTGGTCTGCTGGGGCAGTGGCATTACTGCAGCCGATAGGAAGAGACTGAACAAACTGATTAAGAAAGCTAGCTCTGTCCTGGGGCAGCGCCTTGATCCGATGGAGGAGATAGGAGAGAGAAGGACGGTGGCTAAACTGTCATCTCTGCTGGAGTCCGAGTTCCACCCTATGCAGGACGTACTGAATGCACTGAGGAGCTCATTTAGCAGCAGACTACATCATCCCAGGTGCACAACCGAGAGGTTTCGTAGGTCCTTCCTACCAACGGCTGTCAGACTGTACAACCTAAGCAGGGCTGCTCGCAGAGATAGCAAAAAGACGTAACAAACTAATAGTTTTTTGAATGCAAAAGATGCAATAGACTTACACAATGGTCCCCTCCGGCATACAACTAGGAACATACCGGTCGCTATGGAGGGTGAGAATATGTATGGGCACATAATCATACCATGTAGGATAACTAAGTAGACGGTTATGCTGTTTCATTCCATCTAGCAACAATGCTCTGCACTGTGTGTGTTTATATATTTACATATTTATTCCATCTAGCAACAATGCTCTGCACTGTGTGTGTTTATATATTTGCATATTTATTCCATCTAGCTACAATGCTCAGCACTGGGTGTGTTTATATATTTATATATCTACATATTATTCCATCTAGCTACATTGCTCCGCACTGTGTGTGTTTATATACTTGCATATTTATTCCACCTAGCTGCAATGCTCCGTACTGTGGGTGTTTATATATTTACATATTTATTCCATCTAGCTACAATGCTCTGCACTGTGTTCATATATTCATATATTTATTCCATCCAGCTACAATGCTCTGCACTGTGTGTCTGTGTATATATATATATTTTATAGTAATACGTACATATGTTTATTAGCTGCTCTTGCTTGCTTGTTTTTTTTCTTGCCTTCTGATTGTTGCTCTGAGTGTTGCTATCCCTGTGCTGTTGCAATCCTGGAATTTCCCCGTTGTGGGACTAATAAAGGCTTATCTTATCTTATCTTATCTTACCAGAGCCCCCCATTAAAGTTGAGGCCTTTGATGCAATTCAGCCCACTTGAGAACCTTCCGTCGGCCTATGATGACCATGGAAGAGAATTCTAAACGTCTACTCTGCTGGAACAGCACCGCCTGTGGCTGAACAGGCCGATGCGCGAATGACAGTCCCTGTCACACAGGTCACACTTGTGGGTGGTCTCCGTGCTGTTCTACAACATTTGCTATTTCAGTTAGTTTGCCCTTTGCTCAGTTTGAACTGCCATGGAAAGAAAGCCAAACATACGCATGTGTAATCCACATTATTCCTGGTGGTGCCGCTGTCGGAACGATTATGGAAGGAGCTTCCGGTTTCGGCTGATGTAGCGTTAAATCAGTAAGAGTGGAATAGCAGGGGGCATTTAAGTGTTTTTCAAATTCATTTTAATGTATAGTCCACGTTTTGCACTCAAGTGGCAGCTAATTTCAGCACTTGTAGTTTTGCATAGTTCTGGTACTTGCCGTTGTGGTGTGAGGCTCGTCAGGTAGTACAGCTCAGTCTGTGGCTTCAAGTAAATCATGCACTGAAAACTAAAGGATTGTCCGTGTGATCAGTGGTACACAGGAGCAGCAGGTATGTTTTCACTTGCGACAGATCTGACGTTTTACCCCAAATTTAGAACACCCAAGCTCAGTATTGTAGTCCTTTGTGGCTCTGACTAGACTACTACGTCTGCTCAGAGGTAAATTTGATTATGCCCAACATTTTAAAATGCAACCCACTTTATTGCAGTGGAGACAAGAGATTTCTCAAGAGCTTTTGTTTACAGCATTCGCATCTTCGTGGTGCTAAGAAATGGAGCCGCTGTCTGCGAGGCCTCTTAAGGTCATATTCTCACCCCTTGATAGTCGTGGTATGATTACAATACTGTTTGAGGCACAAAAGGCCATGTTTCCACATTTCTGATGCCAAAGTCTTTTATAAAAAAAAAAAAAAAAAAAAAAAGTCCCATTTCAGTGACTACCAGCTGTTGCTACCATAATTCAGGAAAGACACCATGGGCCTAGGAAAAAAGAACAGACTAAAGTCTAGCTCAAAAAGTTTATTCAGATTAACAAATCAGAAACTCACTTTGTTCAAATATCACAAGGTGTGCTTACTGTGAAGACCACAACCCAATAACCAAAACTTCAACATCCAAGAACTTTTGCCATCTTAAAGTGGGCAAATCAGAGGTAAAATTATACTATTGACAGCTGGAAGAGAATGCAAGTTTAACTGCCGCAAGAATTTTGCCCCTTTGGTCCTGGCGTTTAGCTCTTGCCCCCCAGAGTGTGCTTGTCAAACAGGTACTCTGCCATCTTGTTGTTGTGGGCATCCATGCGAGTCAGGTTGCTGATGTAGTCACCCAGCTTCTTCATGGCCTCCACCTGCTCATTCAAGTAGTGGCTCTCCAGAAAGTCACACAGCTGATGAAGGAAAATAAAAAGCATTAGGTGATTTGGTTAAGATTAAATAAAGTAAACCCAGAACCCGCTTCCCTGCTAAATAAAGCTTACATGGGGGTCAACATGTTCAGATGCCAGCTTGTGCAGGTCCAGCAGAGCCTGGTTGACGGTCTTCTCCAGCTGCAGGGCGGCCTCCATGGCCTCCAGCCCGCTGCCCCACTCATCACGCTCGGGTTTCTGCAAGAAGAAACGTTTATTTACAGTAGACCGAACACTGCAATTTAAGGCTCGTGTTCACCTCCGCTCCCAGCCGTGCACCAACCTTGACATCATTGAGGAAGATGCGTCCCCCCCTCTTGTTCTGGAAGGCCATCAGCTTCTGGGCGTGCTCCCGCTCCTCGTCGCTGTTCTCCCTGAAGAAGTGGGAGAAGCCTGGGAGGGCCACATCATCGCGGTCAAAGTAGAAGGCCTGCGGAGACGATAAGGGTGGTCATTAGGACACTGCACCCGTCATTTGCCACAAAATTGTTGCGAAAAAACAGTGGTTATAAGCAGTCAGGCGTGTGAGTCACGATCCATTAGGTGTAGTCAGAAGTGACCAGAACGGTAAAGAAAAGGCAAACCAAGCATGACGAAGCATTTTTTTTTTTCTTGCTCCCAGTGAAAGCGGGCGGAGAAAACCAGACGCCCTGTTTTTCAGAGATAAAACCCTCATTTCCCCAACAGCCATTGCGGCATGAGATGGTTGGTGAACGCGGGTGTTGCCACATTAGTTTTAAAGACTGGTCTAAAAAGAACAACCTCAAAATAAAAAAGCGAGTGACAACCTTGTCCAAGTGGCGTGCAAATAAAGTTGTCAAATTCAAAGCAGTTGCTGTGATTTGAAGTCGAACGCCATGATTAAATAAAGCAGAATGTAAGACCACCTAGTCAAGCACTAATACACAAGAACTCAGCACTAACAGCAGCGTTCCTTACCATGGAGGTGTAGGTGTAGGAGGCGAACAGCTCCATGTTCACCATTCGGTTGATGGCGGCCTCGCAGTCGCGGTGGTAGTTCTGACGCACTCTGGACTCCATTTTGGCTGGCGTTTCTTTGTGCTTTTATAACAAAACGATACAAAACTAGAGCTCTAAAGTGCCTTTTTTTTCTCTCTCCCAGTAGTGTTCAAGTAAACAGGTTCTTTCGCGTCTGAAAATGTGGAATAACTGAAATAAGATAACGGGACGAAGCGAAGAAGTTCCGTTCAAACACTGTTGAAGCAAGAACTCCTGAAAGTCTCTTCCCTGGTCTAAAATGGCAGACGAAAGGCTCCTTGTATTTATGCGCCTACTGAAGCCCTCGTGACTGACGTTACGTACATTTGGACCAATCACAGAGCTCAAGTGGTAGACAGTGACGTAAGAGATGAGGTTGCATCTTTTTGGTAAATCGATCATGCTGCTATCTTTTTATATGCGAGGACAGACACATGCCATGACGAAGCACTTTTCCACAATATTTCAAGTTGAATTGCATTTTAACAAAATACTGAACAAAGCGAGCAGGGTTGAATGTTAAGCAATGTATGTTTCTACATGTTTATGTGAAAATATATGGAGGATGAAAACCGCCTTTTAATGAAATACACCAACACAGCAAAAAATTATAATTATGATATTATTTACACAGAGTAATCCAGTTTTTCCACTACTGACAATTTTCAGTTTATTGTATGACAATATGGTTTAACTCGTGTTCAATTCTTGGCAGGGACTATAAACTACAGGTGCATCTCATTCTCAGTAAATTAAAATGTCATCATAAAGTTCATTTATCTCAGTTATTCAGATAAAAAAAATGAAATTCATATGGATTCACCACACACAGTGTGATATATTTCGTGTTTGTTTCTTTTAATTTTGATGGTTATGGCTCATGAAAACTCCAAATTCAGTTTCTCAATAAATTACAATATTACATATTTTTTTTAAATTGATTTTTAATAGAAATGTTGGCAGACTGAAAAGTATGTCTATGGACAGACTCAATACTTGGTCGGGGCACCTATTGCATGACTTACTGCATCAATGCGGCGTGGCATGAAGGTGATCAGCCTGTGGTACTGCTGAGGTGTTGTGGAGGCCCAGGTTACTTTGATAGCGGCCTTCAGCTCATCTGCATTGTTGGCTCTGGTGTCTCTCATCTTCCTCTTGACAATACTCCATAGATTCTCTATGGGGTTTAGGTCAGGTGAGTTTGCTGACCAGTCAAGCTCAGTGATACCATGGTCATTAAACCAGGTTTTGGCACTTTTGGCAGTGTAGCCAGGTGCCAAGTCCTGCTGGAAAGTGACATCAGCATCTCCATAAAGCTTGTCAACAGAGGGAAGCATGAAGTGCTCTAAAATTTCCTGGGAGATTGCTCCGCTGACTTTGGACTTGATAAAACACAGTGGACCAACACCAGCAGATGACTTGGTGCCCCAAATCAGGTGCCAAGACCTGTCATTTGAAAATCAAGGTCCCAGAGGGGAAGAGAGGAGGCACACAATCCAAGTTGCTTGAGGTCCAGTGTGAAGTTTCCACAGTCACTGATGATTTGCAAGCCATCCATCCATCCATCCATCCATCTATCCATCTTCTTCAAGCCATAACTATCAAAATTAAAAGAAACACTCGAAATATATCACTCTGTGTATAATAAATCTATATAATAAAGGGATTTCATTCTTTTGAATTTAATTACTGAAATAAATCAGCTTTCTGATGGCATACTAATTTATTGAGATGCACCTGTACTTCACATGACACCATATGACACCTAAAAACTGCTGATAGTGTTTTCAGCCAATGTGTTTTTTATAGCATTACTCAATACCACAGCATTGTTGCAACACAATACTAAGGCTAAAAGCTGGGGAGTTCTACCAGCACTAAGAAAATCTAAAAAACAATATGTACAGTGGTGTGAGAAAGTGTTTTCCCCCTTCCTGATTGCTTATTTTTTTGTATAGTTTGTCACACTTAAATGTTTCAGATTTTCAAACAAATTTAAATATTGTCATGAGCCGAGCCGGCTTGGTTTTCCCCGGCTCTGCCCTGATCACTTTGTGGGTTTTGGCTTTACTGTTTATGTACATTTTGTGTATTCTTTCCATTATTTTAGCCACTGCCTGATCGGCAGCTGTTAGTCAGCCTCTGATCTTTTTCCCATGCTGCTGACAGTCTGTCGGTCCTACCATGCCCCCTCGCTCTCCATGATTCCACCATCTGTCCCAGCCCCGGTAATCATCTTTCCGTCACCTCAGGTGTTCCCAATTTGTGTGACCAGCAGCGTTTGGATTTAAGCAGCTCTTCACTAGACAAACACAGCTGGGTCATTGAACGAGTCACTCTTGCTCTTCACAGGGTGATCGTCGTGTCTGGAAGGAGTATTATTTTCGCTCGCCTGGAGAACTGGACTTTTGGGACTACTCCAACTTGTGAGTAAACTGTTAGCGATTCTTTTGTGGTTGCCGCTACGCTGTACCAGAAGCGTTCCTTCCCCAGTAGTATCCCGCTTCGCTTCTGGCAGCGTTTCCTCTCTGCAGCACAATTGCTACGCTCAGGCTGTGCCCAGTTTACGTTCCCCCCAAGTTTGTTGAGCTACCCACTGTCTTCCCTGCTCTCCCAAGCGCAGTCATATTGTTTCACATTTCACTTGTTCGTCTGTTCCTGTTGCACTGGTTGTCAATGAATGTGTGTGTGGTGAAACCCTGTGTTTAAATCCTTTCATCCTTCCTCGCCTCCGTGCGCAATGGAAAAAGCACACGGGGGGTTTATGACAAATATTAGACAAAGATAACACAAATAAACACAACATTCAGTTTTTAAATGAAGGTGTTTACTATTAAGGGTAAAAAAAAAAAAAAAATCCAAACCTACATGGCCTTGTGTGAAAAAGTGATTGCCCCTAAACCTAATAACTGGTTGGGCCACCCTTAGCAGCAACAACTGCAATCAAGCGTTTGTGATAATTGGCAATGAGTCTTTTACAGCGCTGTTGAGGAATTTTGGCCCACTCATCTTTGCAGAATTGTTGTAATTCAGCCACATTGGAGGGTTTTCAAGCATGAACCGCCTTTTTAAGATCATGCCACAGCATCTCAATTGGATTCAGGTCAGGACTTTGACTAGGCCATCCCAAATTCTTCATTTTGTTTTTCTTAAGCCATTCAGAGGTGGACTTGCTGGTGAGTTTTGGATCATTGTCCTGCTGCAGAACCCAAGTGTGCTTCAGCTTGAGGTCACAAACAGATGGCCGGACATTCTCCTTCAGGATTTTTTGGTAGACAGTAGAATTCATGGTTCCATTTACCACAGCAAGTCTTCCAGGTCCTGAAGCAGCAAAACAGCCCCAGACCATCACACTATCGCTGTGGGCTATATTAATCATATATTCCATAACCTACATATGTTGAAGCATGTGGAAATGTTTGGTAATTACATATGTAAAGCAACTTCACACCTCTGAAAGGACAAAGGCTCTCAACCGCCAAGTGAAGAACAAAGACGTTCCCAGACACTGCGGTGGAGACCGGAGGAGCTACTCTCACCCCCTAGGGCGAGGAGAGGAAATACCAAGACAATGGGGGGATTAAGATAATGAGGGATGTCAGCCTTTGTTATGCATGTCTTTTGTTATGTGCAAGTATAAAGTCAGTGAGCCGGAGATATTCGGTCTCTTTTCCTTCTGCTACCTCTGCACTAGATGAGACTTGCTAGGAGAGCTGATAATTAAACTTTGGTTTATATATCAAATCGCCTCATCATTTCAAGCTCTTCTACACTGGTGACCCCTGACGCGAGTATGGTCCTGAGGCATACCCCCGCAATCGACTCATCCGTGGCGACCCAGGCAGACGCCAGCGACCACGCAGACGGGGGAACAGATGGACGACTGTCCCCCCCGGCAGAAGGGATCGAGAGGGCTCAACCGAGCACCAGCACCGCTGTGAGAGCCGAAGCAAGGCACTCTCACCCTGCGGACACAGCAGTGATGGTATACACGAATGCCGTCGCTGTCCAGCTGCCAGACTTCTGGCAAGAAGACCCCGCCTCATGGTTTCAGCAAGCTGAAGCCCAGTTTACACTGGCGGGCATCACGGCTGACGATACCAAATTCTACCATATCGTCTCCAAACTCGACGCCGCCACTTCAAAGTGTGTGCGGAGCATGATCCGCCGGCCACCGGCCCAAGACAAATATGAAACGCTTAAAGCAACCATCGTGGCGAATTACGTCCCCTCAGCTGAAGAGAGAGCCGAGAAGATCCTGGCGGTCTACGGCCACAGAGGGTGCAAACCTAAAGCCCTCATGGAGGATTTGCTACAGCTTAAAGAAGAGGACAATGACAACTTCCTCTTCCAATTCATATTCCTCAGCACGCTGCCGCCACACATGAGAGGGACGCTCGCCAACAGGAGATGCAACAACCACCAAGACTTCCGCGTGCTGGCCAATGAAGCTCATCGGCTCGTCAACGCCTGCAGGGAGCTGACACCCACAGCAGCATCCGCAGACCTCAACGCTGATGCCCGGAACCACGAAGAGCCACAACCCACTGAGCAGATCCAGCCCGCGGTGACAGCGACACGGCCAAAATGTAACAGACAGAGCGACGTCTGTTATTATCACCACCGTTTCGCCGAGAAGGCCCGCAAATGCGTTCCCCCCTGCAAATTTACGGTTTCGGGAAAACGCCAAAGCCGAGAGCCGTTAACGGCAGCGGTTCTCGGCGAGAAGAATAAGCTGTTGTATGTGACAGATGGACACACCGGCAAGCAGTTCCTCATCGACACAGGAGCTCAGCTGAGTTTCGTCATGCCCTCCCACGCAGATCGAGCCATGGGCACCCGGGGCAATGGAGCGGTGGCAGCCAACGGCTCTAACATCGACACTTTCGGCGAAAAGAGCCTGCCCCTCCACATCCACGGCTGCAACTACGGATGGACATTTGTTGTAGCGGCGGTGAGCTTTAACTTGTTAGGCGCAGATTTTTTGTGTGCACATGGGTTATTAGTGGATCTAGCAAATAGGCGCTTGGTTAATGCACTGTCCTTTGCTTTCCATGCTCAGCTCGAGTTTCTCCACCACCTGTGCAGGCTAACGTCACCACGGCAGGAGGTAAGTTTGAGCAACTCCTCACCCAATTTCCAGCACTCACAATTCCCAAATTCTCAGCCACTGTGGCTAAACACGGGGTTGAACACTTTATTCCCACAACGGGCCCACCCGTATTTGCCAAAGCTCGCCGCTTAGACGCGGCCAAGCTCAACATAGCACGGGACGAGTTTACGACCCTTGAAAAATTGGGCATTGTTAGACGCTCGAAGAGCCCTTGGGCCTCACCACTTCACATGGTTCCGAAATCCGACGGTTCTTGGAGACCGTGCGGAGATTACCGCAGATTAAACAATGCTACAGCGCATGACCGCTACCCAATTCCTCACATTCAAGATTTTTCACTACATCTGGCGGGTGCGCGCATTTTTTCAAAAATAGACTTAGTCCGTGGTTATCATCAAGTCCCAGTCCGAGCGGAGGACATTCCTAAAACAGCTGTAATAACCCCTTTCGGCCTTTTTGAATTTCTGCGAATGCCTTTCGGCCTCAAAGGCGCTGCTCAAACTTTTCAACGAATGATAGACGCGGTCTTACGCGACCTTCCTTTTGTCTTCGTCTACCTCGACGACATGCTGGTAGCCAGCTCATCTGAGGAAGAACACGAGCAGCACCTCACTACGGTTTTTCAGAGACTAGAAGAGCACGGGCTAATAATCAGTCCAGCCAAATGCAAATTCGGCGTGTCACAAATTGATTTTTTAGGACACAAAGTCTCTCCGAAGGGGGCAGTTCCACTTCCAGACAAAGTTCACGCGATAAAAAGTTTCCCACGGCCACAGACGGTCAAATCGCTACAAGAATTTTTAGGAATGGTTGTACAACTGTTTCCTCCCCCACGCAGCTCAGCTCATGCAACCCCTATATGACGCGCTCAGAAAAAAGAAAGCTTCCAACGCGGTCGAATGGACCCCGGAGCGCGAACACGCCTTCGCGGAAGTAAAGAGCGCTCTAGCTAACGCCACATTGTTAGTTCACCCAGATCCCTCGGCCCGCATCGCGCTAACCACAGACGCTTCGGACCTGGCTATAGGAGCAGTTGTAGAACAACATGTCAGCGGGATCTGGCAACCTTTAGCATTCTTTAGCAAATCGCTAAACCAAACTGAGCGTAAATACAGCACTTTTGACAGGGAGCTGCTAGCGCTTCATTTATCCATCCGCCACTTCCAGTTCTGGTTAGAAGGGCGGAGTTTCACGGCTTTTGTAGACCATAAACCGCTCACCTTTGCTATGGCTAAAATTTCAGAACCATGGTCAGGTAGGCAACAAAGACAGCTGGCTGCGATTTCAGAGTTCACCACAGACATTCGACACGTGGCAGGCAAACTTAACGTGGTAGCAGACTGCCTCTCTCGCGCTGTGACATCACCAGAGCGCGAGGAGACAGATTATACTGCCTCAGCAGCAGAACTCTTCACTAACGCAGACACATACGCAGCACCTATCCATGCAGGGATAGATTATGTAGCCATGGCAGAGGAACAAAGCAGTGACGTGGATGTGCGCGCACTCCTGTCTGGACCAACAGGGTTAAGGCTGGAGAAAAAGGGTTTACGCGACGGCGTGCCCCCCCTAATATGCGATGTTTCAACCGGCCGACCTCGCCCGTTAGTACCAGCTACATGGCGTCGCCGTATTTTCGACGCAATTCACTCCCTCGCGCACCCAGGTGTGCGCGCCTCGGTTAAAATGGTCGCCGAAAAGTTTGTGTGGCCAGGCCTGTGCAAAAACGTAAAAGAATGGGCAAAAACTTGCATTTCTTGTCAGCGCGCCAAAATACACAGACACACAAAAGCCCCTCTGGAGCCTTTTCCAATCCCTGCTAGAAGGTTCGACCACGTTCATGTCGACCTCGTGGGGCCACTACCTTCCTCCCAAGGTTTCACACACCTGTTAACAATGATAGACCGCACCACACGCTGGCCAGAGGCAGTCCCTCTAGCGGCAACCACAGTGGAGGAAGTCGCTTGCGTCTTTTTGACAAACTGGGTAGCACGTTTCGGCGTCCCATCGGACATCACGTCCGATAGGGGGCCTCAATTTGTCTCAGAGCTTTGGTCAGCCATGTTCAGCAGCTTAGGGGCAACAATTCACCGCACCACTGCTTATCACCCTCAGGCTAATGGGTTATGCGAGCGTTTTCACAGGTCTTTAAAGGCTGCCCTCAGAGCCTCACTAACGGATACAAATTGGGTAAATAAACTTCCCTGGGTTTTATTGGGGTTGCGTGCTGCGCCTAAAGAGGATCTAGACGCCTCTCCGGCAGAATTAGTTTTTGCACAGCCTCTCAGGCTCCCAGGTGAATTTTTACCAGAGAACCCAGAGCCAGGGCATCTTCCAGTCCCAAGGTTTTTAGGCAGCAACGGACCTCGGGACCGGGATCTCTCCCCGGTCCAGCTCATCACTCCTTTCCACGGGTTTTTGTCCCTCAAGCTTTAAAAAACGCTGAGTTCGTTTTTGTTAGGCATGAAGCTTTAAAACCAACTTTCCGCCCAGCATACAATGGGCCATTCAGAGTGCTGGAACATGGTGATAAACACTTTGTGCTTGATTTTGAGGATAGAAAAGAAACAGTCAGCATTGACAGACTTAAACCTGCCTTCTTGTTGAAAGACGAGCCTGCACAGTTGGCGAGAGCACCTCGGCGGGGTAGACCCCCCAAGAGAAAAGACTCAGCCCCCCTGCAGGGAACAATTAACCACTCTCCTTCCCACGCTGCAGATTCCTCACAAGAAGGTCCCAGCAGGACGCCTAAACGAACCCACAGCAGTTTTGGGAGAAGATTAAAACCCAGACAGCACAGGGACTGATGCAAACTACTCCACAATTGTTCACTAATTGTGCTGCAACAGTTTAGGACTGACTTATGATTTTACTATGCTGTTATGATTACCACTGAACTCTCTTAGGGGCATGGCTGCTGGAAAGTTTCTTCTGTGGCAAGAGATGTAACACTTAGTATGTCATAGTAATTATCTTAGACTGTGAACCTTTCTATTGTTCTTTCTTAGTCGTTTGGGGGAGCTGTGGGCTATATTAATCATATATTCCATAACCTACATATGTTGAAGCATGTGGAAATGTTTGGTAATTACATATGTAAAGCAACTTCACACCTCTGAAAGGACAAAGGCTCTCAACCGCCAAGTGAAGAACAAAGACGTTCCCAGACACTGCGGTGGAGACCGGAGGAGCTACCCTCACCCCCTAGGGCGAGGAGAGGAAATACCAAGACAATGGGGGGATTAAGATAATGAGGGATGTCAGCCTTTGTTATGCATGTCTTTTGTTATGTGCAAGTATAAAGTCAGTGAGCCGGAGATATTCGGTCTCTTTTCCTTCTGCTACCTCTGCACTAGATGAGACTTGTTAGGAGAGCTGATAATTAAACTTTGGTTTATATATCAAATCGCCTCATCATTTCAAGCTCTTCTACAATCGCCACCATATTTTACTGGTGATATGATGTTCCTTTTCTGAAATGCTGTGTTACTTTTATGCCTGATGTAATGGAACACACACCTTCCAAAAAGCTCAACTTCTGTCTCGTCAGTCCACAAAGTATTTTCCCAAAAGTCTTGGGTGCTCATAAACATGTTTTCTGGCAAAATTGAGAGGAGCCTTTATGTTTTTTTTGCTCAGCAGTGGTTTTCGTCTTGGAACTCTGCCATGCAGGCCATTTTTGCCCAGTCTCTTTCTTATGGTGGAGTCATGAACACAGACCTTAACTGAAGCAAGTGAGGCCTGCAGTTCTTTAGATGTTGTTTTAGGGTCTTTTGTGACCTCTTGGATGAGTCGTCGCTGCGCTCTTGGGGTAATTTTGGTCGGCCGGCCACTCCTGCAAAGGTTCACCACTGTTCCATGTTTTCGCCATTTGTGTATAATGGCTCTCACTGTGGTTCACTGGAGTTCCAAAGCTTTAGAAATGGCTTTATTGTAGGACCTTGAGGGAGTCAGATTATTTAGCATCTCAGACAGAGACAGTAGTCAAGGACATAGGGGGTTGAATGCAGTGTAATGTAAATGCCATGCCGTGTGTTGAGAAATGCCATGAAACGTGTGAAGAGTGATTTGGGTAAAAGAAGAGAGCTTGCTGGAATGATTCATTCTGTTCTGTGCTTGAGAGATGTGAAGTGTGTAATAAACCGTCTGTCGTGAATCTGCCTCTTATTTCACACACTCCACATTATAACCTTTTCCAGACTAATAGATCTCAGTTACTTTCTCATTTGTTCCTGAATTTCTTTGGATGATGTCTAGCTTTTGAAGAACTTTTGGTCTTCATCACTTTGTCAAGCAGGTCCTATTTAAGTGATTTCTTGACTGAGAACAGGTGTGGCAGTAATCAGGCCTGGGTGTAGCTAGAGAAATTGAACTCAGCTTTCCAAAGATGTGATAAGCCACAGTTAATTTATGTTTTAAGGAAGGGGGGGGTTCCACTTTTTCACACGTTGCCATGTAGGTTTGGATTTTTTTTTACCCTTAATAATAAACACCTTGTAGAGGATGCCTTCACAAACGAGACTGAGTTTATTTCTCAGGTGAGGTTTATTCAGCGTTTACATCCTCTAACAAGAAGTGTATCTCAGCAAAAGAGAGAGAACAATCTTTTCTCACAGCTCTTATACCCCCAGAGACACAAAACCCCCAACATCAAATATCACACCTTCAACCCACAGTCCTTCAGTAAACACACATAGCCTCCAGGCGTCTCTATTGTCTCTTCCGCCTCGGGGGCTCCTGCTGGGACATTCTCTCTGGCCACTTCACACCTCCCAAAGTCTCTGCCGGGTCAGGTCCTTTTGGACGTTTGAAGTCTCCAGAGTATGCACCGTCATGCCCACTAAATACATGTGAGAGAAAATGCGTACCATACAAGCATGCCATATATGCGCCCTAAATGTGCGCCATATAACCCCCCCAAACGTCTAAATAAGGACAAGTTACACCTCAAATGCATAGAATCATGACATATCACACAGAACGAGAAAAAAATTGGCACAACAGATCATACATCCAACTGCCAGGGCTTCAACTTCCTGCCATATCTGCTGTGAGCAGGTCTCGCTCTGCCTGTGGCTGTCTCTTGCATCTGTGGATCAGAGTCATTAGCACATCGTTGTGAAAGCTTAGCAGAATGTCTCCCCGGTGGCCTGCCGCGGCGGGGGGCCCTGGCCAACTGTACCTGTTCATCAGCTAACACAAAAGCAGGTTTGAGTCTGTTAATGCAGACTAATTCCCTCCTGTCTCCCAAATCGAGCAAAAAATGCTTTTCCCCGGTTTCTAACACTCTGAACGGTCCATCATAAGGTGGTCTTAAACCTAACCTCTGTGCGTCGTGTCTAACAAAGACGAATTCTGCATTCTTTAAGGCTTTAGGCACAAAAACGCGTGGGAAACTGTGATGAACTGGGCTGGGGAGGGTGTTTGATCCCGCGTCGCTCTGCAGCAGCTGAGCGGGGGGGCGATCTGGTGCGAGGTTCTCAGGAAGGAATTCTCCCGGTAACCGGAGAGGTTGGGCGAAGACCAGTTCGGCCGGAGAGGCCTGCAAATCTTCTTTAGGTGCTGAACGCAACCCTAATAAAACCCATGGAAGCTTATCAACCCAATTTGTGTCCGTGAGAGCCGCTCTGAGGGCTGCTTTCAATGACCGGTGAAAGCGTTCGCACAAACCGTTGGCCTGGGGGTTATACGCAGTTGTGCGATGAATTTTCACTCCCAGGCTGAGTGCCATGGACGACCAGAGCTCGGAAACAAATTGGGGTCCTCTGTCAGACGTTATGTCTGACGGGACTCCAAAGCGCGCTACCCAAGCCGTTAAAAAAGCGCGCGCAACGTCTGCTGCTGTGGTTGACGCCAGGGGAATCGCCTCTGGCCAGCGCGTAGTGCGGTCCACCATAGTTAGAAGGTGTGTGAACCCCTGTGACAGCGGGAGGGGTCCCACCAAGTCGACATGCACGTGGTCGAAGCGTTTGGCTGGGATGTGAAAAGGTTCTAGAGGGGCCCGCGTGTGCTTGTGTACCTTTGCTCTTTGACACGCTGCGCAGGCTGCAGCCCATTCTTTGACCTGCTTACGCAGCCCCGGCCAAACAAACTTCTCTCCCACCATTTTGATCGAAGCGCGGATGCCTGGATGTGCCAGCGAATGTATTAAGTCAAAAACACGGTGATGCCACACAGCCGGGACCACGGGGCGGGGGCGCCCCGTGGAGATATCGCAGATTAGGGGGGGCATACCTCTTTGATGCACCCTGTGCTCCAGCCTTAGCCCTGTTGGCCCAGACTGGAGCGCACGCACATCCGCATTGTTACCCTGCTCGGCGGCCATGGCTGCATAATCTAACCCAACGCAGACCGGGGCTGTGAGCGCTTCCGCGCCGCAAGCCTGGCCCGAGTCTACAGCCGCCGAGTCTGCCCCCTGGGGGCCTGGCAGTGCAACTGCGCGCGAGAGACAATCTGCTACTACATTGTGTTTACCCGCCACGTGTTGAATGTCGGTGGTAAACTCCGAAATTGCAGCCAGCTGTCTCTGTTGTCGGCCCGACCAAGGCTCTGAAATTTTAGCCATTGCAAAAGTTAATGGTTTATGGTCTACAAACGCGGTGAAACGGCGCCCTTCCAACCAGAACTGGAAGTGGCGGATGGCCAGATGCAGGGCTAAAAGCTCCCTATCAAACGCGCTGTATTTACGCTCGTTATCGCGCAATGTTTTGCTGAAAAACGCAAGTGGTTGCTAGCTCCCTGCTACCAGTTGCTCGACAACCGCTCCCACTGCCACGTCGGAAGCGTCTGTGGTTAGCGCCATGCGAGCTGCTGGCACCGGGTGTGCCAATAACGCAGCGTTCGCGAGGGCCGATTTGACCTGTGAGAAAGCGTGCTCCCGGTCCGGGGACCACTCGACCTTAGCTGTAGGTTTTTGTTTCTTTAATGCCGCATACAATGGGTGCATGAGCCGTGCCGCGTTGGGGAGGAAGCGGTTATAAAAATTGACCATCCCCAAAAATTCTTGCAGTGCCTTAACTGTCTGCGGTTGTGGGAAATCCGTTATCGCACGCACTTTATCCGGCAGTGGGACCGCGCCCTCCGGAGACACGCGGTGTCCCAAAAAATCAAGGCCGCGCAGCACTGCATCCATCATGCGTTGGAAAGTCTGCGCGGCGCCTTTGAGGCCGAAAGGCATGCGCAAAAACTCGAAAAGTCCGAAAGGGGTTATAACTGCCGTTTTGGGTATGTCTTGCGCGCGGACTGGAACTTGGTGATAACCGCGCACCAAATCTATTTTGGAAAAGATGCGCGCCCCCGCCAAATGTGCCGAAAAATCCTGGATGTGCGGAATCGGGTAGCGGTCGTGTGCTGAAGCATTATTTAATCTGCGGAAATCACCGCAAGGGCGCCACGAGCCGTCAGCCTTGGGCACCATGTGCAGGGGTGACGACCAAGAGCTGTTCGAGCGTCTAACAATGCCCAGTTTTTCCAAGTTGGCAAATTCCTCGCGCGCGATGGCCAGTTTAGCTGGGTCCAAGCGCCGAGCTTTTGCAAAAACAGGGGGGCCAGAGGTAGTTATGAAATGCTCGACCCCGTGTTTGGCAACTGACGCTGAAAATGTTGGGACCGTGAGTGTTGGGAACTGGTTGAGTAATGCATGAAACTTACCACCCGCAGCTGTGACATTGGGATGTGCAGAAGGCAGGGCCACCCGAGCTGTGCAGGAGATAGAGTAGAAAGACAGTGCATTTACAATACGTCTATTAGCAAGATCAACTAACAAACTGTTTGAGCATAAAAAGTCAGCACCTAGCATGTTGTTGTTAACTGCAGCTACAACGAAGGTCCACTCGAAGGTGCGCCCGTGGAGGGACAGGAGGAGCGTCTTCTCCCCATAGGTTTTGATCATGGAGCCGTTTGCCGCTAACACCAGGGGTCCGCCGGCAGGCGTCAGCGTGTCCGCGTAGGCAGGCTTGACAAAACTTAGCTGGGAGCCTGTGTCCACCAGGAACTCTTTCCCTGAATTCGCGTCTGTCACGAAAAGCAGCTTGTTCTTCGTGCCGAGAGTCGCAGCTGCTACCGGCTCTCGGTCTTGGCGTTTCCCCTGGCGCTGGTACCAGCACGGTGGGACGCATCTGCGCGCTCTCTCGGCGAAGCGTCGATGGTAGGAACAGAGGGTGTTGTGAGCTCCGCTTCTCCTGGCCTCTGCCGCTGCTGACGTCAGTGGATCCGGTGCCGCAGCCTCTGGTCCCCCCTCATCTCGCGGGGGTGCGTTCAGCTCTGCCGCTGCCATCGTGGCTGCGTGCCGTCCATGGGCGTCGATGAGCCGCTGCGCCTCCTGGCCCAGCTCGTGGTAGTCCCGGTTGTTGAGTGGCTGCGAGCTGGCCAGGGTGACTTTCACTGCTGGTGGTAGCGTTCTGAGGAAGAGGTGGGCGAAGATAAAGCTGTCGTCATCCTCGCCCCTCAGGCTCATCATCTTCGCCATCAGATCTGCCGGCCTGTCTGCTTCCCCTTCTGTCAGCGCCAGGAGCTTCTCTGCTCGCTCCCCCAGCGAGGGAGTGAAGGCTCGAATGAGGGCAGCTTTCAGTGCGCCATACTTGTCGTCTTGGGGCGGGTGGTTGGTCAGGCTCTCCACCCGCTGCACTGTGAGGCTGTCCAGCTTCGCGACAACATGGTAGAACCTCGTTGCATCCGCTGAGATTCCCCGAAGGTGGAACTGCGCCTCCACAGTGGTAAACCAGGAGCGCGGGTTATGTTGCCAGAAATCGGGCAGCTGTAGGGTGGTAGCTGCGTTAACCCGGTTGGCTCCTGAAGAGTCCGGTGCGGAAAGCTCGCCGTCACCGGCCATGGTTTGTCGTAGGTCACCAGTGTAGAGGATGCCTTCACAAACGAGACTGAGTTTATTTCTCAGGTGAGGTTTATTCAGCGTTTACATCCTCTAACAAGAAGTGTATCTCAGCAAAAGAGAGAGAACAATCTTTTCTCACAGCTCTTATACCCCCAGAGACACAAAACCCCCAACATCAAATATCACACCTTCAACCCACAGTCCTTCAGTAAACACACATAGCCTCTGAGGCTCGTTGGCATCTCTATTGTCTCTTCCGCCTCGGGGGCTCCTGCTGGGACATTCTCTCTGGCCACTTCACACCTCCTGAAGTCTCTGCCGGGTCAGGTCCTTTTGGACGTTTGAAGTCTCCAGAGTATGCACCGTCATGCCCACTAAATACATGTGAGAGAAAATGTGTACCATACAAGCATGCCATATATGCGCCCTAAATGTGCGCCATAACCTTCATTTAAAAACTGCATTTTGTGTTTACTTGTGTTATCTTTGTCTAATATTTAAATTTGTTTGATGATCCAAAACATTTACATGTGACTAACATACAAAAAAATGACAAATCAAGAAGGGGGCAAATACTTTTTCACACCACTGTACATTGTAGAAGTCAACTTACATGGGGGGGGGGCGCTTATTGAAATATAGATCTAATATGAATAAACCAGTTTACATTTTCTGGTAAATGCCTGTTTTATGTATAGTGATGATTAAGTAAAAGTTCATTTAGATTTCAGAATACTGCCTAAATACCTGCCCTGTCCCCTACGCGGGATATTTGCTAGAAGGTGCCATGATAAAAAGGAATACTGAAACAATGTTGAACTGAAAGCTGGAAGAGGAATCTGAAACATCTGCTGAAAATAAATGACTCCCACATTTTCTAAAAAATACAACATACATCCCATAAAACTATAGACTTTCCTGTATAAAAGCTTCCGTTTCATTATAATAGATTTGTATCATTCTTTTTTGAATCAGTTAATTTTTTAAATCAATTAATGGTATAGGGAGAAATGTTGATATTAATGACTTTGGTGCCGGTCTGAAGGATTTTAACAACCTTCTCATCAAGTTGTGCTCACAGACAAGCATTTAGAAACAGATAGATGAAATAAAAAACATACTTAAAAAATAGGACTTAGTATCCAGAATGTAATTATGCCAGTATAAGGGATAAGGGCCTGTACTTATATAGCGCTTTTCTAGTCACAAAGACCACTTAAAGTGCTAGTAGGTACTGATGTATAGAGAGTATGGTGAGAGTGTGTGGCCCTTAGGGCTTGCCGTACCCGCCCTGGGTGTGACGTCAAGCAGGCTACGGCCAGACTGTATATAGTTGTGTGTCCTCTAATAAAGTCCAATTCGCTGCATGGCATAAGTCTGACTCTGACTCTGATTCCAAACATAACATTTTGGCGACGAGGAGAAACTTTGGGGGCATATGGGCAACCTCCACCATTATCACCATTTCTGGAACATCCGGGAGAGCCAGCGATCCTGTGGCCGAACTGCATGGCCATGTTCGAGGGTTACATCGCGGTGCTGGGCTTAAGTAGACTCGACGGAGTACGAAGACGAGCACTTCTGGCCCACCATCTCGGCGAAGGAGGTCGGAAAATTCTCTGCATGTTGGGAGAAGCAGAGTCTTATGCGGACGCTGTTGGGCAGGCGGCTGAATATTTTGCCGAACATAAGAGGACCACAAAACTGCGGGTAATGGAGCTGTTGGCGCCAAAAGAAGCTAAGCTAGCTAGCTTGGGGAAGCTAGCAGCTCAGTCAGTGTCTATGGGAAAGTTAGCCACGAAGCTAGGTGCGCGCCAAAATCAAGCTACGAGCTACCAGCCAACCCCCGGTCACCGAAGACAGCAAGCCAGCCGAGGAGCTCAGCTCGCGGGAGTCGGAGCAGCGACAGCCGGGCGCAGAGGCAGTGCAGTGGAGTACCTTGGACGACGGTGCTGGGCGCAGCGACAAGGTGCCTGGGTCGATGAGTGACACCAATGAGGGTGATGCTGAAAGTCCCGGGAAGCAGCAACGACAGCCAGACACAGAGACGGCATAGCAGAGCACCTCGGACAACAGAGAGGAGGTGTCGGGCGCCACAGAGGTTGGGCAGGACCTCAGTGCCGGGGCTCAAAGCACCTTGGAGGAGGGTGCTGGGCCTTACGGCGAGGTGCCCGAGTAGAGGAGTGACATCGACAAGAGAGCGTTAGTTTTCCCTGGAGTTCGGCCACAGAGGGCCGGAGTGTTTGGGGCTACAGCTGCGGCAGCTGCAGCGGTTCCAAAGGCAGTCGGAAGTGGACCGATAGGCACGGAGGGACAGCGTGCCAGGCAGCAGCACTGTGGGTCCAGACAAGAGAAGCGGTCGAGGGTGAGGAGAAGGGACATTCTCACTGGGGAGGTCGGTTTCAATCCCGGGGGCAGATGGCTGCCAGGGGCGTGCATGCCGTGCCTCCGAGCCAGTTTTACCTTTGGCTGCCCGTGGACATTGGAGTAACATAAATAACGTTACGTTATGTTTATATGGTGCATGTGAATGAATGTGTCTTATTTGGGGATTATTTTGTGTATTTAGTATAAAAAAATGCTGATTTTAGTTGTTTGGGGTGAATGTGTTAGGCTGTTCTAGTTCATTGTTTCCCTGCTATTTCCCTTATTAGTGCATGATTCGGGTCCTAAACTGGGGTGGGTCTGAATTGTGTGTGTGTGTTTTGCACTTTTGTAAGGGGGAGGGGATGATGTGTAGAGAGTATGGTGAGAGCGTGTGGCTCTTAGGGATTGCCGTACCCCCCTGGGTGTGACGTCAGGTGGGCTACGGCCAGACTATATAGTTGTGCGTCTTCTAAATCCAGTTCGCTGCATGGCATAAGTCTGACTCCAACTCTGATTCCAGACATAACAGGTACACTAACCCTCTATTCAGTGTCTTGAAGTTTATTTTACAACTTCTTCGCACACTGTTAATCATTATCCCAAATTGGAAATAGCTTGAAATTGAGGTGAATGATGCTGTAAACATACAGTATATGCTCTAGTATGTCTCCATATCTTTACTGTTGATTATAAAAAACACTACAAAGCATCAAATTTCATGCTTATCACACGACTGAGACAGTACCCAGAGCCAGTACTTTTCCACTGTGGCTGGCCTTTGTTTAAACTTCCTGGGACTCTGGGGGCCTGTCTGGACATGTTCTTTGTTTACTTCGCCATGTTTTTTTTTAATAGTGTCTGGTCTGCACACAGAGATACAAGCTTTGTACAGCTTTAATTCTGCTTTTGGTTACCTACCAAAAATGAGTTATTCCAGATGGATGGCGTGTAAATACTGATCAGTTGCTTCCATTTAAAATGTTACAAAAGCGACACAATTTCTCCCTCTGATTTAATCCACCCCCAACCTTTATACACACAAAGGAGACTGTTGTAAGCATTTGGTCTTGACATTCCATTGCTCCTGCATGCTCTGTAGGCATTTCCAAGCAATCCTTATCTCTACAAAAAGGTTCAGTGACTTATTTTTGTCAAGTCATTGCTGGTTATATAACAACTCAATAATTATTCCAACTGAATAATAGACGATTTAGTGTAAAAGTATGGCTGCATTCGCTCAAGAAAGCCTAACAAAAGTTATAAATATAAGCAAATTTTGAGGAAAATTCAACATTAAAACAATAATAGTGTCTGCATGTTTTTGTGCAGATAATGGTTACCGGCTCCCTGACCACCCTCATACACTTTTTAAATTATAAATTCAATCAATTTGGTCATTTATACATTTTTGTTAAATCTCCTGTAGACAGTGTAATATTATTGTCATTGTGAATGTATTCAACTAATCATAATTAAAATATTCTCATATTGGGTACAAATTGCGAAAAAGTAACAAAATAGCATGTCAGGCGGGAATCTCCATGGATGATGTTGTTCACAGTCAACACTGCAATCTGTAGTGAGAGTAGAGAGCAAGTGGAGGAGAACTTGAAGAAGTGGAGGTATACTCTGGACAGCAGAGGAGTGAAAGTCAGTAGAAGCAAGACAGAATACATGTGTGAATGAAAGGGAGGCAGGTGTTATGGTAATGGTAAAGGAGTAGAGGTAGAGAAGGTAAATAAGTTTAAATACCTGGGGTCTACCATTCAATGCAATGGAAAATGCTCAAGAGGAGAAGAAGAGAGTGCGGGCAGGGTGGAGTGGGTGGAGAGAAATTTCAGGGGTGATTTGTGACAGAAGGATAGCAGCTAGCATGAAAGGGAAAATTTACAAGATGGTAGTGAGACCTGTTATGATATATGGTTTGGAGATGGTGACGCTGACAAAAAGACATGAGGCAGAGCTGGAGGTGGCAGAGTTTAAGATGCTAAGATTATCATTAGCTATGGTTACATGGGAAAAATTTCTTCAATCTGATTACAATTCAGATCAGAACTTGACTGTTTACATAGATCCTGCAAAAGCTAATCCGATTAGGACGTGTTTCCATGTGTCACACGTTTGAACGGAATAAATCATTTTGACATGCACATGTCGACATTTTGACATTCCGAAAATAGTAGAAGAAGCAGCAACTTCCGGTGTTAGCAAGCCCTGCTTCGTGTCTTTCTCTTTTAGAAATGGACCTGTATTGTGTTATTCAGACTGTACTTTTGCTTCTGTTGGTCTCCATAACGAAGCTACAAGTACATACTTCTGCATTTGACGAACAGAGGGAGACAGCAGGACAATACAGACCAGCTTTGTTTTACTCCCGTTATGTCTTCTGCTAGCTGCTGTAAAGGCGGAAATGTGTCACGTCGACGTGTGGCCGATGTACAGACATGCGCAGTAAACATATTTTCTGCCCATCCTTCGGAATAAGTGTTTTCATGCGCACCATTCGGATTAATAATCGGCGTAACCCACCCGTCTCAATCGGAATGAAATTTTGATCCGAATGAGCATGATCGGGTCAGAATATTCACATTGACGTGTTTACATGAAGCATTTTTATTCCGATCAGGCTTTTAATCTGGTTACTTGTGTCCATGTAAACATGATCATTGGAAGTGACTAGGAGGGACAGGATTAGAAATAAGTATATCAGCGAACAGCTCAGGTTGAGCAGTTTGGAGGCAAAGTAAGAGAGGCAAGGCTGAGATGGTTTGGACATGTGCAGAGGAGGGATAGTGGATATATTGGAGAAAGGATGCTGTAGATGGAGATGCAAGGCAGAAGGAAAAGAGGGAGACCACAGAGAAGATTCATGAATCTAGTGAAGGATGACATAGAAAGGACATGGAGAGGGTTGGCGCTACAGAGAAAGATGCAAGGGAGAGGGTGAGATGGAGGCAGATGATCCGCTGTGGCGATCCCTAAAGGGAGCAGCCGGAAGAGGATGATTTTTAATTCTCTCATCACCAATACACTGTACAGTTGTCATGATATTGCCTTTGTTCATACTGTAGAGACTGGGTTAATCATCTCAGACTGGATGCAGAGGGTAAACAGAGAAGGACAATAGGTATGGAGACTATGGTGGAAGAAGGAAGCAGGAAGAAGGAGTTGGGGGGAGAAGGGATGAATGTATTGTGATGTGAGATGTCATGCAGATGTGAGATGGGCGGTTGGTATAAAAGGAGAACCCATGGTGTATTGAGACATGCTTTTTCTGTGTATGACTGATGTGGGAGTGAATAAAATCGTCTGCTACATAAATCAGTCTCGTTATTTACACTCTCCACAATACTAAAATATCTGATCACTGAATCCAATGAACAGGCAATCACAGTGATGTCGGACAGGATATATGTGTATATAATCGAGTCAAATATAAAAAAAAGAAATTAAAATAGGGGTTAATGGCAACAGCAACAGTAAACCTGGACAAATATAACATACCAGCACATTCTAGCACCTTCTAAAAATGACTCAATTATTTTTACTGTGTACCTTGACATTTTTATTCTGTGGAATGTCACGAGCCAAACTTGTACCTCCAGGAGGATTTTGCTGTGTCATTGCCATGACTCGGCATTTCACAACCCGCTCACAAGCCACCATTTCCTGTGACTTTGTTTGGTCAGGAGCCTCATGACCACAGAAACTGTCTGACAGGACATTTATTTCAGTTTTTTACTGGCTGGAACTGGTCTGGGACAAACAGGAACCAAAACTGTACATGACTGTGTAAAAATCCTGTGATATAACGAGCAAGAAGTTTATTAAAATGATAAAAGTAGGGCTATAAATGCTAGGTTTCTCACTACAGTTACCCTTAAGTGAAGGAGACTTCCACAGCAACAGGAGACATAGGTGAAATTATCTGCTTTAATTTTTATTTGTGCAAGCAGTGACACAATTAGACTGATATTGTCCTTAACACTAAACTGACACAAAGTTCATGTTTTAAAGATGGTTCATCTTATAAAGAACAATTCACCTGCAGGTGATAAGTCAGTAAAACAGACTGTAATTATAAATTAGACACAATAAAACTGTTGCTAAGCTTTTTTGAAAAAAAAAAAAAGTGTATGGTAAACTGGTGGTTTTGGTTATCCAACTCCTCACATGTAAATATGATTATTTTAGACCCATAAAATTTTTTCAGGTATTTTTAAACAATATAAAGGCTTTAATTCTGCACTTTTCTAAACACTTTGTTGATGTACTATTTAAAACTATGTATATATATATAAATATAAAATATGAATATATAAGAAATACTATCCAGTTCACTATTAAAAAGTAGATGAATTATTATAACTTTTGAGAGATTTCAGTGAGTGGTTAGCATTTTCTCATTTGATTTAGTAGGTTAATCGTATGATTGGCATTTACAGCAGCTTTTCTTTTTAAAATGTGGCTAAACTAAATAACCACATTTAAAAGAACACAGAAAAAGTCACTTTGTGGCGTAATCCCCACAACAGCTGGACAGGCACAGCAATGTGTGTATTAATGTCTATAGACAGCCCGCTTCTTCTGGCTTTTTCCGGCTCACTACTGTGATGTTAATGTGCCATTCATGCATTGTGTTCATGCTTCCTGTCCTTACTGTGTCTATACACTGATGACAATATGTAGATGTGCCTTGTAACCTCTTTTGTCCTGCAGTCTGGAGCAGAGGCGAATCCTGGCCTGTAATCTCCTTATTGTTATGTGTGTCTCTCAAATGCAAATGCCCATACCTAGTGCTGTGAATGCCTTTCATGTATTGTCTGTAGTCGGGTATATATACTGCATTATTCTGTAAATAATTTATTTATTTATTTTATTTATTTTTTTTTTTTCTCTCGGCGCCACACGAGTAGGCTGCCTTTTGCAACAGCGGCTCGATTCCGAGTCTTTTTCCCTTCCTCTCTCTTTTGATCCGTCTTTTTTTTTTCACCCCACTTATATCACGGACACACAGATCGTCCTAAATGTCTCCTGAGCCGGTGGACGGAGCCACTGTTTATAGCAGGGTACGATACAGCAGAGAACAGCTGCTAGCATTCAACCGCCACCCGGTCCCATTGGAAAAACTCGACATACCGAGAGAACTGAGGCGAAAACGCCGCGGCTGCCGGGCTGGAGTAAGGCGGAGGACAAAAAATATAAGGTACAGACCCTCCCTTCCATCTGTTGTCATGGGAAATGTACGGTCGATACTGGGAAAGTTAGATGAGCTAGCGGCTATCTCCCGTTATGATAGCACATACCGGGAGTGCTCTCTCCTTTTGTTTACTGAGACGTGGCTAACTGAACTAGCAGCAGATGCTAACATTGAGCTGGAGGGTTTTCACATGATACGAGCTGACCGAACACCAGACAGTGGCAAGGCTAGGGGCGGTGGAGTGATAATGTATGTTAACAACAACTGGTGCAGACCGGGACATATCACTGTTAAACAACGACACTGCAGCAAAGACATTGAGTTGCTAGCTGTTAGCATGAGGCCTACATATCTCCCGAGAGAACACTCACACGTGATCTGCATTGTTGTTTATGCAAATCCGACGGCGAACGCTGGGACAGCACGTGACGTCATCCATTCAGTAACCAGCAGGCTGCAGACAGAACACCCAGATGCTCTTCTCCTCATCTCAGGCGATTTCAACCACGTTTCACTGTCTCCCATTCTACCCACGTTCACCCAGTATGTCACATGCCACACTAGAGACAATAAAACACTGGATTTATTTTACGCAAACACTAAGGAGGCGTACACCTCATCACAACTCCCCCCACTCGGGAGATCGGATCACAACTTGGTTCATCTCCGGCCGGTGTACAAACCCCTAGTGCACAGACAACCTCCGGCCATGCACACTGTGGAGTTATGGTCTGAGGAGACAATGGACACCCTAAAGGGCTGTTTTGAAGCCACCGCCTGGAAGCAGCTCTGCGATCCACATGGTGAGGACATCGATGGCCTCATTCACACCTTCACGGGCTACCTCAGCTTCTGTGTGGACAAATCCGTTCCCACCAAGACCATACGGCGTCACTCAAACAACAAACCCTGGATCAACCCTGAGATAAAAACACTTCTGAGAGAGAAGAAGAGGATCTTCAGGTCAGGGAACAGGGAGATGCTGAAGTCCGTACAGAGGGAGCTGAGGAGAAAGATCAGAGAAGGCAAGGACAGCTTCAGGAAGAAGATGGAGGACAAGCTGCAACAGAGCGACATCAGCGGGGTCTGGAGAAACCTCAAAACCATCTCGGGGCTCCAGAATACCTCCCCCCAGGCCACAGGGGGCAGGGAGTGGGCGAACAACCTGAATCTGTTTTTCAATAGATTTGACCAACCGCCCTCCCCCCTGACTGCACAACAACCACTGCTGCCTCTAAAGAAATCAAGTCCTGCTGCCCACTCCCCACTCCACCAACACCCCCCCACTCCCAACACACAGCCCCCCATCCTGACCCTGACCAGGACCCAGGTGAGGACGGAGCTGAGGAAGATCAAGGTGAGGAAGGCGCCGGGACCGGACGGCATCAGCGCAAAGCTCCTCAAGTCCTGTGCAGACCAGCTGTGTGGGATTGTGACGTATATCTTCAACATGAGCCTGAAACTGGGGAGGGTACCACAGCTGTGGAAAACATCTTGTGTGGTACCTGTACCAAAAACTTCCCACCCCAAAGACCTGAACAGCTACAGACCGGTGGCCTTGACGTCCCACTTGATGAAGACCCTGGAGAGACTGCTCCTTGCTCACCTCCGCCCCCTGGTGGAACCAGCGATGGATCCACTCCAGTTCGCCTACCAGCATGGCATTGGGGTGGAGGATGCGGTGATCTTCCTCCTTCACCGTTCTCTGTCCCACCTGGAGAAGCCCGGGAATATGGTGAGGATCATGTTCTTTGACTTCTCCAGTGCTTTCAACACCATCCAACCGATGATCCTGAAGGACAAGCTGCTGCGCGCAGGGGTGGACCAGCACCTGTCATCATGGATCCTGGACTACCTCACGAACCGGCCTCAGTTTGTGAGAACCCGGGACTGTGTGTCCGACACGATCATCAGTAGCACGGGGGCCCCCCAGGGAACGGTGCTGGCTCCCTTCCTGTTCACTCTTTATACTGCGGACTTCTCACACAACACAACACACTGCCATCTACAGAAGTTCTCTGATGACTCTGCGATCGTTGGCCTCATCTCCAATGGAGATGAAGCTGAGTACAGAGGGCTTATCCAGGACTTCGTGGACTGGTGCCATCGGAACTGCCTCCAGATCAACGCGAGGAAAACTAAGGAGCTGGTGGTGGACTGCCGCAGGCATGGGCAGCCCCTCACAGTACCAGTAAATATACAGGGAACAGACATCGAGATGGTGACATCCTATAAGTACCTGGGTATTCATCTGAACAATAAACTAGACTGGTCACACAATACTGATGCACTCTACAAGAAGGGACAGCGCAGGCTGTTCCTGCTGAGGAGACTCAGGTCTTTTGGTGTACAAGGGGCGCTGCTGAAGTCATTCTATGACACGGTGGTGGCATCAGCCATCACTTTTGGAGTGGTCTGCTGGGGCAGTGGCATTACTGCAGCCGATAGGAAGAGACTGAACAAACTGATTAAGAAAGCTAGCTCTGTCCTGGGGCAGCGCCTTGATCCGATGGAGGAGATAGGAGAGAGAAGGACGGTGGCTAAACTGTCATCTCTGCTGGAGTCCGAGTTCCACCCTATGCAGGACATACTGAATGCACTGAGGAGCTCATTTAGCAGCAGACTACATCATCCCAGGTGCACAACCGAGAGGTTTCGTAGGTCCTTCCTACCAACGGCTGTCAGACTGTACAACCTAAGCAGGGCTGCTCGCAGAGATAGCAAAAAGACGTAACAAACTAATAGTTTTTTGAATGCAAAAGATGCAATAGACTTACACAATGGTCCCCTCCGGCATACAACTAGGAACATACCGGTCGCTATGGAGGGTGAGAATATGTATGGGCACATAATCATACCATGTAGGATAACTAAGTAGACGGTTATGCTGTTTCATTCCATCTAGCAACAATGCTCTGCACTGTGTGTGTTTATATATTTACATATTTATTCCATCTAGCTACAATGCTCAGCACTGGGTGTGTTTATATATTTATATATCTACATATTATTCCATCTAGCTACATTGCTCCGCACTGTGTGTGTTTATATACTTGCATATTTATTCCACCTAGCTGCAATGCTCCGTACTGTGGGTGTTTATATATTTACATATTTATTCCATCTAGCTACAATGCTCTGCACTGTGTTCATATATTCATATATTTATTCCATCCAGCTACAATGCTCTGCACTGTGTGTCTGTGTGTGTGTGTATATATATATATTTTATAGTAATACGTACATATGTATATTAGCTGCTCTTGCTTGCTTGTTTTTTTTCTTGCCTTCTGATTGTTGCTCTGAGTGTTGCTATCCCTGTGCTGTTGCAATCCTGGAATTTCCCCGTTGTGGGACTAATAAAGGCTTATCTTATCTTATCTTATCTTATCTTAAATCTCTCTCTGACTCTTTGACTACTGCTGCTGACACACACATCCTGTGTCTCTTTGCTGAGAGCCTGAGGACCCCGCTCCAGTCTGCTCACACAAGGGCTGGAGCGGAGTTCCTGTGACGGCGGTATGATTTAATAAACCTACTTAAAACCCTCACGTCTCCTTTATTTTATCATCCGCCGCAACTTGGATAAATATCTGACTAAACTGGTATATCAAGCTTTCCAAACATTGACGCTAGACAGGAAGCACAAAATTAAATTGTGCAAAAATGATTAAATCGTCTTTTATGTTTATAGGTTTGATGGAATGAGTGTTAGCTTGAAACTTTTTTTTTCTTCAAATTTTTTATTTCTCTGGGGAATGTTTACACCATGGAATACATGACTTCTTGTATGTTACAAGTAAGAGTATTACTGTACAGTATAATGATACAGAGAACAGTAAACGTGTGTATTGGAGGTGAGACAGGCTGAATTATTTGCGGAGTCACTGACAAGTGTGTAAGGCAGACATGGTTTCAATTTCCAAGCTGAAAAAAAGATGCAAATTTAAATATAAAGATTGATTTAAAAACCTGATGGAATAACAGATCCGAGCAGCAGCAGCTAACCTTTGGACTTTGTTGCACTTGGCTTGAACAGGTGTGAACACAGTAAGAATTACTCAGGTGAACTAAACAAACAGGGACACTCACCAGTACCTGCAACTCTGAACTAAACACATCTTCTGGCTTGAGGCCCTCATATTCTGGGTTTTGCCTAATCATATAAATGCTATAAATGCACCAAGGTGAATTTTCTTTCACAGTTATATAAACTAGTCCTTGATCATGTTTTTCTGTCCTGTTGACTCACGGGGGTGAATGTTCTTACGGGCAGTTTGTATTGCATGAATTGTTCCGTCTCTGTGTGAACAGACTTAGCAACTACCACTCACCTAAAGATCCATGATACTAAAACTGTTCAAATAGTCTCAAATGCTTGTTCTTGGAGGGGTAGAAGTCCTGATTTAGATTTAAAATATTTCTAATTCTCGGCTCAGAAGCTGGCAAACAGACCAAACATGCCGACTCAGAAAAATAAACATGGCAGCAACAAACTAAAAAAAAAAGAAACGGGAAAACCATCTTCATATCTGAACCACAGAAAAGCATGTGAAAAACTAAAATATTCTTAGTTACAAGCAGTTAAGAGCTTTTGTCTGTGTCACATTTTACTTATTCCTGTGTTTGTTTTTTGGCAAAATAAGCAAAACGTCAAAGTTTGGTTAAAAAAGGCGCTTGTATATCCTGTCAACTCATTGCACGGTGGTGAAACCTTAGTGAAAATTCGATGTCTCAACTTTATTTCACATGCAGGCTGAATAAAGCAGGGCAGAAATTACTTGATTAATAAAACGAATCATTAAAAATGGCAATGAAAAATGTCTTTACTGATATTGTCATCAGTGCTTTGTTTTGTCTGGGTATTTTTATGCATTTCCTCTTTATCCAGTAAATTTCACCATACTGTAAGATTTTTTTTCTTTTTTTAATTTAGAGTCCTTGCCAGGACACTTAAGAGTATATAACTCTGCCAAGGCTGTTTTATCCATAGATTAAAACATGTTAACTGACAGAGAAATTATGAGTTGACTGTGCCTATGTATTTTCAGGTTGATTAATGCACAATTTCAATTTAAAATTACGGTTTAAGTTAATCAAAATCTATTCAGTAGCTTCTGCATAATCCTGCTAACAGACAGCCAAACAAAGAGCAATGATCATACTACCTCCTTGGCGGCAGTAATAAATACTGGTCACTGACAGCGGTGAAGGCCAGCTGACATCTGTAAACAGGCCTGATAAAGGCCTTCACATACACCAGAGTTCTCGCAGCTTGTTCTTGACACATCTGGGCAGAACTTTTTCTTGTGTGGTCTCTGGCAACTACCGTGTGGTCAGAAATATGAATTTCCCAGAAGCTCTGCACTTGAGTTTCTTGTGAGGTGTGAAATGTCCTGGTCAAAAGAACTAACTTTGTTCTTGCCACCTCAAGAACAAGAACAAATTTCTCTGTTCTTGTGGAGTATGTATGTACAGGCCTTAATTGGTTGATCCCTCATTGTGCAACTAAAGTAGATAAATGACGTTTAAGGCTGAAGTACAGTAACGGTTCAATGAAGACATGACCACTTTACATAATACTGCTAATTTCACTAAAATGTTAACAGTACTTCTTTACATTGAGAAACCACTTGAAGACAGAAACTTGTACTGCTCAATTGTGGGTTTAATTAGCAAGTTATTAAAAGCTGAAAGCATATTAGCATGCTATAGTGTAGCTCTGATGGCCGTTTGTTTGCTTTCATTTATGAATTGCTCCAAATTGTGGGGACACTCTTATCGCCTTTTCTTTTCATGCCGTAGTCTGTTGAAAATTCACCAAGCTCTTAAATGGCTGCCATGTAGACACATCGAGGCCAACCTTCCAAAACAAAACTGACTGTTTGACTGCAGCCCAGCGTAAAATTATGACCATCTGAACATAAGCCGAGTATCACCTGAGAATGCCCAATCGTCACCTGCAAATCATATGATACACATAAACGAGCCCTTCGGTTGAATCGGACTGAAAACTGAGTTCATTGTAAAGAAGGCCGCCCGTGTTTCTGAAACATTTCTTCTTCCTCCTCACATCTAGTGTCATGTGCAGGTGGTTGTGTTTCTGTTGCACTTGACAGACAGGAATAATCTGCTCAGCCTGATTTTTATCACAGTGGAGGAATGTGTCATGACTTCGATATACAGTTTGCATTCTGGAACAAAAACAAACATCCTCTTAGCATGTGACCTTCTTAAACTGTGCCTGCTCATTTGGAATCCCAGTAAATCCTGCTACAATCCCATAATTATATTTTACAGATTATATTTCTCCTCTCATGGGCATATTTTACAGCTGCTATTTTGGCATAAACAGAAGGAAACACAGGTGTTACGACTATAATAACGACTGCTACTAAACAGAGAACACCTGTTATATCCTTTGTGACACCAATCTTTAGCAGATGTTTCACATCAAATCAGCAGCTGTAAAATAGGCTTAGTCGGACCACAGCTAGCCACTACATGCGGATGTTCGAATGGTGGATATCAGGAATGCCTCTTCTCATGCGGTAGGAATCCATATGCTCTTCCACTGGACAGCATTTCTCCACATTTCCTCCAGAAGAGAGGGATCAGACCGAGTCCAGTCCCTCCCTCCATCTTCCCCCTGCTGGTCAGTTTGGCAGAACAGACGCAGGGTTTTCAGAGGGCTGGTGCAGGTGTACTGCAGGTACTGACAACCCTGTGGGAGGAAACCAGAGAATAGACATGAAAATAGGATTAACTTTATTGTCCCAGAGGAAAATATGACCCTGGCTACAACACAGCAGAGGTGGAAAGTCACAAAGTACAAATACTTTTTCCTGTACTTGGGTGAAATTTCTAGATATCCGTCCTTAGAGTATTTATTTTCCTGACAACTTTTTACTATTAATCCCCACATTTTAACACAAACATGTGTACCTTCTACTTGTCACTAGCACTGCACAACATATTGAAACTTTTACCATTATTGCAATATCAGTGTGTGCAATACGCCTATCACAAAATATGGCTCAAGCATTGATAATAGCATATTATATCATAATAATCATATCATATAATCATATCTGCACTGTGTGTCTGTGTGTGTGTGTGTGTATATATATATTTTATAGTAATATGTACATATGTATATTAGCTGCTCTTGCTTGCTTGTTTTTTTTCTTGCCTTCTGATTGTTGCTCTGAGTGTTGCTATCCCTGTGCTGTTGCAATCCTGGAATTTCCCCGTTGTGGGACTAATAAAGGCTTATCTTATCTTATCTTATATTTTTATGTGTTTATGCATTCATGCTTCACTATCTTTAACAGCATTTACGTCACCTCATTGTTATTACACTCCAAGAAAGAAGAATACAGAAGAAGCTCCAGAGTGGGTGCTAACTGCAGAAGTAGTTACAGGGCGTGGAGTGTGGTGAGCATTGATGGCTGAAGGGATGAAGACAGGGAAGGAAATGTGGGCGAAGACAAACTCATGGCTAAAGCAGAGACATTCACATAGTATGCTTAATTATTATTTATTTAGAGTCATTATAGCAATATTCAACAATACTGCTTATCCTATGGTTTCCCAGCCCTAATACAGTGGGGCAAAAAAGTATTTAGTCAGCCACCAATTGTGCACGTTCTCCCACTTAAAAGATGAGAGAGGTCTCCAATTTTCATCACAGGTATACCTCAACTATCAGAGACAAAATGAGGAAAAAAAACCCCAGAAAATTACATTGTCTGATTTTTAAAGAATTTATTTGCAAATTATGGTGGAAAATAAGTATTTGGTCACCTACAAACAAGCAAGATTTCTGGCTCTCACAGACCTGTAACTTCTTCTTTAAGAGGCTCCTCTGTCCTCCACTCGTTACCTGTATTAATGGCACCTGTTTGAACTCATTATCAGTATAAAAGACACCTGTCCACAACCTCAGTCAGACTCCAAACTCCACTATGGCCAAGACCAAAGAACTGTCAAAGGACCCCAGAAACAAAATTGTAGACCTGCACCAGGCTGGGAAGACTGAATCTGCAATAGGTAAGCAGCTTGGTGTGAAGAAATCAACTGTGGGAGCAATTATTAGAAAATGGAAGACATACAAGACCACTGATAATCTCCCTCGATCTGGGGCTCCACGCAAGATCTCACCCCATGGGGTCAAAATGATCACGAGAACGGTGAGCAAAAATCCCAGAACCACACGGGGGGACCTAGTGAATGACCTGCAGAGAGCTGGGACCAAAGTAACAAAGGCTACCATCAGTAACACACTACGCCGCCAGGGACTCAAATCCTACAGTGCCAGACGTGTCCCCCTGCTTAAGCCAATACATGTCCAGGCCCGTCTGAAGTTTGCTACAGAGCATTTGGATGATCCAGAAGAGGATTGGGAGAATGTCATATGGTCAGATGAAACCAAAATAGAACTTTTTGGTAAAAACTCAACTTGTCGTGTTTGGAGGAGAAAGAACACCATACCTACTGTGAAGCATGGGGGTGGAATCATCATGCTTTGGGGCTGTTTTTCTGCAAAGGGACCAGGACGACTGATCCGTGTAAAGGAAAGAATGAATGGGGCCATGTATCATGAGATTTTGAGTGAAAACCTCTTTCCATCAGCAAGGGCATTGAAGATGAAATGTGGCTGGGTCTTTCAGCATAACTCAGAACTCAGAAAAGATTTATTGCCAAGTACATTCACAGTAAACAACTGATAAACATACGAGGGATTTGACTTGACACTGAAAACGACATAGTTGACATTTTCAGTGACACGGCAGCGTCAGTGACGCGCCTGTCAGCAGATTGGGAACAGGAAGCATAAGGGAGGAAGGGGGTAAACACAGTAGGAGAGAGAAAAAAACCAGTGTTTGTCAGAATACTGGTCATAAATGATCAATATTATGATTACAGGAAAAAAAGCTCTCAATGCACAAGTAGCAGACAATAGAATCTACGAGGACACAAAGAGAGCAGTGAATGAATAATCTTCTCATCAGTTTATTGAGTCAGTGTGGGTGTGGTGTTGAGTGAAGGTGTTTATATCAGTTAAGAACAACAAAGTCTCTTCAGCAGGAGATGTTGTGTCTAGCGTCTGGCGCTTGTGTCCTTGCACAACAGATGGAAAATTTTTGCCAGACAGCTGGCTGTCCATAGAGTCAATGCTGCTCACATGTTTTGAAAACAAAAACTGCAGATAATCTGGAGGACTTTGATTATAGGGGCAGGTCAAATAAGTCGAATAGTACTGACTTCAGAGAAAGAAAAACTTTATATTCTCTTACAGATTCAGTACTTAAATCCTTCATTGCTGGACGTTGAATTCTTCATGGATGGCTCTCAGCGTAATCATGATGTAATCCATTTTCCTAGCCAGTTCTCCATTAGCCGCTGTCAGAGTCCTGCCCAATTGTTCAATTTGATGGTTAAGCCTCGCCTGGTCAGCATTTTGATAGGCTCCGTCCATCTTCATCAATTTACGGTACACCAGAACAATCCCAGATCCAATCAGTAAGATTCCGATGACCATTGCTACGAAGATGTATAAATCTTCAACATCTTCGATAGAGAGATCACACAGGCACAAGAGTTTCCAATTACTTGTGTCCTTCAAATAGCCCACGGCCGCTGTTCCTGCGGGGCAAACTGCCTCCCCCGGGGCACTTTTCCTCGTTGAAAAAATAGTGTCAATTGCGTTCAAAGCCCAGCTTATTAAATCCATAATTTTGTTCGATAATCAGCAGTAGAGACACGCAGACAGACGATAGCAAGCTGGGATCCAGTCAGTTAAGGGAGGAGAGAGATAAAGAGCCAGAGCTGGAGAGAAGGAAAAAGCGTCTGCTCTCTTTGGGAGGTGGAAGCATGACAATGATCCCAAACACATTGCCCGGGCAATGAAGGAGTGGCTTTGTTAGAAGTATTTCAAGGTCCTGGAGTGGCCTAGCCAGTCTCCAGATCTCAACCCCATAGAAAATCTTTGGAGGGAGTTGAAAGTCTGTGTTGCCCAGCAACAGCCCCAAAACATCACTGCTCTAGAGGAGATCTGCATGGAGGAATGGGCCAAAATACCAGCAACAGTGTGTGAAAACCTTGTGAAGACTTACAGAAAACGTTTGACCTCTGTCATTGCCAACAAAGGGTATATAACAAAGTATTGAGATGAACTTTTGTTATTGACCAAATACTTATTTTACAGAGGAATTTACCAATAAATTCATTAAAAATCCTTCAATGTGATTTTCTGGATTTTTTTTTCTCATTTTGTCTCTCACAGTTGAGGTATACCTATGATGAAAATTGGAGACCTCTCTCATCTTTTAAGTGGGAGAGCTTGCACAATTGGTGGCTGACTAAATACTTTTTTACCCCACTGTATTTACATTTTCAAAACAGGCTGTTTACTCTATTTATTTATATCAACAAGCATTGAAGTGATTCCCAGCAACATCAAGATCAACCAAGGTTGCTGACATTAAAACCCGCTTGTACATCAGAGCTTTTTCTTTTTACATAAGAGTAATGACAAGATTCACTTAGCTTTAAACACTTAGCTTTTAATCTTACCATCCAGCCATCCATCCAGGGCTGTGTGAAAATTTCATATCATGATATAAGTCATCTTACTTGATGATAAAGATATATATCACAATATACATTTTTTGTAAATTCTATAGTTTATATATAATAACCAATAAAAAGGACCATCTCTTTTTCTACATTTTTAAATTATATAGTGAAAAAAATCAATTGTACAAATTCAGCTGTCATTAATTTTATGCACCTTTTTCCCCTCTTAATTTTGCAGTGTTGTTATAAATTGTTTTTTTAATGTGCAGTTGAGATGACTTCAACTTTATTCATTATCGCTGCTCGACCAATTAAAAATTATTAGAAATCAAGTAACATTAAGAGTCAGTTTCTTCCTGCAACATGCTTAAATTTATTATTTATTTAGTATGTATGCGGCCACTGTCACGTACTTTTGCAGCTTTAGTAATATTGTCCATCCATCCATCCATCTTCTACGGCTTTTCCGGAGGTCCGGGTTGCAGAGGCATCAGCTCAAGCAGAGAAGCCCAGACTTCCCTCTCCCCGGCCACCTGCTCCTGCTCTTCAGAGAGGATGCCAAGACGTTCCCGGACCAGCTGGGAGACACAGTCTCTCCAGCGAGTCCTGGGTCTGCCCCGGGGTCTCCTCCCAGTTGGACGTGCCCAAAACACCTCAAGTAGGAAACGAGGCATCCTGATCAGATGCCCAAACCACCTCAACTGGCTCCTTTCGATATGGAGGAGCAGCGGTTCTACTCTGAGCCTCTCCTGGATGACTGAGCTCCTCACCTTATCAATAAGGGTGATCACTTCCGCCCTCCCAAGAGAGTAGACGCTTTTTCCTCCTCTCCTGCTCTGACTTTTTTTTCCTTCCCCCCCAACTACTGGATCCCAGCTTGCTGTTGTCTGTCTGCGTCTAACTGCGACCGTCGAAAGAAAGAAATTATGGAGTTAATAAGCTGGGCTTTGAACACAATTGACACTATTTTTTCAACAAGGAAAAGTGCTCCGGGGGAAGCTGTCTGCCCCGCAGGTACGGCTCCAGCGGGCTATTTACGTGACACAAGTAATTGGAAAATCTTGTGTCTCACTAATCTCTCTATCGAAGATATTGAAGATTTGTATGTCTTCGTGGTAATGGTGATCGGGATCTTTCTGATTGGAACTGGGATTGTCCTGGTGTACCGCAAATTGCTGAAGATGGATACAACCTATCAAAATGCTGGCCAGGCGAGGTGCATCTGTCAAATTGAAAAACTGGAGAAGACCCTGATAGCGACAAATGGAGAACTGTCTCGGAAGGTGGATTACATCATGGTCTCGCTTAGGTCTTTCCACGATGGATTTAAAGCCCCGCAATGAAGGATTAAGTACTGAATCTACAGAAGAAATAAAAAGCTTTCTCTGTGATCAGTCCGATTTGGCTCAATTTCCCCATGAATATTCCTCCTGGCTGTCTGCAGTCTGTGTTTTCAAAATCATCGAGCATAAGGCCTTGGACAGCCATCTGGACTCTGCCAAGATAAGGACTCGGCGGTAGCCAGACAAAACATCTCCTGCCAAGTGTCCTTGTTGTCTCTCTTATTATCATCAACACTGCTCAACACCGCACACACATTGATCCATGAACTGAATAAAGATACACACACTGCTCTCTTGTGTCTTGTGAATCCTGTGTAGCGAATGTGCATCGAGAGCTTTTTTTTTCCTTGAAATCTTAATATTGATTAATTATGTAACCAGTATTTTGAATCAATGATTTTTTTGCTCCTTCCTATTGTTCCTCGTATTATTCTTATTCTCATGCTTGTACCCACTATCCTGTTGGCAGGCGCGTCTCTGATGCTGCCGCGTCACTGGAAATGCAGGTTCATTTTCTGTGTCAAGTCAAATTCTCTCGTATGTTATCAGTGATCTGTTAATGTACTTGGCAATAAATCTTTTCTGATTCTGATTCTGAAGGGTGAGTCCAGCAATCCTACAGAGAAAGCTCATTTCAGCCGCTTGTATCCACGATTTCATTCTTTTGGTCATTACCCAAAGCTCATGACCACAGGTGAGGGTAGCAATGTAGATTGACCGGTAAATCGACAGCTTTGCTTTAGAGCTTAGCTCCCTCTTCACTACAATAGACCGGTACAACGTCTGCATCACTGCAGAGGCTGCTCCAATCTGTCTGTCAATCTCTCGCTCCATTCTCCCCTCACTTGTGAATAAGACCCCAAGATACTTAAACTCCTCACTTGGGGCAGGAGCTTGCCTCCAACCCAGACAGGACAATCCACCCTTTTCCGGCTGAGGACCATGGACTCGGACTTGGAGGATCTGATTCTCATCCCATCCGCTTCACACTCAGTAGCAAACTGTTCCAGCAAGGCCTGTACGTCATTGCTTGATGAAGCCAACAGGGCAACATCATCCGCAAACAGCAGAGATGAAATCCTGTGGTCACCGAGCATGACACCCCTCCAATCCTTGGCTGTGCCTACAGTAGATATCCTGTCCATAAAAATTATGAACACGATCGGTGACAAAGGGCAGCCCTGGTGGAGGCCAACTCTCACTGGAAACAAGTTTGACTGGGTGTTGGCAATACGAACCAAACTCTTGCAATGGTCGTATAGGGACCGGATAGCTCGTAACAACGGGCCCGATACTCCATACTCCCGCAGCACCCCCCACAAGAGACCATGAGGGACACGGTTGAATGCTTTCTCCAAGACCACAAAACACATGTGGACTGGTTGGGCAAACTCCCATGAACGCTCAAGGATTTTGGAGAGGGTAAAGAGTTGGTCCGATGTGCCACGACCAGGACGAAAATCACATTGTTCCTCCTGAAACCGAGAATCGACAACAGCCGGACTCTCCTCTCCAGTACCTTAACTTAGACCTTCCCTATACCATCCTTTAATTTGACCAGAGTTGTTTATTTACACAAGTATCTGTACTTTTTGAGTAATGAATGTGCGTATTTTTGCCACCCCTTTAACAAAATGACAAACAACAGCACCCAAAGATGGCGTACAGTCATAAATGCACTCTGCAGATTAAAGTGGTCCAAAGTCTATGGAAAAAAACAAACAAACTTTGTTTTTAAATCCCTATTTAAAATCCAGTGTTATGATTTTGTCTGAAATCTGTTTTAATAACCAAACAGGCAAAATTCTAAGCTTTCAAATGATGACTGCCTACTGTAAGCATGTTTACCACAATTCACTGTGTAGCAGCAGAGACATTTAAAATTAAATGTCCCGCCCCCGGAACCCGGAACGTTAAAAGGGTTAAAATGTTGCCCCCTTTCTTTATAGCAAATACTGATTGCATGCAAAATATTGGGCTGTTAGCACAATATTAAGGGGTCACTACCAAGTTTGGATTGGGAGTGAGCATTTTAATAGTGACCTTTTGGGGATTTCCACACTAGGTAGACAGCAGCTGTAGAAAGTAAGAAGACAGTCCCGGCTCTCTGTGTCTTGTGGCGGACGCCGATTCATGTCTTTTCACATGTTTATTACATTAACATGTAATTGCGCCACCTGACAAATCCATGCTTTTGCTTTTGGTTTGAACGCATCGTTAGTGTGGTACCCTCACCTCAACGCTGCCCCAGTACCAGATGGCCTTGATCACATTGTGATTAGCCAAAGCCACTGTCAGCTGGTCTCGACTTCCTGTAACGATATTTACCAGCCCAGCCGGCAGGTCCGAGGACTGAAGCACCTGAGCAAGAAGAAAAGGTTGGCAGATGCTATAAAATGTGTTTACATGTGTATAGGTGATATTAACATATAGCAATGTGGTGCAATTTTTTTTTTTAAACAAGCTGTATCTTGATGCAATTCACTATTTTCTGAAGCTCAATAATAATAATAATAATAATAATAATAATAAAAAAAACAATCTTAGAAAATCTTGTTATCCATGTTTACCTGAACGAATGATAATGTTGCCAGTGGATACTTTTGACTGGGGACCATGACGACAGCGTTGCCTGTGGCGATCAATGCCCCGAGAATGGTTACCATTGACAGTAGGGGATTTTTGTCAGGGAGAACAACCCCCACAACTTCTAAGGCATCAGGGATGGACAGGGCAGAGCCAGACCTGGGCATGGGCTTCGGGAGAGGGAAACCGTCAGAAGACTCTTCCTCATATACTCATGTTTTTTAAATGTAAAAACGCCTCACCAGAGATCCTCCCTGGACTTTGTCACTGTAAGCTGCCCAAACACTGAGCCTGGTAACGCTGAGTTCCACCTCCTTCTCAGCCTCATCCATGGACAGACCGGTTTGCAGGGTGAGTGAAGTGGCCACTTGCTGCTTCTTTGATTCTAGGCCCTTAGCCAGCGAGTACAAGGATTGAGCGCGTGCAGATGGACTCTTTTTCATCCAGCTAGAGGGGAAAGGCGTTCAGAGAAAGAGAATATGATTAAGCACTAGTGAATATAGTCTTGTTTTACATCAGCCATCTTTGAATAAAATTTAAGAACTAGACAGTCATTGTTGGAGTAGCTCATTCTGGCTTGACAAAATCACCCCGACAGGGCTCAGATCTCCTGACCATTGACCTTGACCCCAAGTACAGCTTAGATACAGACCTATTTAGGATGTGCTCAATGTCAAGGATCTAGGAGGAGTTTTTTTTTTTTTTTGTGAAATCATAAATGCCCAGATCTCCTGACTTTTGACCTTGACCTTGAACACAACCTGAGGATCGTTGTGAGTGAGTTTGGTGAGCATCGGGGTAAATGCTTTGGAGGAGTAGCGATTCTTCGGGGGGCATGGAGCCCTTTAGCGTTTAATATGCACCTTACTGTGGAAACAGAAGCCTCAGTGCCTGCTGCCAACAAGTCTTGCTGCAGGTCTTTTGCAGTCAGTTGAGGGTTTTTGACCAGCTGCCTCCTGAGGACTCTGGTGGCAGCTGTTGATAGGTTCCTCTTTTCTATTAATAATCTAGAGACTGCAGTAGTCATTAAAAGTGTCTGTGTTTGTGTTCAATTTGGAGAAACCACTTGTAATATTAGTTTTGTTCAGCTATTCAGTTATTGGGGCAGCTCGGTGGAGCAGTGGTTAGCACTGTGGCAGCACAGCAAGAAGGTCATGGGATCAATTCCACCCCTGACCATCGGTAACCCTTCTGTGTGCAGTTTGCATGTTCTCCCCATGTCTGTGTGAATTTACTCCGGATGCTCCAGTTTCCTCCCACAGGCCAAAAACATGCAAGTTAAGTTAACTGGAGACTCTAAAGTGGCCCTGGGTGTGAATAGTGAAGGGACTGGCGCCGCACCTTGGCTGCGTCATCCATCTGGGTGGATGCCCTGAATTTCCCACTGGGATTAAAAAAGTATACAAAAAAATGTAATTGTTCTTGTTTGATTTGTTTATTGCAAACAACTGCTAGTTTGTATTTTTTGCCAATAATTATAATAACCCATCTCTATTGTCATTCAGCCCATACAGCCAATCATGTACAGCAGAACGAAATTACGCTTCTCCTATCTACAATGTCAATCACATCTAGAATCAGAGGGGTCGCTGCCATGCAAGGCACCGCCACAAACAACTTCTCCTTCCCCCATTCTATTATAATGAGCACCAAGCTAGAAGGTGGGAAGTACCATTTTTACAGCCGTGGACAAAATTGTTGGTACCCCTCTGTTAATGAAAGAAAAACCCACAATGGTCACAGAAATAACCTGAATCTGACAAAAGTGGTAATAAATAAAAATTCTATGAAAATTAACCAATGAAAATCAGACAATGCTTTTGAATTGTGGTTCAACAGAATTACTTTAAAAAACAAACTCATGAAACAGGCCTGGACAAAAATGATGGTACCCCTAGAAAAGACTGAAAATAATGTGACCATAGGGACATGTTCAACCAAGATGTGTCCTCTAATTAACATCACAGGTGTCTACAAACTTGTAATCAGTCAGTCGGCCTATTTAAAGGGTGACAAGTAGTCACTGTGCTGTTTGGTGATATGGTGTGTACCACACTAAACACAGACTAGAGGAAGCAAAGGAGAGAGTTGTCTCAGGAGATTAGAAAGAAAATTATAGACAAGCATGTTAAAGGTAAAGGCTATAAGACCATCTCCAAGAAGCTTGATGTTCCTGTGACTACAGTTGCACATATTCAGAAATTTCAGATCCACGGGACTGTAGCCACCCTCCCTGGATGTGGCCGCAGGAGGAGACGGATAATACGAACGGTAACAAAAGAGCCCAGAACAACCTCGAAACACATTCATGGTGAACTCCAAGGTCAAGGCACATCAGTGTCAAATCGCACCATCCGTCGTTGTTTGAGCCAAAGTGGACTTCATGGAAGACGACCAAGGAGGACACCACTGTTGAAAACAAATCATAAAAAAGCCAGACTGCAATTTGCCAAACTGCATGTTGACAAGCCACAAAGCTTCTGGGAGAATGTCCTATGGACAGACGAGACAAAACTGGAACTTTTTGGCAAGGCACATCAGCTCTATGTTCACAGACGCAAAAATGAAGCATACCAAGAAAAGAACACTGTTCCTATTGTGAAACATGGAGGAGGTTCTGTTATGTTCTGGGGCTGCTTTGCTGCATCTGGCACAGGGTGTCTTGAATCTGTGCAGGGTACAATGAAATCTCAAGACTATCAAGGTATTCTAGAGAGAAATGTGCTGCCCAGTGTCAGACAGCTTGGTCTCAGTCGCAGGTCATGGGTCTTGCAACAGGATAATGACCCAAAACACACAGCTAAAAACACCCAAGAATGGCTAAGAGCCAAACATTGGACTATTCTAAAGTGGCCTTCTATGAGCCCTGATCTAAATCCTACTGAACATCTGTGGAAGGAGCTGAAACAGGCCGTCTGGAGAAGGCACTCTTCAAACCTGAGACAACTGGAGCAGTTTGCTCATGAGGAGTGGGCCAAAATACCTGCTGAGAGGTGCAGAAGTCTCATTGACAGTTACAGAAATCATTTGATTGCACTGATTGCCTCAAAAGGTTGTGCAACAAAATATTAAGTTAAGGGTACCATCATTTTTGTCCAGGCCTGTTTCATGAGTTTGTTTTTTAAAATAATTCTGTTGAACCACAATTCAAAAGCATTGTCTGATTTTCAATGGTTAATTTTCATAGAATTTTTATTTATTACCACTTTTGTCAGATTCAAGTTATTTCTGTGACAATTGTGGGTTTTTCTTTCATTAACAGAGGGGTACCAACAATTTTGTCCACGTGTGTATATGGTCTTTGGTATGACCCGGCCGGGACTTGATCCCCCCAACCTCCCGGTTGTGGGGCAGATCCTCTATCAACTGGGCCACCTCTCAATAAGCCTAACTTGCAGTGTCGGTTGAATAATTTTGATTGCAACTGTAGGTATCCCCATTGATTTTGCTTTTTTTGAAAAACTTTCAGTAAACTCAAGTTAAAGTTTAGTCAATTTCTGCTATCGCTCCCAGAATGTGCTTTAGGTATTTACAATTACCAACATGTGTAAACACTGTGATAGTTGGACTTTGGCAGCTTGTGTGTGGCAGGCTCTCACCCAGGCTGGACTTTGATTGCAGCCTCCACAGCATCGCGGACATCTTTCCGTCCGCCGTCTGGAACATAGGCCAACACACCGTCTCCCCCTGGTGACCGCACAGCCACACTGCAACCAGACACCGACTTGCATGACTTGCCGCCAACAAACTGCAGGTAGGTCTGAGGAGCACTGAAGTCAGAGACATGAAGAGGAGAAACAACAAATACTCTTTAGCACTTAGCAAGGGTGTCAAACTCAACCAAAGAAGGGGACAAAAATAAAAACAGGGTCCAAATTGAGAGAAAACATGTCAATGTTTATCCAAAAAAAAGACTGAAAGTAAACATGTCATCATGATAAATGATTCAGTCAATCACAGGAACAAGTGCCTCATGATATCTTATATAATGCAGAAAAATGAAAAATCACTGGCCATCTTGACATTAATTAACAGTATTTACTGTGAATAGCCAACAATAGACTAGACTCCATGAAGTTTTGCTGTGGATCCGGATAAAGGTGCAAAACCAGGAATTTTTTTTGTCACTTTTGTCTCTTGTTAGCATTGCAAGAAAGGACATTTGTCAGCATTTTCATTATCTTCTCTGTGAGTATTGTATAGATCCTGAAAAAAGTGGCATGTTTAGGATGCTGCTACATCTGAATGAGTACAGTTTGGTGTGGATTATGATAAAGTTCTTCTGACGGTCCGTCAGCTGACACATTTTAATCACATTTTCATCAGTGGACCAACAGCCTTAACTGAAGTATGTACTCTCTAAGCTATGACGACAGTGATGGCAGACAAACAAAATTAAAACTGATGAAAGCGTTACAGTCCTACCCAGCTGGGTCTAAACCATCAGGAATGATGGGTGGACATGGTCCTGTTCCAAATTTTGAATAGTCCACAGAGACGGGGGAGGATCGAGGAAGAGCAGAGGAAGAGGAAGGTCGTAGAAACTGGTACAGACCCTGGCAGAAACACAAACAGAAATTCATCTGCTGATGTTTCATATTACCTTTACTGTGTAGTTTTAGGTTAGGTACATTTAGCTGTACTTCTTGAGTTACTTCACAGCTGTAAAAAACGGCTAGACATGTTCTTTATACTGCAGCAACAAGTTTTTTTTTTGTTTTTTTTTTTTACCAGAAATGACTGCAGCTTTAGTCATTTTAGTGAATTTATTATTATAATTCATTGAAATCAGATCTGAAATGACTGTGCTTCTATCTGAGCTCAGGAAATAATTTATTGCTCTCAATTCTTTCTTTACAGTATGATATGATTTAGATTATATTAGAGGGTGCATGTTGATAGCTTGTATTTTATTTCCTTTAGACTAACACATTTAAAAGAAAAGCTTCCCAAATTGGTTAGAGTTAGACTGCAAAGTAACAAGGAAAAAAGTTTAAAATATATGAATAAAAAGTTGCAGATGTTTAAGAAAAGAAACTGCAAATTGATATGTACATTTTTGCAAATTTAAGAAAAGACTTTTTCAAATTTATTCCAAAAAAGTTTTAGATCTATTAAAAATAAATACTAAATTTATTAGAAAAAGGCTCCAATTCATAAGAAAAACTAACAAAAAATCATGAGAAATAAAATCCAAAGTTTATAAAAAAAAGTTTAAATTTATAAGAAAAAAAGTCTAAAATTTATGAAGAAAACAACAGAATAACCTGACCTAGCACAATTTCTGACATTTACTATTTACTTTCCAATTTACTGTCAAATGGAGAGCAAATAATCCCAGTTAAATAAGATCCAATATGAACACTAAAACAACTCATTTTCCCAATTTAAAAATAATGTATGGAAAAACAAAGGTTTCCAAGCATAAAGTCAGACTGATTTTGTATTTCTAGAAAATTATGTAGGCCTTTTATGTAAAATGGGCAAAAACAGTCTTCAGCCACCATTAATTCTGACATATTACTATAAACGGAAGGTCGTAGAAACTGGTACAGACCCTGGCAGAAACACAAAACAGAAATTCATCTGCTGATGTTTCATATTACCTTTACTGTGTAGTTTTAGGTTAGGTACATTTAGCTGTACTTCTTGAGTTACTTCACAGCTGTAAAAAACGGCTAGACATGTTCTTTATACTGCAGCAACAAGTTTGTGACGTATATCTATTATCTATCTATTATCTATATCTATTGTGACGTATATCTTCAACATGAGCCTGAAACTGGGGAGGGTACCACAGCTGTGGAAAACATCTTGTGTGGTACCTGTACCAAAAACTTCCCACCCCAAAGACCTGAACAGCTACAGACCGGTGGCCTTGACGTCCCACTTGATGAAGACCCTGGAGAGACTGCTCCTTGCTCACCTCCGCCCCCTGGTGGAACCAGCGATGGATCCACTCCAGTTCGCCTACCAGCATGGCATTGGGGTGGAGGATGCGGTGATCTTCCTCCTTCACCGTTCTCTGTCCCACCTGGAGAAGCCCGGGAATATGGTGAGGATCATGTTCTTTGACTTCTCCAGTGCTTTCAACACCATCCAACCGATGATCCTGAAGGACAAGCTGCTGCGCGCAGGGGTGGACCAGCACCTGTCATCATGGATCCTGGACTACCTCACGAACCGGCCTCAGTTTGTGAGAACCCGGGACTGTGTGTCCGACACGATCATCAGTAGCACGGGGGCCCCCCAGGGAACGGTGCTGGCTCCCTTCCTGTTCACTCTTTATACTGCGGACTTCTCACACAACACAACACACTGCCATCTACAGAAGTTCTCTGATGACTCTGCGATCGTTGGCCTCATCTCCAATGGAGATGAAGCTGAGTACAGAGGGCTTATCCAGGACTTCGTGGACTGGTGCCATCGGAAACTGCCTCCAGATCAACGCGAGGAAAACTAAGGAGCTGGTGGTGGACTGCCGCAGGCATGGGCAGCCCCTCACAGTACCAGTAAATATACAGGGAACAGACATCGAGATGGTGACATCCTATAAGTACCTGGGTATTCATCTGAACAATAAACTAGACTGGTCACACAATACTGATGCACTCTACAAGAAGGGACAGCGCAGGCTGTTCCTGCTGAGGAGACTCAGGTCTTTTGGTGTACAAGGGGCGCTGCTGAAGTCATTCTATGACACGGTGGTGGCATCAGCCATCACTTTTGGAGTGGTCTGCTGGGGCAGTGGCATTACTGCAGCCGATAGGAAGAGACTGAACAAACTGATTAAGAAAGCTAGCTCTGTCCTGGGGCAGCGCCTTGATCCGATGGAGGAGATAGGAGAGAGAAGGACGGTGGCTAAACTGTCATCTCTGCTGGAGTCCGAGTTCCACCCTATGCAGGACATACTGAATGCACTGAGGAGCTCATTTAGCAGCAGACTACATCATCCCAGGTGCACAACCGAGAGGTTTCGTAGGTCCTTCCTACCAACGGCTGTCAGACTGTACAACCTAAGCAGGGCTGCTCGCAGAGATAGCAAAAAAGACGTAACAAACTAATAGTTTTTTGAATGCAGAAGATGCAATAGACTTACACAGTGGTCCTCTCCGGCATACAACTAGGAGCATGCCGGTCGCTATGGAGGGTGGAGAGTGTGTATGGGCACATAATCATACCATGCAGGATAGCTGGGTAGACGGTTATGCTGTTTCATTCCATCTAGCGGCAATGCTCTGCACTGTGTGTGTTTATATATTTGCATATTTGTTCCGTCTAGCTGCAATGCTCCGTACTGTGGGTGTTTATATATTTATATATCTACATGTTATTCCATCTAGCTACATTGCTCCGCACTGTGTGTGTTTATATACTTGCATATTTATTCCACCTAGCTGCAATGCTCCGTACTGTGGGTGTTTATATATTTACATATTTATTCCATCTAGCTACAATGCTCTGCACTGTGTGTTCATATATTCATATATTTATTCCATCCAGCTACAATGCTCTGCACTGTGTGTCTGTGTGTGTGTGTATATATATATATTTTATAGTAATACGTACATATGTTTATTAGCTGCTCTTGCTTGCTTGTTTTTTTTTTTTTTTTTTGTTTTTTTTTTTGTTTTTTTTTTCTTGCCTTCTGATTGTTGCTCTGAGTGTTGCTATCCCTGTGCTGTTGCAATCCTGGAATTTCCCCGTTGTGGGACTAATAAAGGCTTATCTTATCTTATCTTATCTTATCTTATCTTAAAGTTGGGGAGCAATGTAGGAGAAACGTGCTAGTGTGTCAACTGTGTGAGAAATCAGTGAAACCCACCTCCTGTCCTCCATCAGTGCAGGTGCCGCTGTCTTTGTGACCAGAGATGGGGAGACATGGGTCGGACATGGAGTGGGAATTCACCCACACTGAGCCAACAGACAGACTGGGAGAGAAGAGTGAAAAGGAAGAAACTTTATTGTAACCCAATAAAGACATTAGTCAATCCTGTGAAGAACCATGAGGAAGGAAGATGGGAAGGGAAAAGTGATCTGAAAGATGACTAAATAACTAAACTGAGGAAGCGGGGACATTTCAAGACAGAAACTTAAAACTACAGATTGAAGACCAGCTGCCTGAAACTATGGTGTCTGACATTTTTAGCTCATTCTGGCAAAGCTGAAAGAAGCTAATGCGATGGTGCGGCGTGCATCGTGCATCCATTCGTCCACATTTCAAAGGAATCAGTACTCCAAGGCATTTGCTTCGATGGTCATCAAACTTACAACAATCCTCAGGTGGGTCTGCATCCAGGTTGTGCTCAAGGTCAAGGTCAAGGTTGGGCGATTTGGGAACTTATGTGACTTCATCCAATATTTAGTATCAGCACTGGGTTCAAGCCAGGAAGATTGACTGGATCGGTATTGTGAGCAATAAAAAAATCAAAAAACAACCCATTAAAATATTAAATAAATGGCTTTTGAAACTGCCAACATTCTCTCGCTCCTCTGCTCTGAGTCCTGAGACACAATCTCCGGTCTCTGAGCAGAGTCTGCATGTCAAAGATGTAATGTTGAGCCGGGTTTATGCTCCACCTCACTCTGCATGTCTGCTCGAGTCCAAGGCTTGTGTGACGAAAATCACATCATCGTCTCCGGTCCGCTGGGCTCCGTGGGGCCCCTCCGCAGCTCAGCGTGTGCAGCCCAAACTTTGTAACCACGTTGTCTGGGTGCGTTGCACGACGAAGAAGACAATGAGGAAAACAAAAGTGAAGATACCGAAGCAAAAGCACACTATTATACCTTCTTCTCTTTCTTTTTTTAAGCTTCTTTTTCCACCAAAGACTGTAAACACCGGAGCTCCTCTTATCACCTGCGTGCAGTCGCCACTGTTGTTGATGTTGTGTGTGGCTCTTGATCTTCTTCTGTTTTATATAGCTGGTAAACAAACTGGCACTGCAGCAGATTTGTGCTACCTACCTGGCTGAGGTGAAACGGCAGATGACACGGTCTAGCAGGTGAAAAAAATGAAGCATATATACAGCTGTGAGCACACCGGGCTCATGTAAAGCGTACACACATCTCAGTGCACCAGAGTGGAGGTGGAGCATGAACAAGGCTTTAGAGACAAGATGGCTGCAAACTACCATTTTTTAGGATTTAAAAAAAACAGATGAGAACTAAATAAATTATATTATTGCAAACAAAAACATCATTAAAAATAAATAATCAAAACGGAAAACTTAGACAAACAGATAACTGATTCACTCTGCATATTTGCCAGGGTTTCCTCTGGTAACATTTCTCCGTGGCGGCCCGCTGCGCCAGAAATTTTACTGCCACCCCAAGGCCATATAAATTTATTAAGAAAAATATACAAAGCACTGACTCTCCGCAAGCGTGCACACGAACAACGCGCGTGGCCGTCACCCGCGTGGAGTCTATAAGTGCCTCGCTCACGCGAGTTTTCCAGTCAGTCAGAAGTGTCTTGCTAAGCATAACTGTCCGACAGAAACATGAGTTTATTAAAGTAATTTAAATGCGGAAAAAAATCACAAGAGGTTTGTAAGCAGTGGCGTTTATCATGGTTTTAACCCACTGGAAATGGTGGCAATAATGGAAGAGTCGCTTAGCTAAGAGATGTGGTTAGAATTTATATGCAGCCGGCTTCATATGAAGGGAAAGGCAAGGGGGACTGATGAATTGCTGAGGATATATTTCACCAGCCACTACAATATTAAGCTATGTTTTGTAGGAATTGCAGGAATGAAGAGACTGGCAATTTCTCTTTTCTCGCATGAGCAGGCGTGCCGTTTTTATTCTCCAGCGGCAGTGACAAAAAGCAACAGCTGAAAACGCTAGCTCTAAACTGAGGTCCTTCAATGGCTGCCTAGAGAGGTGCCTGATGAGAAAGCCTGAGAGCACAAGTATAACTGCCTAAACAGATCATTCTGTGCATGAACACATATTGTGGTGAATTATGTCTTTAGAGTCCGCTGCAGTTCCCTATTATGTACCTGGCAGGTTAAGATGACCGAAATTCACAAAGTCAATGACTTTAATCCGTCAGCAGCCTTCAGACAAAGTAAATGTGTCAACATCTGATTTCAAAATAAAGGAGGTTTTTCCTGCTGTCTGGGTGGTGAGGAGATTTCTAAAAAAAAACAACTATAAATATAAAGAAATATTATAACAGAAATAACGGCATCCTTGGTCATTAAAGTTAATTTATTTCATTAATACAATTTTATTAATATTTTTTCTTTGTAATCAGTTAAATTATTGTTCTATTCTGACTGCAAAATTATGGTCAAAAATGTAAATTGTTATAAGGAAAAAGTAAAAAAAAATTACCACAGTCTGTTTCAAATTTATCTAAAAAAAAAAAAAAATTTTAAAAAACAGACAAAAATTTGTCATAAAATAATCCACAAATTTATAATAAAGTTTCAAATGTACAACTAAAGTCAATTTTACAAGAGGAAATTACAAATTTGAGGAACATAGTTTCAACTTTAGATTTACAGAGAAAAGTAGAAAACTATAAGAAAATTGTTATAAATTTTTGAGAAAAACCTCAAACCTTCAAGACTGAAGTCATTATTAAAGTTTTTAAGTCTACTTTTAATTATTAATTTCAAAGCACTGCTTTTACATGAGTAGAATTTCTGGTTACTATACCCACCTGATCATATAATTTAAGTATGCATGAGTACATTACTATTATGAATGTTTCTTTCCCTTCCCTACTCTCCCAATGGAAAAAAGAAACACTAGAATAAAAATACAAAAAATACACATATTTTTGTCATTTATGTAAACCATGACAAAAAATCCTGCAGGACAAAACACGACACTTGATATTTTTTAACCTGTTTGTATACCACCATAGACAGAGAGAGAATCTGAATTAGACAGAGCTCAGAGGGCAAGATGAGACAGAAGAGAGAAGCCAAGGAGAGGGAAGTGTTCAGGCAGAGGAAGGAGAGAAGGACAACACCACTAAAAAGTCTAAACACAGGATGTCTGGGTGGGACCCCAGCTGGCCCAGTATTCAAGCCTCAGTTGTACAATACTTCAAATGGTAAGCTCCATATGCAACGTTACTGTGTAAAATTTTAAAAAGAAATAAATAGTATAAAATTAAAATATTCCGGTATGTTCTTCCCCCCCCCCCCCCCCCAGGGGGGGGATATGTTGCCACCGTGCCAAGGTCTTTAAGCCAGAGGAAACACGGTTTGCTCCTCATAAAATCTTTCTAGACTGACAGCGTGAACACTCTTGCAGTAATGAAGATCTTTGCTGGTTTGCACCAGTACAGCCACTATGGCTCCAGCACCAGGTAGCTCTAAATTTTGTCTGAAACACTCAGACTTTCAAACAAATGCATTCAAGAGAAGTTTCCATGTCTCCCCTGGCTGTGATGATGAGGTGAGCTGTTAATTATTTAGCAAATGAAACTGTTCTAAAAAAAAAAAAGAAGTTTTTTTTCAATGTTAGCATTCAGACTTGATACAGCAGCATTTCTCCGGCGATATTTCTTCAACCATAATTAAATGTTACAGAAAATGACTAAAACTTTATATTGGAATTTATATTTGAGCTGTGACGAGGACAGATGTCTGCGACCATTTATTGAAGAGTTTACATCTCCAACCTTAAACACTTGCAGAAATACCATTAAAGGAATACAATGAATTTATTCAGGCCACAAGTTGCATACAGGTTTTATATCGTATTGGCCAGTACTCAAACTTCAAAATATCGGCTCGGACATAAAAACAAAACAAAACAAAAAAACTATCAGAACATCCCTACTTCCTAGGCAACTGCCTTGATGTTCACCACACCGACAATGATCATCACATGGATCTGCAGCCAGGTTGTGCTCAAGGTCAAGGTCAAAGGTCTGGATATCTCAGCTCGTGTATGATTTTATGAAAATTGTTATTCCTCATAGGCAGTTGAACTAATTCTCAACAAACGCACACACAGTGATCCTCATGTTTGTCTACATCCTGGTTGTGCTCAAGGTCAACATTGTTGTCACAGGGCAGGAGATCTGGGTATTTATGTTTTCATGAAAATCGTTACTTCTCCCAAGTAAAACTCATGCACAATGATTCTCAAGTCTGTATCTAGGTTGTGCTCAAGGTCGAGGTCAACGATCAGAGGATCTGAGCACTCTCTGGGTGATTTCATCAGGCCAAAATGAGTTACTCCGTCACTGATGATCTGGTTATTAGTTGCTGTAGAGCATTGGTCAAAGTGTCTTTACAGGCAAAGATACACAAAAAATGTGGAATGATATGAGTTTAAAAAAAAATGTGGAGTGAGGAGAAGCAAACAGAAAAAGGAGAAGTGTATGAATGCAAATACCTCTTAGCCGTCTCCAGAGCCAAGGTGAGGTCTTCAGTCCAGATGGATGCAGCGAGGCCATGTGGACTGTGGTTCCCTGTACAAAGTACAAAATTACACAAAGGTGTTTTCAGTTCAGCAGACTCCACACACACCCACACGCACGCACCCTAGGCTTACTCATTACTGAAATGACACACATTCATATCTTGCAACCTTTGCAAACTTTGAGCACATCCTGCATATAGACGCACTTGAGGATCATCACATGAGCTTGGTGAGCATCTGGGCAATTACCTAGGAGGAATAGTGATTCTCCCAAACTGTGGCTGGACAGACGCCATGCCATCAGCTCATTTCACCTTCACTCATTTCACCAAATTTTGTTTGATACTAAAAGACTGTTGAATGCCACAAGTTCCTTTAAACTGTTTGTACACACATGGACAAAATTGTTGGTACCCCTCTGTTAATGAAAGAAAAACCCACAATGGTCACAGAAATAACTTGAATCTGACAAAAGTGGTAATAAATAAAAATTCTATGAAAATTAACCAATGAAAATCAGACAATGCTTTTGAATTGTGGTTCAACAGAATTATTTTAAAAAACAAACTCATGAAACAGGCCTGGACAAAAATGATGGTACCCTTAACTTAATATTTTGGTGCACAACCTTTTGAGGCAATCACTGCAATCAAACGATAACTGTCAATGCGAATTCTGCACCTCTCAGCAGGTATCTTGGCCCACTCCTCATGAGCAAACTGCTCCAGTTGTCTCAGGTTTGAAGAGTGCCTTCTCCAGACAGCATGTTTCAGCTCCTTCCACAGATGTTCAATAGGATTTAGATCAGGGCTCATAGAAGGCCACTTTAGAATAGTCCAATGTTTCGCTCTTAGCCATTCTTGGGTGTTTTTAGCTGTGTGTTTTGGGTCATTATCCTGTTGCAAGACCCATGACCTGTGACTGAGACCAAGCTGTCTGACACTGGGCAGCACACTTCTCTCTAGAATACCTTGATAGTCTTGAGATTTCATTGTACCCTGCACAGATTCAAGACACCCTGTGCCAGATGCAGCAAAGCAGCCCCAGAACATAACAGAACCTCCTCCATGTTTCACAGTAGGGATAGTGTTCTTTTCTTGGTATGCTTCATTTTTGCGTCTGTGAACATAGAGCTGATGTGCCTTGCCAAAAAGTTCCAGTTTTGTCTCGTCTGTCCATAGGACATTCTCCCAGAAGCTTTGTGGCTTGTCAACATGCAGTTTGGCAAATTGCAGTCTGGCTTGTCTCCCATGAAGTCCACTTTGGCTCAAACAACAACGGATGGTGCGATCTGACACTGATGTACCTTGACCTTGGAGTTCACCATGAATGCGTTTAGAGGTTGTTCTGGGCTCTTTTGTTACCATTCATATTATCCGTCTCCTCCTGCGGCCACGTCCAGGGAGGTTGGCTACAGTCCCGTGGATCTGAAATTTCTGAATAATATGTGCAACTGTAGTCACAGGAACATCAAGCTGCTTGGAGATGGTCTTATAGCCTTTACCTTTAACATGCTTGTCTATAATTTTCTCTCTAATCTCCTGAGACAACTCTCTCCTTTGCTTCCTCTGGTCCATGTTTAGTGTGGTACACACCATGTCACCAAACAGCACAGTGACTACTTGTCACCCTTTAAATAGGCCGACTGACTGATTACAAGTTTGTAGACACCTGTGACGTTAATTAGAGGACACATCTTGGTTGAACATGTCCCTATGGTCACATTATTTTCAATTTTTTCTAGGGGTACCATCATTTTTGTTCAGGCCTGTATGTCATGTTTATTACCAAATTTGTTAGTATGCATAGTTCTTGTATGAAGTCCAATGTTAATCTGATTGTGGAAATTTTAGTTTTCTTGCTGTACACTCAAACTTTGATCTCATTTACTACAAAAAAAAAATGACAAAACCAAACCAAAACATTTGCCACAAACTTTACAATGGTACAAGGTCTGATCTCTCAGCCTTTATTTTTGACCTGTTTAACCTTGGTGACTAGACCTCTGACCTAGTTTCACTTCTGTCACTCTACTATGACTGCAATGATGTGCCTTGTACAAAATTAAACTGTTCATATTTACAAAAGGTATGAAGCCTCCTTACCCAGAGTCACTGCTTCAGTGTTGCTTCTGAAGGTCATGAGGGGAAGCAGCGGTCCAGGACAGGGGTTGACCACATATGGCGATGCGGGGGCCGCCCCACAGAGCACCGTTGGAGGGTATAGGGCTCCTGAAGTGGGGGTAGCACAGGACTGGACCAGCTGAGGGGGGAGAAAAGGTTACTTTATTTTGTTCTCCAGCCACACAAAGCTAAAAAAAAGCAAATAAAAACACATTTGATCTCAAACGGTCAGAGCTGCTTGCTGCAAAGCTTTGGTCTTTATTATGTTTTCAGACTGACCTACTTGTCATTATTCATACTAGTCCTTAAATGTTAATGATTAAGACAAATAGTTACCTGCACTGACCCATGCTTATGAGCTTATTTTATAAACAGATTGTACAGCATGTTGTTGCAGTATGACTGTAAAAATTCTTAAAAACAGCAACTAAAGCCTTTTTGCTGGTATTGCTAACATTAACAATTACATATGGTAGTCCTAAGCAACAATACATGGTCCTGAAAAAGAAACGTTCCTGTGATGAGCTCGGCTCAAATGTTAAAAAGATGAAACCACAACAGAAAGATTTTATTACGCAGCCCAGTTGTGAATATTTATGATTTCACACCCTGACAAGAGCACTCTGAGGTGAGTGCAATATCCCCCGCCTCAGTTTTCTTTGAAGATCCCAATATGTTACTGAACGAGAGCAGGTTTCAACTTTTTCCATATAATTTCTGAGGCAGAACCACTTTATGATAAGTCTACCATCCATGAATATACAACAAAAATAATTTCATCACACAACCCATAGTTAGAAGGTCAGGATCCCAAGGTGAACCTACGTAGCAAGTTTGGTGACCCAAGCTTTCTTTGCTGTTGAGATATACTGTAGTTTATTTGGCATTTTGACACTGACTTTCAGCCTTGTGATCCCAAAACCATAGTCATATTTCAGGGTCACAGTGTGAACCTGTGTACAACGTTTGATGACCCTAGCTTTACTCGTTGTATAGTAATAGGGCATAGGGAATGCTAACCTTGACATTTGACCCCAAACCCATAGTCAGGGTTCAGGGTCACTGCGTGAACATGTGTACCAGGTTTGGTGACTCCTTCTATAGTAACAGTGCAAATGAAATGTTAACCTTTACCGTTTAATAATAATAATGCATCAGATTTATATAGCGCTTTCATAGACACTCAGAGACACCTTACAATGGATACATTATTCATTCACCCCACAAACAATGGTAGTGGTAAGCTACTACTGTAGCCACAGCTGCCCTGGGGCAGGCTGATGGAAACGTGGCTGCCAATCCGTGCCAACGGCCTGTCTGACCACTACCAAACATTTATACACATTCATGCCCAGTGTCATGGACACTGGAGGAAAGGTGGGTAAAGTGTCTTGCCCAGGGACACAACAGCAGGATGACTGGAGAGAGTGGGATTCAAACCACCAACCCTCCGGTTATTATACGACCCACTCTACCACCTGAGCCACTGCCACCCACATTTCCCCCCTCCGTTCCATTTTTCCTGAGCACCAAGCTGGATGGCAGGAAGTTCCATTTTTATATGGTCTTTGGCTTGACCCAGCCGGGACTTGAACCCTGACCTCCCAGTTGTGGCACGGTTGCTCTACCTCTAAACCACCACTCCACTTTTGACCTCAAACCCATAGTCAAAGGTCAGGGTCTCAGGGTGAACGTGTACCAAGTTCAGTAACCCTAGCTTTACTCATTCTATAGTATTAGTACAAATGGAATATTAAACTTTGACCTTTTGACCCCAAACCCATAGCCAGGTCAGGGTGTAAGACATCCAAGATTTGTCTTGGATGTAACTACAGTATCGATTTGAAAAGACTACATCATTTTTCAGTAGTTATTGTGTTTACAAGGTATAGGGAAAAAACTGACCTCTGACCTATGCACATCACCAGCGTCAAACCCTGGTACCAAGTTTCGAGACAACTGGTACAAAACTGTAGGAGGAGTTGATCTCACAAAAGTGGGACAGACAAACAGACAGACCGTCCCATACCATAATCCCTTCGACCAAAGAGGTCTTTGGTCAAGGACCGCTTTTACACCGGTGTATACACTACACCAGTGCAGTGTAAATAGTTAGCCTAAGAGTAACGTAACTTTGGCATTTTGGACTAGAACCATTAAACGGGGCCTCAAGTTCCTCAATAAACCTCTTTAACTGTGACACAGGTTTTAAGAATCACATTATTAAATGCTCTTTGTATAAACAGAATTGACCTCTTCTTGATGCTGTTGAAAACATCCATGTAGCCCTACCAGTTTCCACCAGAAATGCTGTTTTCTAATAGTTTGCAGTTCATTTTTTTACCAACCGTGCCCCCCTGCTGCTGAGCCCCCTGTACTGCAGCGTCCACCAGGGCCCTGTCTGCATCACTGAGCAGAGGGACACACTTCATCCCTGCCATCCTATGCCTAAGACGAGCCACAACACTGTCCCGAATGCTCTCCTGCACGCACAGAACCCAGCAGACCTGAAAACAGACAGGATAACAGGACTGTTACACAGACTGTGCCAGAAGAAAACACTTCTGCAGCACATCTGGCGCATCACCTCCTTCCTCTTCTTGAAGGCGGCTTCTATTGCTTCATCCACAGCGCTGTTAATATCGGCCGACTCAAAGATGATGAAGGGGCAGGTGGCACCTATGCATGGGGACACAGACACAGGAAGCCCCATCCCCGCTGTGGCCTTACGCAGCATCATGCCATCCTGGAAGTAAAGAAAAACACTGTTTGCTCTGCGGGTCATGTTAACAATGCATCATATAGAATAGTCTTACAATGCCTTCTTTAAATTTACATTTAAACTTGAGGTTTAATCCGGTAGAGATGATTACAAATGCATTAGAGAGTTATTCGCACACCACATAAGCTCATAAAAAATACTGAAGTTCATAGGTATTCCTGCTCTCATTCACAACTTGAAGATGACAGTAACAATGTGGACTGAAAATAACATTAACTTTTATATTTCGTAGGCTAAAGTATGACACCCGATTCACACAACAATGATGTTTATTACCAAGAATAAAGGAGATACCGTTACGATATGATGCTTTCCATTATTACCGATATCCTTTTGTTCATTTTAAATCCATCTTTCCTCATAGTGGCTCACAGGGCTTTCCCAAACCTTTAGGCACATTTCACTCTCAGTTAGGAGATCTCTAAGAGGATTCTTTACTTAATAAATGTGTCACCATATTTTACTCACCTTCTTGTTGCCAATGTACGCAACACAGCTGATGCTGTGGTTCTGGGCCACCTTGGTGCCCAGCATCATGTCACTTCCTGTTAACACATTCAGAGCCCCAGCAGGCAGTCCAGCTCCTGTGAAAAGCTGTGCCAGTAAGAGTGCTGGCAGGCCACTGCTCCGACCAGGGACGACTATCACACTGTTACCTAGAAGGAAGACGTATTCAGTTTACACTTTTTACATAAGTTCTAATGGAAATAAATGATTTACAGAAATAGTCAGTGACTCTTAAAATGGAACGAAAGCCAGTAACATTGCTCTACATTTCATTAACTGTGAGCAGACAGCATGGTACTGTGTGATGAAAAGAAGAAGCAGCAGGTCAATAAACTTCACATCACAGGCTGTGTAAGAGTACAAGTTTTACTCTTAAGCATAGATATGAAGTTGTGAGGTTTACTTTTAGTGTAAGCAGGTGCATGATACATATGTATGTGTGCCTGTGTGTGTGTTTGTGCATGTGTTTTACCCATAGCTAATGCCGGTAAGACTTTGAGCATCAGGGAATAGAGAGAGCAGTCATCAGAGCTGACGACCGCCACCACACCTAAAAAACAGAGTAAACCCAACAAAAATTACAGAATAAATTAGAAGTGCCTTTTAAAATCAAAAAGAATCCATGTCAAGAACTCTGCAAGTTTGGTGTTAATATATGCAGTTGCTCTTGTTTTAGAGCATGGAAAAAACACACAAAAGCATAGCCACAGGTAGGGGGTCCCAAGGTCAAAGTGTGAACCATGTCTGGTGAGACTTGCTTCATTTGTCCTTGTGTTAGACTGAGGATGACCAACAGAAAGCCTCAACTCTAAGTGGGCGTATTAAAAAAAAAAATCCTTCCCAAAACCTAAAGCCCCTTTCAATCTACCCTGGCAATCCAGGCAAATCCAGTACGAACCGGGTCAACTCTGTTATCTGAATAGGGTTACCCATGCTATTTGAGGCTAAATGACCATGCAAGCAATGTGTGTTGTTGCCCACCTCAACCCAGCTTGGCGGACGTTAGACGAGGGCAATGTGGATAAACGTGTGATGAAGTAGTTGTCACCGTCACAAAGTCACAGCACAGCAACAGCAAGTGGAAATGAATCAGAAGGCTGTCTGTCATTATTCTGACAGATTAATTCACGTCGAAGCTGCAGCAGAAAACTGTGTGTCACAATTACACAAATCTCACAACTGCTGAGAGTGAGAAGTTTCTTTTATGAGCATTTTTCACTCACTCCCACAGATTCTGCAGCAGCTCTGACCATCTTTGGCTGCTGTGGAGCCGACACCAGGCTGTCCTGGTTCGGCGCTGGACAGTCTCCCTGTTCAGTTCCACTCTGTGCCTGTTTGTGCATCCTGGTTCGCCACGCATTAATGTACAACCTGTGATCCTCTGCTCCTCTTTTCCATGACGGCCCCCTCCAAAAAAGAATTTATCCCATTTTGTGTGACACTGGACAGAAATGCAACACACCACCACAAGGCCCCACCAAATAAAAGTACAAGCGCGCGTGCAGACACACACACACATGAGAAGGAGTGCAGTATCAATGAATATAGTACTTGCGGTGATTCGTCACAGGCCTGACGCCAAGAGGAGGGCCAAAGATAGATGAGCACACTCCCACCAGCGGACAGAGAGCGTGCATCAGAAAATATGTTGCATCAACCACCTGAAAAGCAGACAAAAATATCTGCATTTTTTTAAACACTCCCAGGGTCATGAAGATGGCAACACTCACTCTCCTGGGTGCCCACATTCCAACAAAGGCTGCAACTGATTAGCTCAGAGTCACTGTCGTTTTTTTAAATTTTGTCGCCCCATGTCAAACTTAGTGCAGATCAATGGTTGATTGGAATACACCAATCAATGGTTGCTGTTTTTAGTCCACCGTTTTGCAAAATGCATTCGACATTTCATATAATTACTGTAATTTTTTTCATATTGGTACTCAATATTTACAAGAAGAGATGTGTGCATGTTAAATTTTTCTTTGTTTTTTTGGAGGAAGCTGTCATGGAAAAAAAAAAGAGGAGCAGAGGTTCACATTATGCAAGGTGAACCAGGAACCGGGGTGCATGAATGAGCACAGAGCAGAGCTGAACATGGGAGATTTCCCCTCCACCAAACTGTTGTCTTTCACCGCAGCTGAAGATGTCACAGTCGATGCAGACTCCAGGAGTTACTGAAAAACACTTTTTTTCTTCTCATTCTCGTACGCTGTGATATTTACGTAGTTGTGGCGCACACAGTTGTTAGCTGCAGTTTCAAAATTAATCTAATTTGCCAGAATAATGACAGACACCCTTCAGATTAATTTCCACTCTCTGTCGCTGTGCTGTGACTGTAGTAAGCACAGCCACCTGACAGTTGCTGTGCCAATAAGTGATGGTCTGCTAGAAACTGATTGGCCCACCAGCGGAGCACCCTTGCATGAGCCATTTCTTCTTTGGTATGCCTTGGTGAAAATGGGAGGCATATGGTAATCACTCAGTGTGTCTGTGTGGTTGTCCACCTGTCTGTTTCAGCTCGACTGGTCTAAATTAAGTGGAACTAAAGGCTTGTATCATTGTAACGCCATATTTTCTCGACTTTTAATTTGCCAGAATTTCAAGACAAGGGTTTGTTTTCAAAATAAACACAAATTTAACTCACCATTGCCATCTAATGGAGCCATGGAAAAAGGTATTGTAATAACTATGCCGGGCCACTAGAGGTGGCACTGTGATTTTTTTTTTTTTTTTTTTTTTTTACAGCCCATGGACAACTTCCTAAACATGGCAGACCACAACAGACAGCTGAGGAAAGCAAAAAACCCTTTAAAAGCAAGTTTTCTGCTTAAATTATGCAGCGATTTCAATATTAAAACACTAATAACACCTGTAACTGCAACATTTGACTTTTTAAAGCTTATGTTGCTTCACACTATTTTTCTCATCGGTAAAAACTACAAGTCCCACCCTCTAAAACATGCAGGTGTATGTAACAGGCCAAATTAACCTCTGCTCAGATTAAATCCGGGGGATAAACTGGCCTAGGCCAAACTATACCCAGGGGTGTAAAAGAGGCTAAGCCAGACTATACCCCTACAGGCCAGATTATACCCCTCTTGTGTAAAGCGGGTTTGATTGTATTTACACAGTCACTACATTACATTACCTTACGTTATTATCAGCTGATCTGACTACTTTTTCCCGTTTTGTAAAATGACCTATATTGAAATAAATGACATGCCTGTCCATCACACTTTTATGCATAGGTAAATATTTTTCCACTATATTAAAACCATATCTCAGTGTTAACAACTCTACCTCGTCTGTCAATGTCAAACAGCGTTTAGAATCAGCACATTCAGTTTCACTTTCCGTTTTTAAAGTTTTTTGCCACTCCAAATGTACACCAAACGTGACGAAAATATTGAGAAAAACATGACGGAAATTGTTTATCATAACTCTGGTTTTACTTGCTCTATCATTACAATTTAAAAACTGGAAGATTTTCGAATCTGCACTTTCAACACAAGTTGAAATGGTGATGCTGCAAGGCTGAGTCTTGCTTCTACCTCATCCTAAAGCAGTCAGGTGATTTGGATGCACTGGCGGGACTTTTCACAACCATGGAAGACCAACTGTATGACCACCTTTTGACATTCTACACCACAACACAACAAAAGCACCCCCTGTGGATCTATGATCTACCTCCTTTTGGGACTGGTGGGGGATAAAAAAAATTAAGTAATTCTTGTGTAAATCAGAATCAGATTTATTGCCATTGTTCATGTAGTACACAAACTAGGAATTTGTCTCGGTGCAATGCTGCAACATTAAACATGATAAAATAGAAGAAATAAAAAACTATACGTGCAATAAAGTGTAGAATAAGAATGAGTAATACTAGTCAAAGCAGTTTTAAATATATTAGCGAGCAGCAGATATTGTGGAGTACCACATAGTGCAGTCGGTAATGCAAAAAGAAAACAGTGATGATTGACATGAGTCTGGTTGTGCTGCTGTACATGGTGCACGAGAGTCAATAAGTCAAGTGTTCAGCAGTCTGATGGCAGAGGGGAAGAAGCTGTTCATGTGACGGGAGGTTTTAGTCTGAATGGACCGAAGTCTTCTACCTGAGGGGAGGGGGGCAAACAGTACGTGACCAGGGTGTGAAGGATCGGCTATGATCCGGCCTGCACGCCTCCGGGTCCTGGAGATGTACAGATCCTGGAGAGATGGCAGCTTGCAGCCGATCACCTTCTCAGCAGTGCGCACGACGCGCTGCAGCCTTAGTCTGTCCCTGGCAGCGGCTCCTGCGTACCACACGGTTATGGAGGTGGTGAGGATGGACTCGATGATGGCTGTGTAGAACTGCACTAACATCTTGGTGGGTAGCTTGAGCTTCCTCAGCTGCCGCAGGAAGAACATCCTCTGCTGGGCCTTTTTGATGAGGGAGCTGATGGTCGGCTCCCACTTGAGGTCCCTGGTGATGGTGGTGCCTAGGAAGCGGAAGGAATCTGCAGTGGTGATGGGAGAGCCTGTGAGGGTGAGGGGGGGCAGAGGGGTTGTGACTTTCCTGAAGTCCACAATCATCTCCACTGTCTTCAGAGCGTTCAGCTGCAGGTTGTTGTTGTTGCACCAGGACGCCAGCTGGGCCACCTCTTTCCTGTAGGCGGACTCGTCGCCGTTGGAGATGAGCCCGATGAGGGTGGTGTCGTCCGCAAACTTGATCAGCTTGACAGACTGGTGGCTGGAGGTGCAGGAGTTGGTATAAAGGGAGAAGAGTAGGGGGGAAAGTACACAGCCCTGGGGTGATGATGCTAACAGAGTCTGAGACAGTCTTTCCCAGCCGCACATGCTGCCTCCGGTCCGTCAGGAAGTCGGTGATTCACCTGCAGAGGGAGTCAGGCACGTTGAGCAGGGACAGCTTGTCCCGGAGCAGAGCGGGGCGGATGGTGTTGAATGCAGAGCTGAAGTCCACAAACAGGATCCTGGCGTAGGTTCCCGGGGAGTCCAGGTGCTGCAGGATGGAGTGGAGGGCCAGGTTGACTGCGTCGTCTACAGACCTGTTGGCTCGGTAGGCAAACTGCAGCGGGTCCAGGAGGGGAGTGATGATGGACTTGAGGTGGGGCAGGACCAGGCGCTCAAAGGACTTCATGACTACAGAAGTGAGCGCTACAGGTCTGTAGTCGTTAAGTCCAGTGATCCGTGGCTTCTTGGGGACAGGGATGATGGTGGAGGATTTGAGGCAGGTCGGCACGTGGCATAGTTTAAGGGAGGTGTTAAAAATGTCAGTGAAGACAGGAGCCAGCTCTTTCGCACAGTGTCTCAGGGTGGAGGGAGACACGCCGTCCGGACCGGGGGCCTTGCACGGGTTCAGTCTGGAGAACTGTCTGAGCACGTCCTGTTCACTGATGACAAGGGCAGGGGGGGAGGAGGGGGGGGCCGCCTTTGATGAAGTAGGGACCGTGGAGGCTGTGGAGCTGGAGGGAGGGGGGGGGGGGGGTTGGACACAGCTGACGAGGTGTCAAAACGGGCATAGTGTTGGGACAGTCTTTGACAAAGGGCTTTGTCATCCTGACCCTTAGGAGCCTGAGGCCGATAGTTGGTGATTTGCCTCAGTCCTCTCCACACAGAAGCAGAGTCGTTAGCCGTGAACTGCTGCTGGAGCCTCTCAGAATACACAGATTTAGCTCTCCTCAGCTCTCTGTTAAACCGATATTTAACCTCCCCGTAGCAGTCCCTGTCTCCACTTTTCAACGCTGCTTCCTTCTCCTTCCTTCCCTCAATCACTCAATCACTCCCTCAATCACTCAACACTGCTGATATCATGGGGGTATAAACTGGCCTAGGGGATAGGAATTGTTGGTTACATTAATTATGCCTCGGTGCAAAGCAACGTAGGCATACCATAATCACTGCATGCGTTTGTGTGTTTCTGTCTGTCTGTTTGTTACCACCTTTTCAGCTCACCTGGTCAAAATCAAGTGGAACTAAAGGCTTGTATCATTGTATCACCATATTTTATCGAAGTTTTATGTGCCAAAATTTCCACATACGGCTTTGTTATCAAAATAAACACTAATTTAACTCACCTTTACCATCACTGCAGCTGGGAAAAAAGGTATTGTAATAACTATGCCAGGCCAGTAGAGGTGGCAGTGTGCCTTTTGTTACAGCCCCCCTCCCCCAATGCCTCCCTGCCACAGGCACCGAGGCATCAGCACCTTGGTGCTGTCATTTGGTTTACGGCAAGACCAAGCATGGCCATCCTGAACAGAATCATCCAGAACACGAAAACATCCCATCACATCCTCGTACACAGCAGGTCCAATGCACTGACTACAAGCAGTGTCGTTTCTCCCACAACCCAAACCACCATGCTGTGCTGCGGCTGAATGAGCAGTAAGGATGTATATAGGTTACTTTCAGTCATAAAGCCAAGAGCATTCACCTTGCTATCAAGCGCCAGGGGCTAGGGGTTGAAAATTACACCAATGATCTAGGACACCCCTTCAGGGTTGCACAACGTCATTAGTAGTTGCTGATGGATTTAACCTAAATGGACACTACCTGTTTTCACCAGAAAAAAGGAGCAAAAGAAAAAGAAAACTGATGAGAAGAAAGTCTCACTTTAAGTACAAAAATGTCTCAAATTTACATGAACAATTTCAATCAGCAGAAAAAGTCAGAAATTTACTAGAAAGAAAGCTGTAAATTCACAGAGAAAAATTTGGGCACTCTGGTGGGCCGGTTTTGGCCTGTGGGCCATACGTTTGACACCCCTTGACCAACCCATTAAAAATACATATTTAGAGGGTTTACTTCCATGAAATAGCTGCATATCACAACAGCATGTAAATGAATAAGATAAAATAAAACAGAAATCATAGATAAATGAAAGTTCACCTCAGAAGAAGCTGCATTTACTCTTTACAACAAGAAATCAAACTGCGGACTCATCATAATTCCTTGTCTTTTGTAGTTATATATATCAACTGAATCAAATCGTGAATCGAATGTGGCACGGAAAAATCAGGGCTTTTTTTGAGAGGTCATATTGCCCAGCCCTACCCACATGTGTTCACTCACCTAGAGGTGCCCAGTTAGTGATAAGTGTGTCTCTGAGCTGGGCCCAGCCACTGTAGTACTGCAGCAGTCTGACCAGTGTGGTGGGTGAGCAAGACGCCTCAGTCAGGTCGCACAGCTCTGACAGACACTGGCCGTGCTGCCCAAGAGCGTTCACCAACCTGATAGAAGAGAACAGACCACATGGACATTAATCTCCACACTGAGCAGGTGCATGGAGTTGTGAGAACTGAAATGAGTGAAGAGGAGTCTGTTGGACCTGAGCAGAACTTTGGCTCTCTGGTAGCAGCTCAAGTTTGCCCACGCCTTGAAGCAGTTATGGGCAGAGGAGGCACACTGGGAAATGTCGCTCTCTTCAGCACATGTTATGCTGCATGTAATACCACCTGGAGAGAAGGGAGATAAAACACAGTGTTTAAAGGAACTGTATGTACTCTTTTTAGTTCAAAATATTCAACTATTACCAATAAATAGTGTGTTTAGAAACAACAGTTATGGTATTATATCAAAGACACCAAGTACAGAGATCTGTACTGAAGTTACAGCAAAGGCTGGTCTGGAGGTCTTGCAATACCAGTTTTACCAGCAGGGTGAGTGGTTACCATAGATGATCATTAGTGACAACAGCCCTGTTTTAGTAACATCGAATAACTAATTCAAAGTGAAACTGGCACCTAACAATGCATCAGCATGATAAGAACTGCCTACAAGAACAAAAAGACATCTTTTGGGACTTCCGGTTATGGCTGCCACGTAGGACGGACGTGTCTCGCTCTGCTCTGCTCCTGGAAAAAAAAAAATCGGCAAATAACTCTCTCATTTGGGACAGAACGTATCCCAGCATTTGGGCGAAGATATGTCGGCGAAGCCTAAGGCTGGAAAACCAGGAAAAGGAAAAAGCGAGCCGCCGAAACAGTCCAAATTAACGGACTTTCAGGTCTGTGACGCAGCAAACAAAACTCCATATATGGCGGAGGAGGCTGGCAACGGTGCGATATCTGCGGGGAGCTCCGTCTCGCTAGTGCTGAAGATGACGTCACCCGTCTTCAATTAAAGGTGCGCACTTTGGAAAAAAAAAATAAATCTCTGGAAGATAATATTTTGGATTTGGAATCTCGGTCGAGACAGAATAATTTGAGGCTGGTGGGTCTTCCAGAGGAATCAGAAGGTCGGGACGTATGTTCCTTTCTGGAAAAGTGGATTCCGGAGGTGCTGGGCAGCGAGGAGTTGCAATCAGCAGTGGTTCTGGAAAAAGCACATCGTATTGGCCCACGGAGAGATAAGGGACCGCCGAGGACCTTAATTATGAAGTTTCTTAGCAACAGAGACAGGATGAAGATCTTCAACGCTGCACGAGCTAAAAAAGGAGAGATTAAACACCAGGACCAGCAGGTGTGGTTCTACCCAGATTTGGCCACAGGAATCCAGCAATTGAGGAAGCAGTTTGATCCCGTACGTAAGGAGCTGCGCAACCTTGGGATTCGTCATGGTGTAATCTATCCTGCGAGACTGCTGACCACGTATGAGGGCAGAACCCACATCTTCAAGACCCCAGAGGAGGCGCAGGAGTTCATCAAGAAGATCAAAGAAGAAGAAGAGACTGGTGGGAGCTAAGCATGAACAAAATATAAGGTAGAATAATTAAGCATTTGCACAGGCATCTGACTGACTTGAAGTAAATAGTAAGTTTACAAAATATAGATTGTATTATATATTAAAAAAACAAAACAAAAACAAAAAAACAAACAAAAAAAAACTATGATGTACAAAGTTGTTAAAAATTTTGGAGTTAAGTTGGAAAACTACAGAGGAGAGTTAATGTTACGTCATTAAAAGCAGTAGAGTTAGGGTGATTGGGAGGATGAAGAAGGAGTGGCTTAGGCTGTTCCCCGTGGGTGTGGAACGGTCGATGGCTATATCGGGAGACAGAATTTTTCTTTTGATTTTGGGGGGTTTGCCACAAGTGTGGGAAGGGGAAATTTGTTTGTGTGTAGTTTGTAGGATGAATGTTCAACCACTCATGTTTTTGCTTCTCTGTATGAGCATGTTTACACTGCAAGGTAATCCCAAACTCTCTATTGATCATGGACCAAAGTGTTAATCTTAATTTAACTTCATGGAATTGCAGAGGTCTACAAAATTTAAAAAAACTTAAACAAGTTATGAATAAAATAAAGGACATGGGTTCAAGAATTGTGTTTTTACAAGAAACTCATCTGATAGAGGAGGATGTTAAAAGAATTAGGAGTAGATGGCAGGGAAGTGTATTCACCTCTTCATTTTCATCCCGAGCCAGGGGAGTTATGACTCTCATACATAAATCAGTTCCTTTTCAAGTGAAAAATGTAATTGGAGACAAATTTGGAAGATATGTAATCATTCAAGGTTCTTTGCTATTAGAAAATATAAATCTTGTGAACTTATATGGTCCCAATATAGATGATCAGAAGTTCTTTGCTAATTTATTTCTCATCTTATCATCACTTACAGGGCAACATATAATAGCAGGGGATTTTAATTGTACATTGAATCCAGGTGTGGATAGATCAACAGGACTGGATTGTACGCACATTGGATGTAGGATGACTATTAATCATTTTATGAAAGAATTGAGATTGTTAGATATATGGAGAGAAATGAAACCACAAGTTAAAGCCTATTCTTGTTATTCCAGTACCTACAAGACATTCTCACGTATTGATTATTTTTTGATTTCCACAGAATTAAGGTCCAAGATTCAAAACTGCTTTTATGATAACATCGTGATCTCTGATCATGCACCCTGTTGTCTAATATATGTAGATAAAAAATTGACAAAGGAATCAGGTAGATGGCAATTTCAGCATAAATGGCTTCAGGATGAGGAATTTGTCAAGTATATAGAAAAACAGATAGACGAGTTCTTTGACATCAATACTACACAAACATCAGCATGTGTAAAGTGGGAGGCTTTCAAAGCTTTTATTAGGGGACATATTATTAGTTATACAGGATCAAAATCTAAGAAGACTCGAGAGGAGAGAGCTAAATTGGAACATAAAATAAAAAGTCTTCAGGAAAAAGTGTATGCAGGAAGTGACCCAAGGTTGGAGAATGAATTACTGATTTTGAGAGCTGAATACGACAAAAAATCAGCGAATAGAGCTGCCTCGAGTCTTCTAAGATTGAAACAATCTTTTTATGAACAAGGTGAAAAATCAGGAAAATTATTAGCATGGCAGATTAAACAATTGGAAATTAAAACACCAATTACCAGTATTATAAGTAATGGACAGGTAGTTATAGATCCTTTAGAAATTAATAGAGCCTTTAGAGATTACTATGAAAAATTATATGATACCAAAAATGAACCTGATTTAACAAAACTAAATGGGTTTTTGAACGAACTATCTATACCGTGTATACCAAATGAAAACAGGGAGATATTGGAGTCTAAAATTAGTCAAGAAGAAGTTGGGCTAGCCATTGATAATATGAAATCAGGAAAAAGTGCAGGACCAGATGGTCTTCCAGTTGACCTTTATAAAAAATTTAAGAATAAATTAATAAAACCTTTTTTGGAAATGGTTTTAGAAGCATTTCAAAATAATAATTTACCATCATACATAAATAATGCCTTAATTATACTGCTGCCAAAACCAGGTAAGCCCTTTAATAAATGTGAAAATATGAGACCAATAAGCCTATTAAACGCCGACCTTAAGATAATCTGTAAAATTTTAGCAAGACGAATACAAGAAATTTTACCAAATATTATTAATCGAGATCAGAATGGCTTTATAAAGGGTAGACAAGGCTTCCATAATGTAAGAAGACTATTTAATATTATTTATTTTAATAAAGAAGCACCGGATACAGCTCTCCTATCATTGGACGCCGAAAAGGCCTTTGATAGAGTTGAATGGCCCTTTCTTTTTGAAGTCCTACAAAGGTTTGGACTTGGAAATAATTTCATAAAATGGGTTCAAATAATATACAATAATGCTACAGCAGAAATCCTAACAAATAACAATATTTCAAAACCAATAAAAATCAATAGAGGATGTCGACAAGGCTGTCCACTTTCACCTTTACTGTTTACTATGGCAATTGAACCTTTAGCGATAGCGATACGTTTACATTCACAAATATATGGAATTAAAGTTGGACCAACAGAACATAAAATCTCCCTGTACGCCGATGACATAATTTTGTTTATGTCGAATCTAAAAAAATCAATTCCAACCTTGTTGAATTTAATAAAGAATTTTGGGGAAATATCAGGATATAAAATAAATAAAACTAAATCTTCAATATTAATGCTAAATGAGACCCAGAGAAATTACCCAGCCCCTGAGGCAAATCAATTCAATGTTGTAAATCAGTTTAAATATTTAGGAATCCAAATTATGCCTAAGCTAGAATCAGTCGCCAGCGTCAACTATGAAGCCTTAATGTCAGATATCAATGAGTTAACTCAGAGATGGATGTCACTACCAATGTCGATGATCGGGAGAATCAATATACTTAAAAGTAATATTTTACCTAAAATACTTTATTTATTTCAATACATTCCCTTATCACCACCTTTAGATCTATTCTCAAGAATAAAAAAAAAGTTAGTGGAATTTATATGGAACAACAGGAGGGCTAGATTACGTCTGTCTTTATTATATTTACCATTTGATCGTGGAGGTCTGAAATGTCCAAATTTTATGTTGTATTATTGGTCGGCACAACTGAGGTCTATGACATATTATTTTTCATCAAATGATCTCCCTCACTGGACTGAAATGGAATCATACAATTTACCTTTACCTCTTCCCATATTCATATACTCAGATTCGGCAAAAAAATTACAAAAACAAGTTAAAAATCCATTTGTAAAGCATATGATCAAAATATGGTGTGAAGCTAAAAACTATTTAAAAGAACCACAGTTATTGTCACAATTTAGTCCAATATGGGGTAATCAATATTTTAAACCAGGGAGAGCGGACGCTGTATTTAAAGTATGGAATTTAAAAGGGATACAAAAGATTCAGGATTTATATTTGCCATGTGCAGATAACATAATGTCTTTTGAAGAGCTGAGGATCAAATTTAATCTCAATAGAACACATTTTTTTAAATATCTTCAACTTAGAAACTTTATTCGATCAAATCAAAATAAAGCTCTCACTCGACCTATTTATTCATCCTTGGAAAAAATGATGATGAAAGATAGTAAAAGAAAGGGTATTATTTCAGAGTTTTATAACTCATTGACACTATCTTCAAGTGAAAATTCACTGAAAAGATTAAACTACTGGAAAGAAGATCTGCAAATTGAAATTTCGGAGGAACAATGGGAATTGGCTTGTACAGAAGCTCAAACCAAATCAATAAATGCACGCCTTAAATTGATACATTTCAAATGGTTAATGCGGATGTATGTTACACCGGAGGAGTTAAATAGATATAACAAAAATATACCAGATACATGCACAAAATGCATGGAAAGTAAAGGAACCCTATTTCATTGTTTATGGGAATGTAGATTAATAAGAATGTTTTGGGAAGAGGTGAGGGTAACAATTGAAAAAATAATCTCAAAACAAATCATACTGAATCCTAAACTGTTTTTGTTGGGTCTGTACCCAGAAAAGCATAATTTTAATAAAAGTGAAAGAACATTCATAGACCTCAGTTTGCTTAATGCCAAAAAATGTATTGCACTATTATGGAAAAAGACTCATAGACCAGATGTGACTCAGTGGTTAAGACAGATGTTAACAAACCTTCCATTAGAAAGAATAACATATATACTGAAATCAAAGGAAATTGTGTTTGAGAATATATGGAGACCTTTTATTGATTATGTAAAAAATTTAAACATAACTCTTGAAGAAGAAGGTGAATGATGTGTGTGGACCTTGTAAATTCCAAACTGGTGAACATAATATGTATACTTATGTATTGGATTGTCTAGACTAAACAGAGGAGCATTGTTGAAGACTTGATTTTGTTGGTGGTTGTTGGTGTTTTTAGTGCATTTTTTTTTTTTTTTGTAGTACTTTAGCGTTAGTGTTTGATTGTTTGTATCATGTTTGTTAAAAAAAAAAAAAGGTTCAATAAAGATATTGTGGAAAAAAAAAAAGACATCTTTTGGAAAAATGTATTCAAGAGTATTTTTAGTTTTCCTTTTGGTAACATGTGGCACACAGTAATAATTGGAGAAAGGCGAACCTTACAGCCTTACTGCAGCCAGCTACCAGGGGGTGACTGAAATGTCTGGGCTTAAAATCTGTAGAGTTTTAATGCTGTCTAAATGCATATACAGTTTATAGCCATGGCTGTCACCAGCCCCAGCAGCAGTTAGAGCAGGGATGCCAAACTCACTCCATGGAGGGCAGAGACCCTGAATGTTTCATCTCCACCTAGTGTCTTCAGAAGGTGATTTTGCTGAATTTCTTCCTACCGATTGCTAATCAGTGAAAGCATCTGCTGAAGAGATAGGGTGGAAGTAAAATGTGCAGTGTCTTAGCCCTTAATGGAATGAGCTGGAGAGATCAGCCCAGGCACTTTTTGGAATAAAAGCACCATAGGTGCTGATGCCTTGGTGTGGACACACCCCCCCACACACACACACACTCTACAGAATGCCTCTTCATCAAGGCATAACAATGCTGCCATTCGGTGCTAAACAGTAAGAATCAAGGGAAAAGTACAAATAGTTCCTTAAAAAGTCAACATCATCAGGATATTCAATGAAAAGTCCTTCTTTTGGTTTTGAGGGAAAAAAACTTCAACCTTTCTTTCTTACCCCTGTATCTCACAGAGCAGTGAATGCTGGTGAACGTGGTAATTCTGGGGTTTCGTCAGGGTTCACAAAAGGTTGCCAAACAGTCTGCAAACAGTTTTTAAGGTCCCAAACAGTTGTTCTTGTCACAAAAAAAAAATTGAAAACAGTCAATTTTTTTGCTAAAAGTATTTTTCCACAAACAGTTGCAAAAGTTTGCAAAATAGTTGTAACATGTTTGCAAACGGTTGTACCACGTGTCGCTACAGTTCTTTTTGGTTCAAGTAGTGAACACTAGCAACTGTTTAAGACCCTTTACAAACTGTTGGCGACTTTAAAAACTGTGCAAACTGCTTAGATACCTTTTACGAACCCTGATGAAACCCAAAAAGCACAGCGTTCGTGATCGCTCCTCAGCATTCGCCACTCCATGAGACACTAGCCTGATTTTTGCCGACTTTTGTTAGAAATGCTGGCAAATCCATACATCGCCATGTCTATTGGCACTCGCCACTGATAAACTACCCTTATCACTGTCGAAGTCAGTTAGTTGCTAATGTTAAATGTATTCTTATAAAGGGGCCAAGATTAATCAATCATTTTTATATGCCCTTCTCTAAAGATACGACGTATTATGGTATGATGATGTCTATCTGTCTGTCCGTCCAGCCATCCATAGAAATTGTCTGGCTAAATCCTCCTACAGTTTTCAAGCTGGGCAGCACGGTGGCACATGCACAGTGGCAGCACAGCAAGAAGGTCATGGGATTGATTCCCCCCTTGACCATCGTGGGTTCGATCCCACCCCCAGACCATCGGTGACCCTTCTGTGTGGCGTTTGCATGTTCTCCCCATGTCTGCGTGGGTTTACTCTGGGTACTCCGGTTTCCTCCCACAGGCCAAAGACATGCAGGTGAGGTTAACTGGCATCAATTGGGGATTCTAAATTGTCCTTAGGTATGACTGTGAGAGTGAATGGTTGTCTGTCTCTCTGTGTTGGCCCTGCGATGGACTGGCGATCTGTCCAGGGTGTAGCCTGCCTCTCGCCCAAAGATGCTGGGATAGGCTCCAGCCCCCCCGCGACCCGAAAAGGATTAAGTGGTAGAAGATGGATGGATGGATGGAGTTTTCAAGCTAGGACATTTGCATTTCACACAGTGTTGTACATTCAATTCAATTCAATTCAATTCAACTTTATTTATATAGCGCCATTTCACAACAACAGTCATTTCATAGCACTATCAACTGTAGGGGGGACCCCCACAGTTGCAGAAAGACCCCAGCAATCAGGCGATCCCCTGTGAGCAAGCACTTGGCGACGGTGGAGAGGAAAAACTCCCTTTTAACAGGAAGAAACCTCCAGCAGAACCAGGCTCAGGGAGGGGCAGTCATCTGCTGCGACTGGCTGGGGGGTGAGGGGATAGAGAAGAAGAAAAGAACAGACATGTAGAGGGCAAACAGCACGATGGGGACTCAATCTATGGGAGAGAACAAACAAATGTTAATGACCAGCAAAAAAAAAAAATATTTCATAGAGAGTGAGGAAAGGAGTGAGGCCCAGTGCATTACTGGAGGTCCCCCGGCTGACTAAACCTATTAGCAGCATAACTAAGGGAGGGTTCAGAAACACATGATCCCTCCCTAATTGTAGGCTATATCAAAAAGGTAGGTTTTAGCCCTATTCTTAAAAACAGAGATCGAGTCTGACTCCCGAATCCAGATTGGCAGCTGATTCCACAGGAGAGGAGCTTGATAACTGAAGGCTCTGCCTCCCTTTGTACTTTTGGAGATTCTAGGTATTACAAGTAATCCTGCATTTTGGGAGCGTAGTGCTCTGTTAGGATGATACGGTAGTATCAGATCTTTTAAATAAAAAGGAGCCTGATTGTTTAAAGCTTTGTAAGTAAGAAGAAGGATTTTAAACTTAATTCTAAACTCTATGGGAAGCCAATGAAGGGAGGCCAGAACCGGAGAGATATGATCTCTCTTTCTAGTACCTGTTAAAACTCTTGCTGCAGCATTTTGGATCAGCTGAAGACTTTTTAAAGATGTTTTAGGACAGCCTGATAATAAAGAATTACAATAATCTAATCTCGAGCTAACAAAAGCGTGGATCAGCTTCTCAGCATCACTCTGAGACAAGATGCTCCTAATCTTGGCAATATTACGCAAATGATAGAAGGCAGTCTTAGAAACAAATTTAATATGTGAATTGAAGGACAAATCCTGATCAAAAATAACTCCAAGGTTCCTCACAGAGCTATTAAGAGAAAGAGTAACTGCATCCAAACTGAAAGTTTGATTTGGAAAGGAATTTCTAAGGTTTTTTGGACCAACAAGAATGACTTCAGTCTTATCTGAATTTAATAGCAGGAAATTACAAGTCATCCAAGCTTTAATTTCCTTAAGACAGGCTTCTAACTTGGCTAATTGATTAGTATCATCTGGCTTCATTGAGAGGTATAATTGTGTGTCATCTGCATAACAATGAAAATGTATACAGTGCTTTCTAATAATGTTGCCTAACGGAAGCATATATAAACTAAAAAGAGTAGGGCCTAGCACAGATCCCTGTGGAACTCCATGACTAAGCTTTGAGCTAAAAGAAAACTCATCATTTACATGAACAAACTGGAACCTATCAGATAAATAAGATCTAAACCACTGCAACGAAGTTCCATTAAGTCCAACATAGTGTTCTAATCTATCAAGTAGAATATTATGATCGATAGTATCAAAAGCTGCACTAAGATCTAAAAGGACAAGTACAGAAACTAGTCCATTATCAGATGCAATGAGGAGGTCGTTAGTGACCTTCGCTAAGGCTGTTTCAGTACTATGATGGATTCTAAACCCAGATTGAAACTCTTCAAGTAAACCATTTCCCTGCAGGTGGTCAAATAATTGCGTAGCAACAACTCTTTCTAAGATTTTTGAAATGAAAGGGAGATTAGAGATTGGTCTATAGTTAGCTAAAGCTCCTGGATCTAGCGTTGGCTTTTTGAGTAAGGGTTTAATTACAGCCGTTTTAAAAGCCTGCGGTACATGGCCTAAAGTTAATGAAGAATTGATTATATGAAGAATAAAGCTACCAATAAGTGGGAAGACTTCTTTAAATAACCTGGTAGGAATAGGGTCTAAAAGACAAGTTGAAGGTTTGGATGAGGAAACTATTTTGTCTAACTCACAAAGGTCGATTGGAGTAAACTCATCAAGACAGACATCAATAGAAGGAGTTGTAATAGTTACAGTATTTAAGTTAACTGTGGGAAGAATCTGATTGATTTTATCTCTGATGGATGAAATTTTATTATTGAAAAAGTTCATAAAGTCCTGACTAGTAAGCTCTAAGGGGATGCTAGGACTGACAGAGTCCTGACTCTTTGTCAACCTGGCTACAGTACTGAAAAGAAACCTGGGATTATTCTTGTTCTCTTCTATTAATGCAGAGTAATAACTCGTTCTAGCTTTTCTAAGAGATTTTTTATAAATTAAAAGATGATTTCTCCAAGCTAAATAGATTTCATCTAAATTAGTAGAGCGCCATTTTCTTTCTAATTGACGAGTCTTCTGTTTTAAGCTACGAGTTTCTGTGTTGAACCAAGGAGTTAAAAATCTCTGATTAGACTTTTTCTTTTTTAAGGGGGCCACCAAGTCTAGAGCCTGATGCAGAGAAGCTGAAACACTATCCACCATGTTATCAATTACAGAAGGAGCAAGCTGTCTATAGCTTATTTCCGTTGTGTTGACACATGGCATAGAGGAAACAATCTGCATAAATTTGGAAACAGCATCATCTGAGAGGCATCTACTGTGATAATATTTTTCTTTAGGAGCCAAATAGTCAGAAATAGTAAAATCAAAGGTTAACAGACAATGGTCTGACAGTACAGGGTTAGGAGGAGACACTACAAGATTTTCTATTTCTATGCCATATGTCAGAACAAGGTCCAATGTATGGTGGAGGTAATGAGTAGAATTTCCTACTTTCTGAGAAAACCCAATCGAGTCTAATATTGAATTAAAAGCCACATTAAGGCAGTCACTATCTACATCCACATGTATATTAAAGTCCCCTACTATAATTATTCTATCAGATTTCAGCACTAAATCAGCTAAGAAATCAGCAAATTCGGATAAAAATTCTGAATAGGTTGATGGGGAACGATAAACTATGGCAAATAAAATTGGGTTTAACCTGAAATTGCTAAAGTGCCCAACACTGAGGACCAGGCCCTCAAAGGAATTATAACATGTTTTTTGCTTTACATTAACTAGTAATTTGGAATGGTAAATTGTTGCTACGCCTCCTCCACGACCAGAACTTCTGGGATTTTGACAGTTTAAATAACCAGAGGGAGTTGATTCATTTAAACCAACATAATCCTCTTGCCTTAACCAAGTCTCTGTAAGGGAAATTAAATCAATCTGATGATCAATTAACAGATCATGGACTAACAGAGACTTGGGAGTTACAGACCTAATATTTAATAAACCACATTTAATTTTTAAATTATGAGGAGGAACAGAGGCCAAATCATTCAATTTAGAGGCTTTATGTTTAATTTGAGTTTTACCAATATTTTGCTTTATCACTTTGGGATGCTTATACATTATATTTTTATTTACTTTGGAGGGAGCAGACAACGATTCTCTGATGGGGAAGTCAGGGGCTAAGTTGAGGGGTGGCGGATGAAGAGGAGCTGCAGAGAGGCGTGTAAGACTGCAACTCTGCTTCCTGGTCCCAACTCTGAGTAGTCACGGTTTTGGAAATTTGGATAAAAAAGATGCCAGATTGTTAGATAAATGAGAAGCACCATCCAAAGTGGGATGAATGCTGTCTCGTCTCATAAGACCAGGTTTTCCCCAAAAAGAGCTCCAATTGTCAATGTAGCCCACGTCATTTTTAGGACACCACACAGACAGCCAGCGGTTCAAGGATGACGAGCGACTAAACATGTCATCACTGGTCAGATTGGGGAGGGGTCCAGAGAATACTACAGTGGCACACATCGTTTTTGCAAACTCACACACCGATTCTATATTAAGTTTCGTGACTTCCGACTGCCGGAGACGGATGTCATTAATGCCGGCGTGAATAACAATTGTGGAGTATTTACAGTTACTTTTAGCCAGCATTTTCAAATTTGACTCGATGTCGCCTGCTCTGGCCCCAGGGATGCATTTGACTATGGCCGCTGGAGTCTCTAGGTTCACGTTTCTGACTACAGAGTCGCCAATGATCAGAGTTTTTTCCTCAGCGGGTGTGTCACTGAGCGGGGAAAAACGATTAGAAACGTGAACAGGTTGGTGGTGAACCGGGGCTTTGCGACTAGGCTTCCTTCTCACCGTCACCCACCCAGTCTCCTCGCTGCTGAGGAGAGCCGGGGAACCGCTGACAGTGGGACCTAAGCTAGCTAGCTCCGCTGCAGCTAATGGGCGTCCGTCGAGATTAACTGGCGCAGACGGTGTTTCAATGCAGCGGAGCCGGGATTCCAAATCAGACAACCTCGCCTCGAGCGCCTCAAAAAGACAACATTTATTACATTTACCGTTATCACTAAAAGAGGCAGAGGTGTAGCTAAACATCTTACAGAGAGAGCACACCAGAGGAGGAGAGGAAAGAGAGGTAGTAGCCATAGCTAGTGGCTGGAGAGCTGGAGAGCAAACCACATAGGCAGACAGCAAAACAGGAAGTGACGATACGTTACCACAAGGAAGTGACGATCCTGCCTGTATGTATTGTACTACATGCCTGTATGTATTGTACTACATGTATGTATTGTACTACATGTATTGAAGATGTGCATATTGTCGGGGGTTTAAATGATTTTCTGATATTTTTTTCTAAATTTGCTCCCTCTTTGAGTTGTAGATTGTTTGCTTTACTTAAACTCTGCAATTACATGGTTATTAGTTTTATTACAGCTCTACACTATATTGAATCATGAAGTTCTACTTGATTTTAAGATTGTTGATGTGCTAGCTATGCACTATCGACAATGGCTATAGATGGGCGTATAATTTAGCATGTGTTGAACATTTCCTAACAATAACTGAGTGGGCAACACATTTGTTTGATGTAACAGAGCTACCCTTGGCTGATTCTTCTAATTATTTTAAGTAAACAGTTTACTGCTGCTACTGATGATTATTCCCACCTTTAGAGTCGGTCAAGCAGTTGCTCTGTCTCTCAGCTGGACCCACGAACTTCCCATCAATAAAGAGACCAAGAGAACGGGAATGATGATCTAGCCAGGCCTGATTAAGTAGAAAGAGAACAATGCATGAGTATGAGATATAGAGACTGAAAGGTAGATGAAACAGAATGAAACGATGGGAAATTACACAAAGTCATAAATCCACTTCCACACACACAAAAAACATTTCAAATACATTTTATGACTTCAGCTTTTGAAATATGTGAATTTAGTGATTGTCACAGTCATCTATACAATGTCTATAGTTAAAATTATTTTCCATGCAAGCAAAAATCAATGTGAATGGAACAATCAACATGTTTTGGAAACATATTGATGGATTTTATCTATAAGTCTCTGAATTAGCACAAGAAGACTAAATTTGGACAATAGGAAAAAGAAAGTATCCAAGTTTTCATTCCAAACAAAATTAATAGTAAAAATATTCCCTTAAGTTGCAAAGAAAACACAGAAGTGAAGATAAAACTTTGCTATAGTTTTAATTTAAAATTAGGAATGCACTGATACTGGCCAATATATTGGTATCAGCCAATATTCATATTGTTGTTTGATATTGGCCTTTTGGTGGATATGCACTGTATCCAGTGTGCCGGTTGTGTGGTATCAGCTATCTGCCACCTTATTATTTTCAGCATTTTCAAAACTTCACAAATGGTGCATTCCTAGTTAAACTCCAAATCCGCATCACAATAACATTATGGGAACCTTGTCACACATGCTGCCTCTAACAGAGTCCGATGTGACACTGAACAACACTAACATCCAAGCTCACAACTGGTTGGCCAGGAAGGCGGCACTTCTGTATGACAGTGACTGGTAAATCCCTGGAGGTCAAATTGAGTTTGTCAACTATTTACAGATAGAGGCAAAGTACAGAGATCAATGTTTCGTTGGAGAGTTTAATGCAGGTGTCACTTCTTTAGATCAGCAGTCATATTGGCATTTTTTAAATCTCTGATAAGACGCGAGTCTCATCCAATTCATAAATAATTCAGGAATTAAGTATTTAGTTTGAACAAAAAAGGTTAAAAAAACATGAAATTCCAATTTACTTGGAATTGGCTTGTTTGTTTGTCTGTTAGCAACATTACTCCAAAAATTATGAACGGATTTTGATGAAATTTTCAGAAAAGGTGTGTAATGGCACGGGGAACAGATGATTAAATTTTGGTGGTGATCCAGATCACGATCAGGATCCAGGAATTTTTTGAAATTTTTTTTATATATTAATATTGACTTTTTCATGTACTTTCCCCTTTAAGACATGTCCGCGGAGTTACGTGTGTGGCCACACACCTCCTTACCCTGGAAGTAGTGCACTCTTAACTCTTTACCAGTGTGGCTCCCTCCAGCCACAATCACCAAACAGTGTAGAAAAAGTAAAACGGCTTGAAGCAAAAAGAAATGTGGTCTCCATCCATATAGTATGCGATGATTGACATTATTTCTTCTGAAGACGCCAAAAAAAAGCAAGCAAAGTGTGCCCTTTAAGATAGGGTTTGGAGTGCCTGCGGACATAACCGGCAGACAAGCTGAGGATGTCATTGTGAGCCATGCCACCCACACGGTATGTAAACACCCTAAAGCGGGATTTAGGCACTTGCATCACGTCAATGCCATTACCGACGTCCATCGCAAACGCAGTGATCGGCAATTTTTTCTTGTGTGTTGGGTGAAATGTATTGTTCTGTTGCCAAAATGGGTTTCAGCCGATGTGTAGAGTGATTTGTGTTCATTGTGTGTTTTTGTTTATGAAATAGCGAAGGACAAGAGCAGGTTGTGATGGAGTTGGCGCTAATAAATGTTAAGAAAAAGCAACTTTTCATAAAATCGTTGCACAGAGAAAAGAAGAAGAAGTTGCAGTCGCAGCTGCATCGTGTTGACGGAGGTGCATAACTTGCACTTTACTTCAGCACTGGACAATGTTTAATTTTTTTGTTTGTGAAATCACAACAGGCTTATTCTATTATGCTTGTTTTCTATGCACCTCAATGACATGACACCATACTGTTGTGTAATGCTGCTTAACTAGAAAAGCACTCAGAGAGCGCATACCTCCGCCAAGGCTGTTTCCGTCCCTCATGGCCCACCTCCAAAATCAGGGTTTCCTCTGGTAACATATCTGGGTGGCGGCCCACCACACCTGAAAATTTTCCGCCACTCAATGAGGAAATATAAATTTAAGAAAAATATATGACCCAATGACGGTCCACAAGCACGCACAAGAACAACACGCGTGACCGTCATCCGCAGGGAGCTCAGAAGCGCCCCGCCCGCGTGTTCCAGTCAGCAAGCAGAATGTCTCGCAGCGAGCATCGCTGTCCAAGAGAAACACAAGCTTATTAAAGTAAAGGTAAAGCCATCTTTATTGTCATTCAATCCATACAGCCAATCACGTACAGTAGAATGAAATTATGTTTCTCTTATCTACAATGTTAATCACATCTAGAATCAGAGGGGTCACTGCCATGCAAGGTGCCGCCACAAATTTCCCTCCTCCGTTCCATTATTGCTGAACACCAAGCTGGATGGCAGGAAGTTCCACTCTTATATAGTCTTCGGCATGAACCGGCCAGGATAAAGTACTTTAAACGTGGAAAAAATTCATGAGAGGTATGCAAGCAGTGAAGGCGTTTACCCTGGTTTTAACCCGCTGGTAACGGGAGCAATAATGGAAGAGTCGCTTAGCTAACACGTGTGGTTAGTTTTTTGTTTTTCTTATTTCAGACAAGAATAAAAAGGAGATGTTTTTACCTTTACCTTAGTCAATATCAATTAACTAATTTATGTTCATTATTATGTACCTGGCAAGTTAAGATGACCGAAATTCACCAAGTCAATGACTTTAATCTGTCAGCAGCCTTCAGACAAACTAAACGTGGCAACATTTGGATTTCTAAATATGGGAGGTTTTTCCTGCTGTCTGGGTGGTGGTGAGATTTCTAAAAAAAAACAAAACAACTATAAATATATAGAAATATTATAACAGAAATAACTGCATCTTTGGTCACTTAAATTAATTTATTTCATTAAATACAATTTTATTAATATTTTTTCTTTGAAATCAGAGTTATAGTTCTGCTCTGGCTCTGCAAAATTATGGTCAAAAATGTAAATTGTTATAAGGAAAAAGTAAAAAAATATTACGTCTGTTTCAAATTTATTAAAAAAAAACAGTAATTTTATTATAAAAAAACAAGACAAAAATTAGCCATAAAATAATCCATAAATTTAAAATAAAGTCTCAAATGTACAAGAAAAGTCAATTTTACAAGAGGAAATTACAAATTTGAGGAAAATGGTTTCAAATTTAGATAAATTTAGAGAAAAAAGTAGAAAACTATAAGAACATTGTTATAAATTTTGGAGAAAACCCTCAAACCTTCAAGACTGAAGTCATTACTCAAGTTTTTAAGTGGGTACTCTTTGCACCCTTAACTAGAAATTTTTGGTTGTCTACTTTGAATTTACATGACACTTGATATTTTCTAACCTGTTTCTATACCACCATAAACAGAGACAGAACCTGAACTAGAAAAGCACTCGGACAGCGCAGACCTCCACCAAGCGCCACAGTCCCCCCCATACAGTATTTGTGTGTACGTTTTCAGATTCCTTGACCATGAAAACATATGACTAGCAATTGGATTCACAATGATTGGATTAGTGGTTGAGTAGTTATTCATGAAAATCGCATTTTCCGTAATGGCAGTTTTCTTCTGGACGGTGATCCGGATCACCACCAAAATCTAATCATCTGTAGGATACCCCATTTCTGACAATCTGTGAAAATTTCATGAAAATCCGTCTATAACTTTTTGAGTTATCTTGCTAACAAACAAACAGACAGACAAACAAACATACAGACAGACAAACCAACGCCTAAGAAAACATAACCTCCTTGGCGGAGGTAATTAGACAGAGCTCAGAGGGGGCAAGATGAGACAGACAAGATGAGCCAAAGGAAAGTGTTCAGACAGAGGGTCCAGGAGAGGTGAGCAGAGGAAGGAGAGAAGGATGACACCAGTAAAAAGTCCAAACACAGGACGTCTGGGTGGAACCCCAACTGGCCCAGTATTCCAACATTCATGCCTCGGTTGTACAATACTTCAAATGGTAAGTTCCACATGCAAAGTTACTGTGCAAAATTTTAAAAAAAGAAATAAATAGTATAAAATTAACATATTCTGGTTACAATAGTGTCACATGTTTTTTGCCCCCCGCCCCCAGGAAAAATATGTTGCCACCGCGCCAAAGTCTTTAAGCCAGAGGAAACACTGAGAATGTAATGGTTCATGTGTAGGCCGTGAGCCAGTTCTGGTGAAAATTGCATCATAGTCTGTCCAGTAGTTTTGGAGGATTCTTGCTCACACACTGTGAGAATATCAGAGCCTTGTTGGAGGTATGCATTCTCGGATCATCACAAAAATGTTATGGGTTCCTCTCTAGGCCCTCTGGTAAAAATTTCCTCCAAATCCATCCAGTAGTTTTTGTGTAATCCTGCTGCACAAATTCAAACAAGGTCTTTGCTCGCAATGTACAGATGGATGGCGATATGGATGGACAAAGGGACGGAGGGGAGGAAAACGGGAGGCAGGGATGGAGCCTTGGCGGAGGTATGCGCTCTCTGAGGGCCCTCTAGTTTCATACTGGCTCACTCACAAATACTTATCTAATATAAACACACTGGGTAAATGCTCACTTTTTTAAATGAGCACATCCCTAGTTTTTAAACACAGCTTAGTTGCAGGTTATAAAACCTGTAATGTCTGAAGCAAAACTAATTCAGAAAAAGTCCATATGAACAGTAGTTTCAATGTAAGCTTTTATGTGTACCATTTACCTTAAAGAACTAACATTGCACACCTGAACCTAAACATGCTTGGAATGAAGAAAGAAGCTTCAACCTTCTAAAAATCAATCAGTATATTAACTGTTTCGTGTATTCTGCTCAGCTCTACCGTAAAGAACAAGATGCCTTGTTAAATGAAGTGCGTATAGTATTTTGGCAACATTTAAATGACAAGAACAATTATTTCGCCTGTATGATTAGTGGGACCAATATTTCCATTCTTCTAATTATCTGTACCGTTACATTTTTGATCATTTATTCATGGAATGTTGGACGTTAACTCTTTAATAAAGCAAACAATAATAGCTAAATAAACATTTAACTGTTATGTTAATTTGCCAGACTTAATTTGCTCTGATACTAAACTTGGTAAATGCAAGGGTTTTTTTTTTTTAGACTGTAATTACATTGCATACATATGATAACAGGGTTTGACATTAACATCTGCCCACCCGCCACTGGCAGGTGCATTTCACCGGTGGTGGGTAAGGCAGCCACTCTCACTAGCCACTTTGGCAGGTTGAGGTTTTCTCAAGCAACATCTAAATACCAGTAATAAACCTATTGCAGTGTGAGACTACAAAACTACAACTCACATGAGCACTATCTGCACACACACAGTGTATTCTCATTGGTCCAACTATCACCATGGGCGTGGTCTGGCTCAACTTCCAGTGCGGAACATAGGACTGCTCCAGGCCAGGCTGGAGTACAGGAGAAACCACGGATGTTGTGCTCCGCAGTCGGTTCATTTTGTGGCCAGAAACGGTGACAACTGACAGCAGGCCAGCCAGCAGAACGCACCTGTCCCCGTTCTCAGCAATCAGATCACCAGGGGAATTCCACCTGATCGTCCGTTGTCCCAGCGTGAGTAGTAAAACTGTGCTCTCCCCCCACATCAGCTCCTACCTCTGTGGTTAAATATGATTATTTTTAGAGCAAGAAGCTCCGGTTTACTGTCCAGTATGACAGACAGAAAAAGTGACTAAACTTTATGTTGCTGTAAAGAGAAATGAAGCTTCTTCTGAGGTGAACTTTTGTTTATCTGTAATTATCTATGATATCTGTGATATGCAACTTTTTCATGGAAGTAAAACCTCTAATTAAGTATTTTCAATGTGCTTGTCCAGGAGTGTCAAACATGTGGCCTCTGGGCAAAAAAAAACAGCCCACCAGGGGTCCAAGTTTTTCTCTGAATTTACAGCTTTCTTTCTAGTAAATTTCTGATGGCAAAGGCAAAAAGGTTTTCTGTCTTTGAACATGGCAGGATTGTTGAGCTGCAAAAGCACAGCCTCTCACAACATGCCATCACGCCTGAGTTTGGATGCAGTAAGACATTTTAGATTTCTTAAAAGATACTGAGGGTTATGGAACAAAAAAGACAAGTGGCAAACCCCCTCAAATTTCACCTGCGCTGAGTGGGAGGATCCGACTGGCTGGCTGTGAGGACACAGGCCGATCCTCGACCCAAGCTAAGGCCCTCACTGATGCTGCCTGTAGCCCAATAACCATAAAACGGCATCTACAAAAGAAGAGCTTGAACAAAAAACGTCTTCAAAGGCTATGCCTCCTCCCATGCCACAAACTTGCTTGTGAGACTTTGCAAGGCAGCATCAAATGGGACATTGAAAGGTGGAAGAAAGTTTAACCTGAACAGTCCTGATGGTTTCCAATGTTACTGGCATGACAAGGATATTCCACTGAAGATGTTTTCTACGCTGCATAGTGGAGGAGGCTCAATCGTGATCTGTGGTGCTTTTTCCTTCCATGGAACAATGGCGCTGCAAGTTGTGCAGGGGCATCAAACTGAGAGCCCTTGACTGGGTCTTTCAACAAGCCAACGCTGCAGTTCACAACGCCCGCCAGATGAAAGACTTCTCCCAGGAGAATAATGTTGCTCTTGTGGACCATCCTGTGTGTTCCCCTGATCTAAATCCCATTGAGAATGTCTGAGGATGGATGGCAAGGAAAGTTTACAAAAGTGGATGCCAGTTCCAGACCGTGGATGCCCTTCATGAAGCCATCTTCACTACATGGAGCAACATTCCCACCAGCCTCCTGAAAAACTTGCATCAAGCACGTCTAAGCACAGTTTTGAAGTCATTAACAAGAACAGTGGAGCGACTCACTACTGAGTCCTTTTTAGACACTTTTCGTTCTGGTTTGGGGTTTGTTTGTGCTACGGCTGTAAACTTTTGATCAGCTGATGAGCAGCCTGTTTGAGTTTAAATGCAGTTTTCAATAAATTGCCACCTCCCTATTTTTTTTGTCTCTTGCTCCTGTTTCTTTTTTGTATTTTAAAGCTCTACTTACAACCTGGTTATGATCTACCAGCATAAAATGTGAATACTTGTCATTTTCCCCTGTCTTAAGATTTTGTTCTGGAGTGTATCTGGCTTTAATGATATTTAGTGATGAAGCTGCCTGATTATTGTTAAGTTCCTGCTATCCCATCTTGTCATGTGGCATATACTGAAATGAAAGAAAACCGGTGAGAACATATTTAGTTTTAAAGGAAATGTAAAAAGTTTTGTAAATACCATAACCAAATCCTCTTAAACCATTTCTCCCACAGTGGAAGCTCCTGTTATTTTGTCCATTCATGGACCAAGGACTAGCGATGTCACCAGCCTACAATCCTCCTAATCACTGCTCTTCCTAAATGACTTGTGTACAGTAGAGTCACATGTCTTCCTTGTGAACTTAGTTAATGAACTTCACATGGGTCTAACGGTGTGTTAAAGATGCTTCTACACGAGTACAACACGCTAATACTTATATATAAGCAGTGCGTAGCAGTTTTAAGTGTAGTATGCATGCTGTTAGTGTCATTTGTTGTAAATTCGACTTTTAAACATTCACCTGTGCCGCCGAGGTGCTGGGAGACGCTGCAGGTCCAGACTCCATGTTTTGAAAAATATCAAACACAGTCTTGGTGGTGCTACCGGCCATAATATAAAGCTGCTTCAGAGACGAGGTGAAAGCCGCCGTTTCTGGATGGCGTTCGGAGCGAAAGTGCCTACTCTGCAGAGTTTAAGGAAGGAAAAAGCTAACAGGAAGGTGAGTGGGCTGTCACTTCACCTCGCAAAGAAGCAAGAGAAACGTGCTAGCTTCAATGACGTAGATAGAGCTAGACCGCTCACTGTTCGGCGGACAACAGCGTCGCCATGGCAAATCGGCGCTGACTTCCGGTAGTGGCAAGAAGCTGTGGCGCGCTATTTGATCCTTTCAAAACACATTAACTTCAAAGTCTCCAAACAGTGTTTGATGACACGCTTTGTGTTGTTTCATCACACCAGCTGATTGAAAAAGATAAAAACAAAGCACAAGGCATCTTTCTACGACAACCACACTCATATAATTCATTGGACTTAATGGAACTTCCTTGCAGTGGTTTAGATCTTATTTATCTGATAGGTTCCAGTTTGTTCATGTAAATGATGAGTTTTCTCTCAGCTCAAAGCTTAGTCATGGAGTTCCACAGGGATCTGTGCTTGGCCCTACTCTTTTTAGTTTATATATGCTTCCTTTAGGCAACATTATTAGAAAGCACTGTATACATTTTCACTGTTATGCAGATGACACACAATTATACCTGTCAATGAAGCCAGATGATACTAATCAATTAGCCAAGTTAGAAGCCTGTCTTAAGGAAATCAAAGTTTGGATGACTTGTAATTTCCTGCTATTAAATTCAGATAAGACTGAAGTCATTCTTGTTGGTCCAAAAAACCTTAGAAATTCCTTTCCAAATCAAACTTTCAGTTTGGATGCAGTTACTCTTTCTCTTAATAGCTCTGTGAGGAACCTTGGAGTTATTTTTGATCAGGATTTGTCCTTCAATTCACATATTAAATTTGTTTCTAAGACTGCCTTCTATCATTTGCGTAATATTGCCAAGATTAGGAGCATCTTGTCTCAGAGTGATGCTGAGAAGCTGATCCACGCTTTTGTTAGCTCGAGATTAGATTATTGTAATTCTTTATTATCAGGTTGTCCTAAAACATCTTTAAAAAGTCTTCAGCTGATCCAAAATGCTGCAGCAAGAGTTTTAACAGGTACTAGAAAGAGAGATCATATCTCTCCGGTTCTGGCCTCCCTTCATTGGCTTCCCATAGAGTTTAGAATTAAGTTTAAAATCCTTCTTCTTACTTACAAAGCTCTAAACAATCAGGCTCCTTTTTATTTAAAAGATCTGATACTACCGTATCATCCTAACAGAGCACTACGCTCCCAAAATGCAGGTTTACTTGTAATACCTAGAATCTCCAAAAGTACAATGGGAGGCAGAGCCTTCAGTTATCAAGCTCCTCTCCTGTGGAATCAGCTGCCAATCTGGATTCGGGAGTCAGACTCGATCTCTGTTTTTAAGAATAGGGCTAAAACCTACCTTTTTGATATAGCCTACAATTAGGGAGGGATCATGTGTTTTCTGAACCCTCCCTTAGTTATGCTGCTAATAGGTTTAGTCAGCCGGGGGACCTCCAGTAATGCACTGGGCCTCACTCCTTTCCTCACTCTCTATGAAATATTTTTTTTTTGCTGGTCATTAACATTTGTTTGTTCTCTCCCATAGATTGAGTCCCCATCGTGCTGTTTGCTCTCTACATGTCTGTTCTTTTCTTCTTCTCTATCCCCTCACCCCCCAGCCAGTCGCAGCAGATGACTGCCCCTCCCTGAGCCTGGTTCTGCTGGAGGTTTCTTCCTGTTAAAAGGGAGTTTTTCCTCTCCACCGTCGCCAAGTGCTTGCTCACAGGGGATCGCCTGATTGCTGGGGTCTTTCTGCAACTGTGGGGGTCCTCCCTACAGTTGATAGTGCTATGAGATGACTGTTGTTGTGAAATGGCGCTATATAAATAAAGTTGAATTGAATTGAATTGAATTGAATATAATAGCAAACACAGAGCCTCCAATATCCTTCATATTTAGCCTCTTCACACGTTCTGCCTACATGAGGCTACAACAAACAGAGACCACCACACAATGACACATGCATGATCGCTGAATGCTGATGCAGTGATTGCGTCAATAAAAACATTTCATACTTTCTGCAACATTAGTGTTTCACTTACCCTGTTTCATGGGCTCTAGAAAATATTCGAACCAATGCCAAATAAGAAATTTTGTTTTTTAAACAATTTTTCTCCAATTCAAATTGTTCAGTTGGACTTAAAAAGCAGCACATGCAGTAATCAAAAATTCCAAATTATGTTTTAGTGTAAAGAGGGATAGAAAATTCACCTCAAGGGACTTGGTGGTGTAGTACAGGGACTTGGTGTTTCGGCTGTGGTTTGCATGCTGGGCTGCTACGCCAGCGACCCGTGTTCGATTCCCCGCACAGCCATCTTCCCAACTGGCATGCCAGGTCTGGGACTCTGGGTGTCTAATTAATTCGGTACTGTTGCCAGCAGTACTACAGTACAGGAGTACTGTAGGAAATATACTGTATATTTCACAATGAAATTTCATGAACAATTTGCTATAAAATGCCAGCTTTAGGGCAAAAACAAAATGTTTGAAACTTATGAAGTAGCCTATTTTCCCAGAAATGGCGTGCCAAAATTGTTTAAGAAAAGCATTTTGACGATATGAAATGCATTGCTTTTTAAAAATCTCACCAAAAGTGTACTTTTCTACATAATTTTCACAAAGTGAACAAATTACTCATTTTCAGTGCGTCCAAAGGCTTCAAAATGCCAGTGCTGGTCTGGGGCCTCCTGGCCTGGTGGTGTTCTCAACGTATCTCAAGCATTGTGACTTGATTCCACCACAGAAGTTTACTGTAACCTTGGTAAATCACGAAACACAAAGCCACATTCCGTGCTGACGTTCGAATCTGACACCACGTCTTGCCACTACCGGAAGTCAGCTCCTATTTGCCGCCTCTCAGCGGGCAATGAGCGGTCTAGCTCTATCTACGTCATTGCTCCCCCCCAACACACACTCAAATTTATCCTGTTTTCAAATGAACTTGCTTATTTTTCATAAATTTGCCACCCTTTTATCTCATATTTGTTAGTATTTTCCAGTAAATTTTCCACTTATCTTGGAAATTAGCATTTTTTTCTCCGAAACTTGCAACTTTTCCTCGTAAACTTGACATTTTTCTCTTAACTTTGCCAGTTTTTCCTTGAAAATTTGAAATTTTCTGTAGAAGTTTGCCGCAGATTTTGGGCATTGGGGCTCCTGGCCTGCGTCCAGTATGCCTTAAGGCAGTGCTTTTCAACCTTTTTTGAACTAGTGAAGGAACACTTTATTTTGAAAAAATCTTGTTGCACCCCCACCAACCAAAAATGTTACAAAATGACACATTGTAGCTTGTTACATTGCTAAGTAATGACAATTTAGTCTTGTAAGTAGTTTACACTCCCTCAGTGTGAAACCTGGGCCTGTTTAGATGAACAAAAAGCTGATATCTTGGCAGGAACTGAAGATAAGATAAGATAAGATAAGATAAGATAAGATTGTAGAAGAGCTTGAAATGATGAAGCGATGTGATTTTGTAAATCAAAGTTTAATATCAGCTTCACTCCTCTAACATGTCTCATCTCGGTGCAAAAGCAGAATCAAGAGGTCGAGCACAGTCAGACCTTCATACTTATACCTACACACAACAAAAGACATTGTATATCAAAGCCGACATCCCGCATTAACATAATCCCCCCTCCATTGTCCTCCGTCTCCTCCACCTGACCCTGGGTGGTCAGGGAGATCGATCTGGTCTCCACCGCTGCGACTCCATCTGCTCTTTGATCCTCGCTGGCGGTTGAGACCTCTTGTCCTGTTCTGAGGCGTGAGGTCATTCCACATATGTAATCACTAAACATTCTAATATGTCTATACATATGTAGGTATGGAATATATGATTAATATAAACCACAGCCCCCCCCCCAAACGACTAAGAAAAGGACAATCAAATTAAGTTTACAGTTTAAGATAATCTCTATGACATATTATACTGTTAAACCTCTTGACAGGGAAAACAAGGAAAAATCTTTCCAGCAGTCATGTTCCTGTAGAGAATTCAGTGGTAACCATAACAGTATAGTAATATCACAAATCAGCCTTAAAACTGTCACGGCACAGTCTGATAACATAGTTAACAACACTTGGTTAATTTGCATCAGTCCCTGTGCCGTCTGGGTTTTAATCTTCTCCCGAATCTGCTGTAGGTCCGCTTTGGCGTCCTGGTGGGACCCTCCTGTAAGGAATCTGCAGCTTGGGGAGGAGAGTGGTTATTTGTTCCCTGCAGGGGGGCTGAGTCTTTTTTCTTGGGGGGTCTACCCCGCCGAGGTGCTCTCGCCACCTGTGCAGGTTCGTCTCTCAACAAGAAGGCAGGTTTAAGTCTGTCAATGCTGACTGTTTCTTTTCTGTCCCCTAAATCAAGCACAAAATGCTTATCACCAGGTTCCAGCACTCTGAATGGTCCGTCGTATGGTGGACGGAGGGTTGATTTTAAAGCTTCATGCCTAACAAAAACGAACTCGGCGTTTTTTAAAGCTTGGGGGACAAAAACCCGTGGAAAAGAGTGATGTGCCGGTCCGGGGAGAGTGTCCGGTCCGGTGCTGCCTAAAGGCCTCAGGGCTGGAAGATGCCCAGGCTCTGGATTCTCTGGTAAAAACTCACCTGGGAGTCTGAGAGGTTGTGCAAAAACTAATTCTGCTGGGGAGGCGTCTAGATCCTCTTTAGGCGCAGAACGCAACCCCAATAAAACCCAGGGAAGTTTATTTACCCAATTTGTATCCGTTAGTGAGGCCCTGAGGGCGGCCTTTAAAGATCTGTGAAAACGCTCGCATAACCCATTAGCCTGAGGGTGATAAGCGGTGGTGCGGTGAACTGTCGCCCCTAAGCTGCTGGCCATGGCTGACCAAAGCTCTGAGACAAATTGAGGCCCCCTATCGGACGTGATGTCCGATGGGACGCCGAAACGTGCCACCCAGTTTGTCAAAAAAACGCGAGCGACTTCCGCAGCTGTGGTTGACGCCAGAGGGACCGCCTCAGGCCAGCGCGTAGTACGGTCTATCATTGTTAACAGGTGTGTGAAACCCTGAGACGAAGGTAGTGGTCCCATGAGGTCGACATGAACGTGGTCAAACCTTCTGGCTGGGATTCGAAAAGGCTCTAGAGGAGCTTTTGTGTGTTTGTGTATTTTGGCGCACTGACAAGACATGCAAGTTTTTGCCCATTCCTTTACATTTTTGCGCAGGCCCGGCCAAACAAACTTTTCGGCGACCATTTTAACCGAGGCGCGCACCCCTGGGTGCGCGAGGGAGTGAACCGAGTCGAAAATGCAGCAGCGCCATGCAGCTGGGACTACCGGGCGAGGTCGGCCGGTTGAAACGTCGCAGATTAGGGGGGGTACACCGTCACGTAAACCCCTTTCCTCCAGTCTTAACCCTGTTGGTCCAGGCAGGAGTGCGCGCACGGCTGTTGTTCCTCTGCCATGGCTGCGTAATCTATCCCTACGTGAATTGGGGCCGCATACGCGTCCGCGTTGGCGAAGAGTTCTGCAGCTGAGGTAGTATAATCTGTCTCCTCGTGCTCTGGCGATGTCACAGCGCGAGAGAGGCAGTCTGCTACCACGTTAAGTTTGCCTGCCACATGTCGAATGTCTGTGGTGAACTCTGAAATTGCAGCTAGCTGTCTTTGTTGCCTGCCTGACCATGGTTCTGAAATTTTAGCCATCGCAAAAGTGAGCGGTTTGTGGTCTACAAAAGCCGTGAAACGCCGCCCTTCTAACCAGAACTGGAAGTGGCGGATGGATAAATGAAGCGCTAGCAGCTCCCTGTCAAAAGTGCTGTATTTGCGCTCGGTTTGGTTTAAAGATTTGCTAAAAAATGCCAAAGGTTGCCAGGTTCCGCCAACATGTTGTTCCACAACTGCCCCTATGGCCAGGTCTGAAGCGTCTGTGGTTAACGCTATGCGGGCGGAGGGATCGGGGTGAACCAACAATGTGGCATTCACTAAAGCACTTTTTACTTCCGTGAAGGCGCGTTCGCGCTCCGGGGTCCATTCGACCGCGTTGGAAGGCTTTTGTTTTCTGAGCGCGGCATACAGGGGCTGCATGAGTTGAGCTGCGCGGGGGAGGAAACAGTTGTAAAAATTCACCATTCCCAAAAATTCTTGCAGCGATCTGACCGTCTGTGGTCGTGGAAAATTTTTTACCGCGCGGATTTTGTCTGGCAATGGGACTGCCCCCTTCGGTGAAACTCTGTGTCCCAAAAAATCAATTTGTGACACGCCGAATTTGCATTTGGCTGGATTGATTATTAACCCGTGCTCTTCTAGTCTCTGAAAAACTGTAGTGAGGTGTTGTTCGTGTTCTTCCTCTGATGGGCTGGCTACCAGCATATCGTCGAGGTAGACGAACACGAAGGGGAGGTCGCGTAATACCGCGTCCATCATGCGCTGAAAGGTTTGAGCAGCGCCTTTGAGGCCGAACAGCATCCGCAAAAATTCAAAAAGACCGAAAGGGGTTATTACAGCCGTTTTAGGAATGTCTTCCGCTCGAACAGGGACTTGGTGATAGCCGCGGACCAGGTCTATTTTAGAAAAAATGCGCGCACCCGCCAGATGTAGTGAAAAATCTTGGATGTGAGGAATTGGGTAGTGGTCATGCGCTGTCGCATTGTTTAATCTGCGGTAATCGCCGCAAGGTCTCCAAGAACCGTCGGTTTTCGGGACCATGTGGAGTGGCGATGCCCAGGGGCTTTTCGAGCGTCTAATAATGCCTAATTTTTCCAGGGTGGTAAACTCGTCCCGTGCTATGGCGAGCTTGGTCGCGTCTAAGTGCCGAGCTTTGGCGAACACGGGTGGGCCTGCTGTGGGGATGAAGTGTTCAACCCCGTGTTTCGCTACTGTTGCTGAAAATTTGGGAACTGTGAGTGCTGGAAATTGGGTGAGGAGTTGGTCAAACTTACCTCCTGCTGTTGTGACGCTGGCCTGCACGGGTGGTGGAGAAACTCGAGCTGAGCAGGGGATAGAAGAAAATGACGGTGCATTAACCAAGCGCCTATTTGCTAGATCGACTAACAACCCATGTGCACACAAAAAATCAGCGCTCAACAAGTTAAAATTCACCGCCGCTACAATAAATGTCCATCTATAGTTGCGGCCGTGGATGCAAAGAGGCAGGTTCCTTTCACCGAAAGTGTCGATGATCGAGCCGTTGGCTGCCATCGCTCCATTTCCCCGGGGACCCATGGCCCGGTCTGCGTGGGAAGGGGTGATAAAGCTCAGCTGAGCTCCGGTGTCAATAAGGAACTGTCTCCCGGTATGTCCGTCAGTCACATAAAGCAGCTTATTCGTCTCACCGAGAGCCATAGCTGCCAACGTTTTCCGGGTTTTGGCGTTTCCCGAGTTTTTGAAATTGCAGGGGGGCACGCATTTGTACGCCCTCTCGGCGAAACGCTGATGAAAATAGCAGAGGTCATTCTGCCTGCTGCGCCTTGGTCGTGCCGCTGCCATGGTGGGCGGGCTCTGCTCCGTTGTCTGCGGTTCTCCGCTGCTCTGGGCTTCCGTGCTGAGATCTGCAGATGCTGCTGTGGCCACCTGTTTGCCGCAGGCGTTGATGAGGCGCTGCACTTCTCGGGCCAGCGCGCGGAAGTCCTGCTGGGTGTTGCATTGCATGTTGACCAGCGTCCCTCTCATGTGTGGCGGCAGAGTGCTGAGGAAGATATATCGGAAAAGGAAGTTGTCGTTGTCCTCTTCCTTAAGCTGCAGCATGTCCTCCATGAGGGCCTTGGGTCTGCATCCTCTGTGGCCGTAGATCGCCAGGATCTTCTCTGCTCTCTCCTCGGCTGAGGGGATGAAATTCTCCACGATGGTCGCCTTAAGTTCTCTGTATTTGTCATGGGCGGGCGGTTGTTGGATTATGCTCCGCGCACATCTTGACGTGGCAGCGTCGAGTTTGGCGACGATGTGATAAAATTTAGTCTCGTCCGCCGTTATGCCCGCCAGTGCAAACTGAGCCTCAGCTTGCTGGAACCACGAGCTCGGGTCGCTTTGCCAGAAGTCTGGCAGCTTGACGGTGACGGCGCTTGTGTGGGCCGTCCCTGATGTGTCCGCCGGGTGAGAGCGCCTTTCTTCTGCTCTCACGGCGGGGCTGGGGATGGTGCTCAGTTGAGCCCTCTCTTCTGCCGTGGGGGAACGTCTTCCATCCGTTCCCCTGTCTGCATGGGCGCCGGCGCTTGCCTGGGTCGCCTCTGATGAGTTAATCGCGGGAGAATGTCTCTGTTCCATCCTCACATCTGGTCACCAGTGTAGAAGAGCTTGAAATGATGAAGCGATGTGATTTTGTAAATCAAAGTTTAATATCAGCTTCACTCCTCTAACATGTCTCATCTCGGTGCAGAAGCAGAATAAGAGGTCGAGCACAGTCAGACCTTCATACTTATACCTACACACAACAAAAGACATTGCATATCAAAGCCGACATCCCGCATTAACATAATCCCCCCTCCATTGTCCTCCGTCTCCTCCACCTGACCCTGGGTGGTCAGGGAGATCGATCTGGTCTCCACCGCTGCAACTCCATCTGCTCTTTGATCCTTGCTGGCGGTTGAGACCTCTTGTCCTGTTCTGAGGTGTGAGGTCATTCCACATATGTAATCACTAAACATTCTGTCTATACATATGTAGGTATGGAATATATGATTAATATAAACCACAAGATAAGCCTTTATTAGTCCCACAATGGGGAAATTCCAGGATTGCAACAGCACAGGGATAGCAACACTCAGAGCAATAATTTAGAAGATAAGAAAAATAAGAGCAGTGAATATACATACATACACATAAATATATAAATATATATACACGATATCGGAGCATTGTAGCTAGATGGAATAAATAGCATAACTGTCTACTTAGTTATCCTACATAGTATGAATATGTACCCATACATATTGTCACCCTCCGTAGCGACTGATATTGTCCTAGTTGTATATACTGGAGGGGACCATTTGTGTAAGTCCATTGCATCTTTTGCATTCAATACTATTAGGTTGCCACGTTTTTTTGCTATCTCTGCAAGCAGCCCTGCTTAGGTTATACAGTCTGACAGCCGTAGGTAGGAAGGACCTGCGAAACCTCTCGGTTGCGCACCTAGGATGATGTAGTCTACTGCTAAATGAGCTCCTCAGTGCGTTCAGTATGTCCTGCATGGGGTGGGACTCGGACTCCAGCAGAGATGACAGTTTAGCCACCATCCTTCTCTCTCCTATCTCCTCCACTGGGTCAAGGTGTTGCCCCAGGACAGAGCTAGCTTTCTTGATCAGTTTGTTCAGTCTCTTCCTATCGGCTGCTGTAATGCCACTGCCCCAGCCGACCATGGCTGATGCCACCACCGTGTTGTAGAATGTCTTAAGCAGCGCCCCTTGTACACCAAAAGACCTGAGCCTCCTCAGTAGGAACAGCCTGCGCTGTCCCTTCTTGTAGAATGCGTCGGTATTGTGTGACCAGTCTAGTTTATCGTTCAGATGAACACCCAGGTACTTGTAGGATGTCACCATCTCAATGTCTGTTCCCTGGATGTTTACTGGTGCTGTGAGGGGTTGTCCATGCCTGCAGCAGTCCACCACCAGCTCCTTAGTTTTCCTCACGTTGATCTGGAGGCAGTTCCGATGGCACCAGTCCACGAAGTCCTGGATAAGTCCTCTGTACTCAGCTTCATCTCCGTTGGAGATGAGGCCGACGATCGCAGAGTCGTCAGAGAACTTCTGTAGATGGCAGTGTGTTGTGTTGTGTGAGAAGTCCGCAGTATAAAGGGTGAACAGGAAGGGAGCCAAAACCGTTCCCTGGGGGCCCCCCGTGCTACCGATAATCGTGTCGGACACACAATCCCGGGTTCTCACAAACTGTGGCCGGTTAGTGAGGTAGTCCAGGATCCATGATGACAGGTGCTGGTCCACCCCTGCGCACAGCAGCTTGTCCTTCAGGATCATTGGTTGGATGATGTTGAAAGCACTGGAGAAGTCAAAGAACATGAGCCTCACCGCATTCCCGGGCTTCTCCAGGTGGGACAGAGAACGGTGAAGGAGGAAGATCACTGCATCCTCCATGCCAATGCCATGCTGGTAGGCAAACTGGAGTGGATCCATCGCTGGTCCCACCAGGGGGCGGAGGTGAGCAAGGAGCAATCTCTCCAGGGTCTTCATCATGTGGGACGTCAGGGCCACTGGTCTGTAGCTGTTCAGGTCTTTGGGGTGGGAAGTCTTTGGTACAGGTATCACACAAGATGTTTTCCACAACTGTGGTACCCTCCCCAGCTTCAGGCTCAGGTTGAAGATGTACTCCACAATCCCACACAACTGGTCTGCACAGGACTTGAGGAGCTTCGCGCTGATGCCGTCCGGTCCTGAGGCCTTCCTCGCAAAAGCAAAGTGTAATGTACAGTAGTTATTTATTGTTCATATGTTGTATTATGATTGGAGCTCTTATTTGTGTGGCACAGGGTGGTTTCTCCATATTCCTGTTCCACCAACCCTGTGGGTATAAGAAGGGCTGCAGGTAGGGGGGCGTTTCTTCCGCTTTTCCTTCTGCTTGTGGTTAGGTGTGGTTAGGTGTACTGCACCCTGTATAAGAATAAACGTGTGTTCAGCTCCACTGCTGGTCTCCTCCTTGACTCCAACTTCAGACATAACTTTTTGGCGATGAGAAGAAAAGCCATGGAAGCGTGTGGAGCACCAATTCAGCCGTTCTTGGAGCTCCCAGGTGAGCCACCTTTGCCGTGGCCTCGGTGGTACAAAACCTTTAAAACATATATGGTGGCGTTGGACCTGGGAAGGATGGAGAAGCTGAGGGTGCATGCATTGCTTGTGCACAACCTGGGAATGGAGGGCCAGAGGATTTTGGGCACGCTTGGTGACGCGGACAATTATGAAGAAATGGTTGACCAAATGGCGCGCCATTTCAGGGCGCCGGACAACTTCATTGTCTGGAAGATTAAATTCCGTCAGCGCCGCCAACAGGCTGGCGAACCCATCCAGCGGTTCGTATCAGATTTGAGGCAGCTGGCTGCTGAGTGTCAGTTCGGACTGTTGAAGGAAGAAATGGTTCGCAACCAGTTGGCGGAACACACCAACTGTGCTGCGGTCCGGTCTAAGCTGCTCACATTTCCGGGTGAGTTGACGCTGACCAGGGCCATCGAGTTGGCTCTCCAACTGGAGGCAGCGGATAAGCTAACTCTGGAGCTAACTGGGAAGCTACGTGAGCATCTGTCACCACGAGAGTTGGGATTCTCCATGGCTACACAGGTAGTGGACCTGGACAGCAATGGGAGTGTCAAGGATGATACCGAGAGTGCCAATGCTGTATGGATGAGGTCTGCCCCGGGGATGCCCAGGTGTATGGGCTGCAGGTCCACAAGGCACCGCTACAAGGCCAGAGAGTGTGCAGCAAGAGGAAAGCACTGCGGCAAATGTGGCCGTCTGCATCATTATGTGAGGGTGTGCCAGTCAGCGAAACAAGATAGCCCGCGCAAGAGTTCAACTCCTCCCACCCAGACGGTGAGTCATACTGTGTCCCCGAGTACCAGTGGGTGCACACATTGCACAGTAGAGTTGGACGGAGTACCGGTACCGATGCTGATCGACACGGGGTGGAGAGTTCTCTGCTCAACTGGGCTACAGTGCGACAATATTTTCCCCACTACAGAATTGGAGGTGACCCACCGCCGCTTTGCAATTATGAAGGAGAACGGTTGGCCACGGTGGGCACCGTCAGACTGGCAGCACGGTACAGGTTGGTGGAGATGGCTGATGTGCAGTTTGTCGTGACGGCCTGTGGCACGAATGTCATGGGCTGAAACTTTTTCTACGGCCTTGGGTTTTCCATCAAGAGTGGTGCTGGGGAGGAGTGGTTGGGCTGCGGATTGTGGGACCGACCGGTTCCGAGAGTACAGGACAGTGCTGTGTGGGATGAAGGATTGTTTGGCACCCTGGAGAGTGGACAGGCCTTGTTCCGCTCAGGGTCGCCACGGGAGGGCCCCAGTGCGAGTGTCTGAGTCGCCCTGGATGAGGGTACCGGATGGTACAGGAGAGTACCTGTGGCGACGAGCGATGCCCAGAAGATGGTCCCAGATGTTCCCGGAGCTTGGCCAGCGGGGGCCGGTGGACACGGGGCCACATCGGCAGGGTCTGCAGCAGGTCTACAAGCAGTCGAGGTAGGACCGATTGGCACTGAGATGGTGAGGGCCAGGTAGCAAAGCCCTGCTTGGAGTCATGGACTGGATTTGGGCTTGGGCGGAGGCAAGGTCACGGCAGTTGCAAGCCAGACGGCAGATGGAGAAGTACCAGGGCCAGCTGCAGGTGACGGACGTGCGACAAGATGGGGATCTTCGGCTGGCGGATGGCACGTGGCGGCACCCTAACAAGTTACGGTGTGCCCCAGGGAAGGCGACGAGCCGTGGCCCTAGACGAGTGAAGCGCCCGGCAGCGTGGAGGAGAAGACGCATGGGGACTGAGGTGACCAACTGTGGCCCGGGAGGCAAGCCACCTCCAGGGGCAGATTAAATGTAAAAGGGTCTGGGGGCTCACGGGGGGGTTATTCTTTTCCCCGAGCCGTGTATGTATATATGTTAATTGTTCTGAATGTGTGTTTATAGTTCTGGGATTATCTGGGGTTTTGGTCATTTTAGGGAACACGGCAGCAATTTTCTTTTCTATATCTGGCAGCAGAATAATCCGCCTCGCCGTGTGGGGGGCAGGATGGCATTCTACCCGTTTCCCCTAATTTTAGTTGTTTTGTGTGAATTCCATATCCCTGTTTGATAATTTTTTAGCGTAGTTATGTTTAGCTGATGATTTGTGTTCCAAATTGGGGGTGGGTTTTAATGGTATGTGTGTGTTTTGAACCTTTTTCTACGGGGGGGGGGGGATCTAATGTAGTTATTTATTGTTCATATGTTGTATTATGATTGGAGCTCTTATTTGTGTGGCGCATGGTGGTGGCTTCATATTCCAGTTCCGCCAACCCCGTGCGTATAAGAAGGGCTGCTGTTGCTCCTGCTTGCGGTTAGGTGTGGTTTGGTGCATTGCGCCCTGTATAAGAATAAACGTGTGTTCAGCTCCACTGCTGGTCTCCTCCTTGACTCCAACTTCAGACATAACACAAAGCTCTTCCTCCACAGCTCTCAGTCTCTCTTGTTTTAGTTTTTATAGCAGTCAGCCTTGAAATACCCAGGTTCTTCTCATTAGGTTACCCATTTCTCCATGTGCTCATGGAGAAGAACAAAATAGTCTGTGCTCTTATCTTGAAGTGGTGGGTGTTTTGTTTGGAGATATTGTTTAAGCTTGCATGGGGCCATGGCACTCTTGAGCACGGGTGCTCACGGAAGAGCTTGCTAAACTGGACCAGTTCTGCAAAATCTGGCGCCTAAAACCAAGCCCAGCAAAAACCGTCTCCAGTGTATTTCATCTCCACAATGCAAAAGCTGCCAGAGAACTAAACATCCACCTGAGCGGACTCAAGCTTAAGCATGCCCCAAATCCAACTTATCTTGGAGTGACCCTTGATAGGACCTTATCCTTCAAGGAACATCTAAAGGGGACGGCTGCTAAGGTGAAAGTATGAAACAACCTGCTCTGCAAGCTCGCTGGTGCAAAATGGGGGGCGGCAGTCTCCACCCTGCGCACCTCAGCACTGGCCCTTTCATACTCTGTAGCAGAATATTGTGCCCCTGTCTGGTCCAGGTCATCTTACACACACCATGTAGACACCCAGCTCAACTCAACCATGAGAACTATAACTGGAACAATCCGCTCAACACCACTCCCCTGGCTCTCTGTACTGTCAAACATAGCCCCTCCACACATCCGGCGAGCAGCATTAACTCAAAGGATGCTCCAAAAAGTTAAAGATTTTCCTCACTTACCAATCCATGCAGATATCTACACCCCACCCACTGCCCGACTTTCATCCAGACGGCCGATTTGGAAAAACCCTCCCCCAGCTGACTTTACCATCCAGACAGCTTGGCAAGAGGAATGGGAGACCAAGGAGGTCCCAAACAAACAGCTGGTGATAAACCCCAACCAACAGGTCCTGGGCACCAACCTCCCAAGGAGACAGTGGTCTACACTCAATCGCTTCAGGACTGGACATGGCCCCTGCTTGGCCAGCCTTCACAGATGGGGCAGTAGCCCTAGCCCTCTGTGCGCATGTGGAGAGGAGCAAACTATGGAACACATCATAGAGGCTTGCCCGCTCCAAAGACTGGAAGGAGGATTACACACCCTCCATACAGCAAACCAGGAGGCAACTGCTTGGCTTAAGGACTTTGCATTCGCTAAATAAATAAATAACTCTTGAATTGCTTTTTGCCACACGCCAAACATGATGTCTTGGTGCAGTGGGATCCCCAGTGGAGGTAAATCCAAAGGAAAGGTAACTTTTGTTGTACTGCCTTGTCTTCACCATCTTAGCTTTCTTTTGGCAACCCATTGGCCATTCACCTGGGTTATAATTTTGTCCAGGACCCAGTTCAGAATCTGAATCTTTCCTCTTCAAATAGTTATCCATTACTGTTTTTCATAGTCTTCTTCTTCTTGGGTAAGGCAGGCTAGACGCATTAATGGTGTATTGCTACCCTCCACAGTTCATATATCAGGTTGACAGCTATATCTCAAATTTTCCTGTACAGCCTGTAGTGTTGGGATTTACTACAGAGTACAGCGTGATGATGCAGCCTGCGGGTGACATCCTCACACCACCATATATGTGAGAGACTTGGCGTGTTTGCGAGTTAGCTCGGGAGTCACAACTGAGTGCTCATGTGTGCAGTGTACTATTAACGTTGTGAAATAAAGTTCAGTTCAAGCACAGCATTCTCATCCATCTTCATTCCAGGTTTGAGGACAGTGGACATAACATTTGGCGACGAGAATTATGAACCATGGAAACGTGCCTGAGACCGCTGAGGCCTTTCCTTGAGTCCCCACATGAACCCGACGTCCTGTGGCCACAATGGCTGGATGCATTTGAGACCTATATTGCAGCGTTGGACCTGGGAAAGCTGGATAAAGTAAGGAAGTGGCCACTACTTGTCCACAACCTAGGCATAGAAGGTCAGAGGATTTTTCACATGCTTGGTCCGACGGACTCGTATGTGGATGCTGTTGAGCTACTAGCTAGCTACTTTGCTACACCAGACAACGTGATAGCATGGCGACTTCGATTCCACCAGAGGTGACAGGGAATTGAGGGGTCGACCCAACAATTCATCGCCGACTTGAGACATCTGGCTAGCTTGTGCTGCTTTGGACTGTTGGAGGACGAGATGGTGTGGGACCAGTTAGCTAAGCACATGAGTAACCCAAGTTTAAGGGCTAAGATGCTAATGGCACCAAACGACATGGCACTACCTAGCACGACAGAGCTAGCGTTCCAGCTTGAGTCAGCATAGAAGTTAGCAACAGGGTTAGGTGGGCACCAACAACAGAAGCTAACAGGACAGACGATGTTAGCCAACATGCTGGACATGGAGGAATATGAAGACATGGTTGACGAGTATGATTTGAATGCCGTTAACCGGAGGACCGCTCCGAGAGGCCCCACGTGTGTTATCTGTGGTTCCCTGACGCACCATGAGAGAGCACGTTTTTGCCTGGCACGAGGACAACATTGTAACAAATGTGGACATTCTAACCATTTCACTAAAGTATGCCAGTCACCGGTGCCGTGGAGCCCGCCAAGCAAGCAGAGCCACCCGCCAGAGACCACCATCCACATGGTAAGCCCTGAAATCAAGGCTTATGAACCACGAAAATCAAGGCTTATGAACTATGAAACCACTGCCTGGGAGCAGCTCTGTGATCCACATGGTGAGGACATCGATGGCCTCACTCACACATCACGGTCTACATCAACTTCTGTGTGGACAACACCGTACCCACCAAGACCATACGGTGTTGCTCAAACAACAAACCCTGGATCAACCCAGAGATTAAAACACTTCTGAGAGAGAAGAAGAGGATCTTCAGGTCGGAGAACAGGGAGATGCTGAAGTCCGTACAGAAGGAGCTGAGGAGGAAGATCAGAGAAGGCAAGGACAGCTTCAGGAAGAAGATGGAGGACAAGCTGCAACAGAGCGACATCGGCAGGGTCTGGAGAAACCTTAAAACCATCTCTGGGCTCCAGAATACCTCCTCCCAGGCCACGGGGGGCAGGGAGTGGGCAAACAATCTGAACCTGTTTTTTAATAGGTTTGACCAACCGCCCTCCCCCCGCCGGTGCACACCAACCACTGCTGCCTCTAAAGTCATCGAGACCTGCTGTCCACACCCCACTCCACCAACACCCCCCCACTCCCAGCACACAGCCCCCCAACTTGACCCTCACTAAGACCCAGGTGAGGACGGAGCTGAGGAAGATCAAGGCGAGTAAGGCCTCGGGACTGGACAGCATCAGTGCGAAGCTCCTCAAGTCCTGTGCAGACCAGCTGTGTGGGATTGTGGAGCACATCTTCAACCTGAGCCTGAAGCTGGGGAGGGTACCACAGTTGTGGAAAACATCTTGTGTGGTACCTGTACCAAAGACTTCCCACCCCAAAGACCTGAACAGCTACAGACCAGTGGCGCTGACGTCTCACATGATGAAGACCCTGGAGAGACTGCTCCTTGCTCACCTCTGCCCCCTGGTGGGACTAGCAATGGATCCACTCCAGTTCGCCTACCAGCATGGCATTGGGGTGGAGGATGCAGTGATCTTCCTCCTTCACCATTCTCTGTCCCACCTGGAGAAACCCGGGAATGCAGTGAGGATCATGTTCTTTGACTTCTCCAGTGCTTTCAACACCATCCAACCGATGATCCTGAAGGACAAGCTGCTGTGCGCAGGGGTGGACCAGCACCTGTCATCATGGCTCCTGGACTACCTCACTAACCGGCCACAGTTTGTGTGTCTGACACGATCATTGGTAGCACGGGGGCCCCCCAGGGAACAGTTTTGGCTCCCTTCCTGTTCACCCTTTATACTGCGGACTTCTCACACAACACAACACACTGCCATCTACAGAAGTTCTGTGACGACTCTGCGATCATCGGCCTCATCTCCAAAGGAGATGAAGCTGAGTACAGAGGACTTATCCAGGACTTCATGGACTGGTGCCATCGAAACTGCCTCCAGATCAACGTGAGGAAAACTAAGGAGCTGGTGGTGGACTGCCGCAGGCAAGGACAACCCCTCACAGCACCAGTAAACATCCAGGGAACAGACATTGAGATGGTGACATCCTACAAGTACCTGGGTGTTCATCTGAACAATAAACTAGACTGGTCACACAATACCGACGCACTCTACAAGAAGGGACAGCGCAGGCTGTCCCTACTGAGGAGGTTCAGGTCTTTTGGTGTACAAGGGGTGCTCTTGAAGACATTCTTCGACACGGTGGTGGCATCAGCCATCACTTTTGGAGTGGTCTGCTGAGGCAATGGCATTACAGCAGCCGATAGGAAGAGACTGAACAAACTAATCAAGAAAGCTAGCTCTGTCCTGGGGCAACGCCTTGACCCAGTGGAGGAGATAGGAGAGAGAAGGATGGTGGCTAAACTGTCATCTCTGCTGGAGTCCGAGTCCCACCCCATGCAGAACATACTGAACACACTGAGGAGCTCATTTAGCAGTAGACTACATCATCCTAGGTGCGCGACCGAGAGGTTTCGCAGGTCCTTCCTTCCTACGCTGTCAGACTGTATAACCTAAGCAGGGCTGCTCGCAGAGATAGCAAAAAAACGTGACAACCTAATAGTATTGAATGCAAAAGATGCAATGGACTTACACAAATGGTCCCCTCCAGTATACAACTAGGACAATATCAGTCGCTATGGAGGGTGACAATATGTATGGGTACATATTCATACCATGTAGGGTAACTAAATAAACGGTTATGCTGTTTATTCCATCTAGCTACAATGCTCCGCACTGTGTATATATATTTATATATTTATGTGTACATATGTACTGTATATTCACTGCTCTTATTTTCTTATCTTCTAAATTATTGCTCTGAGTGTTGCTATCCCTGTGCTGTTGCAATCCTGGAATTTCCCCATTGTGGGACTAATAAAGGCTTATCTTATCTTATCTTATGCATACAGCATGGTTGAATTAGACAGCGTGGCTATTCTGCTACTGCTCAACATGGCAGCGGTTAGGTCCATGTTAAACTGGGCCATGGTGAAGAAATTTTTTCCCAACCACAAAATAAAGAAGATCCCAGTGGAGCTGTACAGATATAGCGGTCACAGACTCAGTAATTTTGTGACAGTCAAGCTAACGGTCTACTACAAGTCGAAGATTGTGTATGACTTCATGTTCCAAGTGTCTACACACGGTGACAGCATTATGGGATGTGACCTCTTCTTCAGACTGGGCTTCACTATCCGCAACAGCACCAGGTTTGAATGGTCCAGTTGCAGCAACTGGGACATGACGGACATCTATGATGACGACGTGGTGTGGGACGAGAGTATAAAGAGCAACACCGACACCAAACCATTCACCCTGTGCACACAGAAGGAGAGCTGCTCGGGAGTGGGGCAGCGGCAGGACTTGCCTCAGATCCTCGCCCAGCCGGAAGCCGCTGTGGAATTGCAGGAGAGGGAGCCCGTGCACGCAGAGAACCTCGAGGCACAACAACTGGGCACAGATACTATCTACGACGCGGCACAACAAAGCACATCAGATGGGAGAGAAGGAGGAACTGAACTGCTTCAGTACCCATGCTCAGCGTCAGTCTACGGGAGTTACAACCGAGCCGATGGGTGAAGAATCCACAACGGTGAACAGCATGGGAGAGACGCCAGACACCTTCTGTACCCACGACCAGCTTCGGACTATGGAAACAGTGACGGTGAAGTTGGGTGAAGGGTCCATGACGAACACGGTAATGACAGAACTGCTATGACACGACGGAGACTCTAAGACAGATGAGCACACGGTGCCACCGCAACCACAGGGACATGTGAGGCCAAGCAAGGTGCCTCTCAAAGCCATGGACTGGGTTTGAGTCCACACCGATGAGAGACTGGGACAGCAGCTGACCAAGTCACAGCTGACCAAGTCACAGCTGTCAAGACAGCGGACGCCGCTGAGGATCGTGGCAAAACCAGGATCAACATGCTTTCGACTGGAGACTTCCGGTTATGGCTGCCACGTAAGACGGATGTGTTTCACTCTGCTCTGCTCCTGGAGAAAAAAATCGGCAAATAACTCTCTCATTTGGGACAGAACGTATCCCAGCGTTTGGGCGAGGATATGTCGGCGAAGCCTAAGGCTGGAAAACCAGGTAAAGGAAAAAGCGAGCCGCCGAAACAGTCCAAATTAACGGACTTTCAGGTCTGTGACGCAGCAAACAAAACTCCATATATGGCGGAGGAGGCTGGCAACGGTGCGATATCTGCGGGGAGCGGCGCAGATGCGCTGATGGCTGCCATGAGTTCAATGAGAGCGGACTTTTCCTCTAGATTTGATGGGATTATGACAGCGTTGGAAGGAATAAGAAAGGAATTGGGTGACTGTGTAGAACGAACGGCGCAGATGGAGCTCCGTCTCGCTAGTGCTGAAGATGACGTTACCCGTCTTCAATTAAAGGTGCGCACTTTGGAAAAAAAAAATAAATGTCTAGAAGATAATATTTTGGATTTGGAATCTCGGTCGAGACAGAATAACTTGAGGCTGGTGGGTCTTCCAGAGGAATCAGAAGGTCGGGACGTATATTCCTTTCTGGAAAAGTGGATTCCGGAGGTGCTGGGCAGCGAGGAGTTGCAATCAGCAGTGGTTCTGGAAAAAGCACATCGTATTGGCCCACGGAGAGATAAGGGACCGCCGAGGACCTTAATTATGAAGTTTCTTAGCAACAGAGACAGGATGAAGATCTTCAACGCTGCACGAGCTAAAGGAGAGATTAAACACCAGGATCAGCAGGTGCGGTTCTACCCAGATTTGGCCACAGGAATCCAACAATTGAGGAAGCAGTTTGATCCCATACGTAAGGAGCTGCGCAACCTTGGGATTCGTCATGGTGTAATCTATCCTGCGAGACTGTTGACCACGTATGAGGGCAGAACCCACATCTTCAAGACCCCAGAGGAGGCGCAGGAGTTCATCAAGAAGATCAAAGAAGAAGAAGAGACTGGTGGGAGCTAAGCATGAACAAAATATAAGGTAGAATAATTAAGCATTTGCACAGGCATCTGACTGACTTGAAGTAAACAGCAAGTTTACAAAATATACTAGATTGTATTATATATTAAAAAAAACCAAAAACAAAACAAACAAAAAAAAACTATGATGTACAAAGTTGTTAAAAATTTTGGAGTTAAGTTGGAAAACTACAGAGGAGAGTTAATGTTACGTCATTAAAAGCAGTAGAGTTAGGGTGATTGGGAGAATGAAGAAGGAGTGGCTTAGGCTGTTCCCCGTGGGTGTGGAACGGTCGATGGCTATATCGGGAGACGGAATTTTTCTTTTGATTTTGGGGGGTTCGCCACAAGTGTGGGAAGGGGGAATTTGTTTGTGTGTAGTTTGTAGGATGAATGTTCAACCACTCATGTTTTTGCTTCTCTGTATGAGCATGTTTACACTGCAAGGTAATCCCAAACTCTCTATTGATCATAAACCAAAGTGTTAATCTTAATTTAACTTCATGGAATTGCAGAGGTCTACAAAATTTAAAAAAACTTAAACAAGTTATGAATAAAATAAAAGACATGGGTTCAAAAATTGTGTTTTTACAAGAAACTCATCTAATAGAGGAGGATATAAAAAGAATTAGGAGTAGATGGCAAGGAAGTGTATTCACCTCATCATTTTCATCCCGGGCCAGGGGAGTTATGACTCTCATACATAAATCAGTCCCTTTTCAAGTGAAAAATGTAATTGGAGACAAACTTGGAAGATATGTAATCATTCAAGGTTCTTTGCTATTAGAAAATATAAATCTTGTGAACTTATATGGTCCCAATATAGATGATCAAAAGTTCTTTGCTAATTTATTTCTTATTTTATCATCACTTACAGGGCAACATATAATAGCAGGGGATTTTAATTGTACATTGAATCCAGGTATAGATAGATCAACAGGACTGGATTGTACGCACAATGGATGTAGGATGACTATTAATCATTTTATGAAAGAATTGAGATTGTTAGATATATGGAGAGAAATGAAACCACAAGTTAAAGCCTATTCTTGTTATTCCAGTACCTACAAGACATTCTCACGTATTGATTATTTTTTGATTTCCACAGAATTAAGATCCAAGATTCAAAACTGCTTTTATGATAACATCGTGATCTCTGATCATGCACCCTGTTGTCTAATATATGTAGATAAAAAATTGACAAAGGAATCAGGTAGATGGCAATTTCAGCATAAATGGCTTCAGGATGAGGAATTTGTCAAGTATATAGAAAAACAGATAGACGAGTACTTTGACATCAATACTACACAAACATCAGCATGTGTAAAGTGGGAAGCTTTCAAAGCTTTTATTAGGGGACATATTATTAGTTATACAGGATCAAAATCTAAGAAGACTCGAGAGGAGAGAGCTAAATTGGAACATAAAATGAAAAGTCTTCAGGAAAAAGTGTATGCAGGAAGTGATCCAAGGTTGGAGAATGAATTACTGATTTTGAGAGCTGAATACGACAAAAAATCAGCGAATAGAGCTGCCTCGAGTCTTCTAAGATTGAAACAATCTTTTTATGAACAAGGTGAAAAATCAGGAAAATTATTGGCATGGCAGATTAAACAATTAGAAATTAAAACACCAATTACTAGTATTATAAGTAACGGACAGGTAGTTATAGATCCTTTAGAAATTAACAGAGCCTTTAGAGATTACTATGAAAAATTATATGATACTAAAAATGAATTTGATTTAACAAAACTAAATGGGTTTTTGAACGAACTATCTATACCGTGTATTCCAAATGAAAACAGGGAGATATTGGAGTCTACAATTAGTCAAGAAGAAGTTGGGCTAGCCATTGATAATATGAAATCAGGAAAAAGTGCAGGACCAGATGGTCTTCCAGTTGACCTTTATAAGAAATTTAAGAATAAATTAATAAAACCTTTGTTGGAAATGGTTTTAGAAGCATTTCAAAATAATAATTTACCATCATACATAAATAATGCCTTAATTATACTGCTGCCAAAACCAGGTAAGCCCTCTAATAAATGTGAAAATATGAGACCAATAAGCCTATTAAACGCCGACCTTAAGATAATCTGTAAAATTTTAGCAAGACGAATACAAGAAATTTTACCAAATATTATTAATCGAGATCAGAATGGCTTTATAAAGGGAAGACAAGGCTTCCATAATGTAAGAAGACTATTTAATATTATTTATTTTAATAAAGAAGCACCGGATACAGCTCTCCTATCATTGGACGCCGAAAAGGCCTTTGATAGAGTTGAATGGCCCTTTCTTTTTGAAGTCCTACAAAGGTTTGGACTTGGAAATAATTTCATAAAATGGGTTCAAATAATATACAATAATGCTACAGCAGAAATCCTAACAAATAACAATATTTCAAAACCAATAAAAATCAATAGAGGATGTCGACAAGGCTGTCCACTTTCACCTTTACTGTTTACTATGGCAATTGAACCTTTAGCGATAGCGATACGTTTACATTCACAAATATATGGAATTAAAGTTGGACCAACAGAACATAAAATCTCCCTGTACGCCGATGACATAATTTTGTTTATGTCGAATCTAAAAAAATCAATTCCAACCTTGTTGAATTTAATAAAGAATTTTGGGGAAATATCAGGATATAAAATAAATAAAACTAAATCTTCAATATTAATGCTAAATGAGACCCAGAGAAATTACCCAGCCCCTGAGGTAAATCAATTCAATGTTGTAAATCAGTTTAAATATTTAGGAATCCAAATTGTGCCTAAGCTAGAATCAGTCGCCAGTGTCAACTATGAAGCCTTAATGACAGATATTAATGAGTTACTTCAGAGATGGATGTCATTACCAATGTCGATGATCGGGAGAATCAATATACTTAAAAGTAATATTTTACCTAAAATACTTTATTTATTTCAATACATTCCCTTATCACCACCTTTAGATTTATTCTCAAGAATAAAAAAAAAGTTAGTGGAATTTATATGGAACAACAGGAGGGCTAGATTACGTCTGTCTTTATTATATTTACCATTTGATCGTGGAGGTCTGAAATGTCCAAATTTTATGTTGTATTATTGGTCGGCACAACTGAGGTCTATGACATATTATTTTTCATCAAATGATCTCCCTCACTGGACTGAAATGGAATCATACAATTTACCTTTACCTCTTCCCATATTCATATACTCAGATTCGGCAAAAAAATTACAAAAACAAGTTAAAAATCCATTTGTAAAGCATATGATCAAAATATGGCGTGAAGCTAAAAACTATTTAAAAGAACCACAGTTATTGTCACAATTTAGTCCAATATGGGGTAATCAATATTTTAAACCAGGGAGAGCGGACGCTGTATTTAAAGTATGGAATTTAAAAGGGATACAAAAGATTCAGGATTTATATTTGCCATGTGCAGATAACATAATGTCTTTTGAAGAGCTGAGGATCAAATTTAATCTCAATAGAACACATTTTTTTTAAATATCTTCAACTTAGAAACTTTATTCGATCAAATCAAAATAAAGCTCTCACTCGACCTATTTATTCATCCTTGGAAAAAAATGATGATGAAAGATAGTAAAAGAAAGGGTATTATTTCAGAGTTTTATAACTCATTGACACTATCTTCAAGTGAAAATTCACTGAAAAGATTAAACTACTGGAAAGAAGATCTGCAAACTGAAATTTCAGAGGAACAATGGGAATTGGCTTGTACAGAAGCTCAAACCAAATCAATAAATGTACGCCTTAAATTGATACATTTCAAATGGTTAATGCAGATGTATGTTACACCGGAGGAGTTAAATAAATATAACAAAAATATACCAGATACATGCACAAAATGCATGGAAAGTAAAGGAACTCTATTTCATTGTGTATGGGAATGTAGATTAATAAGAATGTTTTGGGAAGAGGTGAGGGTAACAATTGAAAAAATAATCTCAAAACAAATCATATTGAATCCTAAATTGTTTTTGTTGGGTCTGTACCCAGAAAAGCATAATTTTAATAAAAGTGAAAGAACATTCATAGACCTCAGTTTGCTTAATGCCAAAAAATGTATTGCACTATTATGGAAAAAGACTCATAGACCAGATGTGACTCAGTGGCTAAGACAGATGTTAACAAACCTTCCATTAGAAAGAATAACATATATACTGAAATCAAAGGAAATTGTGTTTGAGAATATATGGAGACCTTTTATTGATTATGTAAAAAATTTAAACATAACTTTTGAAGAAGAAGGTGAATGATGTGTGTGGACCTTGTAAATTCCAAACTGGTGAACATAATATGTATACTTATGTATTGGATTGTCTAGACTAAACAGAGGAGCATTGTTGAAGATTTGATTTTGCTGGTGGTTGTTGGTGTTTTTAGTGCATCCTTTTTTTTTTTTTTTTTTTTTTTTGTAGTACTTTAGTGTTAGTGTTTGATTGTTTGTATCATGTTTGTTAAAAAAAAAAAAAGGTTCAATAAAGATATTGTGGAAAAAAAAAAACATGCTTTCGACTGACGGATGGTTTGGTTCGGCATGCAAACCAACTCCGGCGTGTCCAAATGGCTACTCCAGATGGTGAGGCTTCGCGGGAGTCAGCTGATGCAGTGTGAGACCTGGGTCCCAAAGTTATGAGGATCAGTCCTGGCCCTGGGGGCCCGGCATCTCCAGGGGCACGTCTACCGTGGGCGTGCTACAAGGCCCCTCACGCAGAACCACCTTCCCCATGGAAGACAGTAAAAAAAAAGAAGACAATGACTGTTTAGGTAGGAATGTGGCTAGGAGCAGGTGGCAGAATAATCCACCCAACTGTGTCGAGTCCAGCAGTGGTCTACCTGCTGACCCTAGTTTGTGGTTCTGAATGTGGTCCTAAACGTTGAAATGTTAAACTGCATAAGCGTACCAAATTGGGGAGGGCTGATTAGTGTATGTTCTGTGTTTTGCAAGGTGTGTGTGTGTGGGGGGGGTGTAGTGTTGGGATTTACTACAGAGTACAGCGTGATGACGCAGCCTACAGGTGACGTCATCACACCACCATATATGTGAGAGAGTTGGCACAAGTGTTAGTGAGTTAGCACGGGAGTTACAACTGAGTGTTCATGTGTGCAGTCTACTATTAATGTTGTGTAATAAAGTTCAGCTCAAGCACAGCATCCTCGTCCATCTTCATTCCAGGTTTGTGGACATAACACAACCCAGTTCTGTGCAGAAACTCCAATAGTTGTTTTTTTTTTTTTACTTTACTCCAGCTGTCCAGGTTCTTTTCATCTTGTCAGAATCTGGGCATGGCCTGGGGACCATGCTCACGCTTTCAGTTTATTTTTGTGTTTCTCTGTGTTTACATTTATTATCATGATCTCTGTTTATATTATTATTATCCCTGCCTCATCCTTAGTATTGTTATCATTATTATCTGTTATCTATTGTTAACATTATGTCTTATTTATCTATATCTATATCTATATATATATATATATATATATATATATATATATATATATATACAGTATATACTGTATATATACTGTATATACTGTATATACAGTGGGGTAAAAAAGTATTTAGTCAGCCACCAATTGTGCAAGTTCTCCCACTTAAAGGATGAGAGAGGTCTCCAATTTTCATCATAGGTATACCTCAACTATGAGAGACAAAATAAGAAAAAAAAAATCCAGAAAATCACATTGAAGGATTTTTAATGAATCAATTGGTAAATTCCTCGGTAAAATAAGTATTTGGTCAATAACAAAAGTTCATCTCAATACTTTGTTATATACCCTTTGTTGGCAATGACAGAGGTCAAACATTTTCTGTAAGTTTTCACAAGGTTTTCACACACTGTTGCTGGTATTTTGGCCCATTCCTCCATGCAGATCTCCTCTAGAGCAGTGATGTTTTGGGGCTGTTGCTGGGCAACACAGACTTTCAACTCCCTCCAAAGATTTTCTATGGGGTTGAGATCTGGAGACTGGCTAGGCCACTCCAGGACCTTGAAATGCTTCTTACGAAGCCACTCCTTCGTTGCCCGGGCGGTGTGTTTGGGATCATTGTCATTCTGAAAGACCCAGCCACGTTTCATCTTCAATGCCCTTGCTGGTGGAAGGAGGTTTTCACTCATAATCTCATGATACATGGCCCCATTCATTCTTTCCTTTACACGGATCAGTCGTCCTGGTCCCTTTGCAGAAAAACAGCCCCAAAGTATGATGTTTCCACCCCCATGCTTCACAGTAGGTATGGTGTTCTTTCTCCTCCAAACACGACAAGTTGAGTTTTTACCCAAAAGTTCTATTTTGGTTTCATCTGACCATATGACATTCTCCCAATCCTCTTCTGGATCATCCAAATGCTCTCTAGCAAACTTCAGATGGGCCTGGACATGTGCTGGCTTAAGCAGGGGGACACGTCTGGCACTGCAGGATTTGAGTCCCTGGCGGCGTAGTGTGTTTCTGATGTAGCCTTTGTTATTTTGGTCCCAGCTCTCTGCAGGTCATTCACTAGGTCCCCCCATGTGGTTCTGGAATTTTTGCTCACCGTTCTCGTGATCATTTTGACCCCACGGGGTGAGATCTTGCGTGGAGCCCCAGACTGAGGGAGAATATCAGTGGTCTTGTATGTTTTCCATTTTCTAATAATTGCTCCCACAGTTGATTTCTTCATACCAAGCTGCTTACCTATTGCAGATTCAGTCTTCCCAGCGTGGTGCAGGTCTACAATTTTGTTTTTGGTGTCCTTTGACAGCTCTTTGGTCTTGGCCATAGTGGAGTTTGGAGTCTGATTGTTTGAGGTTGTGGACAGGTGTCTTTTATAGTGATAACGAGTTCAAACAGGTGCCATTAATACAGGTAACGAGTGGAGGACAGAGGAGCCTCTTAAAGAAGAAGTTACAGGTCTGTGAGAGCCAGAAATCTTGCTTGTTTGTAGGTGACCAAATACTTATTTTACCAAGGAATTTACCAATTAATTCATTAAAAATCCTTCAATGTGATTTTCTGGATTTTTTTTTCTCATTTTGTCTCTCATAGTTGAGGTATACCTATGATAAAAATTGGAGACCTCGCTCATCTTTTAAGTGGAAGAACTTGCACAATTGGTGGCTGACTAAATACTTTTTTGCCCCACTGTATATATATATATATATATATATATATATATATATATATATATATATATATATATATATATATATATATATATATTGTTTTTATTGATTGAGTGTGTTTTTATATGGTTAATTGAGCAGTATGTTTACGGAGCTGTCTAATTTTGTTGTATCTTTGTATACAATGACAATAAAGGAATTCAATTCAATTATTATTACTCCTGGCATTATCTTCAGTTTTGATCAAGCCTTTGTTTTGAGAATGTCTTGCTTACAGTATTTCCAGGTTTTTTCATAGCTTCGTCCTTGATTTGTATTTTGTTAATGGTCCACGGCTGTTGGTAATTTGTGTTCATGAGCCTTGCTTTATTTAAGGAGCACTGCCCCTTACCTGGGTGCGGCATCCTTCCATATGCCATGTTGGCATGTCACACATGCTTCTGCCTAGCCTGTGTATACCATGTTTAGTTTATTTCTAGCCTGTGATTAACCGAGTCCTGTTCTTGCTTAGCCTGTGTTTTCAGCCCACTAGCTTCTTTTTGCTTTTGTTTTGTTTATCTTGTCACAATAAATCATGTATGAGATTAGCCTCGCATTTGGGACATTTTCTTTGCCCCGGAGGGGCAATTGTGACAGAAGGATGCCGCCAGGTGGCAAAAAAAGGAGGAGGAAGAGACGGAGAGGGGGAGAGTTGCCCATTACGGAGGTGCTGCAGAATCTCATCACCTCTGCTCGCAGCGCGCTCTCCCCAGAGGATGTCACACTCTGCTGGAGGGCCGTCGCAAACATTCTTGAAGCCCAGCTGAGCCTGTGCTCCCTTCCCTGTCTTCAGGGACTTCCTCTCCCTCCTCTACCAGCATCACCAGCCTCCTCCTCGCCGGAACTTGCCCCATCTTCACGTCCCAAGCAACAGCCCACTGCACCACGGGCCCCTTGGGAGAGATCCGCCACTGGGAGGGAGCATTTTCGAGGAACTGGGCTGGCGTTTGGAGGTCCCGGGTGCAAGGACAATTCAAGCAGGCACTGCTCCTCCCAATGCTCCACTCCTACACCTGCAGCTCCCTGCCAGACGATCCCTGCAGCCACCTGGAGGGAAACGTTTGAGTGTGTGCCCCTGCTGGGTAGGAACCGCCTGGTCACAGGAGACTCAGCTGCTCCATCTCAGGTAGCTCCATCACCACCTACAACTCACCAGCCTGCTGCCCCCAAGCCTACACCGGATGAACCCATAGTTTTCCAGGTCAGCTTTGCAGCATCAGTGCCTCAGTTTTCTGTCAACCAGGAGTAGCAGGAGGAGCACCAGTGGGCTTTGCTTGCCCAGACTAATTTAATGTTGGACTACAAACCTTGGCTTCCCCTGGAGTATGTGCCCCTGCTGGGTTGGAACCAGATAGTCATGGGAGACTCAGCTGCTCCAGCTCCCCACTGCCAATCAGCCTCTGCTCTCCGAGGGACCTCGGCAGCCACCTGAAGAGAAATGCCTGGCTCACCTCCGGCAACGAAAGCAGAACAGTGGAACAGGTAAGTACATACTTCTCATTTCTTTTTACCATCTAATGAGATGTCTTGCCTCATTCCAGGTGAGGGGTCTCAGCGGCAGCCACCAACCGCTGAGTCCCCACCAACTATTTCTGCTGCCATCCCTGTATGTTCACCATCACCTACCCTTATCCTGTCTCCTCTGCCTGAGGTCATTGCTCCATCGGCGGTGATGGTCATCTCCTCTGCCTGCATGCTGGAGAGTTCCCCTGTGACTGCTCCTGTTCTGCCAGTTCCTGTTTCCATGCCTGAAGCTCCACCAGCAGCAGCTGTCTCCAGGCATGGGTTCCAAGTAGCTGTAGTCTCAAAGGGGGTGCTCCATCGCCAGCATCAGGCTCCACGTCAGGGGTTTGATTACTCCTGCCGCCATGTCTGTGCCTCGAGTGCAGACCCCAGGTCACTCTGTGCTTCCAGTGCTGACTCCACATCGCTCTCTGCATCCAGTTCTGGCTCCACGACATTCTCCAGTTCCTGTGTCCATGTCTGATGCTCCACCACCAGCAGTACCATGGGGGTCCTCGCCAGCAGAGAAGCAGGAGTTGAGGCAATTCCTCTTTATTTCTTCTACATCTATTTTAGAGAGGTCATTTCTTGCTCCTAGTGGGGAGACTCAGTTGCAGTTCCCATCTGCCTCTGAGCTCTTCCCACTGAGCTCTTCTGTTAGTGGTTGTGTTATGGACCAGATACCGACCTGTGGTTCTTCCTCCCCATCCAAGGTGGCTGCGTCAGGGATGGAGGAGCACACTTCAACCCCTGCTATCTCGGTGACCAGCACACCCCAGTCCCCTGTTCTTGAATTCAGTGCACCTCTGCCATTTGTTCCAGAGGCCGGTGCGCCTTTACCATCTGTTCCTGTGGCCGGTGAGCCTCTGCTGTCTGTTTCTGGGGCTGGGGCACCTCTGTCATCTCCTGCTGAGGTTGGTGCGCCTCTGCCATCGGTTTCTGAAGCTGCTGTCCCACCTTGCTCTGTGATCTGGTGGCCTAAGGACAGTGGCAAGCCACCTGATCCACCCTACATTCCAGTCTGGGGGCCCATGGACTTGGGTAGGCCCCCCGGCCCACCTTGTTCTCCAGTCCGCTGGGTCTGTGAACGTTGGGAGGCCACCTGCCTGTTTTTTTGTTTGGGGCCTCGGACTCTGTTTTGCCCCCACGAACTGTGTCGAAGACCCGTTGACCTTGTACCTCAAGATTGAAGTTAGGCTCACCAGCTTCCAGTTCCTAGAGGAATTTTCCTCATAGGAAATTCTGTCACATGTGGGCGTGCTTGGTGACTTTGAGAGTTAACCCAGCTACACTGTCTACTCTCTACCAGGAGACCTCCGCTACCTGTATACCAGACCTCTGACTGAGTGACCTGTCCAGTCAGACACCTGGAATACCCCCTTGGTATTAACGACAGCCCCTCATGGTCTCACATTGCTCTTGGTAAAATCTGGGTAAATATTTAAGATCAGGAAAATTGATCTATAGGAGGTCTATTTTTAAAACACCTTAAAGAGTAACCTTTAAAAACTCATAAAAATGTAACACCTCTTGTAGAAAAATACCTTCTTGAAAAACAACCAGGAAAGATGGACACTGAATCAGTGATCTCACAAATTCCCATACTGTCTTTTAATATGCTGTAGTATTTATTGAAGGTCTGCAAAGCTCAGCCAAAACAGGATATACTTGCATGAAAACAGTCAATTAAATCAAAATGATGAAATTCAAAATCAAACCAAAAACTGATTGAAAAACCTTGATTCAAAAAGTTGGTAGTTGTAAAATCAGTCATTTGATCAAAAAGTGAAAGATTCAGAAAGTATAACAATTCAAAAATCACCAGGCTCAGTCCAGAAAATCAAAATTTAAAATCAACCAAAAATATGAAAAATCTGAAAGAGTCCAAAATAAAAGTAACCCTTTGAATCATAAAACCTGGTAAAAACATCTAATCAATTTGTGGATAAATGTCTAAAAAGCCTTGCTGCGGAGATTGGAAAAAAAGATGATTAATTGCTGGTCTTCTCCTTCGATGCTCCCTTTTTGTGTAGAAGGGGAAGAAAAGGCGAAGGCAGGGAAGCTGACCGTCTTCTGTTCTTCCATTCAGCTGGAACCGTGGTCTGTGAAGCCGTCAGCGGGGGAGGAGAAGGGGTGCCTCGACTTCCTCTTCTGTCTTTGCCCAAGTGTTATTTTCTCCCTTCTTTCAGCAGCAGATTTAAGGTTGTTTAAAATTGGAGAGTTTTTATACCTTTTTAACACTCAATTGTGATTGGCCAGCAATCTCACCATAGGCTTTTTGGCTTCTGTGATTGGCTTAATGCTAACTTTTATATAACAATTACTTCATTCTGCACATGTGCCCCCCCCCCCCCCGAGTTTCAGTAAAACCATGTGCTGCTCACCCCCCCTTCCAGGAATCAGCTACGCACTGCTCATGCACCGAGCTCGTGGCTGTCTGGTTTCGCTTATCTCAGCACTTGTCCCTCAAGTTCTGCTCAGCTCATTATTTTCCATCACCAAAATAAATCACCTCGCTGTCCCAACCAATTTCAGTTCCTCATTTTGTCATATGCTTTCCAGTTAATAGGTCTTGCAAAACATTTCACAATCTGATCCCACATAAACTTCTCTTTGTGCAGTTAAAATGTACATATGATCACACAGTTTGATTACACTCATTATTTTTGTTGATTACATACTTCTTAATCAATGAGTATACATTTGCTTGCTGATTACACAAGACATTACATTTCATGGCATATGCTTCCAATATTGCTTTGCATTCAGTTCTACGATTCACCAGCCATGTCTGCTTCTGTCTTTTCTGACCACAGGAGTGTGTGCCTTCTGATGATTTCGTGACCCTGGCTGACCTCCCTGTGATGTTTTCTGTATTCTTGGGCCATTTGAAGCAGGATTCCCCATTTTCTTTTCATAGGGAGTAAATCGGTGTGATTGGGAGGGTTTGCTGCTTTCAGCCTTTTTGCGGTTGCTGGGGTCATGTCATGGGGTACTCAAACAACTGTTTTGTTTTTTTTTTGTTTTGAACTTTGTCGGGGGGGGGGGATTTGTTTCGACCCACCTGGCCTTGTGCCCCTGCCAGTGGCTTTGTGTAGGCCAGTCAATAACATTCACTTTGGTCTTCTGGTGGTAGTTCTTCACCAGGAGTGACATATGTTTTGAGTCGTTGTGTTGGAAGAGAAAGCGACTACCCAGTTTTGCTGCTGACCACTTGAGGTTTTCTTTCAAAATTATCACATATCCTTCTTTCACAGCCACAGCTCTACCCCCTATTGGCAAATTGGATCACTGCATGGTCATGTTATCACCCAAGTACATTGCCCTTGTGCAAAGGCAGCCTACTTACACAGGGACTGTGAGGAGGTGGACACAGGAGGCTGCTGATGCACTACAGGATTGCTTCGAGATGATGGACTGGAGCGTACTCTGTGAACCACATGGGGTGGACATAGACAATATGACGAACTGCATCACAGAACACATCAGATTTTGTGAAGACACAACCATGCCAGCTCAGACCATACACTGTTTCCCCAACAACAAACCATGGGTCACCAGTGACCTGAAAGCACTTCGGAACAAGAAGGAGAGAGCTTTTAGGTCCGGAGACAAGGAGGAACTGAGGAGAGTGCAGCATGAACTGAGAGAGATGCTGAGGAGATACAGGTGGAAGTTGGAGGATAAACTCAGGCAAAATAATATCAAGGATGTGTGGATGGGAATGAAACAAATAACTGGGTGCAAGGGGAGAGACAGACAGACATCTGGGAGCCTTGAGAAAGCTGATGAGCTGAATCTGTTTTTTTAATAGGTTCAACTCACTGTTCGTCACCCCCACAACACAGCCAGGTCCCCACACACCCCTCCCCCCACCCTCCTGTCACCCCCACAACACAGCCAGACAGCCACACACCCCTCCCCCCCACTCTTCTGTGCAGGACCTCTCTCCATCTACCCCCCCACCCTCTCACCCTCCTTGGGGGACACCAGCCCCCCACCCCCACCCCCCCACCCCCACACACATCACTGTGACTACAGACCAGGTTAAGAAACAGCTGGAGAGACTCCATCAGTGGAAGGCTGCGGACTCTAATGGCATCTCTGCCAGGATCCTGAGGGCCTGTGCCAACCAGCTAGCTTTGGTACCGAAACACCTGCACAACCTGAGCCTGAGTCTGGAGAGAGGGCTGGTGCTGTGGAAGATGTCCTGCCTGGTTCCTGTCCCCAAGAAGTCATCTCCATCTGACCTGAATGACTATCAACCAGTTGCCCTCACATCTCATGTGATGAAGGTCCTGGAGAGACTGGTCTAGCCTACCTGAGGCCACAGGGGAGGTTGTGGCTGGACCCTCTGCAATGACAGTGTCATCTACCTGCTGCAATAAGCCCCTCTGCACCTAGATGGCGGAGGAAACACTGTGAGAATCACATTCTTTGATGTTGTTGAGTGTATGAGAGGGGGAGAGGAGGGGGAGTACAGGGCACTGGTAGACAGATTTGTGAAGTGGACAGAGCAGAATCACCTGAGGCTGAATGTCAGCAAGACCAGAGAGATGGTGACTGACTTCAGGAAGATGAGGATGCCTTCTCAGCCATTGTAGATTGGGGGGAGGATGTGGAGGTGGTTGAGGACTACAGATACCAGGGTGTCATGATCAGCAATGGGCTGGACTAGAGATCCAACACCAACGCTGTGCACAAGAAGGGGATGAGCAGACTCTACTTCCTGAGGAAGCTGAGATCCCTCAACATGTCCAGCAGGATGCTGGAGCTTTTCTACCAGACCACTGTCACCAGCGCCATCTTATTTGCTGCTGTCTGTTGGGGTAGCAGTATCAGAGCCAGTAACACCAACAGACTTGACAAGATTATCAGGAGGGCTGGCTCTGTAATTATTTATTTATTATTTTTTATTTACCTTTATTTAACCAGGAAAAAAAAACCCCATTGAGATTAAAAACCTCTTTTTCAAGGGAGTCCTGGCCAAGAGGCACCAAAAAAAATCACAAATACACTTACAATGACATACAAATCATATAAAACAGTTACAAATTAGTGAGGCTGTCTCAAGTGTTCTCAATCTGGATTTAAAATCGTTCAATGAAACAAGTTCCATTAGTTTCCAGTCTTTTTGCAACATGTTCCATGTAGAGGGGGCTGAGAGCATGAAAGCTCTTTTTCCCAGCTCAGTACGGGCAAATGGAACAGAAAGCAACAAATGATCATTAGAACGCAAACCATAAGAATCAACACTTCTCAGTGTGATCAAATTACAAATGCAAGAGGGCAACAGTCCAAGCATGGCCTTGTAAATAAAAATGTACCAGTGAGTCAACCTCCTGGTGGACAAAGAGGGCCATCCCACTCTAGAATACAGTTCACAGTGATGGGTCAAGGCTCTACAGTTTGTAACAAACCTCAAAACAGCATGATATACAGAGTCAATCTTACTCAGACACTGAGCTGAAGCGTTCATATACAAGAGGTCTCCATAATCTAAAATAGATAAAAAAAGTTGCAGTAACAAGACGCTTTTTAACCTCAAAAGAAAAACAACATTTATTTCGAAATAAAAAACCCAGTTTCAGTTTAAGTTTCTTCACAAGATTTTCAACATGGGGCTTAAAAGTCAGCGTCATCAAGCAAGATACCAAGATACTTGTACGAGTGAACCACCTCAATTTCATTTCCCTCAAAAGTGGACACTGTGGGAAAAATTTGTGGACTCTTCCTAAAATTTGAAAACCACATCAGTTTAGTTTTGTCAGCATTAAGGACTAGTTTTAGCTGCAGAAGTGTGTGCTGCACCACATTAAAAGCTTTCTGCAGAGAAGCAACAGCATTAGCAGGGGAAGAGCCAAAGCAGTAAATAATTGTGTCATCGGCATAAAAATGCAAACTAGCATCAGACACATTTTGTCCTAGATCATTAATGTACATAATGAAAAGGAGGGGTCCTAATACAGAACCCTGTGGCACCCCCTTGTGGACACTGACATTTTCAGAACACAAACCATCATATTTAATACATTGGGTCCTGTCACTCAAATAATTTGCGAACCAGGAGACTACATGTTCCGACAGACCAAAACTGATGAGTCTTTGCTTTAAAACTGTGTGGTCCACAGTGTCAAAAGCCTTTGACAGATCAATGAAAAGTGCAGCACAGTACTGCTTTTTATCAAGAGCAACAAGTGAGATGAGATGAGATGAGATTCAACTTTATGAGATGAGATTCAACTTTATTGTCATTACACATGTATGAATACAAGGTAACGAAACATGACTTGGCATTTGGGCACGCTCTGCAGAGCGCATCCAAGGCCGGGGCAGCCGCTAGGCGCCAGTCATAGTATATGAGTATATCATTGACCACTTTTGTAGCAGCAGTAATAGTGCTGTGCTTTTTTCTAAAGCCCGATTGCAGTTTTGAAAGAAGTTCATTTGAGTATAAAAACTCTTTAAGTTGATCACACATGAGAGATTCAAGAATCTTGGACAAGACACACAAATTTGATATTGTCTGTAGTTAGTTAAAACTGCTGGGTCACCTCCTTTTAAGAGAGGAACCACAAAAGCTGACTTCCATACTACAGGAATCTCTTTGTTTTCAATTGATAAATTAAAAAGTACTGTAAGAGGCTGTGCAATAAAATCGGCAGCCATTTTCAAAAAGTAAGGCTCTATCAAGTCTGGTCCAGGAGGTTTTCTGTGATTCAAAGTTTTGAGAGCCTTATGAACTTGCTGTACAGTAAAAGGTACAAGTCTAAAAGGTTCTCCAAAAAACATTTGGGAATTAGTACAGTGAGGCACAGATGTAGCTCCTGTAGAGTTAAACAGAAAACCAGATGACACAAAATGCTTATTGAAGCAATTTAAAACCTCAGTTCTATCATAAACTGGGACTGAGCCATTTAAAACAAAAGTAGGAAGAACCTGAGAGCTTTTGTTCACAGATAAACCTTTGATCACTTTCCAAAATTTCTGTGGATTATTAAGACTCTCAGTTATGACAGATAAATAATAATCAGATTTAGCCTTTTTAATTAAAAAAAGTGCATTTATTTCTCAGTTGGTCTCAATTGGTCTCAAACCGGAGACCTTTGAGACTGTGGTGGAGAGGAGGACACTAAATCAACTGCGATCCATCATGGGCAATTTGGATCATCCCCTCCACCACACAATGGACAGACAGCGGAGCACTTTCTCCAGTAGACTGCTTACAGCTTCGCTGTCGAACGGTCATGTACAGGAAATCTTTCCTGCCACATGCCAATTTACTGTACAATAACTCACTCTGATGTTGAATTCTGGTCAAAACTATGCTGTCATACTGTACCTTACAGTCTAATTGGTACATCACATCTCACTCTGCTCCTAATTGCATTGTATGTAATGCATTGCTCCTGCATTGTACAGCGGGTATGATTCATGTATCAGTACAAGTCACCATCTATTCATCTATGATGTAGGTAAGCTTTTTTAGTAGTTTTACTTTCCATGGGTAATCCCTTTGTCTATTATGCTGTGTGTGTTTCTGTTGTTTGATTGTCTACTGTCATGCTGCTGTTACACTGCAATGTCCCAGTTTGAGATCAATAATGTACATCTATCTATCTATCTATCTATCTATCTATCTATCTATCTATCTATCTATCTATCTATCTATCTATCTATCTATCTATCTATCTATCCTTCATGATTCCTTCCACCTTGACAAGATTTCCAGTTCCAGGGACACAGAAGCATTCCCCCAGCATAATACTCCCACCACTGTGTTTCACTGTGGGGACGGTGTTCTTTGGATTGTACACCTCTCTCTTCTTTCCCCAAACATCAACAGTGTCTATGACCAAAGAGCTCTAGTTTAGTCTCATCTAACCAACAGACACGCTTCCAGTATACATAACCTTCCTCCAGGTTGTCCTTAGCATACTTCAGTCTGGCTTGAAGGTGTCTCTGCAGAAGTGGAGATTTTCTTGGTCTGCAACCTCACAGTCCATTCCTGTGCAGGGATTCTAGTGACTGTCTTCTTTGAGACTACAATTCCTGACTTGGCTAAGTCATTCACTAGCGTCTTGACAGTTGTTCTGAGGTCTTTAGGCGCATCTCTCACTAGTTGTCTTTCCTAAGTCTTTGAAATCTTTTGCTTCTTGCCTCTGCCATGCTTATTCTGTATTCTTTGAATTTCTTGATGATACTTCTCACTCCAGTTCTAGACACTTGGAAATGCTGTGATAACTTTGTATATATGTACATACATGCTGCTTTGTGAGCATTATGGCTGTGTTGTGAGACATGTATATGTTGGACACTGCATATGTGATTTAACCACGATGAAGGAGAGCCAGCCCCCTGCGGTGCGGAGCCACAGAGCCTAGACCCCCTGCGGAGGACAGGGGACAGAAGACTTCCTGACCACTGAGGCTCGAGAAGAGGGAAGGGGGAGTTATGTAAATAAAAGGCTAATGAATGTGAATAAAGAGATTTTGAGAGAGATGTGTGATTTCCCCCGCGAGGGAAGTGGTTTGATGTCAGAATGTTTAAATGAGAGAACTTTGGTGTGTTCACTCTCTTTGTTCGCTGCTCAGGAATGAGAGCAGACAGTGGAATGATTACTTGAATAAACTAGAATGAAAGACAATTCGGTTTCGTTATTCAAGTCTCCCCACATTGGTGACTGACGACGTTGAGAATGAACGAAGAAATTCTCAGGGTCCCGGACTCACAGCGCTCAGAGCTGGCGAGCGCAGTGGCCGTTAAGCTGCCTGATTTCTGGCAGGATAACCCACGGTCGTGGTTTCTGCAAGCAGAGTCGCAGTTCGCGCTCGCAGGAGTAACGGCGGATGACACTAAGTTCCACCATGTCATCGCTAAACTGGACAACAGCACAGCTCGGTGCGTGCAAAGCTTGGTGGAGCAGCCACCCGCGACCGACAGGTACGGCAAGCTGAAATCCACCCTCATCAAGTTTTTCACCCCCTCGGCTGAAGTGAGGGCGAGGAGGATCCTGTCTTTGCTAGACCAAGGTGGACACAGGCCGAGCGCCCTGATGGAGGAGATGATACAGCTGAGAGGGTTGGACAACGATGATTTCATTTTTCAGTTCATCTTCCTCTCCAACCTCCCGGCGCATGCGAGAAGCACGCTGGCCGGCAAAAAGTGTCACACCCTGGAGGAGTTCCGGGAGCTGGCCCAGGAGGCAGATGGGATCCTGGACGCCTGCGGCGGGCAAGCAACCACAGCAGCGACCCGAGACAGCGGGGAGCCAGAGGCGGCAGAACCAGACTGGCCGACGACGGCGGCAACACGGCCGCGACGAGGGGGAGCCAATAGCCCGGCGGCAGAGGCGCGGGCACGACACAGCGGAGGAGAAGATCTCTGCTTTTACCATCGGAGGTTCGCAGAGAAGGCACGCAGGTGTGTGCCGCCCTGCATCTTCAGGAGTTCGGGAAACGGCAAGACCGGGGGTCGCTAGCAGCTTCGACCCTCGGAGAACGCAACAAGCTGCTCTACATCACGGATGCGCGGTCCGGACGAGAGTTCCTCATCGACACCGGAGCACAAGTGAGCTTCATCACCCCAACATACGCGGACCGGGTGGCTGGACCCCACGGTAGCGGAGCTACAGCGGCAAATGGCTCGAACATCAACACCTACGGGAGAAGGACCTTGCCTTTATGCTTACATGGCCGCACATATGAATGGACTTTTGTGATAGCGGCGGTGAGTTTCAACATGTTGGGCGTGGATTTTTTGTGTTCACACAATCTGTTAGTTGATCTTGCTAATAGACGGCTGGTAAATGCACTCTCTTTTTACTCTCTCCCCTGTTCAGCTCGAGTGTCCCCGCCACCAGTACAGACCCACGTCGCTACAGCAGGTGGTAAGTTTCACACACTCCTCACCCAATTTCCAGCGCTCACTGTGCCCACTTTTTCAGCGACGGTCGCGAAGCACGGGGTGAAACACTTCATCCCCACTTCTGGTCCTCCCGTGTTTGCAAAAGCTCGGCGCTTGGATGCAGTTAAGCTCGCCATTGCGCGCGAGGAGTTCGCCAGCCTGGAGAGGCTGGGCATCGTTCGTAGGTCAAAGAGCCCGTGGGCTTCGCCGCTGCACATGGTACCGAAAGCCGATGGCTCCTGGAGACCGTGCGGGGATTACCGCAGGCTAAACAACACTACGGCGCATGATCGTTATCCCATCCCGCACATTCAGGATTTTTCGGTGCACCTGGCGGGGGCGCGCATTTTTTCAAAGATTGATCTAGTTCGCGGCTATCACCAAGTCCCGGTCCAACCGGAGGACATTCCTAAAACAGCGGTAATAACCCCGTTCGGACTTTTCGAATTTTTACGCATGCCGTTTGGTCTCAAAGGGGCGGCGCAAACATTTCAGCGGATGATGGATGCCGTGTTACGCGATCTCCCTTTCGTGTTTGTGTACCTCGACGACATTTTGGTCACGAGTACTTCAGAGGACGAACACGAAACACACCTCACAGCAGTTTTTAGGAGGCTGGGAGAGCACGGCTTAATAGTTAACCCAGCCAAGTGCCAGTTCGGCGTCGAGCGGATCGATTTTTTGGGTCACCGCGTCTCCCCGGAGGGAGCGGTTCCGTTACCAGAGAAAGTACGCGCGGTAGCGGATTTTCCCCGTCCACAAACGGTCAAATCACTACAGAAATTCTTGGGGATGGTGAATTTTTATAACCGATTCCTGCCCCACGCAGCTCAAATCATGCAACCGTTATATGCCGCGCTCAAAAAACAAAAAACGACCCAGGCGGTCGAATGGTCCCCGGAGCGGGAGCGCGCGTTCACAGAGGTTAAAAAAGCCTTGGCTGACGCTGCGCTCCTGGCCCACCCAGACCCTGCAGCACGTATCGCGCTGACGACAGACGCTTCAGATTTAGCATAGGGGCCGTTATTGAGCAACAGGTAGCCGGAGTTTGGCAGCCTTTGGCTTTCTTTAGCAAATCTTTAAGCGCGGCTGAACGAAAATACAGCGCGTTTGACAGAGAACTGTTGGCGCTGCATTTGGCTATTCATCATTTCCAGTTCTGGCTGGAAGGACGGTGCTTCACCGCTTATGTGGACCACAAGCCGCTCACATACGCCATGGCCAAAATTTCAGACCCGTGGTCCGGCAGGCAGCAGAGGCAGCTGGCCGCAATCTCGGAATTTACCACTGACATTAGGCACGTCGCGGGCAAATTCAATGTAGTAGCGGATTGTCTCTCATGCGCGTTCACGACCCCAACACGCGCAGAGGCAGAACGGGCCACCGTGACCGCGCCGCAGGAGAGCGGCACGGTGGCGCGCGCAGCCCCGGTGCACGTGGGTATAGATTACGCAGCCATGGCAGCGGACCAGGGGGCGGATGCAGACGTGTGCGCGCTCCAGTCTGGACCAACAGGGTTGAGGCTGGAGAGCAAGTGTTTACAAACCGGTATGCCCCCCCTGATCTGCGACATGTCGACGGGGCGCCCGCGTCCAGTGGTTCCGGCCACGTGGCGCCGCCGTGTTTTTGACTCGGTCCACTCACTGGCGCACCCGGGGGTGCGCGCGTCGGTGAAACTAGTGGCGGAAAAGTTTGTTTGGCCGTGCCTGCGCAAGCACGTGAAGGAATGGGCAAAAACCTGCATTTCCTGTCAACGGGCCAAAGTTCACAGGCACACAAGAGCCCCGTTAGAACCGTTCTGCATTCCGGCCAGAAGGTTCGACCATGTGCACGTCGACCTTGTGGGCCCCCTACCGGCATCACAGGGGTTCACGTATCTTTTGACAATGGTGGACCGCACCACACGTTGGCCGGAAGTGGTCCCACATGCGACGACCACGGCCGCGGAGGTGGCTTGCGTTTTTTTAACGGCTTGGGTGGCGCGCTTCGGGGTTCCGTCGGACATTACGTCCGATAGAGGACCGCAATTCATCTCTGAGCTGTGGTCAGCGATGGCCAACGGCTTAGGAGCCAAAATTCACCGCACTACGGCTTACCACCCTCAGGCCAATGGTTTATGCGAGCGTTTTCATAGGTCTTTGAAGGCAGCACTCAGAGCGTCGCTCACGGATGCAGATTGGGTGAATAAACTTCCATGGGTTTTATTAGGGTTGCGTTCTGCGCCTAAAGAGGACTTAGACGCCTCCCCAGCGGAGCTGGTATTCGCACAAACTCTGAGGCTGCCGGGCGAGTTTTTACCAGAGCACCCAGAGCCCCCACCTCTCTCGGCTCTGGGACCGTTAGTCGGCACGGGGGCAGACACGCTCCCGGGTCCGGTTCATCACGCTTTTCCACGAGTTTTCGTCCCCAAGGCTTTGAAAAATGCCGATTTCGTTTTTGTCAGGCGCGAAGCCCTAAAAGCAACGCTCAAACCACCTTACGAAGGGCCATTTCGAGTGCTGGAGGCAGGTGATAAGCAATTTGTGCTAGATTTTGGAGACAGAAAAGAGACAGTCAGTATTGACAGACTAAAACCTGCTTTTGTCATGAAGGACGTGTCTGTACCGGTCGCAGTGGCGCCTCGACGAGGCAGGCCCCCGCAGGGGGCAATTAATCACTCTCTCCCTCAGTCAACAGACCCGAAGCAGAAACGCACCGCAGGCAAGGCGGGGCCAACGCACAGCAGATTCGGCAGACGGCTGAAGCCCAAGCGGCGCACAGACTGAATGTTGGTGTTGATTATTCAGTAGTGAGTAAGGTGCTATTTAATTTTAGGAATTAGTCTGTTCTTCATCGTTTGGGGGGGGTTATATGGCTGTGTTGTGAGACATGTATATGTTGGACACTGCATATGTGATTTAACCACGATGGAGAGCCAGCCCCCTGCGGTGCGGAGCCACAGAGCCTGGACCCCCTGCGGAGGACAGGGGACAGAAGACTTCCTGACCACTGAGGCTCGAGAAGAGAGAAGGGGGAGTTATGTAAATAAAAGGCTAATGAATGTGAATAAAGAGATTTTGAGAGAGATGTGTGATTTCCCCCGCGAGGGAAATGGTTTGATGTCAGAATGTTTAAATGAGAGAACTTTGGTGTGTTCACTCTCTTTGTTCGCTGCTCAGGAATGAGAGCAGACAGTGGAATGATTACTTGAATAAACTAGAATGAAAGACAATTCGGTTTCGTTATTCAAGTCTCCCCACAGGCATCAACAATTCTTTTTCACAAGTCTAAACTGATTTTTTTTGTTGCTGTTTTTTTTAAGGACAGTGCAAGCTGATGAACATTGATATTAATCAATACGGTATAAACTTTGCCAGATTGTAGCCAGTGTCTAATTTCCATCTGTTGTCCGTGTCCGTTGTTTTGAGCATGATGCTTTCTCAAGTGACCGCTCAAACCCTTGATGAAGTTTTTATACTATGTGAAAATTGGAAGATAACCCTCAGTTTAAACTTGATTTTACAAGCTTTGACCACTACAAAATGAAAACACATCATTGCACTGTGCTATGGGTCAGTAAAAAGGTCAGTTTTCCAGGGGGCTCATAATTTTGACCTTGGTAGTTTTTGTGAAATAATTTTGTTTCCGTGTGCAAAGTAAAATAATTTATGCTTTCTAAAGAAAGCTAGGATGTTTGGAAAAGCTGTGTTAGAAATTCTTTGCACTGCTTGACAGCCCTTGGGAAATGCTTTGAAAAAAATGAAATTTTCATGGGGGGCTCATAATTGTCCTCAACTCTGCATACATACATACATCATTTTCAGTCATCTTAAGTCGTACACCCATTAAGGGTATAGCAAATTCACATGCGGTAGGGAGTGGAAGATGTCAACAACATTATCAAGTGTATAGAAATATGCAGAACAGTGTTCATCTGGTCTCTGTACTACACGGAGCCATTTCGTTGACGTACTCCGCCCCAAAACAACAATCCGAGCATGCGCCGTAGCCACTAGGAAGTGCAGCGAATTTTGTGCGCTTTTTTTGTACCTGCAGCTGAGGTGGTTCCTGTCATCGGCTGCTAATTTGCCGTTGTTGGGATTCATATGTGAGCTGAAGTAAGCGGTGAAACTGCGGGATAATACTCAGCGAAGACGCGCTTCGTTGAAAAATGCCCCGGAGAAAGGTGAGGAGGACTTATGCGTTAGAAAACCTAACAACGACGTCACTGCGACCGTTAGCCAACATACAGCTGACAGTACGACTGAGTTGTGGGGATAATAGCAGACCGAAAGCAGGAGCCCGTCCCCACGCAGTGAAATTAATATAAAGAATCGTATGCTGGTGATATCGATGACTGTAGAGCCAGTCTCACTGAACTGTGAATTGTAGCTAAAACGCTAATAGCTCCCGAATATCGCTGAGTTTGCACAAACGGTGTTTGCCTTGTTTCTCTGACGTTCTTCGTTCGGGGACTTTGGAACACACTTTTAGCGGTTTGTTCACATTTCTAACAGCCAGTCGGGGAGTGAGTGTTGCTGCTTCTTCTTCTTCTTTTAGATTTGACTGGCGGTTGGCAACCAGCCTGCAGGTGCATTACCGCCACCTACTCTTATTTGCAATTTGGGGCACAGTTCACAGTCGAAAACAGCAACAGCTCTGTTTGACTGCTTGAATAGGAACGATCTGTCCACGGGGAGCAAACGGCGGCACCAAAACAAGAGCGGTGATTGGTCGGACTCGGGACAAGCTTTGTGCTCATTGGTGTATCTTTTATTCTTAAATAAAGCCACGCCCACTTTTTGAATTTAATTGGCCGTATGCAAATTGTGTGGTCAGCTTGTGACGAAGTAATAGAACAGCCATACTGTTTAGGCTCTTTATGTGATGGCTTTATACCTGTAAATGATTTAACAGCATTTTTTATATCAAAATACGTCTTTTTTGTTGTGTCGTTTTAGTAATATAATAATAAACATTTAAAACACTCAAATCACATTCAGTTAGTGCTTGAAGCATTGTTTTAAACAGCTTATTCTTCTCCGATTGAACTACGCGTGTGCAACCTGCGGCTCTGAAGCTACTTGGGCTTTTTTTCCCATAACACGTGGCTCCCTGTGGCTTTGGCAGTAAATGAATAGACATATGAAAGGAATTAACTCAACGCTATGTCCACCAATTAAAATGTTTAGAAATTGTGTAAATTGACAGAGCATCATAAATTGGCTGTTATCTTTTGTGATAGTTGTTTTATATACAGTAGTGTTTGCATATAGTTCTTATTCTGCACCTTAATAATCTGTTGCTAAACCGATTTTCGCTGTTCATGTAGCAATGACAATAAAGGTCTATATTATTCTATTCTTGTGTATTTTCAGGTTAATCAGGCCAATACTTTTCTGTATACTAAGGTATACAGACCTGTTTATAACAAAGAGAACTGTGAAAAACTTCAGGATGATCTTAATCCCATCATAAACTGGACGGATTCACCTCTTTTAAAAACTACACGCAGATAAATGTAAGCATATGAAGATGGTATTCACTTACAGTGGGGCAAAAAAGTATTTAATCAGCCACCAACTGTGCAAGTTCTCCCACTTAAAAGATGAGAGATGTCTCCAATTTTCATCATAGGTATACCTCAACTATGAGAGACAAAATGAGAAAAAAAAAAATCCAGAAAATCACATTGTCTGATTTTTAAAGAATTTATTTGCAAATTATGGTGGAAAATAAGTATTTGGTCACCTACAAACAAGCAAGATTTCTGGCTCTCACAGACCTGTAACAACTTCTTTAAGAGACTCCTCTGTCCTTCACTCGTTACCTGTATTAATGGCACCTGTTTGAACTCGTTATCAGTATAAAAGACACCTGTCCACAACCTCAAACAGTCAGACTCCGAACTCCACTATGGCCAAGACCAAAGAGCTGTCAAAGGACACCAGAAACAAAACTGTAGACCTGCACCAGGCTGGGAAGACTGAATCTGCAATAGGTAAGCAGCTTGGTGTGAAGAAATCAACTGTGGGAGCAATTATTAGAAAATGGAAGACATACAAGACCACTGATAATCTCCCTCAGTCTGGGGCTCCACGCAAGATCTCACCCCGTGGGGTCAAAATGATCATGAGAACGGTGAGCAAAAATCCCAGAACCACACGGGGGGACCTAGTGAATGACCTGCAGAGAGCTGGGACCAAAGTAACAAAGGCTACCATCAGTAACACACTACGCTGCCAGGGATTCAAATCCTGCAGTGCCAGACATGTCCCCCTGCTTAAGCCAGTACGTGTCCAGGCCCGTCTGAAGTTTGCTAGAGAGCATTTGGATGATCGAGAAGAGGATTGGGAGAATGTCATATGGTCAGATGAAACCAAAATAGAACTTTTTGGTAAAAACTCAACTTGTCGTGTTTGGAGGAGAAAGAATGCTGAGTTGCATCCAAAGAACACCATACCTACTGTGAAGCATGGGGGTGGAAATATCATGCTTTGGGGCTGTTTTCCTGCAAAGGGACCAGGACGACTGATCCGTGTAAAGGAAAGAATGAATGGGGCCATGTATCGTGAGATTTTGAGTGAAAACCTCCTTCCATCAGCAAGGGCATTGAAGATGAAACATGGCTGGGTCTTTCAGCATGACAATGATCCCAAACACACTGCCCAGGCAATGAAGGAGTGGCTTCATAAGAAGCATTTCAAGGTCCTGGAGTGGCCTAACCAGTCTCCAGATCTCAACCCCATAGAAAATCTTTGGAGGGAATTGAAAGTCTGTGTTGCCCAGCGACAGCCCCAAAACATCACTGCTCTAGAGGAGATCTGCGTGGAGGAATGGGCCAAAATACCAGCAACAGTGTGTGAAAACCTTGTGAAGACTTACAGAAAACGTTTGACCTCTGTCATTGCCAACAAAGGGTATATAACAAAGTATTGAGATGAAGTTTTGTTATTGACCAAATACTTATTTTCCACTATAATTTGCAAATAAATTCTTGAAAAATCAGACAATGTGATTTTCTGGATTTTTTTTTCTCATTTTGTCTCTCATAGTTGAGGTATACCTATGATGAAAATTGGAGACCTCTCTCATCTTTTAAGTGGGAGAACTTGCACAATTGGTGGCTGACTAAATACTTTTTTGCCCCACTGTATATAGTGCATTTTCTCATCTCTGGGTGGCCAAAGCACTTTACAGATCCTGCTATCTACCCATTCACACACACATCCACACACTGGTGGCGGTGGAGCTGCCATACACAGGCGCTGGCCTGACCCACCAGGAGCAACTGGGGGTTCAGTGTCTTGCTCAAGGACACTTCGACATGCAGACTGCCGACAGAGCGGGACTCAAGCCCCTCTTCCTCTGATCAGTAGTCGGCCGCACTACACCTGCGCCACAGCCGTTAATAGTTATCCTCAGTTATAAGTTATTAACTTACAAAAATTGGGTAATGCAACTACATTTTATAAGTTAAGAAGTGTAGGGGAATTTATTCGCCAGGTTAGGGAAGAAAAGGATATTGGAGTGATTATAGATAAGAAGAAGTCATCTTTATTGTCATTCAATCCATACAGCCAATCATGTACAGTAGAATGAAATTATGTTTCTCCTATCTACAATATTAAGCACATCTAGAATCTGAGGGGCGGCTGCCATGCAAGGCGCCGCCACAAACAACTAATGATTTTTTTTTTTTGATTTTGTATACTTTATTGATCCCCAGAGGGGAAATTGAGGGCATCCACCTTCACGCCTAGGGCCACTTTAGAGTCTCCAGTTAACCTAACCTGCATGTTTTTGGCCTGTGGGAGGAAACCAGAGAAATCCCGGAGTAAACCCACGCAGATACGGGGAGAACATGCAAACTCCACACAGATCACTGTTGGTCAGGGGCTGGGATCGAACCAGGGATCCCATGGCCGAAGGTGAGTTGCTGTGCTGGCGCAGTGCTAACCACTGTGCCACCACACCGTTTAATGAGCTAAACTTCAATCAGCACATCAATGAGAAGATTTATTTTTTTTGGTCTTTCGGCTGCTCCCTTTCAGGGTCACCACAGCATATCATCAACTTATATCGCGATGATCCACATGTTGATTTGGCAAGGATTTTTATACCGGATGCCCTTCCTGACACAACCCTGCCCATCTCTCCGGGCTGGGGACTGGCACAGGGAGTACACTAGCTTGTGTACCCCCTGTGGTAACCAGCTTTCCTTCCTCTGTTCTGTTTTGCTGAGCATCAAGCTAGAAGGCAGCAAGTACCATTTTTATATGGTCTTTGGTATGACCCGGCTGGGACTTGAACCCACGACCTCCTGGTTGTGGGGTGGATGCTCTACCTCTAGGCCACTACTAATAAAGCCAATTAGGTACTATTAGAAGAAATTTTGAATATCTGGATCAGAACAACTTTAAGTTATTATATAAAGCATTGGTGAGACCTCATTTGGAATACACTAATCAAATCTGGGCACCCTACTTAAAGAAACACACACATGCCATTGAGAATGTTCAGCGGAGAGCAACTAAATATGTGCAAGGATTTGTGATACTCAGACCACTTAAAAAAACTGAATTTACCATCATTATCTTACCGCAGACTACGAGGAGACATGATTGAATTATATCAAGTTTTGACGAGGAACTATGACCTTGAAGTGGCATATTTTATCAAACTGAATATGCAGAATAGGACAACTAGGGGACATCACTTAAAAATAGAGAATCAGACAAGGATTCCTTTAAGGCAGAATGCACTTTTATTGTGCACTTTGCAGATAAATGGAATAAACTTCCAGATTATGTTATAAATGCTCCAAGTGTCAACAGTTTGAAGAGCAGGCTGGATAAATACCAGAATAAGATGTCAATGCATTTCAACTTTGACAAACCTTTTAACCCCAGAGAAGCAGTGTTGGACTCTGATGATGGGCTGAACACTGCTATGGCAGAAGAACTAGATATATATATATTTTAAATGATGTACTGCAATTGTTAAAGCAAAACAGCAAAACTTGCTCTTATTGAGAGATATGGGTGAATCCATGGAAAATATTGTTTATTTGAAATTTTTCCTCCATGATTTTTGTTGACTTTGATATATTGAGTATGATGTCAGTTTATAAGTTTGATTTGTGGTATTTATTGATGTTTGTTAACAGATTTTATTTATTTATTTTGTTTCGGATGGGTCCAGAAGAAAAAAGCCCTATCTCACAATGCCATCCATCTATCCATCTTCTACCGCTTTTCCGGAGGTCCGGGTCGCGGAGGCAGCAGTTCAAGCAGAGAAGCCCAGACTTCCCTCTCCCCAGCCACCTGCTCCAGCGCTTCAGAGGGGATACCAAGGCGTTCCCAGACCAGCTGGGAGACATAGTCTCTCCACTGAGTCCTGGGTCTGCCCCGGGGTCTCCTCCCAGTGGGACGTGCCTGAAACACCTCAAGTGGGAGGCGTCCAGGAGGCATCCTGATCAGATGCCCATACCACCTCAACTGACTCCTTTCAATGTGGAGGAGCAGCAGTTCTACTCTGAGCCTCTCCCGGATGACTGAGCTCCTCACCCTATCTCTGAGGGTGAGTCCAGCAATCCTTCGGAGAAAGTTCATTTCAGCTGCTTGTATCCGTGATCTCATTCTTTCGGTCATTACCCAAAGCTCGTGACCATAGGTGAGAGTAGGAACGTGGATTGACTGGTAAATCGACAGCTTTGCCTTAGAACTCAGCTCCCTCTTCACCACAACAGACCGGTACAACGTCCGCATCACTGCAGATGCTGCTCCAATCCGTCTGTCGATCTCTCGCTCCATTTTCCCCTCACTCGTGAACAAGACCCCAAGATACTTAAACTCCTCCACTTGGGGCAGGAGCCTGTCCCCAACCCAGAGAGGACAATCCACTCACAATCTCAATCACAATCTCACTCACAATCTCACAATGTTTTCTTTAAAATGAAAGAGTCAACTAGAATGCACATACTGATCTAGTTCTGCTCCAAAGTGTAATGGGTTCATCCTTTTTGGGGATGACTTAAGCCACCAGCTAACAAAGCTCCCTGTGTTTGGCTATTGGTACTCAGGCCATAAAATGTGCTAGATGTAGTGTTTTTGGTGTTCCTATATGAACAACAATGATATATAGTGATATAGCACAAAGCTCCTCAAGTCCTGCACAGACCAGCTGTGTGGGATTGTGGAGCACATCTTCAACCTGAGCCTGAAGCTGGGGAGGGTACCACAGTTATCCTGGTGGGACCAGCGATGGATCCACTCCAGTTCGCCTACCAGCATGACATCGGGGTGGAGGATGCAGTGATCTTCCTCCTTCACCGTTCTCTGTCCCACCTGGAGAAGCCCGGGAATGTGGTGAGGATCATGTTCTTTGACTTCTCCAATGCTTTCAACACCATCCAACCGATGATCCTGAAGGACAAGCTGCTGTGCACAGGGGTGGACCAGCACCTGTCATCATGGATTCTGGACTACCTCACAAACTGGCCACAGTTTGTGCGAATTCGGGATTGTGTGTCCGACACGATCATTGGCAGCACCGGGGCCCCCCAGGGAACGGTGTTGGCTCCCTTCCTGTTCACCCTTTATACTGCGGACTTCTCACACAGCACAACACACTGCCATCTGCAGAAGTTCTCTGACGACTCTGCGATCGTTGGCCTCATCTCCAACGGAGATGAAGCTGAGTACAGAGGTCTTATTCAGGACTTCGTGGACTGGTGCCATCGGAACTGCCTCCAGATCAACGTGAGGAAAACTAATGAGCTGGTGGTGGACTGCCGCAGGCAAGGACAACCCCTCACAGCACCAGTAAACATCCAGGGAACAGACATTGAGATGGTGACATTCTACAAGTACCTGGGTGTTCATCTGAACAATAAACTAGACTGGTCACACAATACCGACGCACTCTACAAGAAGGGACAGCGCAGGCTGTTCCTACTGAGGAGGCTCAGGTCTTTTGGTGTACAAGGGGTGCTGCTGAAGACATTCTATGATTTGGTGGTGGCATCAGCCATCACTTTTGGAGTGGTCTGCTGGGGCAGTGGCATCACAGCAGCCGATAGGAAGCGACTGAACAAACTGATCAAGAAAGCTAGCTCTGTCCTGGGGCAGCGCCCTGACCCAGTGGAGGAGATAGGAGAGAGAAGGATGGTGGCTAAGCTGTCATCTCTGCTGGAGTCTGAGTCCCACCCTATGCAGGACACACTGAACGCGCTGAGGAGCTCATTTAGCAGTAGGCTACATCATCCTAGGTGCGCAACCGAGATGTTTCGCAGGTCCTTCCTACCTATGGCTGTCAGACTGTACAACCTAAGCAGGGCTGCGCGCAGAGATAGCAAAAAAACGTGACGACCTAATAGTATTGAATGCAAAAGATGCAACAGACTTACACAAAATGGTCCCCTCCGGTATACAACTAGGACAATATAAATCACTACGGAGGGTGACAATATGTTTGGGTACATATTCATACTATGTGGGTAACTAAATAGACGGTTATGCTGTTTATTCCATCTAGCTACAATGCTCCGCACTGTGTATATATATTTATATATTTATGTGTACATATACAGTATATATTCACTGCTCTTATTTTCTATCTTCTAAATTATTGCTCTGAGTGTTGCTATCCCTGTGCTGTTGCAATCCTGGAATTTCCCCATTGTGGGACTAATAAAGTTTTATCTTATCTTATAGATTATGCAAGCCACTACAGTGGAAGTGAACTGTAGCTGGTGTGGAGGGAGGTTTGAAGAGGCCTACCTGAATAAGTTTAAATAAATAAGTTTATTTGATAGGGGTGGAATGAGCCCCCAATTTGTTATGTGTGTCATGCGATATAGCCGGCTACAGGTTGGTCCCCCTTTACCCCACCCCCCACTCAGTGGATTTGTGTGGGGTTGAGCCCTCTGCTGTTGTCTTCACTCTACTCGGTGTGATAGGCACAGTCCAATCTGCAGTTTTACCAAACGATTTAGCAAAACTAGTCTGGGAGAAATTTCAAGTGTTTATCTCCTTTTGTGAATTAGAAGGCCTTTGGGTGATATTTACCAAGCCTTCCTAGCGTGGAGCATTTTTTTTTTTTTTTAATTTTGATTTTGTGTACTTTATTGATCCCTAGAGGGGAAATTCAGGGCATCCACCCGGATGGATGAAGCAGCCATGGTACGGCACTATTCCTTTACCATTCACACACACATTCACACCTAGGGCCACTTTAGAGTCCCCAGTTAACCTAACTTGCATGTTTTTGGCCTGTGGGAGGAAACCGGAGAAATCCCGGAGAAAGCCCACGCAGACACGGGGAGAACATGCAAACTCCACACAGATCACTGTTGGTCAGGGGCTGGGATCGAACCCAGGATCCCCCGGCCAAGGGTGAGTCGCTGTGCTGCCACAGTGCTAGCCACTGTGCCACTGCGCTGCCGGGGGTCCATGCGGAAGATGACTGTCAAGGTGTTGTGATGTTGTGACCGATTGTGCAACAACAGATTCCCGGTCCAGTCCTCTGTGGTGAAACAGGTGCTGCTGGTATTAGTTTATTTGGAATGTTGACAAGTCCGTGGAAGCTGAAGGGCTCACATCCGGAGATGTGGAGGGGGGTGATGCCCCTCCCTCAGCATGGGGTCTCTGTGGGATTATCCTCTGGTAAAGAAACAAAAACCCTAACTTGGTCACAGAGGGGGCTGGTGGAAGCCCACTCAGGTTTTAATTGTCGTTCCTCTCCTTTCCCAGAGGACCACGGGCAGCAGCTCGGATGGGACTGAGGACTCTGATTTCTCCGCAGACCTCGAGCACACAGAGGCATCTGAGAGCACGCGCAGACGCAGCAGCACGCGCCTGACTCGCTCATCTCTACGCCTCAGTAGAAACTCACAAGGTAAGCGTTTAACTTTTTCCAAAAAGAAACTATTCATTTTTCAGCAGCAACAAAACATTTAAATTGTTTGAAGTTGAGCTTGTCAAAATCACAGCGCTGAAGTTTAGAAAAGTTAAAGGAAAAGAACATGAGATGCTTTGGCTGCACGAAAAGCAACAAATGCACACACTCAAGTAGTAGTGGTGAAGTGGACAAATGAGTTTCACAGTGGCCATTCTGACATAATTCCACTTCTTACTGTTCTTATTTAATAAGTATGGATGGAGAAATGCCAGTTTAGAAAGCTTGGGATCAGTCCGCCAAGGTCTCCGCCTTTGACTGCCACCTAATCCACATAGCACCGGACTTCCATGATCCCTCCTGCAGGTGGTGAACCTACTGGAGGGCGGACCCATGTAACTCCTTCGGGCTGAGCCCGGCCGGGTCCCATGGGTGGAAACCCGGCCACCAGACGCTAGCCTTCGAGCCCCTCCCCCAGGCCTGGCTCCAGGGTGGGGCCCCGGTAACCCCATACCGGGCGGGGTACACTGAATCCTTGATATACAATTTATCATGAAGGGTGTCATGCTTGGTGACCACAGGATCTCATCTCTGTTGTTTGCAGATGATGTTGTCCTGTTGGCTTCATCCAGCAATGACCTACAGCTCTTGCTGGGACGGTTTGCCGCTGAGTGTGAAGCGGCTGGGATGAGAATCAGCACCTCCAAGTCCGAGTCCATGGTCCTCAGCCGGAAAAAGGTGGATTGTCCTCTCCGGGTTGGGGACAGGCTCCTGCCCCAAGTGGAGGAGTTTAAGTATCTTGGGGTCTTGTTCACGAGTGAGGGGAAAATGGAGCGAGAGATCGACAGACGGATTGGAGCAGCATCTGCAGTGATGCGGACGTTGTACCGGTCTGTTGTGGTGAAGAGGGAGCTTAGTTCTAAGGCAAAGCTGTCGATTTACCAGTCAATCTACGTTCCTACTCTCACCTATGGTCACGAGCTTTGGGTAATGACCGAAAGAACGAGATCGCGGATACAAGCGGCTGAAATGAGCTTTCTCCGTAGGATTGCTGGACTCACCCTCAGAGATAGGGTGAGGAGCTCAGTCATCCGGGAGAGGCTCAGAGTAGAACCGCTGCTCCTCCACATTGAAAGGAGTCAGTTGAGGTGGTATGGGCATCTGATTAGGATGCCTCCTGGACGCCTCCCACTTGAGGTGTTTCAGGCACGTCCCACTGGGAGGAGACCCCGGGGCAGACCCAGGACTCGGTGGAGAGACTATGTCTCCCAGCTAGTCTGGGAACGCCTTGGTATCCCCTCTGAAGAGCTGGAGCAGGTGGCTGGGGAGAGGGAAGTCTGGGCTTCTCTGCTTGAACTGCTGCCTCCGCGACCCGGACCTCCGGAAAAGCGGTAGAAGATGGATGGATGGATGGATGGATGGAGAAATGCTCGAAGAAGTGGAAGAGTACAAGTACCTAGGAAAAGTGTTAACATTTGACAGCGGAATGGACAGAGAACTCAATCAATGAATAGCATCTGGTTGGAAGAGATTTGGTCAATACTGTCAGTTCCTGAAAGACCCCAAATTACCAACATGTCTAAAAAAGAAAATCATGAACACTGTTATCCTGCCTGCAGTGACATACGGGGCAGAATCATGGTCAATAACGAAACATCAAATGGGGAAAATGGCAGTTGCACAAAGATGTGTGGAGCAATTATCACTTAAAACGTCACAAGGAAAGATAAGATTAGGAATGAAACGGTCAGAAGAACATCAGGAATTCTTGACATCATTGAGAGAATACGATATATGAAAGGACAATGGGCAGGACATCTTGCAAGACTAAATAATACCAGGTGGTCAAAGAGAACTGCAGAATGGACACCGAGACAAGGATGGAGGATTAGAGGAAGACCAAAAACAATGGAGAGATCACATAGAAAAAGTCGCTGGGAAGTGCTGGATGAGAACTGCTTAAGATCGTGTTGCATGGCAGGAGTTGTGGAGGCCATCTGCCAGTTGTGCCATGAAGAGGCTGTAGATGATGATGAGTCTGACATAAAATAGTAAGAGTGCAGTTGTTAAATCACAAATCCTTTATTAACGTGATTAATAGAAGTCGTGCTTCCCTATATGTTTTTGTCAAAGTGGCTGCTGTGTAACAGGCCCATTGCACAGGATATTCAGCAATATTCATAAATAAGTTTCCAAAAAGAGTAAATGCTGCAAATTGACAGGAAGAAGCTCACAAATTCCATAGATAAAAAAATGCAAATGTACAAACAAAAGTTACAAATTTCTGAGGACAAAAATGCAAGAAAAAAGTCACAATTTTTCAAGAATAAGGTCACAAATTTATTTGAAATTTGTTTTTATTTTAAATGTATTTGAGAAAAAAATTAGCAAATTCAAAAGAAAAAAGTTGTAAGGTGACAATAATAAAATGAAAACTTTACATTCAAGGACAGTATTGTATATTTTCAGGGATTAACTAAAAGTTTTGACATCCAAAACATGTATAAGTGGTTTTAAACCCCCAAAACAATTTCTGCATTGTTTTACAGCTTATCAAAAAAGCTGTCTGTAAAGTTCTTGTCTGAAACGGTCGGTATTCAGCCTGCTCGTTAATTACAATGAGCCACTAACCCATGGCTGTCTTCTATGAGGTTTAAATCCTTAAAAAAATGCACAGCCATTTGGACACAAAGGGAATTTAAAAAAGTGCAAATTTACAGGATAAAATAAAAAAACTGCAAATGCACAAGTATCCCTTGGCTAATGAAAATGTTGGAAAACTACTTAACGAAAAAGTAAATATGAAACCCTGTTTACCACTTAAATTATTAGTAGAATATGGCTAAAACACTCATTTCATTATTTAAGCTGAATGTGAATGTAAACGGTATAATATCGTTAGATGAAATGAATGTGGAAGGATATTTTGTAGAAAAGCCTCAGACAGACTTCAAACCCTTCTCACTTCATGGTTTAGAAGTAGCTATTGTATATGGGCAGCCATAAAGCATGAATGGGTTCAGACAGCCTGACCTCCCCCCCCCCCCGCCACAGACCGCATAAACTCCACTCCCACCCTCTGGGTACCCCTTTCAGCATGGGCTGCCAAAGGGGGATTTACTACAGACACTGAAAAGCTGCCACTGTTAACTCTGTTTTTCTGCTGGGAGATGTTTTATACGCCGTCAGAGTCTTCACACAGGCTTAGAAACACAACAAAGACTATTTATCTGCTATAAGCTGTGGATTCAGAGCTCCCATCTTTACATCTTTTCTGTGACAGGATCTTCTAAATCACTGAGGCGTTTTGCAAAAAGTAACTTTTTTTCTTGATTCTTTCTTGATTGCAGTTAAAAATCTACATTTTTTTTTTGTTTTTGTAATGATTTATCTAGTTAGTTGCTTCTAGATTAATTATTTTGACAGGTTGTGTTTACTTGTTTGGTCAGACCAACACTAAAACCTATACTGTGTGTAGTTCACTGTCACTTAAGACAAACCAAAAACAGTAAGTCGGCAGTAAGTAATCGTAGTAATTGAAAATAGTTATGGGGAAATTGAATTATTATTCTCTCTTCTTCATTTCTCCAGACACCTGCAGTTCTCCTGCACCCTTGGGTTCAGACGAAGGCCTTGACTCGGCGACAGAATCAGCAGCCGTGGCAGCATCGGTTTTCTCCTCTGGACGCAGGGTCACACGAAGCCAGCAGGGGGCGATAAACTCCACAGCAAAAAAATATCCCTTAAGACAGAGCAGGTCATCTGGCTCAGACACTGAAGCTAATGGTGAGTGTGGTAGAGCTTTCAAAATTGCTTATGAGATGGAACAAATTACACTAGTACTTTCTTTTTTGTTATTAACAGAGGTTCTAGACTAGTTGAGAGAGATTGGCAATATGTTCATAAACGAAGGAAGTGTAGAAGGAAACGGACACAAAGAGGTTAGAAAAATCTGAGAAGCGTCATCAGCTAGGATGTTTTTGAAGAAGGCTGAAAAGGGGGAATAATAGGAAAGCTTGATGTGAGGCTAAAAGAAATGAAAACGGAAGCCAGGAGGGCAGAGATGAGTTAGACAGGAAAAGGAGGATACATATGACTCATTTCTGCATTATAATGGTGTTCAGCTGATGTCATGAGGCCTGTTTGTGATCACAGCATGTTCTTGATTATAGAGACCATAAATAGATCCCAGCAAATAAATGTTATCTTCTGTTTTGTCATTAAAATAAATTACAGGAAGCAGGAGCTGTTATCTGTTATTTCGATGGTGTAGGTGATGATGAAGACGTTAACTTATACTGGTGGAATTTACCTGCATTAGAAGAAGAAGCCATCTCCGTTGTCATTCAGTCCGTACAGCCAATCATGTACAGTAGAATGAAATAATGTTGCTCCTTTCTACAATGTTAATCACATGTGGAATCAGCGGGGTCACTGCCATGCAAGGCGCCACCACAAACAGCTTCTCCTTCCCCCATTCTGTTACGCTGAGCACCAAGCTAGAAGGTGGGAAGTACCATTTTATATGGTCTTTGGTATGACCCGGCCGGGACTTGAACCCCCAACCTCCCAGTTGTAGGGTGGATGCTCTATCAACTAGGCCACCACTCCGGTAGGGTTAGGGTTAGAAACTGACATTGATTGGATAGCATTTTACACATTAAAATTCATTGTCCTGCCATAGTCAAAGTCCTGGTTCTACTGGATCTAAGTGCTGCCTTTGATACAGTAAACCACCATATTCTTTTTTTTTTTTTAATATATATTTTATTCAGTTTTTTTTAAAAATAAGACAGAACAATAAACACTGCCAGTGCTCAAGAAAATACACAAAGAAATAAGTGATTGTTACACAAAGCCCATATAACTACAAAAGTGTAAGCAGTCCATGCTAAGCAAGTTTCATAATACAATCCTTTCATGTTACAGGCTGAGTCTTCTTTTTCTTAATGTGATCCATAAGTGGTCCCCAAATTTTAGTAAACATATCTTGAGTGTTAGACAAATGATAACGAATCTCTTCAAGGTACAAGCAGGATGCCAAATCGTTGAGCCAGTTAATATAACTGGGCGGCGTATTGGCCTTCCATTCTTTCAGGATGACCCTCTTCGCAACAGTCATACCAAACCTGATAGCATGCTGAAGTGACTGTGAGCAGAGCAAAGTTTGATCTGAACAACCAAGTATTACTGTTAAGACATCAGGTATTATGACTTTTTTATATATGACACTGTACAAATTAAAAATCTGAGACCAAAAATTTTTAAGCGAGGGGCAGGAGAAAAATAAATGACATAAAGTACCATCACTTATTTTACACTTGTCACATAGTGCTGAAATGGTCGGAAAAAGTCTATTAAGGCGAGTCTTAGAGTAATGTAATCGGTGTATTACTTTAAATTGTATTAGCTGAAGTCTGGCATTTACTGAACATGAATGAATACCAACTAAGGCTCTTTCCCATAGATCATTTGAGATCTCTATACCTGCATCCCTCGTCCATGCCTCCTTGACATGGGTCGAAGACGTTGGCCAAGAGAAAAGATTAACGAATTCTGAAACTAAATGCTTGGAGGTTGGGTGTTTTCTCAAAACCTCATAGAAATCATGTTGTACAGGAAGTTTGACAAAATGGGTTAAAGCCTGTTGTACAAAATGTCTAATCTGCAGGTACCTGAAAAAATGATCAGGTGGGAGATTGAACTTCATTTGTAATTGTGTAAAAGATGCAAATTCTTTGTTGATATACAGGTCCTTTATTAAAAGAATACCTTTATTTGACCATTGCCTGAACACAGGATCTGATAAAGCTGGTTTGAAGGCAGGGTTTTGGCATATAGATGCATATATAGAAAGGTCAGGAAGATGCAATATCTTCTTAATTTGTTTCAGAATTCTGAAAGAGTTGTGCAGCACAAAGTCATGTCTGAACACATTCAGAGGGACGTCGACCTTGCTAAATAATAAAGCAGATAAAGATGTACCAATGAGGGATTGACAGTTATGAGATTCAAGTGCAGGCCAACACGGTATTTGATCCGCATAATGATTATGTTGGGACCAGAAGACCAAGGCCCTAGCGTTGCAGGCCCAATAATAATGTCTCATAATAGGCAACCCAAGACCACCCTCGACCGAGGATTTTTGGAGATGTAATTTAGAGACACGGGGGGTTTTGCCAGCCCAAATAAAGGGGATGATAATGGAATGAACTAATTTAAAAAAAGATGCTGTCAGAAAAATTGGGAGATTCTGAAATAAATATATAAATTTAGGAAGTACAATCATTTTGACAATATTTACTCGTCCGATTAGAGAAATTGGTAGTAATTTCCATTTCTCAATCATGCTCTTAATCTTATTTAATAGTTCTGTAAAATTCAATTTGAAAATAAGTTTGGGATTCCTAGGGATGGTGATTCCTAAATATTCAAAGTGCTCATTTGATATTTTAAAAGGTAATGTGTTGAGAAATGTTTTATCTAGACCATCTGAAAGAGGCATGAGAACACTTTTCTCCCAGTTAATGGTAAAACCAGAGAACTGACCAAATTCCCTAATGATCTCAAGAAGAGGTGGAAGAGACTGTCTAATGTCAGACAGTGTCAAAATGACATCATCAGCGTACAAGCCAATAGTACATTCAAATGCGCTATATCTAAACCCTACTATTTCAGGCTCCATCCTGATGGCAACAGCAAGTGGTTCAAGCGCCAGAGCAAAAAACATTGGCGATAGGCAACAGCCCTGCCTGGTCCCGCGATGTAATAAAAATGGGGCAGATTTATTGTTGTTAGTAAGTACATATGATCTAGGACGTGCATAGAGCATTTTTGCGATAGCTATAAATCTGTCACCAAAGCCAAATCTTTTAAGAGTAATAAACATATACTCCCACTCAATTTGATCGAAGGCCTGTTGTGCATCCAAGGAGACAACAGCAGAATATGGTGGGTTGTTAGAATACATGACGTTCAGAAGTCTACGAGTATTCGAAAATGCAAACATTTCGGGGATAAACCCGGTTTGATCACTATGAATTAAGGAACCAATGTGTTCGTTCAAGCGGTTTGCCAAAACTTTTGCAACAATTTTCTGGTCACTATTTAAAAGGCCGAGAGGGCGATAAGAAGCTAGATTTGTTTCATCTTTACCCTTCTTCAACAGTAGACAAATGTTCGCATCGTATAATGTCTCTGGGAATGATACTTCCTTCACGGAAGAGTTTATCATACGAAGCAACAATGGAGCAAGTTTATCAATGTGAATTTTATAAAATTCAATGCCAAATCCGTCAGGGCCACAAGCCTTACCATTTGGAAATGAACGGATGGCAGCTTTGATCTCCTCTAGTGTGAAGTCAGCATCCAACTGTTGTTTGGCATTTTCACTCAATGTGGGCATATCCAATCTATTTAAGAACCCCCATATGTCTTCCTTTGATGACGATGATTTAGAGGTATACAAGTTTTTATAATATTCATAAAAAGTGTTATTTATCTGTAAAGGGTCAGTTATTAGTTCTCTATTAGATACAATTTTATAAATTGCCCGTTCAGCTTGAACACCTCTCAACTGCCTAGTGAGTACGCTGTGTGCTTTATCACCAAGCTCAAACTGCTTTTGTTTAAGCTTTCGTATATAATTACAAACATGCTCACCAAGAATGCGGCTGTATTCAAGTCTTGCAGATACAATATTCTTTAGTATTTCATCTGATTTTGAGATACGAAATGATTCCTCCAACAAAGTGAGTTGGGTCTGTATTTCAGACATACGCTTCTGTTTAACCTTTTTATTATAAGACTGGTACGAGATAATATCACCCCTAATAACGGATTTAAATGTTTCCCACAGTGTGGAATCAGACACCTCACCATTATCATTAAAGTATAAGAAATCTGTAATTTTGTTTGAGATGCTTTCACAAAAAGCTTTATCTGAATTTAATGCCGGATTGTATTTCCAATTATATGAGTGCACAAGCATATTGAAGTTTATTTTAACAGACACAGGGGCATGATCAGAAATTAAAATATTGTTATAATCTGAACTGACAACGTTGGTAATTAAATTGGAATCAACGAGAAAATAATCAATCCTAGTAAAACTACCATGTACCTGGGAGAAAAAGGAGTATCGTCTGTCCAAGGGATGTTGATGCCTCCAAATATCCACTAAATTTAGCGATTTAATAAGATTATTTAGGACTGGCACAGATTTTAACATGGGAGCAGTTGTAATGGAAGATCTATCAAGATGAGGGTCTAGGAAACAATTAAAATCACCTCCTATAATAATGTTACAGTTATTCTGTTCCGCAACAAGACGAAAGATTTTACTGAAGAAATCCGGACTGTCAAAATTTGGAGCATATACATTCAAAAGGGCCAATGGCATAGAGTTTATGGTACCTGTTACAAGCACAAATCTCCCACCTGGATCGGTCACCATAGACTTGAATACAAAAGGTATAGTTCTGCGCACTAAGATGGCCACTCCTCTGGCCTTTGAGGAAAAGGTAGATTGATAAACCTGGGATATCCATAAGGCTCTCAACCGTCTCTGTTCTGTGGGGTGAATATGGGTTTCCTGTAAGAAGATTATATCAGAGGACAATGATTTCAGATGTGAAAATACTTTTACTCTTTTGAGAGCTTTCCCCAAACCCCTACAGTTCCATGATGTGAACGTGAGATGACTCGCACCTGATCCAGAAGAACCAGCTTGCATTCAAAAACTAAATTTAAAAAAAATATATGGGCTTAGGCAGTAAATGGCTACACTGGCAGGCAAAACAAACCAAACAAAGAACAAATTAAAAAAGAAAAACATATTATAAAAACCCATTCCCTTAGCGCCTCAAAAAACAGGAACAAAGCGGCAAAACCCACTAATACTTGGGAGACTGCTGGGTAACAGACACAATTTTGCGTTTCAGCAAACCACCAATGGAACCGCGCAGTCTTTTAATGTAAATCAATTAACTGAAAGAAAGCTACACACAGAGACAATATAATTAACTTGGAATATGCCATCAAAAAAGGGCGAGGCAGAATAAAGTGCAGTATTAGAGTGGCGTCAACAGCTGTATAATTTAAGCAATGTGCACTTTGCCAGTTATACACTGTCAGTCAAGGAGTTGGCAAACCTCTCTGCATCCGCCGGAGTGTTAAACACTTTAACTTCTCTGTTGTGGACGACCTGAAGTTTGGCTGGAAACCGTAGAGAGCACTTGGCGCCGGCATCAGTCAGCTTCTTCTTGACGTTGTTAAAGGCTTGACGCTGTGATGCAACCTCCGCAGTGTAGTCCGGGAAGATGTACACTTTGTTGCCTTGATAACGGAGTGGACCCTGTTGTCTGCTGAGTTTAAAAATATTGGCCAAGTCGCGGTCATTGTGGACTTTGGCGATGATCATCCATGGGCGCTCGTTGTCCGGAGGCTTAGGTTTGAGGCTGCGGTGGGCACGGTCACTTTTAATGGGCTTGGTCAGGTTATTCGGGCCAAGCAGCTCCGGTAGCAGTCGTGTCACAAACTCCGTGGGATTGCCCTTCTCTTCTCCTTCTTTGATCCCCATGATCCTGATGTTTAACCTATGCGAGCGCCCCTCCAAGTCATTTAGCTTAGCCTTAAGCTGACCATTTTCCACCTGCAACTCACGGTAGCTAGCTTCCAGTGCCGTGATGCGAACATTTGCGTCGGAGAGTGCCACATCCATACTATCCAAGCGTTGTTCAGTCTGATTATGTTCATTCTGTAATGTGCCCAAATGCGTCTCCACTGTGCTTAAGCGACCCTCCACGGACTTTTTCAACTCTTCCATCTGCGCTGAAACTTTGGCTAGCTCAGCGCCATATTTGTTAACTGCAGCTAATATAGCTTCGTTGCTAGCGCTAGCCGAGGCTGAATTTGATGGTTTTACCTCGTCTCTCTTGGGTGGCATTATTGGAGGTTAGTTAGAAACAGCTCTGACGATAAGTAGGCAAAAAATTGGTAAGTAGGTGTAGCAAAAATAAACAAAATTTAGAAGTCTGCGACGAAGCCTCGTAGAAACACGTCTACTCCATTACTGCGCACGAGCGCCCCCCCCAACCACCATATTCTTTTAACCAGACTAAAGGATCTGGTTGGCCTCTCTGGTACTGTTCTTAATTGGTTCAAGTCCTACCTCACAGACAGGAACTTTTTTGTAAGTACGAATACATGTTCTTCCAGAGTCTACAAAATAAATTGTGGTGTGCCCCAAGGTTCAATTTTAGGTTCAGTACATTTTAATCTGTACATGCTTCCCCTGGGGGATGTTATCAGGAGACATGGTGTTAATTACTATAATTAGGCTGACAACACACAACTGTATATCACTGTGTGCCCTGATGACATGAAACTGATTAACACCCTTTTTCCCACAATATTTTTTATTGAACCTTTTTTTATAAACATGGCACAAACACTAACACTAAAGTAATTTAAAAATTAAAAAAAAAACACTAACAACAACAACAAAAAAATATGTACTAAAAACAACAACAACCATTAACAAAAGCAAGTCATCAACAATGCTTCTCTGTTTAGTCTAGGTAATCTATTACATAAGAATGCATAATATACATTCACCAGTTTGGAATTTACAAGGTCCACACACATCATTCACCTTCTTCTTCAGAAGTTATGTGTAATTTCTTTACATAATCAATGAAAGGTCTCCATATATTCTCAAACACATTTTCCTTTGATTTCAGTATATGTGTTATTCTTTCTAGTGGAAGGTTTGTTAACATCTGTCTTAACCACTGAGCCACATCTGGTCTATGAGTCTTTTTCCACAGTAGTGCAATACATTTTTTGGCATTAAGCAAACCGAGGTCTATGAATGCTCTTTCACTCTTATTAAAGTTATGTTTTTCTGGATACAGATCCAACAAAAACAGTTTAGGGTTCAATGTGAATTGTTTTGAAATTATTTTTTCAACTGTTACCCTCACCTCTTCCCAAAACATTCTGATTTTTCTACATTCCCCTAAACAGTGAAATAGGGTTCCTTTACTTTCCATACATTTTGTGCATGTATCTGGTATGTTTTTGTTATATCTATTTAATTCCACTGGTGTAACATACATCCGCATTAACCATTTAAAATGTATCAGTTTAAGACGTACATTTATTGATTTGGTTTGAGCTCCTGCACAAGCCATTTCCCATTGTTCCTCTGAAATTTCAATTTGCAGATCTTCTTTCCAATAATTCAGTCTTTTCTGTGAGTTTTCACTTGAGAATAGTGTCAATGAGTTATAAAACTGAAATAATACCCTTTCTCTTACTATCTTTCGTCAAAATTTTTTCCAAGGATGAATAAGTGGTCGGGTGAGAGCATGATGTTGATTTGATCGAATAAAATTTCTAAGCTGAAGATATTTTAAAAAATGTGTTCTATTAAGATTGAATTTGATCCTCAGTTCTTCAAAAGACATTATGTTATCTGAACGTGACAAATATAAGTCTTGAATCTTTTGAATCCCTTTTAAATTCCATACTTTAAATACAGCATCCGCTCTCCCAGGTGTAAAATATTGATTACCCCATATTGGGCTAAATTGTGACAGTAAGTGTGGTTCTTTTAAATATTTTTTGGTTTCACACCATATTTTGATCATATGCTTTACAATTGTATTTTTAACTTGTTTCTGTAATTTTTTAGCCGAGTCTGAGTATATGAATAAGGGAAGAGGTAAAGGTAAATTGTATGATTCCATTTCAGTCCAGTGAGGGAGATCATTTGATGAAAAATAATATGTCATAGACCTCAGCTGTGCTGACCAGTAATACAACATAAAGTTTGGACATTTCAGACCTCCACGATCAAATGGTAAATATAGTAAGGACAAACGTAATCTAGCCTTCCTATTGTTCCATATAAATTCCACTAACTTTTTTTAATTCTTGAGAATAGATCTGAAGGTGGTGGTAAAGGAATGTTTTGAAATAAATAAAGTATTTTTGGTAAGATATTACTTTTAAGTATATTAATTCTCCCGATCATCGACATTGGTAGTGACAGCCATCTCTGAAGTAACTCATTAATATCTGTTATTAAGGCTTCATAGTTGGCACTGGTGACTGATTCTAGCTTAGGCAAAATTTGAATTCCTAAATATTTAAACTGATTTACAACATTGAATTGATTTACCTCAGGCGCTGGGTGATTTCTCTGGGTCTCATTTAGCATTAATATTGAAGATTTAGTTTTATTTATTTTATATCCTGATATTTCCCCAAAGTTCTTTATTAAATTTAACAAGGTCGGAATTGATTTTTTAAAATTCGACATAAACAAAATTATGTCATCGGCATACAGGGAGATTTTATGTTCTGTTGGTCCTACTTTAATTCCATATATTTGTGGATGTAAACGTACTGCCATCGCTAAAGGTTCAATTGCCATAGTAAACAGTAAAGGTGAAAGTGGACAGCCTTGTCGACATCCTCTATTGATTTTTATTGATTTTGAGATATTGCTGTTTGTTAGGATTTCTGCTGTAGCATTATTGTATATTATCTGGACCCATTTTATGAAATTATTTCCAAGTCCAAACCTTTGTAGGACTTCAAAAAGATAGGGCCATTCGACCCTATCAAAGGCCTTTTCGGCGTCCAATGATAGGAGAGCTGTATCCGGTGCTTCTTTGATTAACACCCTTTTTAACTGTATTTTATACATTAAGTCATGGATGGCAACAAACTTTCTTCAGCTCAACCAGGACAAAACTGAAGTCATTGGTCTTAAAGCTCAGAGAGAGAGAATTTTACCAAATTACATAGTCTGTCCTTTACCCCATCCCAACATGTTAAGAATATGGGCATCATTTTAGACTCTGAGCTTGGTTTTACTCCACACATTAAAACTATAACACGAACAGGATTTTACCATCTAAAGAACATAGCCAGAGTCCGCCCACTTCTCTCTCGAGCAAACACGGAGATACTGATGCATGCTTTTATCACCAGGCGTATTGATTACTGTAATGCTCTGCTCTCTGGTCTTCCCAAAAAGACAATTTCAAATCTGTAGTTATTACAGAATTCAGCTACACGTGTTCTGACGAGGACTAGACGGCAGGCTTGCATCATGCTGGTTTTAAAATTACTGCATTGGCTCCCTGTGTCCTTCAGGATCGATTTTAAGGTTCTTTTATTGATTTCTAAATGTCTGCATGATCTTGGGCCTTCTTATTTTTCAAAATTGCTTTTGGCATATGAGCCACCGCAGTCCCTGAGGTCCTCCGGCACTGGCTTTTTAACTATTCCTACTGTCAGAATATGCACCCACGGTGAGGCAGCTTTTAGTTACTATGGCCCACGTCTGTGGAACAGCCTGCCGGAGAACATCAGGGCTGCTGAAAATGTCCATGTTTTTAAAAGCAGGCTCAGGACCTACTATTTCAGTGTTTCCTCTGGCTTAAAGACCTTGGCACAGTGGCAACATATTTTTCCCCCGGGGGGGGGGGGGCTGTAAACATACCGGAATATGTTAATGTTATACTATTTATTTCTTTGCAAAATTTTACACAGTAACGTTGCATATGGAACTTACCATTTGAGGTACTGTACAAGTGAGGCTTGAATATTGGACCAGTTGGGGTCCCACCCAGACATCCTGTGTTTAGACTTTTTAGTGGTGTTGTCCTTCTCTCCTTCCTCTGCCTGAACACTTCCCTCTCCTTGGCTCCTCTCTTCTGTCTCATCTTGCCCTGTCTGAGCTCTGTCTAATTCAGGTTCTCTCTCTGTCTATAGTGGTATACAAACAGGTTAGAAAATATCAAATGTCATGTTTTGTCCTGTAGGATTTTTTTGTCATGGTTTACATAAATGACAAAAATATGTGTATTTTTTGTATTTTTATTCTAGTGTTTGTTTTTCCATTGAGAGAGTAGGGAAGGGAAAGAAACATTCATAATAGTAATGTACTCATGCATACTTAAATTATATGATTAGGTGGGTATAGTAACCAGAAATTCTACTCATGTAAAAGCAGTGCTTTGAAATTAATACTTAAAAATAGGCAACCAAAAATTTCTAGTTGAGTTAAGAGTACAAAGAGCACCCACTTAAAAACTTGAGTAATGACTTCAGTCTTGAAGGTTTGAGGTTTTCTCAAAAATTTATAACAGTTTTCTTATAGTTTTCTACTTTTCTCTGTAAATCTAAAGTTGAAACCATGTTCCTCAAATTTGTAATTTTCTTGTAAAATTGACTTTTCTTGTACATTTGAAACTTTATTATAAATTTGTGGATTATTTTATGACTAATTTTTGTCTGTTTTTTAAAATAAAGTACTGTTTTTTTTTTTAGATAAATTTGAAACAGACTGTGGTATTTTTTTTTATTTTTTTTTTTACTTTTTCCCTATAACAATTTACATTTTTGACCATAATTTTGCAGTCAGAACAGAACAATAATTTAACTCTGATTACAAAGAAAAAATATTAATAAAATTGTATTTAATGAAATAAATTAACTTAAATGACCAAGGATGCCGTTATTTCTGTTATAATATTTATTTATATTTATAGGTTGTTTTTTTTTTTTTGTTTTTTTTTTAGAAATCTCCTCACTACCCAGACAGCAGGAAAAACCTCCCTTATTTTGAAATCAGATGTTGGCATGTTTAGTTTGTCTGAAGGCTGCTGACAGATTAAAGTCATTGATTTGGTGAATTTCGGTCATCTTAACCTGCCAGGTACATAATAGGGAACTGCAGCGGACTCTAAAGACATAATTCACCACAATATGTGTTCATGTACAGAATGATCTGCTTAGGCAGTTATAGTTGTGCTGTCAGGCTTTCTCATCAGGCACCTCTCTAGGCAGCCGCTGAAGGACCTCAGTTTAGAGCTAGCGTTTTCAGCTGTTGCTTTTTGTCACTGCCGCTGGAGAATAAAAACGGCACGCCCATTTGTGCGAGAAAAGAGAGAAATTGCCAGTCTCTTCATTCCTGCAATTCCTACAAAACATAGCTTAATACTGTAGTGGCTGGTGAAATATATCCTCAGCAATTCATCAGTCTCCCTTGCCTTTCCCTTCATATGAAGCCGGCTGCATATGAATTCTAACCACATCCCTTAGCTAAGCGACTCTTCCATTATTGCCCCCATTTCCAGCGGGTTAAAACCATGATAAACGCCACTGCTTACATACCTCTTATGATTTTTTTCCGTGTTTAAAGTACTTTAAAAAAACTCATGTTTCTGTCGGACAGTCACGCTTAGCGAGACACTGCTTGCTGACTGACTGGAAAGCTCGTGTGAGCGGAGCGCTTCTAAACTCTGCGCAGATGACGGCCACGCATGTTGTTCGTGTGCGCGCGTGTGGAAAGTCATTGCTTCATATATTTTTCTTAATAAATTAATATCGCTTTGGGGTGGCGGTAAAATTTCTGGCGCAGTGGGCCGCCATGGAGAAATGTTACCAGAGGAAACCCTGTATTTTAACCTTGCTTTTCATTAGCTTCCTATTTTAATTCTCTTAATTTCTGATTTTAAATCTATTTTATGTCACAATCACTTATCTTACTGTGAATTATTAATATTAATGAATATATGTCTGTTTGACTGTATTTAGGTGTTTTATTTTTCTAGTCATCTTAACTGCCTAGTCTTTTTATCAGCAAACTATCTTATTATTTATCAGTGACTTTTTATCACCCTGTCCAAGCTCCGGCGTCTTCTCATGGGGGGGCCCTCCCGTGGGGGTTGTGCCTGTTTTCTGGCTGCAGGGCGCTGGCCTGTGGTTGCCCTGGTCTGCCCGGCTGAGGGGGTCGTGCGCCTGTGGTGTCGACCCCTTGGGTTGGACTTGAGGGGTCTCAGAGGTGGTGTTCCTGTAGCCATGGACGCCACTTTCCCTGCTGGTGATGGCTCCCTAGTGATGGTGCTTCCACACTTGGCAGGGTTTCCTCTGGTAACATTCCTCGGTGGTGGCCCACTGTGCCAGAAAATTTACTGCCGCGTCCGAATTTTATAATAAAGTTTCAAATGTACAAGAAAAGTCAATTTTACAAGAGGAAATTACAAATTTGAGGAACATGGTTTCAAATGTAGATAAATTTACAGAGAAAAGTAGAGAAAAACCTCAAACCTTCAAGACTGAAGTCATTATGCAAGTTTTACTGTAAGTGGGTGCTCTTTGTACCCTTAACTAGAAATTTTTGGTTGTCTCCTTTAATTTACATTGCACTTGATATTTTCTAACCTGTTTGTATACCTCCATAGACAGAGAGAGAAGCTGAATTAGACAGGGTTCAGAGAGGGCAAGATGAGACAGAAGAGAGGAGCCAAGGAGAGGAAAGTGTTCAGGCAGAGGGTCCAGGAGAGGTGAGAGCAGAGGAAGGAGAGAAGGATGACACCAGTAAAAAGTCCAAATACAGGACGTCTGGGTGGGACCCCAAATGGCCCAATATTCCAACATTCAAGCATTGGTTGTACAATACTTCAAATTGTAAGTTCTGTATGCACGGCAGTGGCTCAGGAGGTAGAGCGGGTCGTCCAATAACTGGATGGTTGGTGGTTCGAATCCCGCTCTTCTCAGATATCCTGCCATTGTGTCCTTGGGCAAGACACTTTACTCACCTTACTCACCTTGCCTTCAGTGTCCATAACACTGGGTTTGAATGTGTATAAATGTTAGGTGGCGGCCGGAGAGGCCGTTGGCCCGGATTGGAAGCCATGTTTCCGTCAGCCTGCACCAGGGCAGCTGTGGCTACAGTAGTAGCTTGCCACTACCATTGTCCATCTGGAGTGAATAAATAACGTGTCTGTAAAAAGTGTCTTTGAGTGTATATGATAAAGTGCTATATAAAACTGATGCATTATTATATGCAAAGTTACGTACTGTGCAAAATTAAAAAAAAGAAATAAATAGTATAAAATTAACATATTCATACATACCGTATTTTCCGGACTATAAGTCACACTTTTTTTTCATAGTCTGGCTAGCGGTGCGACGTATACTCAGGTGCGACTTATATATTAAAACATTTCACAAGTTCGTTATTTTCACACTGACAGCCGCGAGAGGGCGCTCTAGGCTTGTGTACCAGCATCTGCTGCACCTGTACCACTGACAATTTAAAATGTAAACATTACCGGTAACAACTTAGGCTATAAAGACAACTGAGAAAGACCGAACACAAATGCCCCCCAAAAGAAAATCATATTCTGCAGATTACAAGCTGCAAATAGTGAAATATGCAGCCAAAAACAGTAATCGAGCAGCAGATGGAGAGCACAGCTTCACGGCAACCAGGAGGATGCGCCATGCAACTTTCCTGCAAGTCATCGGATGGATCGACAAGGCATGGACTTAAGTGACAAACGAAACCATCCTGTCGGGATTCAGAAAGGCCAGAATAATTGGAAATGGAACTGATGCTGAGTCTGACGACAGCCATGCAGAGGAGGAAGCGGCGCTTCATCTACCTCCGGAGTTGGCGGAGTTGTTCAGAAGCGACACCGAGGATGAAGAATTTGAAGGATTTAGCGATTAGGAGTGAGATTGTGAGTTTGGTGAACTTGTTATATTATGTTCTTTATGCTATAGTTATGTGAATAACTGTTAATATATTATGTTAACATACGAGACACCTATTCAGTTCGTTGTTTATGCTTCATGTAGCTGAATAACCATCAATGTGTTACGTTAGCATACCGCACACCTATTCAGCCTGTTGTTCTCTATTCTATTATTACTATAACTTGCCTTTCAAGATGAAATGTCTGTTCTTGGTGTTGGATTTTGTAAAATAAATTTCCCCCCAAAAATGCGACTTATAGTCCAGTGCAACTTATATACGTTTTTTTCTTCTTCATTATGCATTTTTTGGCTTGTGTGACTTATACTCCGGAGCGACTTATAGTCCGAAAAATACGGTATGTGTGTCTCCCCCCCCCCCCCCCCCCCGGAAAAATAGGTCTTTAAGCCAGAGGAAACACTGCTTGGGTCCTCGGTGCCCGCCTTAAGCCATAAGTTTTACATTGATGAAAGTTTCTTTGTGTGTTTGTGTCTATATACAGTATATATACAGTATGTGTGTGTGGGGGGGTAAATTGTGTTTTATTTTAGTGTGTGAAGCACTTTGCATTGCATCTTTTTGTATGAAGTGCTATATAAATAAAGCTTTGATCGATTGATTGATAGTGTTACAAAGCAGACCTACTGCTGCTAACATGCACACATTTTTAAAGATAGTTTTCATGTGTGTAAGAGTGATTCACCTGTTTCCTCTTCAGTCTGCTTCATTCACTGAAACACAAATAGTGTAGAGGGTGTAACAGCCATTGTTCCAAATGCACTGTTTCAGAGCTCCAATTGAAAATCCACACAAATGACAGAAAAAGATCATGTCTCTTTTCTGTCATTTTGAGTCAGATTTTTGGAGGGTTGTAGCTGCTGCACTCATACATTAATTTCAGTACTATTTTACATTAAGACTACCCAAACAAAGGATTTATAAATAGTTAGGTTATTAGTAGTAGCTAATTAATTAGGTTGTACACACTTTGTAAATCTTCAATAAGCTGTTATACCGCATGAGATAAAAAGAGAAATAGTGACCTGTATTTTACCAAAACCTACAACTGTCTGTTCTCTCACACCTCAGAAATCAGTTTATTTAGATCAGTTCATAATTTCATCTGCTAGATTTTAACTGTCGGGTATCTATCATCAAGTTGCCGACATTTAAGCACTGTGAGCATTTATAGCCAAAACGTCTCTTGATCTTGTAAAACAATGAAAATAGTGAGCCTGCAGTCATGTGTGAAATATGTCTTATAACTTATTATTGCTTATTCATTGATTTATGTATAAATCCTTTATTAGGATAGTCTTACTGTAAAATAGTACTTTGTGCGGGCATGCACATTGTGTGTGCACCTGCTTGTCTGTGGTCACCAACATGTCTGACTAAATGTAATATATAGTAAATGTAGACATAATGAATATATATATGGGAAACAATATTGCCATGGATTGGCAGATCTGTAAGATCACCATCTGCTAGTGCAGTCGTATTGTATAGGCATTAGATCACATACTGCTACATGCACATTTAGGTTAGGGCAATTAACCAAAATAAAACTGAAACCGCTGTTCGGGGTGTAAAACCGACTTAATCTTGCTCATGTTGTTTTTTTTTTGTTTACTCCCGTCTCTCTGTTGTGTGCGTGTATGTGAGAGCTTTCATGTCCTGCCCCTTTAACATGCGCGGTCATGTAATGCCGCAGCCCCGAAGCTGTGCAGTTAGTGCTGTTTGGAAGCAGCAAAACACGGAAGAGAAACTAAAACAGCTTTTATCAGAAAGAAATGAATTGTCCGCCCACATAGTATGTGATAATTGACTCTTTATTTCATATGAAGGTGTCAAGAAAAAGTGAGCAAAATGCACTTAAACTAGCAGGGACTGCCATGAAACTAAGTCACTGTTGGTTGCTAACAGCTGTCTGCATCATCTCAACTGTTTTACAGTGGGAGTGGACAGCAAAATGGACAAACTGAAGTTGGATTTAAGATCAGAGGCTCGTAATCCGTATGTGGTAATAATGTAATCATGGCTGCATGAAGCTGGATTTATGCCCCCCTGTCAGGTCCACGGAATGGTGTCACCGCGGACCCAATACAGCAGCGACACAGTCCCCCCATGTCACCCAACACACACTTTTCCAGAAATGGAGAGGTGTGTGCGTCAGCAATGCAGACCACAAAAGCTATGATTGGTCCATTTTTTCTCCTCTTTCACATTTCCTGGTTCTTGTCTCTGCTTATTCACTGCAGTGCCACTTCTAAAGCAAGCTGAATAAGCAACAGTCCAAATTCAAAAGAATATTGTGGAAGTTACAGAACATTTGTATGACTCATCCTAACTCCAAATTACATAGATTGTCAAATGACAACGGAGGCAGTGGTTGGCCATTCTGTTTTCTGTAATATATATATATATATTTTTTTTTTATTTATTTATTTATTTTTTTTTGTTACTTATTTGTACCCGTAGGTAGACTTGGTTTGCAGTCTGGTGACAAGCCACCGGCTGCTGGTCGCTGCGTGCGCGAGCGCCCTAAACCTACATGTTTTTGGTATGCGGGAGGAAACCGGAGAAATCCCGGAGTAAACCCACGCAACACGGGGAGAACATGCAAACTCCACACAGCTCACTGTTGGTCGGGGGCTGGGATCGAACCCACGACCTCATGATCCCCGCGATCCCCCGGCCAAGGGTAAAACTGTGCTGCCACAGTGCTAAACCACTGCGCCACCGTGCAGCCCCGGTTTTTTCCTCTGTTGCAGCGATTGTATGTAAAGTTGCATTTTTATCATTTATTAGCTCCAGCTCAATCACAGTTTGCTCTTATTCATTGCTGTTTAACCTCTTGCACTCCGGTGTACCGCGGACGGGCACGTCTCTGTGTCCCAGGGCGCACAAGAGCGCCCTCGTGCGCTGTGTCCAAGCGCGCACTGAAAAAAAAAAAAAAAAAGTTCTTCCACTACAGACACAGCCTCGAACAGATCAGATATGATTGACCTCTCATTCGACTAATAAGAGCCTTGAATTGGGTTTCTGAAACCTTGAAGAACCAATGACTGAAAACCTAGCAAGAAGGACCCGCCTACCAGCGCTGTGAATGCAGCGAGCCAATTGAAGCACTGTGAGAGTGAAAGGTTGTCTGTCTCTGTGTTGGCCCTGCGATGGACTGGTGATCTGTCCAGGGTGTACCCTGCCTCTCGCCCAAGGATGCTGGGATAGGCTCCAGCCCCCCCGCGACCCGAAAGGATTAAGCGGTAGAAGATGGATGGATGGATGGATGAAGTTTGCAAGCTGTTTTGTGTAAGGCTGGGTGAAGAGAGACTGACTGCTGCAGCAGATGAAAAAAAGGACCCGCAGGAAGAACCTGCTACAGACCCAGCAGCACGGAGACCACCCACAAGTGTGACCTGTACTTATTCCAGCAGAATAGACATTTAGGATTCTCTTCCATGGTCATCATAGACTGACGGAGGCTGACGACGAAGGTCGTAAATCATTCGCCAAAACCGCAATCATGGAAGCGCAAAACCGCAATAATGGAATTATAATATAATGGAACCGGGTCGCGAGACCAGAACCATGAGTCCGTAACAAGGGACCAGCGTCGCGTTCGTCTGACAATGAGGAAGAGAAGTTCGCCAGGACGCTGCTGTGAAGAGGTAAGGTGTTATAAGCTAAATTATTTTTTATCCCTGAAAATTGTAATCAAAAAATGACTTTTGACCGATCGGTAAATTACAACTGTGCGGCACACGACGTCCGAAGTCCGTGTGCCGCAGTACACGGTTTGTTCACGGCGTCCGGACCGTGAACGCCCCCCCCCCCCCCCGCTGCTCTTCTGTAGCGAGGGGGGGGGGGAGCCTCGGTGACTGCGCCGCGGTCGCCACATGAGTCTATTCCGTCATGTAGCGATGGCCGATGTCCGTCCTCTGTAGCGAGGGGGGGGGGACAACCCCCACCCCCACACACACACACACAGCCCTGAGTGTCACCTTTCATTAGAGCCCAAGATGAAGCTTCTATATTGAATCATTCAAAAGTTAGACGTTTTTCCGAACTGTGCCATTTGGCACAATTTGGCACAGTTCAAAAACGCCTGGGAACTACCTGAGGAAAAAGCTGTGTAATATATTCATTTTTTGTGGTATTGTTACAAAATTTTGACCTCAGCTGGATAACACTTGGTTCTACATTTCTGTTGCATTTTCCAGCCTGGATCTGAAGCTGTGTGTTATTTGCAAGCATTTGTATCCAAAAAACACCCAGGCCAAATTTATTTTCTTCAAGTTCAGTATGTTTAGATGACTGTAACTCAGTGGCAGGAGCACTTAGAGAGATTGACTGTTTTGCCAAAAAATTCAAAGTGTTTTCTTTTAAATGAGACCAACCCCATGAAGATGCTGCAAAGGGTTGAAGAACAGCTTTCGATTTACTTTGGGCACGTTATTTTTTGGCGTTTTTAGGGAAATTGACCGGAGTGCAAGGGGTTAATAAGCAAAAACAACAAAAACAGATCACCCTGCGCATCAGCAGAAACCCGTTTTGGCGACACAACAGCTAACTTCAGGAGGCATAATATATTCTAACACAATAATAATAATAATAATTGAAAAAAAAACTTCTAATATCTGCTAATAATGGTCTAGGGTTGAAATTTTGAATTTTCAAGTATATTAATGAGTGTCCTATAAAGGGCTACAGGACTCCCCCAATGCAGCTAACAAGCTAATTAGCCACTGCCAGGAGCCACGTGATCCGCAAACCCTCAAGAAGTTTGTATATAAACACCAACGTCTGCAGCAGACAATATTTAATTTGGTTACATGTGTGTGACATTATTATATTACCAGTGCATACCTGTGCATACCCGTCCATGCCCGTAGAAACCAAGTATAAGCAAGTATTTCTGCATGCCCGTTGCTGAAGGGTCTCCTCCTGTCTCAGACGGCTGTGTTGTTCACAGTCATGGCTGCGCCGTACTGCTGGAACCTGAGGCGTTTCATGTTCACGGCATCTTTTCTGACGTGCAGCAGTTCTTTTCATTCTATTGCTCTCCATCTGGTGGGTCTTCTTCGTTCAAACACAGTGGACCAACACCAGCAGATGTCATCTGCTGGTGTTGGCAACTTGGATTCTGTACCTCTGCACTCTTTCTCCAAACTCTGGGACTTTGATTTCCAAATGAAATGCAAAATTTACTTACATCTGAACAGAGGCCAGTCTGCTGGTGTTTGTCCACTGTGTTTTATCAAGACCAAAGTCAGCGCAGTTGACTACCAGGAAATTTTAGAGCACTTCATGCTTCCCTCTGCTGACAAGCTTTATTGAGAAGGTGATTTCATTTTCCAGCAGGACTTGGCACCCCCCCCCCCCCCCACACACACACACTGCCAAAAGTATCAAAACCTGGTTTAATGACCATGGCATCACTGTGTTTGATTGGCCAGCAAACTCTCCTGACCTAAACCCCATAGAGAATCTATGGAGTATTGTCAAGAGGAAGATGAGAGACACCAGACCCAACAATGCAGACGAGCTGAAGGTCGCTATCAAAGCAACCTGGACCTTCATATCACCTCAGCAGTGTCACAGGCTGATCACCTCCATGCCACGCCGCATTGATACAGTAATTAATCCAAATGGAGCCCCGACCAAGTATTGAGTGTCTACATGGACATACTTTTCAGTTGGCCAACATTTCTATTAAAAAACTATTTTTTAAAATTAATTTTATGTAATATTCTAATTTTTTGAGGAACTGAATTTGGGGTTTTCATGGGCTGTAAGCCATAATCATAAAAATTAAAATAAATAAACACTTGAAATATTTCACTCTGTGTAATGAATCTATATAATATATGGGTTTCACTTTCTGAAATACAGTAAGTGACAAAAAATATTGAACTTTTTCTCGATATTCTAATTTTTTGAGCTGTACCTGTATGACGTCCTGTGATGTGCTCTGTCTGTGTGCCGTCATATAGACATCATATCTTTATGATGGCATCACGTGTCCTATGATGCCTGAGATCATAGGATCATCATAGCACATCAGGCACACATCATAGGCCGTCCTATGATGTCCTATAAATGTGACAGACAGATTTCTTGAATTTATAGAATGATGATAGAGTGATGATGATTCTCATTTACTACTGAATCACTGCAGTAATATATTAATTGATACCACACTCTTGTGTAATATTACTTAATTATGAGCCTTGTCAGTGAACTATTAGGGAGAAGAAAAGAAGGGAAAAAACTACACAAAACCAAAACTGATGTGAAAGGTTCAAATAACTGTGATGCTGATTTAAGGTCAAATTGCTCAGCCCCAGTTTAGCTTACTTATTCAACTTTGTCATATACCTCATTCACGTTACTGCTGAGAGATTTTTTTTTTTTTTACTGTAAATAATCCTTCAGACTTGTCTGAACTGTTTAGGCTTTTATTCTTCTGTTTTATTATTTTATTCTGTGCCTTCCTTAAGGTCAAGTGATTGCAGTAGAGAGCTAAATAGAACTTTTTTTTTTTTTTTACCAAAAAACTTGAAACTGCAGAAATTAATGGTTAATACACGTCTTTGTCTACATTTCTTGTCCCATTTTACTTAACAGACACAAAACAAGGGGCCGACCGGGACGAGACCCCTCCTCGCACACCTACAGGCAATGCCCCGTCCTCAGAGTCAGACATTGAAGTTTCAAGCCCCAGCAACGACCTTGTGTCACCTAGCAACGATATTGTAGTTTCACAAGAGGAAGACGAGAGGTTGGCAAAAGAGTTGTCACTCAAAGAGGCCGCCGCCCACGACCTGTCCCACCGACCCAAACGACGGCGCTTCCACGAGAGCTACAACTTCAACATGAAGTGTCCTACCCCTGGCTGCAACTCGCTGGGTGAGGGCACAGATACAACACCGCTGTGTTTTTCACTTGAGCAAATGTGCTGCCCCGGCAACCTAACTTGTATTTGTCAGTGTACACGTTTTATTTTTATCTTTTTTTTAATCCCTTCATCTTCCTGCTTTGCTTTTGATCTTAGGTCATCTAACAGGGAGACATGAACGGCATTTTTCCATATCAGGATGCCCTCTCTATCACAACCTCTCTGCTGATGAATGCAAGGTAAACATACACACCCACGCAGATCTCAGAGATGTTTCAATAAGGATAGCAACATCAGAACAGAGAAACCGAAACTCTTTGTCCTTTTTTTTTTTTTAAAGCTGCCATATGATGCACTTTTTCCACATGTTGACACAGTTCCTACAGGTCTTAAAGGAGTCATTAACTGAAAAATTGTGTTTTTGTAGGTTTTAGCCTTCTGAAATGTGTCTGTTAGTCACGATTATTGAAAAATATCAAAGCACTCGCTTCTCATAAAAAAAAACCCCACAGGCTTTATGTAGCTTCTGTCTCTGTTTTAACTGCTAGGTTTGCTATGGAACGTCATAAACATGGAAAGTCCAGCCTCAGTACCTGCCTGCTGCTCTATAATTGGCCAGCCGAACTGTCTGTACGCAAATTTGAGCAGAGAGCCCAAGCATCAGCTAACATACTAGGAAGTTAGCTTACCAAGCATAGTTTATATTGTTATTTTCCTTATATTTTTGTGATCCTAATAAACATCCCTGTTTCTACCTGATTCACTAATCCACAGTTGATGATATATCTCACGTCATTCTGTCTCATTTTGTTATATTTTGTGATTACAATATTACGATCCGACACCTAAGTGTCGGCTGACAGTGTGAACTGTCAGCCCCTCCCTGTCGAGATGAACTCTAAATGCAGTAGACACACCAGCTTTGACTGCCTAGTCAAATTTATACTAATGGTCCAATCTACTGACATTCATGGCAAAAATATTACAAAATAAGTGAAAAAGTAAAGTTGCTTTCAAACTACAATTGGCGAGCCATAGGTGTGGGTTCCATTAGCATAAGTTAACATCTCAACAACCATGCCTTTTTCAAACTTCAAGCAGACGCGGGTCTGATCGCCTGCAGATAACGGCACATTTCTCCGCTGTATCAACTTTCATGTCCTCACATCACTGTCACACGAACACACCAGTCAGCTGGAAGCTGTTGACACTGGCTGCTACTGATTAGTTGAGTCAACGGCATTCTTCCAAGTCTTTTAATGTTGTCGCCCTGTGTCAAACTCAGCACAGATCATTGGTGGAGACAGGAATACACAACTGATCTATATAGTTCACTGGTTGCTCCTCTTTGTCCTCTGTTATAATAGAGAGTATTGCGAAATACACCCAACATTTTACAGAATTACCATCATTTTCCCCCATATTGGCACTGTATAGCTTTCATATTTACAAGGTCTGTGTGTGTGTTTGTGTGCATTGGCTTGTGCTTTTATTTGTTGCGGATGTGCGTTTGTGTGTCGCATTTCGTGTTCAGCAGCACACAAAGTGGGATCCGTTTTATTTCGAGGCTGTCACGAGGAAAAAAAAAAAAAAAAGAGGAACAGGATAAATTAATGCAAGGTGAACCAGGATGCACAAACGAGCTCAGAGCTGAGCTGAACAGGGAGCTTGCCCCTCGCCGAACCAGGACAGACTGAAATCGACTTCACAGCAGCCGGGGACGATCAGAGCTGCAGGGGTGGCTGGAAAAAATGCTCTTAAAAGAAACGTCTCATTTTCAGCCACTGTGATATTTGTGTAATTGAGGCAAATGCAATTGTCTGCTGCAGCTTCGAAATTAATGTGAGCTGTAAGAATAATGACAGACAGCCTTCTGAGTCATTTCCACTCTCTGTCACTGTCTCTGTGACGTGGTGACGATGACACCTACTTCGATTATCCGTGATTCCTTTTCAAATGTCCGTTGAGCTGAGGTGAGGTGGGCAATAACCCACTCCGTTTGCAGGATCATTTATCCCACGTCAAGTAGCGCGAGTAACCTTATTCAGACAATGGACTGTGGATCAGTGAACCAGGTGGAAGCAGGGATGTCTAGTTGAGTAACTAGAATTTAAAGAAAAAATAGGGGTGATAATCACCCGAGACCCCATGATACAATATTATCACTATACTTGGGCCATGATACAATGTTACCACGATCTTGTGAAGTCTTGCATATTGAAATATCTTATGTTGTAATTTCCCATCTCCATCTTTGCCCTGTCCAACTCTTCGCTAGATCTCAAAAGTCACTCCTTTGCTGTGTTGACCTCACCAGACAGTATGCCTTTAGCACCATTTAGTGATGAGAAAAGTTAACTGTTTTTATTATATTATTATTATTACTCTTGTACCTGAATGGTTAATTTTGCATTTGCAACATTCATAATTTTTTTTTTTAAACAAAATATCTCAATACTGGTGTTTCTAAATTGTTATATCATTCACTAAGAGTATAATGATATTACGCTGTCTTGATTTTTAGCTTATTCCAGCAAAGCCGAAAGGAGCTAATGCGATGACGCCACATCCATCTGTCCACATATCACAGGAATCACTGCTTCTCCTAGGCAGTTGCCCCAGTGGTCTCAGTGATCCTCAGGTGGGTCTTCATCCAGGTTGTGCTCAAGGTCAAGGTCACAATGAAAGATCAGGGGCGTCATGTACAAAGACTTGCGTGGATTTCCTACTGAAAGATGACGACGTTTAAATCAAGAAAACGCCGTAAGCAAAAAAAAATCCAGATGTATGAAACCGTCCCTACGCAGGAATCCAAGCACATTTCCTTTGTACATACCGATCTGCTTGAAATTGAACGCATGTGAGGAAATACCGGACTCCTCCCTTGACACTCCTCCATTTGAATATGCAATTAGATGCAAATAGGTATGCAAATAGATACAGTATATACAAGTGCTGCACATTTGATTCACCTGTATTCACCATCAAAAATAATGGATTTAATGGAATTTCATGGACTGTGAGTTAAAGGTGTTGCTGAATGAGGCAGAGGCATGTAAAAACATTTAGTTTGGCTCGCTGTCCTCTGGCATTGGCGCCGGATACAGGTAATTTAATAGCCTGCTCACAGCCGTAGAAGATTAGTTGATTGTTTCCTTTATTCAGACAGGGATAAGAAGGAGATGTTTTTAACTGTGACGTGTAGACCGACGTCTGCAGTCATCCTCAGAAGCGTCAGCTGATCACTGTGATTTGTAACGTGTATAGCTCAATGGTTAAACTGCCAGCTTTCAAAGCAGAAGGTTCCAGGTACGAGACCAGCTGTGATCTCTTTTAGGGACCCCAATGAAAATAAGTGTGCGCACTTTCTTGTGTCATCGCATTGTTTTTAAATGTATGTTGTATCTTTTATACAGTGTTATTTTAAATGATGAATAAATCAATCAATTTGTGACCAGCCGGGAGGATCAGCTGGTTGAATTAAAGGAAAACGGTCACAAAAAAGAAGACAATATGAACCTATTTAATGGGTAGCCAAGGTCACCTGTCAGTATTAGACTCAGCAAGTACATATTTTATGTCCAAAACGCAATCTCATCCTCTGTAGTTATATACAACTTACATGGATTACACACTACTATTGTAAATTAATGAAGTGTGCCGGGAACGGGTGAGACTTTTGTATTTCAAACTTTACGCGTGTGTTTATTGACATAACGACTGTACACACAGAGGCAATTGGGGCTTGGTCGAATGCTGTGAAACTGTAGTTTAATCAGCAAAAAAAGTAAGTCACTTACTCAAAACACAGAGTTGCAATGAAGCCTTGAAGACAGGGTGCTATTTGTGGGGCGCACAGGCGCGTTGTGCATGAGATGGGTTGTTATCAGGACAATTCAGTCTCTCCAGGATTTCGCGGGATGTTTTTATGATTGTTGCGGGCCAAAAAGCCTGAATTCACGGGAGCTTTTTTAAAAAGTTGCGATAAAAGTTGCGATGTTTTTAGAGTGTTTTTTGCACTAAAAGTTGTGGGAAGAATTCCAAATTTTAAAGCAGATGCTTTTTTCCAGTTCACTGCAGTGATATTCTATATAACAATACAAGAAAAGCACAGGCTTGTCGAAAACTTCCTATTATAGTGATTTGTAAATTAAGCAAAAACTTGTGCTATACAGAAAAACTCTTGTTCTACAGCAAATACAAACATTAACACAATATCCATTACAACAGCTAAATTGCATTGAATGCATGTTAAAGAGTATAGATTTGGAAATTATTGACAGCACCTTCATTTGAAAGCTCTCTACGGTTCCCAACCACTCGGTACTGAACGGAGAGGGGAAAAAAAAATAATTTATTCTGTTGTACTGTATTGGCTATTGGAGTCTGTGTTTTTCTGAAAAAAATACAGAGAATATTCTCTCTCTTTCCATGCCTACCTGTCTGTCTGCTGCATGTCGGTCTTCACACACACAAACACACACATCTTTCATTTACAGTGGGATGGCGGGGTGGGTGGGTGCGTTTGTCTGTCCAGAGTCCAGACCAGAGATTCACAGTTTTAAAGCTCATTGACCAGATGTAGTAATGATTTTACCTCTAAAGATGTATAAATGTTCAAACACTGGCTGTAGTGTAGTGTACTCTCCTCACGCGCGCTCCCGTTACGGGTGCTTTTGGGGCAGGCGCATGTTTTTCAACACAAACCCAGCACTTCGTACACGCGGTCAGGACGGAGACGTGGCAAGGCGTCCACAGGCAGGCTGGGGTGGACGGAGGAAGGGACGGTGTTGAAAACCTCGCGGGTGAGTGTTTTTTTTAAATCACACACTTTGTTTGCTGATGTGTTCCGTTACTTACTGTAAACATGGAAGTGAACGCGGTGCAGCGATGCATTTGATTGGTTAGACTGAGCGTTTCAGCGTCAGTTAGAGACAAATCTGATTGGTGAGATTGGCGGAAGTTGACGAGGATTGACCAAAATTGCGGGAAAGTTGCGATGATTGGACAAAGTTGCAAGGTCGCACAATAGCTGTGCTGATTGGCTGATTTTGCGTGAATCGTGTGATCGCAACATTGCGAAATTCTGGAGGGACTGATAATTACATGAATTTACTCACCAAGAAGCCACCCATCCGTACAGTGCCAGCTTGTAGTTTGTTCCCAACAATGCTGTTCATTAGAATCATTAGGAAAACCGGCTCTTGCTGTAAATTGTGCTTTGATGTTGGCCTGTTCAACTGCATTGTATGGGAATATGATGTACCTGGGTGACAGCCGGATAATGCCATCCCACACAGCTGGCATAGCTCGGCTCAGGGTCGACTGGAAAATTCCCAGTGCGTCTGCCAGCTCCCTCTGGATTGCCCGTTTCCAGAAACCCCAGAGTTGTCAGCACCTGCATTGGGACGGGCAGTGCACGGCTTCTCGTCGTGTCGTGCTCCAAGAGTGGCTGTAGCTCTGTTCAGCTCAGTTCCACAGAAACCTAAACCGGCTGATAAACCAGTCATCATCCTGAGCCAGAAAATCTTCTGTCTCTAAAATACCCTTTCTCTTATCACTGCGCGATTTACAATATCCTCTAATCCTCTGTTGTTAGAGGCATTTTCTGCACTTCTTTGCACTTGCTTTTATATCCACTCATCTAATTGCGCACACTTGAATGTTTGTTCATCATGTGTTTCTGGTGTGTACAATAATTTTCACGTCATTATCAGTCTCCCAACATCACCTCTAAGTGTCGCCAACGGACCAATAATAGTAGAAACGTACGTACGCTAGTCATGAAGTTGGCGTGGGGCTGCGCATATTTCCACGGTCATTTCATTCTTGATACATCTGAAATTTTCCGTGGAAAAGGACGTATTTACTGCCCTCCCATCGAGTTTCCCAGTGTTCGACTGGTAGACAGCAAGCTAACACGTGTGGTGCAGGCCTCAATGATGACAAGATGTTTCCTTTTATCTCGTTTATTGAAGCTACCCCACAAGGAACTCAATGTGATGTACACTCGTCTTTTTGGTTTTGCATCCGTTTACATTCGTCCCTACATCCGTGTAAAACTGCAACAAAGTAAACATATACACGCCGTCAATGATATGGTCACCGTATTTAGCTTAGCACATGTTAGCGTTAGCTCTAGCTTAGCTGGTAAGAATGTTGGCCACGGACTAGACAGTCGCTTAAAATACACCAATACAACCATGCAGTTCTCATTGTAGCTGTTAACACTGTCAAACCATGCAGATACTCACGGACTAATGATGTCCAAGGCGCCGATAATTAAACAACATTCACAGCGTTCGTACATTGAGTGACGCTCTGATCGGTCTCCCGTTATATCATTACTGCGCATGTGCAACACTTTGTGGTTCCAAGGTTGTCATAGCCAGGAGCGGCACTGGGGTTAAGCTCCCAGTGCTCATAAAATGCTCCTTATGGCGTGCGTCTCGAAAAGCCTCTGACAACTAAGTCCAACTCCTAGCCTGCCTGTGTGGTTTAGTCTCTAAGCCCGGCGGAACTGCTTTTACTAATAGGAGAAGGGGCGAGGGCGGATCTCTGGCGCCTTCAAACCAGATGCTTCGGGTAGATGGTGGCTCGTCAACCTGGGAAGGTAGCCCATCTAGGGGAAGGTAAACCCTGATTTCAAACCTCTGCTGCCTTGCGGCATACCTGATCACGGGAAAGGCTTCGGGAGTCAACCCTGAGGAAAAATCCGGAGTCGGAGCCCCTAAGGCAGTTCTATGTTGTGCTCAACATCGTTCTGGCAGCTTCTGCAACGGCGCTGGTGCCAAACTGTAGCAGCCTTGCTGTTCCTTTGGATTCATCAGTGACGTGGAGAGGGGGGACATGCTGCATGGGCAACATCTTGTCCTCCATATCTTCCTGCCCAGGCTTGAATCCTACCAACGCCCAACGCTGGAAGGTAGAACACCGGATCACTGGAGAGGACACTCCAGCTTCGCCTTTGGCGTAGACAAAACACGGGGAATGACAGTTACCGGTTATAAGCCACTGCTCAATTGGCGTAGAGCGTGGCGCCAGGGGTTGTTCCTGACGGTGGGAGGGATCATCAGATCTCACTGGACAGCTACCGCCCGCCTCAAGCTGGGCAGCCCCCAGCCAATAAGGTGTTGTCCCGCCACAGCTTGCTTTCCTCATTGGGTGCATGGGGATAAGGAGAAATCCAAACAGCAGGCTGAGAACCTTCGCACCAGGCAAGACAATAAAACAAAAGAGACCAACTCTAAAACTGGAAACTTGGAACGTCCGCACTATGATGACAGGACTCGCTGCTAACCTCAAGGACATCAACGACACCAGGAAGACTGCCATCATCAATAATGAGCTGAAGAGACTGGGAGTGGATATCGCCACTCTCCAGGAAACACGGTTAGCTGATGCAGGCACACTGAGAGAGAAGGACTACACGTTCTACTGGCAGGGAAAGGGCAGTGACGAACACAGGGAACACGGAGTGGGCTTCGCAGTGAAGAACACTTTGCTGAAGATGGTGGAACCGGGCAGCACTGGCTCTGCACGACTCCTCACCCTCCGCCTGAACACCACTGAAGGCCCAGTCACCCTCGTCAGTGTGTATGCCCCAACACAGACAGCCACACCAGAGGCAAAAGACGAGTTCTACGAGAATCTCGCAACAACTGTCAGGATCATTCCCAACTCTGAACAACTCATTCTCCTTGGAGACTTCAATGCCAGAGTGGGTGCTGACCACGACTCCTGGCCCTCCTGTCTTGGACCTTTTGGCGTGGGCAGAATGAACGACAACGGACAGCGGCTGCTCGAGTTCTGCACATATCACGATCTGTGCATCACAAACTCGTTCTTCAAGACCAAGCCCCAACACAAGGTTTCCTGGCAACATCCGCGCTCAAAGCACTGGCACCAGCTAGACTTGATCCTGACCAGGCGCACCTCACTGAAGAACGTGCTAATCACCCGTTCGTTCCAGAGTGCAGATTGCGACACAGACCATTCATTGGTGTGTTGCAAGGTCAAGCTGCAGCTGAAGAAATTCCATCGTGCTAGACAACCTGGAAAGGCACGGATTGACACCAGCAAGATGGCCCAACCAGAACTTGTTGAGCAGTTTGCCTCCACCTTTGAGAAGGAACTTGGTGTACCACAAGGAGGAGAATCTGCAAAGCAGAAGTGGGAAGAGCTGCGAAACACCATCTACCGCACAGCCTTGGCTACCTTTGGGAGGAAGACCTCGAAGTCACAGGACTGGTTTGATGCCAAGTTGACCGAGATGACCCCCGTCATTGAAGCCAAGCGCTCAGCACTTGCTGAGTACAAGAAGTACCCAAACGAGAAGAATCTCCAGATTCTCAGGGCTGCGAGAAGCAAAGTTCAGCAGACTGCTCGGCGCTGTGCCAACGAGTACTGGACTCAGCTCAGCCAAGACATTCAAACCGCTGCCATAACAGGGAACATCCGTGGTATGTACGATGGCATCAAGAAAGCACTTGGTCCGGCTCAGAGCAAGACGGCCCCCCTCAAATCTTCCACTGGGGAGATGATCATAGAGAAGAACAAGCAGATGGAGAGATGGGTGGAACACTACTCCGACCTCTACTCTAGACAGAACACCGTGACACCGTCAGCCCTTGATGCCATCGACTGCCTGCCATCCATGGACGAACTTGACGCCGAGCCAACCATCGACGAACTCAGTAAGGCCATTGATAGCTTGGCCGCTGGCAAGGCACCCGGCAACGACGGCATACCCCCTGACCTGATCAAGCACTGCAAGACCGCCCTACTGCTGCCATTGCATGACGTCCTCTGCCAGTGCTGGAAGGAAGGTGCCATACCACAGGACATGAGGGACGCCAAGATCATCACCCTCTACAAAAACAAAGGGGAGAGAAGCGACTGCAGCAACTACAGGGGCATTTCCCTCCTCAGCGTTGTTGGCAAAGTCTATGCACGAGTTGTTCTCGTTCGTCTACAGAAGCTTGCCGAACGTGTCTACCCCAAGTCACAGTGTGGCTTCCGCGCTGAGCGATCGACGGTAGACATGATATTCTCCATCCGCCAACTCCAGGAGAAATGCAGAGAACAGAACATGCCTCTGTACGTCGCCTTCATCGACCTCACCAAAGCGTTCGATCTGGTCAGCAGAGAGGGCCTTTTCAAGATCCTGCCAAAGATAGGATGCCCACCAAAGTTGCAAAGCCTTATCGAATCGTTTCACACCAACATGCAGGGGATAGTGCAGCACGATGGCAACGTCTCAGAGCCATTCAACATACGCAGCGGAGTGAAACAGGGCTGTGTACTTGCGCCAACCCTCTTTGGGATTTTCTTTGCTATGCTCCTGAGGCATGCCTTCAGCATAGCAACAGAGGGAATCTACCTGCACACAAGATCTGACGGCAGGCTTTTCAACCTCGCCCGCCTGAAAGGTAGAACCAAAGTACGCGAGGCTCTAATCAGAGACATGCTGTTCGCAGACGACGCTGCAGTCGCAACCCACACACAGCAGGAGCTTCAGACCCTGATGGACCGCTTCTCCCAGGCATGCAAGGACTTCGGGCTTACCATCAGCCTGAAGAAGACTAACGTCTTGGCGCAAGGCACGGAAGCACCACCAACCATCACCATTGATGACTACAAGCTGGAGGTTGTGAATCAGTTCACGTACCTGGGGTCCACGATCAGCAACAACCTCTCCCTTGATACAGAGATCAACAAGAGGATTGGAAAATCAGCCTTCACACTCGCTCGCCTCACCACACGAGTGTGGGAGAATTCCAAACTCTCTGTCAAGACGAAGATGGCAGTGTACAACGCCTGCGTCATCAGCACACTGCTCTATGGGAGTGAGACGTGGACAACATACGCCCGGCAGGAAAAGAGACTGAACTCCTTCCACTTGCGCTGCATTCGCAACATCCTGGACATATCCTGGCAGGACAAAGTGCCCAACACAGAAGTTCTGTCCCGCGCCGGCCTTCCCTCCTTGTTCACTCTACTCAGGCAGCGCAGGCTTCGCTGGCTAGGCCACGTTCATCGTATGGAGGATGGCAGAATCCCCAAAGACGTCCTCTATGGAGAACTGGCAACTGGCAGGAGAGACGTTGGCCGCCCACAGCTGCGCTTTAGAGACGTCTGCAAGAGAGACATGAAGGCCCTGGATATCAACACAGAGCGCTGGGAGGACCTTGCAACGGACCGCTCCAAATGGAGAGGCACCCTGACCAGACAGCTCAAGGCGGGTGAAGAGAGACTGACTGCTGCAGCAGATGAAAAAAGGACCCGCAGGAAGAACCGCCACAGACCCAGCAGCACGGAGACCACCCACAAGTGTGACCTGTGTGACAGGGACTGTCATTCGCGCATCGGCCTGTTCAGCCACAGGCGGTGCTGTTCCAGCAGAGTAGACATTTAGGATTCTCTTCCATGGTCATCATAGACCGACGGAGGCCGACGACGACGACATAGCAACACTTTGTGTATCAGTTCAAAACGATGCTTTTACTACACCACTAGAGGGAACCAAACCCACTTACATGAAATGCTGTAATGGGAGCTGCTTGACTTTAATACATGGAGGCAGCATAACGTATGCCATGTTTTTGTGCGTCAGTACCTTTTGTACATGAGGCCCCAGGTGATCTAGCCACTTATCTGATTCAGAAAAATCCATACACCTCCTAGGCACTTGTCTCAATACTCACCAAACTCACTCACAATAACCCTCAGGTGGGTCTGCATTCAGGTTCAGATCAAGGTCATTGTCAAAGGTCAGGAGATCTGAGCATTTATGATTTAATAAAAATCCTGACTCCTCCAGAGCAATTTCTCTAATTTTTGGCAAACTCATGCATAACAATCCTCAAGTGGGTCTGCATCTAGGCTGTGCTTAAGATCAAGGTCAGTGGTCAGCAGATCTGAGTGCACTCGGGGTGATTTCATCAAGATGGAATGAGCTACTCTGTCATTGACAGCCCCCCCCCCTCAGAAAATAACAATAAAAATCACGCTTGCTAAACTAACTCTGTGGTAGGACTGTCAATGTATGGATTTAGATGCTCATGGGGATCCTTCCACAGTCATTAAATTGGGTGGAGATTATGCTGGCAGGGTGATATCATTCCGTTGAGTTCTGGCATAATGAGCCAAATCAAAACCGCTCATTTTGTGAGAGCTACTCAGACTGAGGCTTACCCTAACAAAGTCACAGGGTTGTGTTTCTTTTTCCAGACTTTTTCCATTGGTAGCCACTCCACATCCCCAAATAGATACACAAAAGCACTGAAAAAATGAAATTTAAAACAGAACAGTTGAAATAGTCTTCATTTTTGTTTCAGTTGCTTAATGTACTTTCTTTTTTATAATTTCATTCTAAAGTCCAAATCACATAATGACTGACTATTCAGTGAAGTAATCTAAATGATATGAGTGGAGGGAAATTAAAAATGTCAAGCTGCAAATCCTCCTGAAACATAGCTGTGACTGCTGCAGTGTTTCTGCTTTGGGGCAATTGTGAGTTGGTGGCAGACGGTGTTGATGTTTTGTCAGGGCAAGGCATCGACGCGTGACAAACAGGCTGAGGAAAGGACACTGTCGCACCGTCAAGATGAGAACAGACACTCCACAAGAAACCAGGTAATACGTGGAAAAGCACAGCTGGAACGGGGGAGCATGCACAACACACATTTATGCTTGAAACACAAATACATGTTGATGTATACTGACTTTCTCATAAAGGTTATCGATTTTGTCGGCTTAACTGAGAAAATACAGCATGTGACATTTCTGTGAATTCCCCTGTCTGCTTATGGACTGTGACGTGTGTGTGTGTGTGTGTGTGTGTGTGTGTGTGTGCACGTGTGCGTGCGTGCGTGCATACATGCGTGTGTGAGTGTGTGCAGCAATTCCCTCATATCACAACATCATTTCTAAAGCAACAATATCTTGTAGCACTCTGATTTGTCAGTGTATTAGGGTCATAGGCAAAATGATGAAGGAGTGCTCTGGGATGATTCACAGCACTCCATGTGTCAAGGATGTACACAGGAATGGGCTATTGTTGCCTGGGCAACAGCTGCCTTTGTCTGAGCTGCCCCTCCAGAGGGGAAAAAAATAATTAAAAAGAAAAACTGATCTTTTTTTGTAAACATGTTACTTTATACTAGTAGATTTGCAGTTTTTCCATCCTCATTAGGGATGTTAATGATTAATCGACTTTCGATTAATTGTTGAGAAGAATTGAGTTGACTAAATTAAATTAGTTGTCAATTAATTGATAACTCTGCAGTCCTTTTCAATGGGAGTTTATTCTATGAAAAGTTGTGCTGGCGCTGTCTGGGCAGGGGTGCATGTGGTTACCCATTGCCACTGTCCAACCAAAACAAAAGCGCAGAAGAAGACGCTAAGCCCCCAAAGTACATGCGCTGTGCAGAGCGAAATGCCTCGTCCTTCTGGAGCATGTTGGAGAGCTAAAAAAAGAATGGCTGGTTCCAATGGCATGTGAGCTTAAAGATCCACCTGGCTACTTCAAATCAGCAGGACCAGGAAACAGACCGGAGCAAGGAAAAAGACTACACAACCACAAAAACCCATCACTAGATGTGAAAGCAGACTGGACCCAAGTTACCACTGAGGTAAAGGTATCTATATTTCAACACACAGCAGCAGAGGAGCTTGGACTAACAGGACAGGCTGCTGTCGGCTCCACAGCAGCCAGAGATGGTCGGAGACCCACTGCAGACTCCGTGGGAGTGAGTGAAAAAATGCTCTTAAAAGAAACCTCTCACTTTCAGCTTCTGTGATATTTGTGCAATTGTAGCACATACGGTTGTTTGTTACAGCTTTGAAATTAATATAATCTGTCAGAATAATGACAGACAGCTGTCTGATTCATTTCCCTTCTCTGTTGCTGGAATGTAGTGATGGTGACACCTGCTTCATCACGTTTATCCACATTTCCTATTCATATGTTTGCTGAGGTGAGGTGGACAACAATCCACGTCACTTGCAAGGTCATTTAGCCTTCGTCAAGTAGTACGGGTAACCCTATTCAGAGAACAGAGGGAGCCCAGGTCGTACTGGATTTCCCTGGATTGCTGGGGTGCTCTGGGGATGATGTTTAATGTGCAAGATAAAACAGCTCATAATTTATTTTCCTTTCAAAACAGTCTGCACTGAGTGCATCTCAGTCAGTAGAACACTGTGAAAGTATTTTTTTTTTTTGGTAATATAATTAAAAAAGATAAACTTTGGTATATTCATTACACAAAGTGAAATATTTCAAATCTTTTTGACTAAGTCTTGTGAAATTCAATCCATCCATCCATCTTCTACCACTTTTCTGGAGGTCCGGGTCACGGAGGCAGCACTTCAGAGAAGCCCAGACGTCCCCCTCCCCAGCCACCTGCTCCAGCTCTTCAGAGAGGATACCAAGGCGTTCCCAGACGTCTCCAGTGAGTCCTGGGTCTGCCCTGGGGTCTCTTCCCAGTGGGACATGCCCGAAACACCTCAAGTGGGAGGTGTCCAGGAGGCATCCTGATCGGATGCCCAAACCACCTCAATTGGCTCCTTTCAATGTGGAGGAGCAGAGGTTCTACTCTGAGCCTCTCTTGGTGAGTTCCTCACCCTAACTCTAAGAGTGAGTCCAGCAACCCTGTGAAGAAAGCTCATTTCAGCCACTTGTATCCGTGATTGCATTCTTTTGGTCATTACCCTAAGCTCGTGACCATAGGTGAGGGTAGGAACGTAGACTGACCAGTAAATCGACAGCTTTGCCTTAGAGCTTAGCTCCCGCTTCACCACAATGGACCAGTACATCATCTGTATCACTGCAGATGCTGCCCCGATCCGTCTGTGACAAAGGGCAGCCCTTGGTGGAGTCCAACTCTCACTGGGAACGAGTCCGGCCGAGTGTTGGCAATACAAATCAAACTCTCACAACGGTCGTATAGACACCATATAGCTCGTAATAACAAGCCCAATACCCCATACTCCCGAAGCACCCCCACAAAAAAAAACCACGAGGGACGCGGTCAAATGCCTTCTCCAAGTCCACAAAACACATGTAAACTGGTTGGGCAAACTCCCACGAACACTTGAGGATTCTCGAGAGGGTAAAGAGTTGGTTTGCTGTGCCACGGCCAGGACGAAAACCACATTGCTTCTCCTGAATCTGAGGTTCAACCAACGGCCGGACTCTCCTCTCCAGTACCTTGGCATAGACCTTCCCAGGGAGGCTGAGGAGTGTGATCCCTCTAAAGTTGGTGCACACCCTCCGGTCCCCTTTCTTGAAGAGCGGAACCACCATCACAGTTTGCCATGCCAAAGGCACTGTCCCCGACCTCCATGCAAAGTTGCAGAGGTGTGTCAACCATGACAGCCCTACAGCATCCAGGGCCTTGAGGTACTCAGGGCAAATCTCGTCCACCTCTGGGACCTGGCCACCAAAGAGCTTTTTAAACACCTTGGCAACCTCAGCCCCTGTGATGGGTGAGTCGTCCCCCTCGTCCACAAGCCCTGCTTCCTCTGTGGAAGGCGTGTCAGTAGGATTGAGGAGATCCTAAAGTATTCCTTCCGCCACCCGACGATATCCCCAGTCGAAGTCAGCAGCGCCCCATCTGCACCATACACAGTGTGGACAGGGAGCTGCTTCCCCCTCCTGAGCCGCCAGACAGTTTACCAGAATCTCTTCAAGGCTGACTGAAAGGCTTGTCCCATGGCGTCACCGAAATCCTCCCACACCCGAGTTTTTGCTTCAGCAACCACCCAAGCACACTCCGCTTGGCCTGCCAGTACACCTCCGCTGCTTCAGGAGTCCTACAAGCCAACCAAGCTTGATAGGACTCCTTCTTCAGCTTAATGGCCCCCTCACCACTGGTGTCCACCACTTGGTTTGGCGGTTGCCACCACAAGATGCGCTGACGACCTTGCGGTCACAGCTCTGGGCAGTCGCTTCAGCAATGGAGGTGGAGAACATGACCCATTTAGACTCCATGTCTCCAGACTCCCTCGGAATGTAGTCGAAGTTCTCCTGGAGGTGGGAGTTGAAGACCTCCTGAACAGAGGCCTCAGCCAGACATTCCCAGCACACCCTCACTATACGTTTGGGTCTACCAGGTCTGAATGGCATCCTCCCCTGCCATCAGATCCAACTCACCACCAGGTGGTGATCAGTTGACAGCTCTGCACCTCTCTTTACCCGGGTGTCCAAGACATACGGTCGCAGGTTTTATGACACGATAACAAAATCGATCATCGACCTGCAACCTTGGGTGTCTTGGTGAACATGGTGTTCGTTATGGACAAACTGTGGTTATCACAGAAGTCCAATAACTGAACACCACTCAGGTTCAGATCAGGCAGGCCGTTCCTCCCACTCACCCCCCCTCCAGTCATTATCCACGTGCGCATTGAAGTTCCCCAGTAGGACAATGGAGTCTCCAAGAGGAGCACCCTCCAGCACCCCAGTCAGAGACTCCAAAAAGGGTGGGTACTCTGAACCATCATTTGGTGCATAGGCACAAATGATGGTCGGGACCCATTTCCCAACCCGAAGGCGCAGGGAAACAACCCTTTCATCCACCGGGGAAAACTCCAATATAGAGGCAGCAAGGTGGGGGGATACAAGAATACCTACCCCTCCCTGCTTGTCACCTCTCGCCTGGGGCAACTCCAGAGTAGGCCAAGCTCCAGCCCCTTTCCAGGAGACTGGTTCCAGAACCAGAGCTGTGTATTGCAATGAGACTGACTATATCTAGTCGGTATCTCTCAACCTCATGCACCAGCTCAGGCTCCTTTCCCACCAGAGAGGTGACATTCCACGTCCCAAAAGCCAGTTTAGGAAGCCTGGGATCAGATCGCCAAGGTCTCTGCCTTCGACCGCCACCTGATCCACATAGCACTGGACCCCCATGGTCCCTCCTGCAGGTGGTGAGCCCACTGGAGGGTGGACCCATGTAACTCCTTCGGGCTGAGCCCGGCCGGGTCCCATGGGCAGAAACCTGGCCACCAGGTGCTAGCCATCAAGCCCCTCCCCCAGGTCTGGCTCCAGGGTGCGGCCCCAGTAACCCCATACCGGGCGGGGTACACTGAATCCTTTTATGATTCAGTGTACTGAATCACTGTAAACTGATTATAGTTTTTAAAATAAATTATAAATCATGACCTTTTAATTTCTTAAGATACACCCACACATAGTACACACTGTACAGTACAGAATTTATTAAACCACAAATAAATGCTATTGTTTTGTAGTAGGGATGCAAGTTATCAATTAATTCATTAATCATTAGTTGATTCACCTTATCGATCAATTAACGATTAATTGATAAGCGGCAGTTAATTGATCAGCGGCCATCATGAGAGTGGTGGCCTAGAGGTAGACCATCCGCCCCAATTGAGGGCATCCACCTGGATGGATGGATGAGGCAGACACCATACGGTGCTATCCCTTAACCATTCACACACATTCACACCTAGAGCCAATTTAGAGTCTCCAATTAACCTAACCTGCATGTTTTTTTGGCCTGTGGGAGGAAACTGGAGAAATTCCGGAGTAAACCCACGCAGATACGGGGAGAACATGCAAACTCCACACAGATCACTGTTGGTCAGGGGCTGGGATCGAACCAGGGATCCCATGACCAAGGGTGAGTTGCTGTGCTGCCGCAGTGCTAACCACTGCGCCACCGCACTACCCGCGTTTTAAAAGCTATTACCAAAAATATCATAAAATTTATGTTATTTAGTTATATTACAAAAATTACTTTCATGTTCTAATTTACTGAGATGCACTAGTAGATTGTTTTAACAGGAAAATAAATTGTGAGCTGCTTCATCTGTTGCATGTTAAACATTATCACAGTACCCTGGAAATCCAGGCAAACCCAGTACGATCTGGGCTCCCTCTGTTACCTGTTACTTCAGTGGTGTAGTCTTTTTCCTTGCTCCGGTCAGGCTTTCTGTCCTGTTGATTTGAAGCAGTCAGGTTTATCTTCAAGCTTGCGTGCCATTGGAACTTGTGGCTCTCCGACATAACTTGGAAGGGCAAATTTTTTTGCTCTACACACTGTGTATAATGTTATAACGCTACACTAAAACAGTCAAGTGTTTTCGTGTGTGTTTTTATCTCTTAACGTTTCGTGTTTTGTTTGGGCTTATAGTATTATTTGTATGAAAATATATATTTTTTCAATTAGTATTTGTAGGGGTGCTTGTGTACAAAATAGACATTAGTCACTATTTTTAGGGGGTGCTTGTGTAAATTCAGTTATTTTTATTCAGAAAAACAATCTGTTCAACAGTGCTCGGACTTAGACCTTTTCTCCTCTTGTTTAAAATCTCTCCTGCTTTTGAGAATATTCTCTCGCAAGGGACTGATGTAGCTGGAATGGAGAGATATGTCTTGGCCAGCTGGAACAGATGAGGGAATATAGCGACATGTTGTTTCCAGTAATCTAGAGGGTCATCTCGTCTGGGCAAGTATGGGGCTGAGAGATAGTGCTGAACCTAGATTGATAGATAAACAGACAGACAAGTTACATAACAATAAATGAGAATCAAACACAATTACCACCTCATTCAATCATTCTGAGCATAGTGGGTGTCTGGGGGTTGCCTCCCTCAACAGTAGCATCAGCAGTGGCACTCTGTCTTTGGGTGGTTTCCCCTACCATGCTGTCAAAAGCATCCCAGAGGCTCTCCTCCTTGTGTTCACTGGCCTGTGGTCCTGTTGTGGCTGATGTTGACGGCACACAAGAGCTTGCTTGTGATTGACAAGCTGCTTGAATGACAGCACAGCACTCAGCTGTCAAAGCCTTCACAGCTTTGTCTGCATTTTCTGGACATCCAAAAGCCAGAACTTTGAATCGAGGATCTAAGACAGTTGACATTGCAAGGACCCTCACAACCTCCACCCCACAGTGCTCCCTCAAGTTCTTCTGAAGATTGGTGCTTAACTGAAGGGCAGCTGGGCTTGTTAAACTCTCACGTTGTTCATGAACCTTGCAATGAATTTGCCTAACTAATGGAATTATTTTTGAGGCAGAAACTCTCTTTTCAGTTGACAGCTCCACAGTTGCTTTATTGAAGACAGCAAGAAGCTGAAGACACTCACTCACGGTTTTTTGGTCAGCACTGTTGAGTGGTGGCTCACCACCGGAGTGGTGGCTCAGTTGGTAGAGCATCCGCCCCACATCCGGGAGGCAGGGGTTCAAATCCCGGCCGGGTCATACCAAAGACCATATAAAAATGGTACTTTCTGCCTTCTAGCGTGGTGCTCCGCATAATGGAACGGGGAAAGTAAAGTTACGCACAGAGCTACCAGAGGACTGACCCCCCGCTGTAGCTTTCACTACTTACAGTAGCTGTGTGGCCTATGGTCAGAGAAACGGAGATAGGCGCCGCCCCATACACCAACATGGTGTGAAGGGAATTAACTTAACTGTTGAAAGGAGTCAAAGTCGTGTTCAGAAAGGACAAGGCTGCTGCCACTGCTTCACGCTGCTCCAGCAGACGCTGAAACACTGAATATGTGCTGTTCCATCTTGTCTCAATTTCCTGTACGAGTTTCATCACTGGTTTTCCCATTTGCTGCTGGATGTCTGAGAGCTTCTGCTTAGCGGTGGCACTAGATCTAAAGAGGCCGACTATCTGCCTCGATTGTAGACGCAGGGCATGCAGTTCAGGGATTTGCTCTGTGGCTTTTTTCACCACCAAATTCAAGGTGTGAGCGAAACAAGGCACATGTCGTACTTGTAAAAGTTGTGCACAGGCAATCATATTGGCTGCATTATCAGTGACTAAACATGTGATGTTCTTCTCTATCCCCCATGAATGCAAAAGAACACTCTTGGCACCTTCAAGTGTTCAGCTGTGTGTGTCTCAGGGAATTTAGTGACCCCAAGGACAGTGGTGGATAGCTTGTTGTTGTCATCAATGAAGTGGCATGTAACTGCTAGGTAGGCATCCATGTTGATTGAAGTCCACATACCTGAAGTCAAACACACAGCTTTGGCCTTTTTCACTTCAGCCATTGCTTTGTCCTTGCCGTCTGTATATCTGGTCTTGAGCGTTGTTTTCAGTGTGTTTCTGGATGGAAGGATGTAATTGGGGTCAAGTTTGTTGACAAAGTGCCTGAAACCCTCATCTTCCACAATTGAAAAAGGTTGTGAGTCCTTCACAATAAGGTCAACTAGTGCCTCGTCTAATTCTTTTTGCCTTCCTGTCAAGGAACATCAAAAAGACTGAGTTAGGAGGAATGCTGCCATACAACTTCATGTATTGTATGGTAAATATATGCAACTACATGTAAAATATGTAACTATATGTAAATGTACAACAATATGGCTTCTTTTAGTGATCAAATGCACAATATATTTATTGTAAATAAAAGTGTATAAATAATAAATGTATGCTCGTATGTGTATTAAAAGACCATGAATACATACCATAAACACTATGCTGGGCATGGCTTGATTCAGCACTCGGTTGTGTTGTGCTAGGAATGCAGGCGTCAGGATGTTTTGTCCGTAGGTGTCTCCACATAGTTGTTGTATTATTACAAAATGCAAGACGCTGCATACAATGCATACATTTAACTTTTTTTTTCCCTCAAGAAGGTCAAAGTGATCCCAGACAGCTGACCTGGGACGCTTTCTACCGCCGTCCATTTCCAAATAGTCTAAATCCAAAAGCTCGCTCAGTACAAGACACTCAGAGAGGCAAGACTTCGCAAACAAACTGCACTTTAGAGGAGCTTTTAAATGCTTTAGGCACGTGGGGTGATGAATCGGCAGCCAGTCAGGCAAGGACACGAGAAATTAGTATTTTACATATAAAGTATATATATAGTACATATATTGTGCATAGAATCGGCATTTTCGTATTGTGTAATGGCAGTATTTTATTTATTATTCCATTTTAGAAACGGGATAACAAAATCACTGCATAAAACAACGGTGATGTTTCAGAACAGTCGGTGACGTAATGGAACGCGACATGGAACAGTCACGTGACATCCTCTTTCTGATACAGACCTCAGAACAAGTGATTCGATTCAGAAGTTCCGCCTAGGTTGCGGCATGTACTAAAACACTTTAGACTTTGCCATCACTACTGCACAGCTCATGCTCTCTGGGGGCTTGGCATTTTCTTCTGCTTTTTCGGTTGAAATGCGGCAGTGGGTGACCATGTGCGCCCCCGCCTGAACGGCGACGGCACTACATTTCATAGAATAAGCTCCCATTAGCAGTCCTTTTCAATGGGAGCTAATACAACAACTATGTGGAGACGCCTACGGACAAAACATCCTGACGCCTGCATTACTGGGCGGCATGGTGGCAGAGTGGTTAGCACTGCGGCAGCACAGCAGCTCACCCTTGGCCGGGGGATCCTGGGTTCGATCCCAGCCCCTGACCAACAGTGATCTGTGTGGAGTTTGCATGTTCTCCCCGTGTCTGCGTGGGTTTACTCCGGGATTTCTCCGGTTTCCTCCCACATCCCAAAAACATACAAGTTAGGTTAATTGGCATCAAACTGGGGATTCTAAATTGTCCTTAGGTATGACTGTGAGAGTGACTGGTTGTCTGTCTCTGTGTTGGCCCTGTGATGGACTGGCGATCTGTCCAGGGTGTACCCTGCCTCTCACCCAAAGACGCTGGGATAGGCTCCAGCCCCCCCGCGACCCGAAAAGGATTAAGCGGAAGAAGATGAATGAATGAATGAAAAGGTACTGCTGAATTATCAATTAATTGACACTTAATTTAATTTAGTCAATTAAATTCTTATCAACAATTAATCAAAAGTCAATTAATCATTAACATCCCTAGTCTGTAGTAAAAAAAAATGCAAACGGATCAATACATCATTGAGGAATATAATGTTATTTTTTATTTAGTATATCAAAAACAGTAATTAGCTTTAAATAGAATGACTGTATTGCACCAAGGAAAATTCAGATTCTTAGGAAAATTACAACCGGAGTGGTGGCCTAGCTGTTAGAGCATCCGCCCCACACTCGGGAGGCCGGGGTTCAAATCCCAGCTGGGCCATTCCAAAGAGCATATATACAGTGTGTATACAGTATATATATATATATATATATATATATATATATACAGTGGGGTAAAAAAGTATTTAGTCAGCCACCAATTGTGCAAGTTCTCCCACTTAAAAGATGAGAGAGGTCTCCAATTTTCATCATAGGCATACCTCAACTATGAGAGACAAAATGAGAAAAAAAAAAATCCAGAAAATCACATTGAAGGATTTTTAATGAATTAATTGTTAAATTCCTCGGTAAAATAAGTGTTTGGTCAATAACAAAAGTCCATCTCAGTACTTTGTTATATACCCTTTGTTGGCAATGACAGAGGTCAAATGTTTTCTGTAAGTCTTCACAAGGTTTTCACACACTGTTGCTGGTATTTTGGCCCATTCCTCCATGCAGATCTCCTCTAGAGCAGTGATGTTTTGGGGCTGTCGCTGGGCAACACGGACTTTCAACTCCCTCCAAAGATTTTCTATGGGGTTGAGATCTGGAGACTGGCTAGGCCACTCCAGGACCTTGAAATGCTTCTTACGAAGCCACTCCTTCGTTGCCCGGGTGGTGTGTTTGGGATCACTGTCATGCTGAAAGACCCAGCCACGTTTCATCTTCAATGCCCTTGCTGATGGAAGGAGGTTTTCACTCAAAATCTCACAATACATGGCCCCATTCATTCTTTCCTTTACACGGATCAGTCGTCCTGGTCCCTTTGCAGAAAAACAGCACCAAAGTATGATGTTTCCACCCAAATGCTTCACAGTAGGTATGGTGTTCTTTCTCCTCCAAACACGACAAGTTGAGTTTTTACCAAAAAGTTCTATTTTGGTTTCATCTGACCATATGACATTCTCCCAATCCTCTTCTGGATCATCCAAATGCTCGCTAGCAAACTTCAGATGGGCCTGGACATGTACTGGCTTAAGCAGGGGGACACGTCTGGCACTGCAGGATTTGAGTCCCTGGCGGCGTAGCGTGTTTCTGATGTGGCCTTTGTTACTTTGGTCCCAGCTCTCTGCAGGTCATTCACTAGGTCTCCCCATGTGGTTCTGGGATTTTTGCTCACCGTTCTCGTGATCATTTTGACCCCATGGGGTGAGATCTTGCGTGGAGCCCCAGATCGAGGGAGATTATCAGTGGTCTTGTATGTCTTCCATTTTCTAATAATTGCTCCCACAGTTGATTTCTTCACACCAAGCTGCTTACCTATTGCAGATTCAGTCTTCCCAGCCAGGTGCAGGTCTACAATTTTGTTTCTGGTGTCCTTTGACAGCTCTTTGGTCTTGGCCATAGTGGGGTTTGGAGTCTGACTGTTTGAGGTTGTGGACAGGTGTCTTTTATACTGATAACGAGTTCAAACAGGTGCCATTAATACAGGTAACGAGTGGAGGACAGAGGAGCCTCTTAAAGAAGAAGTTACAGGTCTGTGAGAGCCAGAAATCTTGCTTGTTTGTAGGTGACCAAATACTTATTTTCCACCATAATTTGCAAATAAATTCTTTAAAAATCCTTCAGTGTGATTTTCTGGGGTTTTTTTTTCTCATTTTGTCTCTCATAGTTGAGGTATACCTATGATGAAAATTGGAGACCTCTCTCATCTTTTAAGTGGGAGAACTTGCACAATTGGTGGCTGACTAAATACTTTTTTGCCCCACTGTATATATATATATATGGTACTTTCTGCCTTCTAACTTGGTGTTCAGCATAATAGAACGGAGAAAGGAAAGTTAAGCACAGAGCTACCAGAGGACTGGACCCCCCCCCCCCCCACCACACACACACACATCGTAGCTTTCACTACTTACAGTAGCTGTGTGGCTTAGGGTCAGAGAAATGAAGATAGGTGCCGCCCCTATACGCCACATGGTGTCCCACATGCTGTGGAAGGGGAATTAACAGGAAAATTACTGCTTTTGAATTGATCGTTAATCAATTGATAAGGTGAATCAACTATCAATTAATGAATTATTACAACTTGCATCCCTAATCCCTAATTCTCATGATTTTTGTTTCCTGTAACTTTGAACCTGGTGCACGGCACAGTCATGGTTCCATCATGTTTATGAAATAGCTTATCAGCCTTTGTGTCTTGTCAGTGGAACATTTTGTTGGTGTGTGAGAAAGTCAGTACTTGGTTTAAAGCAGTTGTGCAGTGCAGGGGAAGATGACCATCTGTTGGGTTCAATTCCTACTGGCAAAGTAACAAAATTCTTCTACAGTACAACAAGCCTCTCCTGTACATGTAAAAAGAATGTGTAGCACACCTTAAATGTACTTCACCTGCCTGGAAACCCTTTCATTCAAATGCTTATCATTTGAGAAAGTTAGAGTTTAGATTGAAGCAGTTGTGTGGTGTTGTAGATAAGGCGATAGCTTGATATGCTGGAGGTCTTAGGTTCAGATCTTGCCAGGGAAGACTTTAAAATTCTTCTAAAGTACAACATGCCTGTCCTCTGCATTTTAAAGCAACACTCTGTGAGATTTTCACCTTAAAATAATGTTTCCAAAATTATGTTGATGATACATCAACTTTTGACGAAGTGAATGTTACTTTCCCCAAAGCCTGGGTAGGCCCACATTGCCTGCAGCAGCTCTTTTTTTTTTTGGTAGGATCACTGAACAGACTATAACTATGGCAAATATGAAATGAGTCCCAATAGCAAAGTTTAGTTACCAGCAACAAAGCACCCTTTGGTTGGCTGTTGGGACTGAGGTGATAGTCGCCCTAGTTATAGTCTTTTCAGTGTTCCGACCGGGGCAAGAAAGTTACATCGTGCTGCTTTAAAAACTAATGTGTAGCACACCTTAATTTTTTAATGATGTTGCTAAGGGTAGTATCTCCATTATTGCCTCTTTACAGAGACTTTTTACAGGTCACATTAGCATGAATGCTAAAATGTCTGTGTTCATTCAGGCCCCTACAGAGCATCAAATCCGCTACAAAGAGAAGGTGACAGAGCTCAGGAGGAAAAGGAATTCCGGCCTCAATCAGGAACAAAAGGAAAAGTACATGGTATGTGGAAGAGAAACTAAACACATACATTGTGGAGTGTGTCAAATAAGAGGCAGATTCATGGACAGGCGGTTTATTACACACTTCACATCTCACAAGCACAGAACAGAATGATTTCAACAAGCTCTCCTCTCCTCACTCAACTCTCTCTTCAGACGTTTCATGGCATTACTTATCACACAGCATGACATTTACATTACACTGCATTCGACCCCCTATGTTCCTAACTCCTTCCTGCTATCTCGCCAGGAACTCCCTGGGCATTGTTCTCCCATGTTTATTCACTGTCTCTTCCTGATATGCTGCATAACCTGACTCCCTATACCGCCCCCCCCAGCATCTTTTAGATAGAACATCAGTCCACATGCTCTCTTGGCTTCAGTCTCCTCCCATATCTGCTGTAACTGGGGTTTACTGCCTCTGTGGCGCTGCTGTGCCGGTGGGGGGCTGCTGGGAGTGTGTCTGACTGCGGGTGGGCCGTGGCGAGGGGGGGGGGGGAACTTCGCTCTGTCTGTGTGGCTGCTCTGGTGGATCGCTTCCCTGGGGAGCTCTCCGTGGGGTCTTCCACGCCGAGGGGCCCTAGCCAACAGCACTTGCTCGTCCGCTGCTACGAAGGTGGGTTTGAGTCTGTCTATGCCAGTCTTCTTCCGCCGACCTCCCAAGTCTAGCAAAAAATGTTTGTCCCCTCTTTCCAACACTCTGAACGGGCCATCATAGGGTGGGCGCAATGGCGGGCGGTGGGCGTCGTGTCTGACGAACACGAACTCCGCGTTCTTCAAAGTTTTAGGCACGAAAGCACGCGGAAAACAGTGGTGGGCCGGGCCCGGCAGCGTGCCTGTGTTTGCGCTCCGCTGCAAAAGCTGAGACAGGGAGCTGTCCCGCGCGGGATTATCTGGCAGAAATTCCCCGGGCAGCCGTAGGGGCTGCGCAAAAACAAGCTCTGCCGGGGAAGCTTCCAAATCCTCTTTTGGCGTGGAGCGCAACCCCAATAGAACCCACGGCAACCTGTCCACCCAATTTGCATCCGTCAGTGAAGCCCTGAGTGCTGCTTTCAGTGATCTATGAAAACGCTCGCATAACCCATTGGCCTGTGGGTTGTACGTGGTTGTGCGATGAATTGCAGCACCCAGGCTGCGGGCCATCGCGGACCAGAGGTCGGAAACAAACTGAGGGCCCCTGTCGGACGTAATGTCCGACGGGACTCCAAAACGCGCCACCCATGCTGTTAAAAAAGCGCGTGCCACGTCCGCGGAGGTGGTTGCCGCCAGCGGGACTGCTTCTGGCCAGCGCGTGGTGCGGTCCACCACTGTCAGGAGGTGCGTGCACCCCTGTGATGGCGGGAGGGGGCCCACAAGGTCCACGTGAACATGGTCAAACCTCTTAGCCAGTACCCGAAACGGCTTCAAGGGAGCCTTCGTGTGTCTGTGTACCTTGGCTCGTTGGCACGCCACGTAGGCCGCAGCCCACTCTTTTACTTGTTTGCGTAGGCTCGGCCACACGAACTTCTCTCCCACCATTTTGACTGATGCGCACACTCCTGGGTGCGCCAGAGTGTGAACCGACTCAAACACGCGGCGGCGCCACGCGACCGGGACCACCGGATGCGGGCGTCCCGTGGAGACATCGCAGATTAGGGGGGGCATGCCGTCTTGCAGCACCCTGTTCTCCAGCCTTAACCCTGTTGGTCCAGACTGGAGCGCGCCCACGTCTGCATCGCTAATCTGCTCCGCGGCCATGGCTGCGTAATCTATCCCCACGTAGACTGGGGCCACCACGGCGCGCGAGAGGCAGTCCGCCACCACATTCAGTTTACCCGACACATGCTGAATATCGGTAGTAAACTCTGAGATCGCGGCCAGCTGTCTCTGCTGCCTGCCCGACCACGGTTCTGAAACCTTGGCCATCGCGAACGTTAGTGGCTTGTGGTCCACGAACGCGGTGAAGCTGTGCCCTTCCAGCCAGAACTGGAAGTGCCGTATGGCCAGGTGGAGGGCCAGCAACTCCCTGTCGAACGCGCTGTATTTACGTTATTTAAGTTCTGCTGAAAAAGGCGAGCGGCTGCCAAGCCCCGGCGACGCGCTGCTCCACGACAGCCCCTATAGCCACGTCTGAAGCGTCGGTGGTGAGCGCTATCCGGGCCACCGGGTCCGAATGCACCAGCAGTGCGGCGTTTGCCAGGGCTGCTTTAACCTCCGAGAACGCCCGCTCTCGCTCATTCGACCCCATCCGCGGGTTTCTGTCTCTTGAGCGCGGCGTACAATGGTTGCATGAGCCGCGCCGCACGGGGAAGGAAACGGTTATAAAAGTTCACTATCCCCAAAAATTCCTGCAGCGCCCTGACCGTCTGAGGCCGGGGAAAATCCGCCATGGCGCGCACTTTGTCGGGCAACGGGATCGCTCCTTCCGGAGAGACGCGGTGCCCCAAAAAGTCAATCTCCATCACGCCGAACTGGCATTTCGCCGGGTTGATTATTAACCCGTGCTCCTCCAACCTCGTGTTCGTCTTGGGACGCACTGGCTACCAGGATATCGTCCAGGTAGACGAACACGAACAGGAGATCGCGCAGCACTGCATCCATCATGCGCTGGAACGTCTGTGCCGCGCCTTTTAACCCGAATGGCATTCGCAGGAACTCGAATAAACCGAACAGAGTTATTACCGCTGTTTTGGGTATGTCCTCCGCGCGCAGTGGGACTTGGTGGTAACCGTGGACCAGGTGTATTTTTGAAAAAATGCGCGCTCCGGCGAGGTGAACGGAAAAATCCTGTATGTGGGGAATCGGGTAGCGGTCGTGTGCTGTGGCGTTGTTCAACCTGCGGAAATCACCGCACAGTCGCCACGATCCCTCAGCCTTAGGGACCATGTGTAGCGGGGATGCCCATGGGCTGTTCGAACGCCTGATGATGCCCAACCTTTCCAGGTTGGCAGACTCCTCGCACGCTATGGCCAGTTTAGCTGCGTCCAAGCGCCGAGGTTGTGCGAAAACGGGCGGCCCGGTGGTGGTTATAAAGTGCTCCACCCCATGTTTAGCGATGGCCGCCGAAAACGTCGGGACGGTGAGTGCTGGGAACTGAGTGAGCAGTGTGTGGAACTTACCGCCTGGAGCTGTGACGTTGGCTTGTGCTGTTGGCTGGGTCCCTCGAGCTATACAGGGGAGAGAGTCAAAGGACAGTGCATTAACCAGGCGTCTGTTAGCAACATCAACCAGTAAACCATGTGCACACAGAAAGTCAGTGCCCAGGATCAGGCAACACAGCATACTTGCCATCCACTCCGGTTTTGCCGTAATGGTTCCGGTTTTCAAGACCCCATTCCGGGTTACGGCTTTATTAATCAAAATTACGGTTTTTCACTAAAAATTCAGTCAAAAATTTTAAATCGTAAAAAAACACGAAAGCAATTCCAAACACGAGATCGCTAGGAATCGTATCTAAATTTAGAACATAGTAGCGTCAGTAGCGTTTCTTTTCGTGGTTCGCTGCTACGGTTTACCTGAAGCGTTTGCTAAGCTAACGCTATCGCTATTGAGGTTTCTATTCTCGCGCGAAATCCTGGAGAGGCGTGCGTACATGGCGAGATGTAAACACGCTGTAAACTGCTGCAGACGTTCGCACGACTGCACTTCAGCCCTGGCAAATGGACCATGGATTATACAATTCAACATAAACATCTAAAGAGACAAAACAAAAGAGAAACATCTAAAGGGAGAATACATTTTATATAATCCCAAAGATTCTGAAGAACATGTGCTGTGTAATTGCAAGCCTTGTCATGCTTGGTGTATCATGTAAACACATAAAATATCAGAGCGATTTTGCCGTCATTACGCACGTGTCTGTTATACAGTGCTAGTATACCCTGCTGATATTTCTAGTCTTCTAGTTACCTCCGCCAAGGAGGTTATGTGATCATCAGCGTTGGTTTGTCTGTTTGTTTGTTAGCAAGATAACTCAAAAAGTTATGGACGGATTTTCATGAAATTTTCACAGATTGTCAGAAATGGGGTATCCTACAGATGATTAGATTTTGGTGGTGATCCGGATCACCGTCTGGATCCAGGAATTTTTTAATGGATTCTTTTTTTTTTTTTATTTAACATTGCAAGATAGGGCCATTTTCAATGTTTTATTTATGATGTTAAACACTGTATGGGGGGAACTGTGGCGCTTGGCGGAGGTCTGCGCTGTCCGAGTGCTTTTCTAGTATTCATAATACATCACATCTGGCCTATTCGAAGTTCTGTGCAGTGTTAAGATAGTCTTTTTGAATGCAAATTTAATGAATGAATGAATCTTTATTTCGGATAGATTAAAAGTAAAGATTAAAAAGAAACAGAATAATATAACAAAGGCAAAAAAATCCAACAAGGTCAAATTAAACAATAACTCCTCTGATTATACAGTTCAACATAAGTTATCTGAAATGGGTGGTGGCTGAAGCCGCACCTTATATTGCCCACCCATATTCCATCCAACAATTCAAAAGAAAAACAAAACAAGAGCGATTACAATTCGGAACAAAGCTAAGACAAAATGTGACAAAAAAAAAACCTAAGTAACAGCACAACACAGACTGGATATGACAATCCTTATGTGCTTTTACATGTCATCTTGTATATATGTTTGGAGTATTTCTTCCTTTAGTTTTTGTTTAAATTGTCCAAGCGTTGTACATGATTTTAATTCAGGTCCAAAATCGTTCCATAATCTGACTCCTTGTACTGAAACACAGTGTTGCTTGGTGGTAGTTCTCACTGAAGGTTTTTGAAATATACATGTTCCTCTGAAATGATATTGTTTCTCCCTTATTTGGAACAACTTTTGGATATTTGCGGGCAGTGACAGATTCTTAGCTTTAAACATTATTACTGCAGTTTTAAAGTCAACCAGATCTTTCAACTTGAGAGCTTTTAATTTAAGAAAAAGTGGGTTTGTTGGTTCCCTGTAAGCAGCTTTGTTTATTATTCTAATAGCTCTCTTCTGAAGCATAAAGACTGGATATATGTTTGTTTTATATGTATTTCCCCATACTTCAGTACAATATGTCATGTATGGGAGTATTAATGGATGATACAAAGTATATAATGTGGGTTGTTGATTCAGCAAATATTTCGCTCTGTGTAGTATTGCAATTGATTTAGATATTTTACCTTTAATATAATTAATATGTGACTTCTATGTCAAATGCTAATATTTGTTTGACACTGCGGCCCCTGGACCCCGGCTAGCTACTAGGCTTTTTAGGTTTGAAAGTTGAAGAAATATGAGGTTGTTAGCTACATTCATACTTGATTTAATGCTAATATTTGTTTGGCGTCGGGGGGCTTCGCCCCCCTGAACCCCTCCCACCAGGACTTTGTCCTGGACCTTCCGGGGCCTGCGGCCCCTGGACCCTGGTTAGCTACTAGGCTTTTCAGGTTTGAAAGTTGAAGAAATATGAGGTTGTTAGCTACATTTAACTAGATTTAATGCTAATATTTGTTTGGCAAATATTAGCATTATTATTATTAGCATTAGCATCGGCCCCTGGACCCCGGCTAGCTACTAGGCTTTTCAGGTTTGAAAAGTTGGCAGGTATGACACAGTGCTGCTATGATAAAAGTCCACTCATACGAGCGGCCATGTAGAGATAAGGCCAGTGTTCTCTCACCGAACGTCTTAATCTCCGAGCCATTTACTAGTGCCACAAGTCCGGGGCCGCTAGGTCCTGCCAGCCGGTCAGCGTAGGACGGCAGAATGATGCTCTTCTGGACTCCGGTGTCGACGAGGAAGTGTCTCCCCGAGCACGAGTCCGTCACGTAGAGCAGCTTGTTCTTTTCACCGGCGGTCGCAGCTGCTACCGACTGCCGGCCTTGGCGTTTCCTGAGCGCTTGAACTGGCACGGTGGCGCGCATCTGCGCGCGTTCTCTTCGAAGCGGCAGTGGTAGAAGCAGAGCGTGTCTCTCTGGCGCTCCTTGGCCCCTGCTGCCGCTACCGTCGGTGGCTCCTCGCCTCCTCTGGTCGTCTCGCTGGGCTGCGCCGCCGCCGCGTTGTCAGTGATCGCCCTGGTGGTGAGGATGATCCGGTCTGCCTCCTGGGTTAGCGCACGGTAGTCACGCGCGGCCAGCAGCGGCGAATTGGCCAGAACCGCTCTCGCCTCCGTTGGAAGGTTCCGGAGGAAAAGGTGGGCAAACAGAAAGTGCCCATCGTCCGTGCCCATTAATGCCAGCATCTTCTCCATCAGGTTGACGACCGAACCATCTCCTAACTCGGTCCGCCCCAGGAGCCTCTCCGCTCTCTCACATTCCGAGAGCGTGTAGCGCCGGGTCAGCGCAGCCTTGAGCGCCTCGTATTTGCTGTGGGCTGGAGGCTGATTGAGCAGGCTCGCTACCTGCTGGGCTGTGTGGGCGTCCAGCGCTGCTACCACATGGTAGAACTTGGTGTCGTCTGCCGTTACTCCCCGGAGGGTGAACTGGGCCTCGGTGTGGTGGAACCAAAAGCGCGGGTTGTGCTGCCAAAAATCCGGTAGCTTGACTGAAACCACACACGCGTTGCTGGGGGCTCTAGTCCGGGCTGTCTGTGGGATGGCTGCTGCGTCGTTGGGGTTTCCCGACCGGACCGGCTCCGGGGTTCTTGCCTCGTGTTTTATAATTCGTCTGGGGTCGCCACTGTGGAGTGTGTCAAATAAGAGGCAGATTCATGGACAGACGGATTATTACACACTTCACATCTCTCAAGCACAGAACAGAATGAATGATTTCAAACAAGCTCTGCTCTCCTCACTCAACTCTCTCCAGACGTTTCATGGCATTACTCATCACACAGCATGACATTTACATTACACTGCATTCAACCCCCTATGTCCCAAACTCCTTCCTGCTATCTTGCCAGGAGCTCCCTGGGCATTGTTCTCCCATGTTTATTCACTGTCTCTTCCTGAGATGCTGCATAACCTGACTCCCTATAACATAAATAAAACTTCTACCTTCCTCCGTTTTCTATTTAATAGTATTTCTTCTCTGTTTCTTTACCTAGGAGCACCGTCAAAGACATGGGACAAGTCGGGAGCCTCTACTGGAGAACATCACCAGCGACTACGACCTCGAGCTGTTCAGGAAAGCGCAGGCACGTGCCTCGGAGGACCTTGTAAGAGAGAAAACTCATCATCACCCCATTCACACTTTCTTCTGCTCTTCCTTTGTTTTCTTCCCCCGTTTGCCTTATTCCTCTTCTTCTCTGTTGCAGTCTCCAGACCCTCCTCTTCACCCACAGGAGGAGTCTGAAATATTTTTGGTAGTTTGGGCAATCTCTTCCTGTCATTCTTGTATTTTTCCTTCTGTTCGGTTATTTTGTGACCATTATCACATGATGGCAAATACGTTTTTAACCACGCAAACTTGCAGCAGCCTTTGGATTTGAACTAATTTAATAAGGGTGTCTATTGAGTTAAAAACATGAAAGTTAATATTGGTAAACCTTCAGAAAACTTTTCTTTTTATCTGTCTGTTCAAGGTAAATTGTCATTGTACAAGTTTGTCTTTGAATGAATTTTAAGTTTCTTAGAAGATGACATTAACATCTAGTCTTTCATATTATTTACTTCAAGTCTTTTCCACCATTCCTCATTCCAGTTTTTCTTCCTGCACCTTTACTTTGAGAATGGTTTGCTCATTGAGGTTTTTCCCAAGTATGACTTTTTCTTTACCGGATTTACGTCACAGAATAATTGAGATATGTTTTCCCTCTTGTCCACTTCCCTCTTTGTCTGCTTGCCTTTGTCTCCCTGTTGTTCCTCCTGTCCGGCCTGTACAGGAGAAGCTCCGTCTGGCCGGGCAGGTGTTGGAGGGCAGCAACATGATAAAGACGATTGTGTTTGGTCGTTATGAGATCGACACTTGGTACCACTCTCCATACCCGGAGGAATATGCCCGCCTGGGGAGGCTCTACATGTGTGAGTTCTGCCTTAAATATATGAAGAGCCAGACCATCCTGCGCAGGCACATGGTAAGACAGTTGGCGGGAAAGTTGACACATCAGTATGTTTAAAATTGTTCTTGTGCAGTGCACTTCAATTAACTTTCTCCTGAGTGTGTAATTTATTCATTGTATGATACTACGCTTGGAAATGACAGTGATATAAAATGACCACTAAAATCTCTATTCAGTGATCTAGGGAGTAATTTGGGGCACGCTAAATGTCTGGAAAAAAAACAAAACAGAATGATGTGATTGTCTTGCTGAAAATAAGCAAGGACTTCCATGGAAAAGATCCCATCTGGACACTACCACATACACACGTGGACAAAATTGTTGGTACCCCTCTGTTAATGAAAGAAAAACCCACAATGGTCACAGAAATAACTTGAATCTGACAGAAGTGGTAATAAATAAAAAATTCTATGAAAATTAACAAATGAAAATCAGACAGTGCTTTTGAATTGTGGTTCAACAGAATTACTTTAAAAAACAAACTCATGAAACAGGTCTGGACAAAAATGATGGTACCCCTAGAAAAGATTGAAAATAATGTGACCATAGGGACATGTTCAACCAAGATGTATCCTCTAATTAACATCACAGGTGTCTATAAACTTATAATCAGTCAGTCAGCCTATTTAAAGGGTGATAAGTAGTCACTGTACTGTTTGGTGACATGGTGTGTACCACACTAAACATGGACCAGAGGAAGCAAAGGAGAGAGTTGTCTCAGGAGATTAGAAAGAAAATTATAGACAAGCATGTTAAAGGTAAAGGCTATAAGACCATCTCCAAGCAGCTTGATGTTCCTGTGACTACAGTTGCACATATTATTCAGAAATTTAAGATCCACTGGACTGTAGCCAACCTTCCTGGACGTGGCCACAGGAGGAAACTTGATGAAGAATGGTAACAAAAGAGCCCAGAACAACCTCTAAACACATTCATGGTGAACTCCAAGGTCAAGGTACATTAGTGTCAGATCACACCGTCCGTTGTTGTTTGAGCCAAAGTGGACTTCATGGGAGACGACCAAGGAGGACACCACTGCTGAAAACAAATTATAAAAAAGCCAGAGTGCAATTTGCCAAACTGCATGTGGACAAGCCACAAAGCTTCTGGGAGAATATCCTATGGACAGACGAGACAAAACTGGAAGTTTTTGGCAAGGCACATCGGCTCTATGTTCACAGACACAAAAATGAAGCATACCAAGAAAAGAACACTATCCCTACTGTGAAACATGGAGGAGGTTCTGTTATGTTCTGGGGCTGCTTTGCTGCATCTGGCACAGGGTGTCTTGAATCTGTGCAGGGTACAATGAAATCTGAAGACTATTAAGGTATTCTAGAGAGAAATGTGCTGCCCAGTGTCAGACAGCTTGGTCTCAGTCGCAGGTCATGGGTCTTGCAACAGGATAATGACCCAAAACACACAGCTAAGAACAGCCAAGAATGGCTAAGAGCGAAACATTGGACTATTCTAAAGTGGCCTTCTATGAGCCCTGATCTAAATCCTATTGAACATCTGTGGAAAGAGCTGAAACATGCCGTCTGGAGAAGGCACCCTTCAAACCTGAGACAACTGGAGCAGTTTTCTCATGAGGAGTGGGCCAGAATACCTGCTGAGAGGTGCAGAAGTCTCACTGACAGTTACAGAAATCGTTTGATTGCAGTGATTGCCTCAAAAGGTTGTGCAACAAATTATTAAGTTAAGGGTACCATCATTTTTGTCCAGGCCTGTTTCATGAGTTTGTTTTTTTAAATAATTCTGTTGAACCACAATTCAAAAGCATTGTCTAATTTTCATTGGTTAATTTTCATAGAATTTTTATTTATTACCACTTTTGTCAGATTCAAGTTATTTCTGTGACCATTGTGGGTTTTTCTTTCATTAACAGAGGGGTACCAACAATTTTGTCCACGGCTGTATATACATACTGGAGTGGTGGCCTAGTGGTAGAGCATCCGCCCCACAACCCGGAGGTCGTGAGTTCCAATTCCCAGCTGGGTCACACCAAAGACCATATAAAAATGGTACTTCCTGCCTTCTAGCTTGGTGCTGAGCAAAAATAGAATGGAGGAAGGAAAGATGGTTACCCAGCCACAGGGGGTGTACAAACCAGTGCAGTCCCTGTGCTGGTCCCAAGCCCGGATAAATGGGCAGGTTTGTGTCAGGAAGGGCATCCGGTGTAAAAATCGTTGCCAAATCAACATGTGGATCATCGTGATATAAGTTGATGATACGCTGTGGCAACTCTGGAAAGGAGCAGCCGAAAGAAAAAAGAACACACACACACACAGAGAGTGGGGAAAATACACGTCAACATTTTTCTCATTAAACATATTTCTGATGGAGCCACTGACCTGAGATTTTCACCAGATATCAGTAACAACCCAAGTAATCCATACATACAAAGAAATTACGGCAACTGTGTTCACAAAACAAGTTATATATAAGAAAGTGGAATGACATAGGGAATAAGTATTGAACATGCTTGGTGAAAAGCCTTTGTTGGTAATAACAGCTTCCAGAGGCCTCCTGTATGGAGAAACTAGGCGCAGACATTGCTCAGGAGTGATTTTAGCCCATTTGTCCACACAAACTGTCTTCAAATCTTGAAGTTTCCATGGGTGTCTACTATGAACTCTGATCTTCAGTTTGTTTCATGGGTTTCCAATTGGATTCAGGTCAGGTGACTGACTAGGCCATTCTAGCAGCTTTATTTTCCTTCTCTGGAGCCAGTTGAGAGTTTTGTTGGCTGTGTGTTTGGCATCACTGTCTTCCTGAAATGTCCGCCCTCGTTTCATCTTCAGCATTTTGGCAGATGGCAACAGATTCTTATCAAGGATGTCTATGTACATTTGTCTATTCATTTTTCCTTCAATTATATGAAGTCTGTCTGTATCACGTGCTAAAAAATACCCCCACATCATGATGCTCCCATCTCTAAACTTCACTGTTGGTAGTGTATTTTGGGCTGATGTGCAGTGCCATTTCTCCTCCAAACATGCTGTGTATTGTGGCATCCAAAAAGTTCAATTTTGATCTCATCTGACCATTTACTGGCTTGCCCAAATGTTGTGCAGCAAACTTTAAACAAGCTTCAGCATGCTTTTTCTTCAGCAGTGGAGTCTTGCGAGGTAAACAGGCGGAGAGCCCATGTTAGTTGAGTGCATTACTTAAAGGGCTGATGACATGATTTTGACATTTTTTAGGATGTTCTGTAAACCCAAAAGTCATTGTTGATGATCAATATAACATTTACAACTGCGCCTGCATAAACTAGTTATCATCAAAAAACAGCAGCCGCTGACTGGACTGTGGTGCCGCCCACCAAATTAAGGGCGGCACCCCCATGACGTAAGCGGGAGAATGGACTCCGGTGTTTTTGACTGGAATGACAGCAGCTTTGTAGCTCACAGTTTCTCTGGTTTCTTGTTTTAATTTTATGGCTGTGCCTTCACATTGTGTCGCAGGCTTAGATAAACAGCAAACCGTGAAAGACCACATGACACGCTTCAGCTTCAACTGTTATAAGTCTCCTCGTGCGCTTTTATGCAGGAGGAGAGGAAGGATTAATGGATTTATGCGCAGCTTTGACCTACTTTCTGTGATCCCATGCTGACATCTCGCCGGTCCGGTCACGTCCCCTCTCTCATTATCACCAGCTGATTCAAACTCCCGCTGATCATGCTTCCCGGTCCTCGCCCAGGTGCTTCTAATCACACCATCACCAGCAGCAGTGCGTGTACTTCGCGGCCGTTTGCCAGTCATGCACTGATGGTCCATAGTATTGTCATCTGTGCTGTTTGTCTGCCAGTATTTTCAGCACTCTCACAACGCGCTAGTCACTCCATGTTCGCCGTGGCTCTTTTGCGTCCTTGAAGCGATGTCGGCTCCGGGGCGCACTTGTGGCAAACACGTCTCCTCTCATTTGTTCGCTGGGCGATGCCGGCCCCCGAACGCCATCAGCAAGTGTGTCTGTGTTTCTTGTACATCTTCACCTTTCAGGAAAATGTCTGTCTTTCTGTATTAAATGTGCTGTGGTGAACCCTGCACGCAATTCTCGTTATTTCGTCCTTCCTCTCCCTGCCCTGCGTAAGAGCGCACGGAGGGTCATGATGAATGGATTTCCACGCAGAATTCAACACAGCACATGTATTGAACATAAGAATGATGACAACAGTTCCCAAAAAGGTAAAGACCCGCAAAATTAAACAGAAACACCCACAGTTGGCGTTCGGGGCAGACATTGCCCAGCGAACATGGAGAGGAGACGTGTTAACCACGGTTGCGCCCCAGGGCCGATATCCTTCAAGGGGCGCAACAGAACCACAGCTGTGTGGAGCGGCCAACACGTTGTGATGGCGTTGGCAACATTGGCTGGCTGACAACACGGCAGATGATGCACACAAACCATGAACAGCTGACTGTCAAAGAGAGAGGGCACATGTGTTCGGACTGACGAATCTTGGACAGTGCCCACCTGAAAGTGGCTCAAAACGCACATAAAACGCATGTACGAAACAAAAACGACAAGAACTCAAAATATAATCCATAAGAAACCCAATGCCTGAGCCACAGAGAATACACTGCTATGATTTTATTGAAAAATTGGGTTTAAATAAATTATATTTATGAACAAATAATTTGTTGCAATATTTGTAACAAAAGAATAACACTGGTGTTCCCCTGCCGTGTGTTTGTCACTGCTGCTGCGGCGGGCATGTGTGCCTCTCCTTCGTCACTCCCTGAGTGTGACTGGCTTGGCACAATGTCCGCTTGGCACGGCTCAAACCTATATGGTCTGATGCCCCCAGATTCTTCATTATCATCCCATTCTTTGGAAATATAATTGTCTGAAGATTGGACAACACAAACCAATTCCAGACTACATGTGCTGGAACCATCATCGATGTTTTCAGCCGCTTCCATCCTGTGTGTACAATGGGCAGCCAAGCGCTGTGTTCTGTCGATGACGTGACTACATGGCAGCGGGGTTTTCCAGCCACTGATGTAATTGGTGACGTGGTGATCATGAAAATGTTGGATATTCTCATGAAAAAAAGCCTGTTTGACTTAGAACTGCACAGACCAACCTATTTTGTCATATTGTATTATGTGTTGAAAAATTAGAGGAAGTCAAAAACATGTCATCAGCACTTTAATGTTTTCTTTGAAACAGCAGTACCTGCTAACTCCAGGTCTTTCTGGAGCTCTCCATGAGTGGTTTTTGGCTTTTGGATAACTCTTCTGATAATTCTTTTGACTCCTCTGTCAGAAATCTTGTGAGGAGCTCCTGGTCGTGGCCGGTTAATGGTAAAATGATGTTCTTTCCACTTCTGAATGATGGCTCCGGCAGTGCTCACTGGAACATTCAGCAGTTTAGAAGTGTGCCTGTAACCAGTGCCATTATTATGTTTTGCGACAATAAGGTTGTGAAGGTCCAGAGAGAACTCTTTGCTTCTACCCATCATGAGTTCTTTGTGGTGTGATAATCTGATATTCACAGACCTTTTTAAAGGCTATCAGTCAGGACATAACAAGCTGAAATTAATTTGCAGTGATGGGGGATGGGATGGCTTCCTAAATTCTGATGGATTTCAGCTGGTTTCATGGCTTTCTTTGCCTTTTTGCACCTCTTTTTCTTCATGTGTTAAATACTTATTCCGTGTGTCATTCCACTTTATTAAATAAAACTTGTTTAGTGAACGCAGTTGCCTTGATTTCTTTGTATGTATGAATTACTTGGGTTGTTACTGATATCTGGTGAAAATCTCAGGTCAATGACTCCATCAGAAACATGTTTAATGAGAAAAATGTTGATGTGTTCAACATTTATTTTCTTCGCTCTGTGTGTGTGTGTGTGTGTGTGTGTGTGTGTGTGTGTGTGTGTTAGTGGTGCTGGTTATCATTTGGAATATTGAGTTAATCGCGATTAATAACGTGTTAATCGCATGTTTTTCCATTCAGATACAGTGTACCTTAACTTAGTAATTTTTCAAGTTTCTCATACTTTTATAAACATGGGAGTGGACAAATATGCTTTCTTTCTTCACCTGCAGGTTTATTAAAGCTTTCAACGTATCCAAAGTGATAAAAACTATCAAGACTATTCCCCAGAAAATCCTCAAAAGTACTACTGCATGTGCAAACAGCAGAATGCCAGGGCTCAGTAATGTCACTGAACAACAACCAGTCAGCAGCCACCAAAGGAGCTTGCTCTTTCTCCCATAGCAAACATCCACCCGCTTTTAAGCAGCGCAACACAAAACAGTGGCTCTTGTGTGTCACAACAGACACAATTCCCTTTTTAGCAGAAAAATTGTAAAAACATGAACAACTATCTCGCCCGCGACGTCACCCACCACGCCGTAAAAACAGGGTGTGGGTGGGCATAACAAACACAGCTTGAGAATTTTAAACTGCTACTTAACCTGCCGGCAGTTGGACCCAAAGCTGTGAGGATGAAACAGGCGGAGTGTCCGTCCCTGTCAGCTGCTGGCAGCGAGCTACAACAGTAGCACGTAGCTGTTTATACTGCTAGCCGGCTTCCAAACTGATATCCAGGCGAAGTTTTGGAGGAGGTTGTGACAGTTATCCAGGTGAGAGCTCAGACAGGTAACATTGTAAACTTAAACATGACAGAGTTTTGGAAATTTCCATTATCCATGGCTATGATCCAGCTTGTTTGATTTCATATTGTCTGTATGCTGCGGCCAGTGTCTAAGGCTGCAGAGCGGCTTCTGGTATGGAGGGCAGCTAGGCCCAAAAAAGTACTGTTCACACTTTCTGCCGTTAACTGCCGTTAACCATAATCACAAAATTTGTCTCCGTTAACAGAGGCGAAGCGTTAATGGGTGATTTTTTTTTTTTTTTTTTGCAAATGTCATTTGAACTATCAGACATACAGTAGTTGCTCATTTTTATCCCACTCCAGTGAAGCACTGTGACATCCATCTAGATGTCTACATTTCACAGGAACTGCTCCTCCTCCTTGGCAGTTGTCACAATGCTTGCCAATCTCGTGCACAATGATGCTCAAGTGGTCTGTATCCAGGTTTTGCACAGTTAACAACATTTAAAACCAACACTGGAATAACACACCAACAATTGCCTTCTTATTTTTATGATGAAAATACACAATTCTCCTCTGTAGTTTCCTCTTTTGTTCAACTATTTTTTAAATCTCAAGGATAATTGTTTAAGTATGCTAACATCTTTATATAATAACAGTCTAATATTTCAGGCGGTTCCAAGGTTGTCATAGCCAGGAGCGGCACTGGGGTTAAGCTCCCAGTGCTCATAAAATGCTCCTTATGGCGTGCGTCTCGAAAAGCCTCTGACAACTAAGTCCAACTCCTAGCCTGCCCGTGTGGTTTAGTCTCTAAGCCCGGCGGAACTGCTTTTACTAATAGGAGAAGGGGCGAGGGCGGATCTCTGGCGCCTTCAAACCAGATGCTTCGGGTAGATGGTGGCTCGTCAACCTGGGAAGGTAGCCCATCTAGGGGAAGGTAAACCCTGATTTCAAACCTCTGCTGCCTTGCGGCATACCCGATCACGGGAAAGGCTTCGGGAGTCAACCCTGAGGAAAAATCCGGAGTCGGAGCTCCTAAGGCAGTTCTATGTTGTGCTCAACATCGTTCTGGCAGCTCCTGCAACGGCGCTGGTGCCAAACTGTAGCAGCCCTGCTGTTCCTTTGGATTCATCAGTGACGTGGAGAGGGGGGACATGCTGCATGGGCAACATCTTGTCCTCCATATCTTCCTGCCCAGGCTTGAATCCTACCAACGCCCAACGCTGGAAGGTAGAACACCGGATCACTGGAGAGGACACTCCAGCTTCGCCTTTGGCGTAGACAAAACACGGGGAATGACAGTTACCGGTTATAAGCCACTGCTCAATTGGCGTAGAGCGTGGCGCCAGGGGTTGTTCCCGACGGTGGGAGGGATCATCAGATCTCACTGGACAGCTACCGCCCGCCTCAAGCTGGGCAGCCCCCAGCCAATAAGGTGTTGTCCCGCCACAGCTTGCTTTCCTCATTGGGTGCATGGGGATAAGGAGAAATCCAAACAGCAGGCTGAGAACCTTCGCACCAGGCAAGACAATAAAACAAAAGAGACCAACTCTAAAACTGGGAACTTAGAACGTCCGCACTATGATGACAGGACTCGCTGCTAACCTCAAGGACATCAACGACACCAGGAAGACTGCCATCATCAATAATGAGCTGAAGAGACTGGGAGTGGATATCGCCACTCTCCAAGAAACACGGTTAGCTGATGCAGGCACACTGAGAGAGAAGGACTACACGTTCTACTGGCAGGGAAAGGGCAGTGACGAACACAGGGAACACGGAGTGGGCTTCGCAGTGAAGAACACTTTGCTGAAGATGGTGGAACCGGGCAGCACTGGCTCTGCACGACTCCTCACCCTCCGCCTGAACACCACTGAAGGCCCAGTCACCCTCGTCAGTGTGTATGCCCCAACACAGACAGCCACACCAGAGGCAAAAGACGAGTTCTACGAAAATCTCGCAACAACTGTCAGGATCATCCCCAACTCTGAACAACTCATTCTCCTTGGAGACTTCAATGCCAGAGTGGGTGCTGACCACGACTCCTGGCCCTCCTGTCTTGGACCTTTTGGCGTGGGCAGAATGAACGACAACGGACAGCGGCTGCTCGAGTTCTGCACATATCATGATCTGTGCATCACAAACTCGTTCTTCAAGACCAAGCTCCAACACAAGGTTTCCTGGCAACATCCGCGCTCAAAGCACTGGCACTAGCTAGACTTGATCCTGACCAGGCGCACCTCACTGAAGAATGTGCTAATCACCCGTTCGTTCCAGAGTGCAGATTGCGACACAGACCATTCATTGGTGTGTTGCAAGGTCAAGCTGCAGCTGAAGAAATTCCATCGTGCTAGACAACCTGGAAAGGCACGGATTGACACCAGCAAGATGGCCCAACCAGAACTTGTTGAGCAGTTTGCCTCCACCTTTGAGAAGGAACTTGGTGTACCACAAGGAGGAGAATCTGCAAAGCAGAAGTGGGAAGAGCTGCGAAACACCATCTACCGCACAGCCTTGGCTACCTTTGGGAGGAAGACCTCGAAGTCACAGGACTGGTTTGATGCCAAGTTGACCGAGATGACCCCCGTCATTGAAGCCAAGCACTCAGCACTTGCTGAGTACAAGAAGTACCCAAACGAGAAGAATCTCCAGATTCTCAGGGCTGCGAGAAGCAAAGTTCAGCAGACTGCTCGGCGCTGTGCCAACGAGTACTGGACTCAGCTCAGCCAAGACATTCAAATCGCTGCCATAACAGGGAACATCCGTGGTATGTACGATGGCATCAAGAAAGCACTTGGTCCGGCTCAGAGCAAGACGGCCCCCCTCAAATCATCCACTGGGGAGATGATCACAGAGAAGAACAAGCAGATGGAGAGATGGGTGGAACACTACTCCGACCTCTACTCTAGACAGAACACCGTGACACCGTCAGCCCTTGATGCCATCGACTGCCTGCCATCCATGGACGAACTTGACGCCGAGCCAACCATCGACGAACTCAGTAAGGCCATTGATAGCTTGGCCGCTGGCAAGGCACCCGGCAACGACGGCATACCCCCTGACCTGATCAAGCACTGCAAGACCGCCCTACTGCTGCCATTGCATGACGTCCTCTGCCAGTGCTGGAAGGAAGGTGCCGTACCACAGGACATGAGGGACGCCAAGATCATCACCCTCTACAAAAACAAAGGGGAGAGAAGCGACTGCAACAACTACAGGGGCATTTCCCTCCTCAGCGTTGTTGGCAAAGTCTACGCATGAGTTGTTCTCGTTCGTCTACAGAAGCTTGCCGAACGTGTCTACCCCGAGTCTCAGTGTGGCTTCCGCGCTGAGCGATCGACGGTAGACATGATATTCTTCATCCGCCAACTCCAGGAGAAATGCAGAGAACAGAACATGCCTCTGTTCGTCGCCTTCATCGACCTCACCAAAGCGTTCGATCTGGTCAGCAGAGAGGGCCTTTTCAAGATCCTGCCAAAGATAGGATGCCCACCAAAGTTGCAAAGCCTCATCGAATCGTTTCACACCAACGTGCAGGGGATAGTGCAGCACGATGGCAACGTCTCAGAGCCATTCAACATACGCAGCGGAGTGAAACAGGGCTGCGTACTTGCGCCAACCCTCTTTGGGATTTTCTTTGCTATGCTCCTGAGGCATGCCTTCAGCACAGCAACAGAGGGAATCTACCTGCACACAAGATCTGACGGCAGGCTTTTCAACCTCGCCCGCCTGAAAGCCAGAACCAAAGTACGCGAGGCTCTAATCAGAGACATGCTGTTCGCAGACGACGCTGCAGTCGCAACCCACACACAGCAGGAGCTTCAGACCCTGATGGACCGCTTCTCCCAGGCATGCAAGGACTTCGGGCTTACCATCAGCCTGAAGAAGACTAACGTCTTGGCGCAAGGCACGGAAGCACCACCAACCATCACCATTGATGACTACAAGCTGGAGGTCGTGAATCAGTTCACGTACCTGGGGTCCACGATCAGCAGCAACCTCTCCCTTGATACAGAGATCAACAAGAGGATTGGAAAATCAGCCTTCACACTCGCTCGCCTCACCACACGAGTGTGGGAGAATCCCAAACTCTCTGTCAAGACGAAGATGGCAGTGTACAATGCCTGCGTCATCAGCACACTGCTCTATGGGAGTGAGACAGGGACAACATACGCCCGGCAGGAAAAGAGACTGAACTCCTTCCACTTGCGCTGCATTCGCCACATCCTGGACATATCCTGGCAGGACAAAGTGCCCAACACAGAAGTTCTGTCCCGCGCCGGCCTTCCCTCCATGTTCACTCTACTCAGGCAGCGCAGGCTCCGCTGGCTAGGCCACGTTCACCGTATGGAGGATGGCAGAATCCCCAAAGACGTCCTCTATGGAGAACTGGCAACTGGCAGGAGAGACGTTGGCCGCCCACAGCTGCGCTTTAGAGACGTCTGCAAGAGAGACATGAAGGCCCTGGATATCAACACAAAGCGCTGGGAGGACCTTGCAACGGACCGCTCCAAATGGAGAGGCACCCTGACCAGACAGCTCAAGGCGGGTGAAGAGAGACTGACTGCTGCAGCAGATGAAAAAAGGACCCGCAGGAAGAACCGCCACAGACCCAGCAGCACGGAGACCACCCACAAGTGTGACCTGTGTGACAGGGACTGTCATTCGCGCATCGGCCTGTTCAGCCACAGGCGGTGCTGTTCCAGCAGAGTAGACGTTTAGGATTCTCTTCCATGGTCATCATAGACCGACGGAGGCCGACGACGAATATTTCAGGCAGTCTTCTTTGTTTTTCATCATTCGTTGTCTAGGACCAGTGCTTTGTTTTAGCTAGAAAGTCTGTAAGTGATAAGAGAGAAACCAAATAAATCTTCTAGTTGGTGACGTTGAAGCATCAAAGTGAAAATGGACTGTGACACAAAATGAGCTTGGCCTATTGCCTCAGTTCAGAATATAACCATACTATCTCAAAGCCTAACGCAATTCATAATTTTATTCCTGAACCAATCTGACTCTTTTTTCGATACGCTGTACTTTGGCCTTTTGGGATTTTTCAGACTGTTTATGTATTTGAGGAGGAGAGCTGAATAGAACTCTTTTCAGACTTTGTACTCATTCAATCTTTAAATTAATTAATTAATTAAATCACTCTTATTGTCATTCAACCGTACAACCAATCATGTACAGCAGAACGAGATTGTGTTTTACCTATCTACAGTGTAAATCACACACACCCCAAGTGCAGAATCAGAGGGCCGCTGCCATGCAAGGCGCCGCCACAGAGTTCCCTCCTCCATTCCATTTATTGCTGAGCACCAAGCTGGACGGCAGGAAGTTCCACTTTTATATGGTCTTCGGCATGACCCGGCCGGGATTTGAACCCCTGCCTCCCGGGTATGGGGCAGATGCTCTACCAACTGAGCCACCACTCCGGAGCATTGACTCCAATGCTCCAATAATGACTCCCATCCAGTAATGACTCCAATCTGAAGGGTTTGGAGCTGAATCGAACTGATTTATGGGTCCATTTAAAACACATTTATTTATTTATTGTTAATACCCCCAATATTGTGCTTTGTCAAAGATGTTTGTGGTTCTAAAGCAATTTTGCACATATATATTTGTGTAACTTCTCTATGGATTTCAATTCAATTCAATTCAATTCAATTCAATTCAATTCAACTTTATTTATATAGCGCCATTTCACAACAACAGTCATCTCATAGCACTATCAACTGTAGGGGGGAACCCCCACAGTTGCAGAAAGACCCCAGCAGTCAGGTGATCCCCTGTGAGCAAGCACTTGGCGACGGTGGAGAGGAAAAACTCCCTTTTAACAGGAAGAAACCTCCAGCAGAACCAGGCTCAGGGAGGGGCAGTCATCTGCTGCGACTGGCTGGGGGGTGAAGGGACAGAGAAGATGAAAAGAACAGACATGTAGAGAGCAAACAGCACGATGGGGACTCAATCTATGGGAGAGAACAAACAAATGTTAATGACCAGCAAAAAAAAAAATATTTCATAGAGAGTGAGGAAAGGAGTGAGGCCCAGTGCATTACTGGAGGTCCCCCGGCTGACTAAACCTATTAGCAGCATAACTAAGGGAGGGTTCAGAAACACATGATCCCTCCCTAATTGTAGGCTATATCAAAAAGGTAGGTTTTAACCCTAATCTTAAAAACAGAGATCGAGTCTGACTCCCGAATCCAGATTGGCAGCTGATTCCACAGGAGAGGAGCTTGATAACTGAAGGCTCTGCCTCCCATTGTACTTTTGGAGATTCTAGGTATTACAAGTAGTCCTGCATTTTGGGAGCGTAGTGCTCTGTTAGGATAATACGGTAGTATCAGATCTTTTAAATAAAAAGGAGCCTGATTGTTTAGAGCTTTGTAAGTAAGAAGAAGGATTTTAAACTTAATTCTAAACTCTATGGGAAGCCAATGAAGGGAGGCCAGAACCGGAGAGATATGATCTCTCTTTCTAGTACCTGTTAAAACTCTTGCTGCAGCATTTTGGATCAGCTGAAGACTTTTTAAAGATGTTTTAGGACAACCTGATAATAAAGAATTACAATAATCTAATCTCGAGCTAACAAAAGCGTGGATCAGTTTCTCAGCATCACTCTGAGACAAGATGCTCCTAATCTTGGCAATATTACGCAAATGATAGAAGGCAGTCTTAGAAACAAATTTAATATGTGAATTGAAGGACAAATCCTGATCAAAAATAACTCCAAGGTTCCTCACAGAGCTATTAAGAGAAAGAGTAACTGCATCCAAACTGAAAGTTTGATTTGGAAAGGAATTTCTAAGGTTTTTTGGACCAACAAGAATGACTTCAGTCTTATCTGAATTTAATAGCAGGAAATTACAAGTCATCCAAGCTTTGATTTCCTTAAGACAGGCTTCTAACTTGGCTAATTGATTACTATCATCTGGCTTCATTGACAGGTATAATTGTGTGTCATCTGCATAACAATGAAAATGTATACAGTGCTTTCTAATAATGTTGCCTAACGGAAGCATATATAAACTAAAAAGAGTAGGGCCTAGCACAGATCCCTGTGGAACTCCATGACTAAGCTTTGAGTTGAAAGAAAACTCATTATTTACATGAACAAACTGGAACCTATCAGATAAATAAGATCTAAACCACTGCAACGAAGTTCCATTAAGTCCAACATAGTGTTCTAATCTATCAAGTAGAATATTATGATCGATAGTATCAAAAGCTGCACTAAGGTCTAAAAGGACAAGTACAGAAACTAGTCCATTATCAGATGCAATGAGGAGGTCGTTAGTGACCTTCGCTAAGGCTGTTTCAGTACTATGATGGATTCTAAACCCAGATTGAAACTCTTCAAGTAAACCATTTCCCTGCAGGTGGTCGAATAATTGCGTAGCAACAACTCTTTCTAAGATTTTTGAAATGAAAGGGAGATTAGAGATTGGTCTATAGTTAGCTAAAGCTCCTGGATCTAGCGTTGGCTTTTTGAGTAAGGGTTTAATTACAGCTGTTTTAAAAGCTGTAATTTAAAAGCTGTAATTTAAAAGCTCTTACCCTCCACCTTATTGTGGTGGAGGGTAAGAGCGGGAATTGTGAGGGACCTCATGGTACATAATAATAACAGATTGCATTTATATAACACTTTTCATGACACCCAAAGATGCTTTACAATGAGTCCATTATTTATTCACTCTACAGACAATGGTAGTGTTAAGCTGCTTCTGTAGCCACAGCTGCCCTGGGGCAGACTGACGGAAATGTGGCTGCCAATCCACACCAACGGCCTCTCTGACCACCACTGAACATTTATTCACATTCATACACCATTGTCATGGACACTGGAGCCAGGGTGGGTAAAGCGTCCTTCCCAAGGACACAACAGCAGGGTGGGGGGGAGCAGGATTTGAACTGCCCACCCTCCGGTTATTGGACAACCTGCTCTACCTCCTGAGCCACAACCGCCACTACATATCGTGGTACTTGGGGCACAGTGCAATAATATCTTGATACTACAATTCCTTAAGTATTGCGATACCGTGTGTGTGTGTGTGTGTGTGTGTGTGTGTGTGTGTGTGTGTGTGTGTGTGTGTGTGTGTGTGTGTAATATACAGTCAAGTGAAAAAAATTAGGACACCCTGTATAAGCCTGAGTGGGGTTTTTTTTTTAACATATTTGGACATATGGATAGTTAATATCAATGTTGAACATACTGGGAGATTGACATAATGCAACTAAACAATTAAAAATGAATTAAAGACTTTTTTCAGATTTTCTGTAAACTGTAATTCTAAATAAATAGTGAGAAATAAATTAGGACACCCCCCATCTTTTTTAGGACACCCCCACATTCATTCCCACTTACAATGGCTAAAATAAATATTAAAAAATGCAAATAAAACAAAAACAAGGTTAGACATAGATATGTGAACATTTATTAATAAAGAACTGAATATTTAATGGGGTGTCCTAATTTTTTCACATGACTGTTTCACAAGCCTTGTTTCGGCTTTTGGGTGAAATTTATGAAAAATGTAAAGTTCACACTACAGTGATATTATATCATGAAAGTAGGGCATTTAAGTTGAAACATGCAATGGTGATTTCCTCATCTCAAACAATTTATTGAAACAAAAGCCAACATCAGTGGTGGGTATACCACAACAAAAAATGTCAGTGTCTCAATAACTTGTCATGTGCCCTTGAGCATCAGTTACAGCTTGACAGTGCTGTCTCATGCTGTTCACAAGTCAACTTATTGTTTGCTGAGGCATGGCATTCCACTCTTCTTGAAGGGTGGCCCTCAGGTCATTGAAGTTGTGGCGTGCAATGTTACGAGCCTCTACATGGTGACTCAGCAGATTCCATAGGTTTTCTACAAGATTCAGGTCTGGAGAAAGTGCAGGCCACTCCATTTGAGGTACCCCAGCCTCCAGCAGCCATTCCCCAATGTTGTGACCTTGATGAGCTGGAGCATTGTCGTCCATGAAGATGAAATAAGGCCTGTGTTGTTCATGTCGGGGCACAATGACAGGATTAATGATGTTATTCAGGTAGCACTGGCTTGTCACTGTACCATTCACAAGGTTTAGGACAGTTCTGTATTGAGTCAACACACCTGCCCAGACTGTACCACCACCACCAAAGGCCCGTCTGGTGACAACAGTGGCTGATGCATAGCGCTCTCCTTGACATCTCCAACATCCCTGGTAGCTATCATTTCTGCTCAGTGTGAATCGACTTTCATCAGAGAACAGCACTGAAGCCCACTGGTCCCTTGTCCAGTGTAAATGCTCCCTGACCCATGCAGGACGATGACGCCTGTGCCTGGTGGTGTGGTCAGGTACCCTTGCAGGTCGTCTATCACGCAGACCACACTGATGTAAATGGTTTTGAATGGTCTGACTTGACACTTGGGAGCCTCTCATCTCCCTTAGATGTGCCTGCAGTTGAGTGGCATCATCTGGTTCTTCAGGGGACTGTTCACAATGAAGCAGTCATCAGCGTGGGATGTGGCCAAAGGACGTCCACTTCTATTCCTTTCTGTGACTTTTCCAGTCTCTCTGTATCTCTCTTGCAACCTGTTGATTGCACTCTGTGACACTCTAAGCTCAGTGGCCACTTCCCTCTGAGACCATCCTGTTTGAAGCCTCGCAATGGCGAGGTGCTATTGATTAGTTGTTGGGTGTCGTCTTGGTCTCATGATGTCAAAATATGAATAGCATGATAAAGAGGACTGTTTAAATACCAGTTCTAATTTAACCAGAAAATTTGTTGGTTGATTCATAGAACGAACACCTGTTGTGAATTTTGCCATTAAATGCCTTGTTAGAGAACAGCAAGTTATGCAAAAAGTACTGAAATATTGAACAGTTGGACATGTACATTTAGAAGGTTAGAGAAGGTCAAATTAAGTTCACCTCTAAAGGTTAGAGTGCATTTTAAGTGCATCTTGAAATTTCACCAGAAAGCTGAACATCCCTAATTTTTTGTGAGTAGCGTGTGTGTACAGTATCTCACAGAAGTGAGTACACCACTCACATTTTTGTAAATATTTTATTATATCTTTTCATGGGACAACACTGAAGATATGACACTTTGATACAATGTAAAGTAGTCAGTGTGCAGCTTGTGTAACAGTGTAAATTTGCTGTCCCCTCAAAATAACAACACACAGCCATTAATGTCAAAACCATCCATCCATCCATCTTCTTCCGCTTAATCCTTTTCGGGTGGCGGGGGGGCTGGAGCCTATCCCAGCATCTTTGGGCGAGAGGCAGGGTACACCCTGGACAGATCGCCAGTCCATTGCAGGGCCAACACAGAGAGACAGACAACCATTCACTCTCACAGTCATACCTAAGGACAATTTAGAATTCCCAGTTTGATGCCAATTTACCTAACTTGCATGTTTTCGGCATGTGGGAGGAAACCGGAGAAATCCCGGAGTAAACGAAAATGTCCAAATTGTGCCCAAAGTGTCAATATTTTGTGTGGCCACCATTATTTTCCAGCACTGCCTTAACTCTCTCGGGCATGGAGTTCACTAGAGTTTCACAGGTTGTCACTGGAATCCTCTTCCACTCCTCCATGACGACATCACGAAACTGGTGGATGTTAAAGACCTTGCACTCCTCCACCTTCCGTTTGAGGATGCCCCACAGATGCTCAATAAGATAAGATAAGATAAGCCTTTATTAGTCCCACAATGGGGAAATTCCAGGATTGCAACAGCACAGGGATAGCAACACTCAGAGCAACAATCAGAAGGCAAGAGAAAAAAAACCCCAAGAGCAGCAAGTATACATATGTACATATAAATATAAATATATACTGTATATATACAGTATATATAGACACACAGTGCGGAGCATTATATATATAGACACACAGTGCGGAGCATTGTAGCTGGATGGAATAAATATATGAGTATATAAACACACAGTGTGGAGCATTGTAGCTAGATGGAATAAATATGTAGATATATAAACACACACAGTACGGAGCATTGGCCAGTCCATCACCTTTACCCTCAGTTTCTTTAGCAAGGCAGTGGTCATCTTGGAGGTATGTTTGGGGTCGTTATGTTGGAATACTGCCCTGCGGCCCAGTTTCCAAAGTGAGGGGATCATGCTCTGCTTCAGTATGTCACAGTACATGTTGGCATTCATGGTTCCCTCAATGAACTGTAGCTCCCCAGTGCCAGCAGCACCCATGCAGCCCTAAACCGTGACACTCCCACCACTATGCTTGACTGTAGGCAAGACACACTTGTCTTTGTACTCCTCACCTGGTTGCCACCACACATGCTTGACACCATCTGAATCAAATAAGTTTATCTTGGACTCATCAGACCACAGGACATGGTTCCAGTAATCCATGTCCTCAGTCTGCTCGTCTTCAGCAAACTGTTTGCAGGCTTTCTTGTGCATCATCTTTAAAAGGGGGTTCCTTCTGGGACGACAGCCATGTGGACCAATTTGATGCAGTGTGCGGCGTGTGTTCTGAGCACTGACAGGCTGACCCCCCACCCCTTCAACCTCTGTAGCAATGCTGACAGCACTCATGCGTCTATTTTCAAAAGACAACCTCTGGATTTGACGCTGAGCACATGCATTCAACTTCGTTGGTCGACCATGGTGAGGCCTGTTCTGAGTGGAACCTGTCCTGTTAAACTGCCGTATGGTCTTGGCCACGTGCTGCAGCTCAGTTTCAGGGTGTTGGCAATCTTCTTATAGCCTAGGCCATCTTTGTGTAGAGCAACAATTCATTTTTTCAGATCCTCAGAGAGTTCTTTGCCGCGAGGTGCCATGTTGAACTTCCAATGACCAGTATGAGAGAGTGTGAGAGCGATAACACCAAATTTAACACACCTGCACCCTATTCACACCTGAGACCTTGTAACACTAACGAGTCACATGACACTGGTGAGGGAAAATGGCTAATTAGGCACAATTTGGACATTTTCACTAGGGGTGTACTCACTTTTGTTGCCAGCAGCTTAGACATTAATGGCTGTGTTGAGTTATTTTGAGGGGACAGCAAATTTACACTGGTATACAAGCTGTGTCATATCTTCAGTGTTGTGCCATGAAAAGATATAATAAAATATTTACAAAAATGTGAGGGGTGTACTCACTTTTGTGAGATACTATATATATACAGTGGTGTGAAAAAGTGTTTGCCCCCCTCCTGATTTCTCATTTTTTGTATGTTTGTCACACTTAAATGTTTCAGATTATCACACAAATTTAAGTATTAGACAAAGATAACACAAGTAAACACAAAATGCAGTTTTTAAATGAAGGTGTTTACTATTAAGGGTAAAAAAAAAAAAATCCAAACCTACATGACCCTCTGTGAAAAAGTGATTGCCCCCCTGTTAAAACATAAATTAACTGTTGTTTATCACATCTTTGGAAAGCTGAGTTCAATTTCTCGAGCCACACCCAAACCTGATTACTGCCACACCTGTTCTCATTCAAGAAATCACTTAAATAGGATCTGCCTGACAAAGTGAAGTAGACGAAAAGATCCTCAAAAGCTAGACATCATGCTGCAATCCAGAGAAATTCAGGAACAAATGAGAAACAAAGTAATTGAGATCTATCAGTCTGGAAAAGGTAATAAAGCCATTTCTAAAACTGTGGGACTCCAGTGAACCACAGTGAGAGCCATTATCCACAAATGGCGAAAACATGGAACAGTGATGAACCTTCCCAGGAGTGGCCAGCGGACCAAAATTATCCCAAGAGTCCAGCGACGACTCATGCAAGAGGTCACAAAAAACCCCCACAACATCCAAAGAACTGCAGGCCTCACTTGCCTCAGTTAAGGTCAGTGTTCATGACTCCACCATAAGAAAGAGACTGGGCAAAAATGGCCTGCATGGCAGAGTTCCAAGACAAAAACCACTGCTGAGCAAAAAGAACATAAAGGCTTGTCTCAGTTTTACAAGAAAACATCTTGATGATCCCCAAGACTTTTGGGAAAATACTCTGTGGACTGGCGAGACAAAAGTTGAACTTTTTGGAAGGTGTGTGTCCCATTACATCTGGCGTAAAAGTAACACAGCATTTCAGAAAAGGAACATCATACCAACAGTAAAACATGGTGGTGGTAGTGTGATGGTCTGGAGCTGCTTCAGGGCCTGGAAGACTTGCTGTGGTAAATGGAACCATGAATTCTGCAACCCAAAAATCCTGAAGGAGAATGTCAGGCCATCTGTTTGTGATCTCAAGCTGAAGCGCAGTTGGGTTCTGCAGCAGGACAATAATGGAAAACAAACCAGCATGTCCACCTCTGAATGGCTTAAGAAAAACAAAATGAAGACTTTGGAGTGGCCTAGTTAAAGTCCTGACCTGAATCCGATTGAGATGCCGTGACATGACCATAAAAAGGTGGTTCATGCTCGAAAACCCTCCAATGTGGCTGAATTACAACAATTCTGCAAAGATGAGTGGGCCAAAATTCCTCCGCAGCACTGTAAAAGACTCATTGCCAGTTACCGCAAATGCTTGATTCCAGTTGTTGCTGCTATGGGTGGCCCAACCAGTTATTAGGTTTAGGGGGCAATCATTTTCTCACACAGGGCCATGTAGGTTTGGATTTTTTTCCCCTTAATAATAAACATCTTCATTTAAAAACTGCATTTTGTGTTTACTTGTGCTATCTTTTTCTAATATTTAAATTTGTTTGATGATCTGAAACATTTAAGTGTGACAAACAGAAAAGAAAAATGAGAAATCAGGAAGGGGCCAAACACTTTTGCACACCACTATATATATATATATATATATATATTTATTTATTTATTTATTTTTACAGTGCATCTGGAAAGTATTCACAGTGCTTCACTTTATCCACATTTTGTTATGTTACAGCCTTATTCCAAAAGGGATTAAATTAATTGTTTTCCCTTAAAATTCTACACACAATACTCAATAATGACAATGTGAAAAAAGTTTTTTGAAATTTTTGCAAATTTATTAAAAATAAAAAACTAAGAAATCACATGTACATAAATAATCACAGCCTTTGCTCAATCCTTTGCGGATGCACCTTTGGCAGCAAATACAACCTCAAGTCTTTTTGAGTATGATGCCACAAGCTTACCACACCTATCTTTGGGCAGTTTGACCCATTCGTCTTTGCAGCATCTTTCAAGCTCCATCAGGTTGGATGGGAAGCATCGGTGCACAGCTATTTTCAGATCTCTCCAGAGATATTCAATTGGATTCAAGTCTGGGCTCTGGCTGGGCCACTCAAGGACATTCACAGAGTTGTCCTGAAGCCCCTCCTTTGATATCTTGGCTGTGTGCTTAGGGTCGTTGTTCTGCTGAAAGATGATCCGTCTCCCCAGTCTGAGGTCAAGAGCGCTCTGGAGCAGGTTTTCATCCAGGATGTCTCTGTACATTGCTCCTTTCATCTTTCACTCTTTCCTGACTAGTCTCCCACTTCCTGCCAATGAAAAATATCCCCACAGCATGATGCTGCCACCACCATTGGCGTGGTTATGAATGGTGCCTGCTTTCCTCCAAACATGACGCCTGGCATTCACGCCAAAGAGTTAAATCTTTGTCTCATAAGACCAGAGAATTTTGTTTCTCATAGTCCGAGAGTTCTTCAGGTGCCTTTTGGCAAACTCCAGGTGGGCTGCCATGTGCCCTTTACTAAGGAGTGGCCTCCGTCTGGCCACTGTACCATACAGGCCTGATTGGTGGATTGCTGCAGAGATGGTTGTCCTTCTGGAAGGTTCTCCTCTCTCCACAAAGGAACGCTGGAGCTCTGACAAAGTGACCATTGGGTTCTTGGTCATCTCCCTGACTAAGGCCTTTCTCCCCCGATCGTTCAATTTAGACGGCCGGCCAGCTCTCGGAAGAGTCCTGGTGGTTCTGAACTTCTTCCATTTACAGATGATGGAGGCCACTGTGTTCATTGGGACCTACAAAGCAGCAGAAATTTTTTTGTACCCTTCCCCAGATTTTTGCCTCGAGACAATCCTTTCTCGGAGGTCTACAGACAATTCCTTTGACTTCATGCTTGGTTTGTGCTCTGACATGCACTGTCAGCTGTGGGACCTTATGTAGACAGGTGTGTGCCTTTCCAAATCATGTCCAATCAACTGAATTTACCACAGGTGGACTCCAGTTAAGCTGTAGAAACATCTCAAGGATGAGCAGTGGAAACAGGATGCACCTGAGCTCAATTTTGAGCTTCATGGCAAAGGCTGTGAATACTTAGGTATATGTGATTTTTTTTTTAGTGTTTTATTTTTAATAAATTTGCAAAAATCTCAAAACTTTTTTCACATTGTCATTATGGGGTATTGTGTGTCGAAGCTTGAGGGAAAAAAATGAATGTACAGTAATCCCTTTTGGAATAAGGCTGTAACATAACAAAATGTGGAAAAAGTGAAGCACTGTGAATACTTTACGGATGCACTGATTGGTGCCTCAATGCAGGTGTCAGTTATTGTGATACTGTGCTGACTCAATCTTTGGCCCCATCCCAACACCATGTAATGGCCTGAAAAGTCAATTTGTTTTTATTACTCTGCTACCTAAATATGTAAGATTGTTTTTGTAACATTTATTAATGATTTTTAATCATGTATACTGTGTCCCTGAATCGATTCAGTATCACCACCACTTTTTTAAAAATTTATAATTCACCCTCTGCACACTTCCCATGCGAGGTGGACTAATTCAACTCTGGCTTGTTTACTCATGTAACATTATGTTTACGTAAAATTCGCATGATCGGTGCGACTGTTCTTACTGTCAATCATTTTACAACATAGCGGCTGTATTAGAGAGCGCTACCTGGGAAAAAAAACCCCAGCTCAAAATACATGGTAAGGTCAATGAAGTTGAAGTTTTCACTATGTAGTTCTCTATTGTGGCATCTCTGAAACTGCGCACGCAGCGCTTAACGGTGATGTAAAGCCATCTGGCTTGGTCATTGGTGGCAACGTATAAACAATTTTTTTGTTTGTTTTATTTATGTTTTATTTATTTAGGCTATTTTAAATAACCTATAAAATATATATCAATAAATATTTATATATGTCTATGCGGTGTTTAATATTCATAAATAAAAGTCCAAAGCTCTTTGAAAAGTTGTACATAGACTGTTATCATTATATCACTATATCTGGGATATAAAATGGACTTCATGACATCAACGATAACATCATTAATCGTGATAATTTTGGGGAAGATTTATCGTCCGTCAAAATTTGTTACAGACCTAATGAATGGATGAATTTGTGTAACATGATTCTATTAATTATTATTACGTACTTATAGGGAATTTATGATTCTGTGTTTTGTTTTTTTACTTGTACAACTCCTTGCAAAATGAAATCACACTCTTCGCAGATTTTTTTTTTTTTTTTTTTTGTTACTTGTTTTGTACCCGTAGGTGGATTTGTTTTGCAGTCTGGTGACAAGCCACCAGCTGCTGGTCGCTGCGTGCGCAAGCGCCCTGTATCCCTAACCTGCATGTTTTTGGCATGTGGGAGGAAACCGGAGAAATCCCGGAGTAAACCCACGCAAACACGGGGAGAACATGCAAACTCCACACAGATCACTGTTGGTCGGGGGCAGGGATCGAACCCACGATCTCACGATCCCCCGACCGAGGGTAAACTGTGCTGCCACAGTGCTAACCACTGTGCCACCGTGCAGCCCGGATGATAACTTAGCAGTTTTATTCTGTAGGAAAAAAAAAATCACAAATATGACAGAACTATTTTTACATAACCACTGAACATTCTTGCATCATAAAAAATGCATATCTTTAACAAACACTAAATTCAGTTGCTGTATTTAATGGCATTTTTTCCAGATTAAATAGCAGAAAAGTTTATGGAATCATCTTGTAATTTGTATTTCTAAAACAAATATCTACAGTGCACAAGTCTAAATATGCAGTTAGTCTTCAGTTAAGAGCACTTCCATACCAAAATGGGCTGTTGCACCTGGATGAATGAAAGGAAACATGGCCCTACAAGAGGACTGTTGGTGGAAATATTGGAAAGGATTATAAAACTCCTTCAAGAAGGTTATTCAACATAGAGTGCACCAAAGGTGTTTATTAGTTCTGAGTCAGCTGTGTCTAAAATTGGGAGCAAGACATATCAAGTCAATAGTACGTATGACCAGCAAACAGTCTGGATCTCAATCCAATGGAATATTTATGGAGAAAATTCAGAGTGACAGTTCCATAACTTTTCCCAGGGGTTGTACATCAGAATAAAATTCAGAATATCACCATCTCTGTTACTTCACTTTTGACCATTTGTGTTTAAGCTATCTCTTGTGATTTCCTACATTTTATAAACACTGAAATTCTGGAATTCCCTATAAGCCTGCTCACTGTCTGGAGAAACTGGTGAAATATAGTAGCATTTACGTAAGTTTATTGCAGCTTTATTTTTGCCTGTTTTCTCTTGTAAAGGCCAAGTGTGTGTGGAAACACCCTCCAGGGGATGAGATCTACAGGAAGGGCAACATTTCTGTCTTTGAGGTGGATGGAAAGAAAAACAAGGTGAGTGAGCTCAAAAGCAAGCATCTTTTCCTGACTTTATCTAAACTAGGCCAAGTTTTTCTACAACATTGTCTTATTGTCAGACCGATTTTCTCTCATTTTTACCCCTCAGCCTCCAAAGGTTGAAGGGATATTATCACCCCACTGGGCAGATGGGCAGCAGCATCAACACGTGCCTTGTGAAGGCGATAACTAGAGAAAGAAATGGCGTGGGCTTTTCAAATTGATACCATGGGTGTATCTATGAAAAATCTTGGATGAGTTCCAGTTTGGGGGGTCAGTTTTCCCTAAATCTTGTAACGTGATAACTACAAAAAGGAATAATGTAGCCTTTTCAAATCAATACCATCATGTCAAAGACAAGTCTTGGATTTCTTAGACCCTGCCCTCTGATTATGGGGTTGGGGTCAAAAGCTCAAAGTTCAATGTTAACATTCCCTTTGCAATATTACTACAGAATGAGTAAAGCTAGGGTCACCAAACTTTTTACACAGGTTCACCCTCTGTCCCTGACCTCTGACTATGGGTTTAGGGTTAGAAGGTCAAAGGTCATGGTTAGCTTTCCCTGTGCCCTATTACTATAGAATGAATAAAACTAGGGTCACCAAAGTTTGTACACAGGTTCACCCTCTGACCCTGACCTCTGACTAAAGTTTTGGCATTACAAAATCAAAGGTCAAGGTCAAATTGGTATTTAAACTATATCTCAACAACAAAGAAAGCTAGGATCATCAAACTTGGTACACAGGTTCACGTTGGGACGCCGACCCACAGCTATGGGTTTGGGGTCAACAGATCAAATGTCAAAGTCAAAATGCCATATAAACTCTACATCACCAACAATAAAACCTGGGGTCACCAAACTTTGTACACAAGTTCACCTTGAGACCCTGATCACTGACTATGGGTTTGGGTATTGAACATGTCAACATTTTTGTCATTAAATATATTTCTGATGGAGCCATTGACCTGAGATTTTCACCAGATATCAATAACAACCCAAGTAATCCATACATACAAAGAAATCAAGGCTACTGTGTTCACAAAACAAGTTTTATTTAATAAAGTGGAATGACACAGGAAATAAATATTGGACACATGAAGAAAAAGAGGTGCAAAAAGGCATAGAAAGCCATGAAACCAGCTGAAATCCATCAGAATTTAGGAAGCCATCCCATCCCCCATCAGTGCAAATTAATTTCAGTTGGTTAAGTCCTGACTGATAGCCTTTAAAAAGATCTGTGAATATCAGATTGTCACACCACAAAGAACTCATGATGGGTAGAAGCAAAGAGCTCTCTCTGGACCTTCACAACCTTATTGTTGCAAAACATAATGATGGCATTGGTTACAGGTGAATTTCTAAACTGCTGAATGTTCCAGTGAGCACTGTTGGAGCCATCATTCAGAAGTGGAAAGAACATCATTTTACCATAAACCAGCCACGACCAGGAGCTCCTCACGAGATTTCTGACAGAGGAGTCAAAAGAATTATCAGAAGAGTTATCCAAGAGCAAAAAACCACTCATGGAGAGCTCCAGAAAGACCTGGAGTAAATTTGTTGTCCCCTCAAAATACCTCAACACACAGCCATAAATATCTAAACTGCTGGCAACAAAAGTGAGTACACCCCTAGTGAAAATTGTGCTCAATTAGCCATTTTCCCTCCCCGGTGTCATGTGACTCATTAGTGTGGCAAGGTCTCAGGTGTGACTGGGGAGCAGGTGTGTTAAATTTGGTGTTATCGCTCTCACACTCTCTCATGCTGGTCACTGGAAATTCAACATGTCACCTCATGGCAAAGAACTCTCTGAGGATCTGAACAGAAGAATTGTTGCTCTTCATAAAGATGGCCTAGGCTATAAGAAGATAAGACAGGTTCCACTCAAAACAGGCCTTGCTATGGTCAACCAAAGAAGTTGAGTGCACGTGCTCAGCGTCAGCCTGTCAGTGCTCAGACCATATGCCGCACACTGCATCAAATTGGTCCACATGGCTGTCGTCCCAGAAGGAAGCCCCTTTTAAAAATGATGCACAAGAAAGCCCACAGTTTGCTGAAGACAAGCAGACTAAGGACATGGATTACTGGAACCATGTCCTGTGGTCTGATGAGACCAAGATAAACTTATTTGGTTCAGATGGTGTCAAGCGTATGTGGCGGCAACCAGGTGAGGAGTACAAAGACAAGTGTGTCTTGCCTACAGTCAAGCATGGTGGTGGGAGTGTCATGGTTTGGGGCTGCATGAGTGCTGCCGGCACTGGGAAGCTACAGTTCATTGAGGGAACCATGAATGCCAGCATGTACTGTGACATCCTGAAGCAGAGCATGATCCCCTCACTTCGGAAACTGGGCCGCAGGGCAGTATTCCAACATGATAACGACTCCAAACACACCTCCAAGATGACCACTGTCTTGCTAAAGAAACTGAGGATAAAGGTGATGGACTGGCCAAGCATGTCTCCAGACCTAAACCCTATTGAGCATCTGTGGGGCATCCTGAAACGGAAGGTGGAGGTGCGCAAGGCCTCTACCATCCACCAGTTCCATGATGTCATCATAGAGGAGTGGAAGAGGATTCCAGTGACAGCCTGTGAAACTCTAGTGAACTCCATGCCCGAGAGAGTTAAGGCAGTGCTGGAAAATAATGGTGGCCACACAAAATATTGACACTTTGGGCACAATTTGGACATTTTCACTTAGGGGTGTACCCACTTTTGTTGCCAGCGGTTTAGACATTAATGGCTGTATGTTGAGTTATTTTGAGGGGACAGCAAATTTACACTGTTATACAAGCTGTACACTGACTACTTCACATTGTATCAGTGTCATATCTTCAGTGTTGTCCCATGAAAAGATATAATAAAATATTTACAAAAATGTGAGGTGTGTACTCACTTTTGTGAGATACTGTATGTATGGATTACTTGAGTTATTACTATCATCTAGTGAAAATCTCAGGTCAGTGGCTCCATCAGAGACATGTTTAATGAGAAAAATGTTGACGTGTTCATTACTTATTTTCCCTGCTGTATGGGGGGGGGGGGGCCTGAAAAGTTCATTGTGGTCAAATTTAACCAAATGTGGTTTATTTTTCAATATAGTCTTCCCTTCAGTCCACACACTTCATCCATCGGTGTTGAAGCACTTGGATCCTTGCAGTTGAAAAATAAACCACATTTGGTCAAATTTGACCACTATCAACTTTGCAGCCTATGAACTTTTCAGCCCCCCCCCCCCCCCCCGGTATTGTGATTTGTGTTTGTTTTTGTTTGTTTCCCCATTTGTAATTTCCCCATTGCGGGACTAATAAGGATTTATCTTATTAATAAGTGTTGCACATACAAACACAACTTTTTGGGTACCTAGAAATAGAAACCAATTTAATTTTCAGTCCAGTAGATTAGTGGCTATCAGTTATTTTTTTTTTTTTATTCATGGAGTCCCCTTTGCTGTGTCCAGTATAAGCCAGTCCCCCACTGTACCACCACAAGTACCTGCACAGACACTCAAGAAAAAAAAAAAAAAAAAAAAAAAAAAAGTATATACATACCATAAAACATGTGTTCATAATTTTTAGCAGGGCTGTACCAAATATTAGATTATTTGATCATTCATTTGTTACACTGATGTTCAGTTTTCAATCTTTTTTTTTTTTTTTTTTTTTTGGTGTTTGGATATTCACTTTTCCCAATAGTGCTTCATTTTTAAAAGGGTAAATTACAAATTTACCTTTATCAATTTTTTTAAAATGCAAATTTATGAGAAAAGTCTGACTAATTCAGAATAAAAAAGTGCCAACATGGTGATAAAGTTTCAAAAGTTACCAGAAGACTTAAATTAAAATTAATACTTTTGCAAATACATAAGAAAAATGCTTAAATTTTCATGTCAGAAATGACAAATTCATGAGAAAAAATATATAATTTGCAAGAAAAGCTGCAGAAATTTACAAGGGAAAAGGGGAAAAGAATGTAGATTTACATATATAAACCAATCAGAATATATAATATTATATATTATATAAACCATTTTTAATATAAACCATTTTTTTTGTATGTTTGTCTCATTTAAATGTTTCAGATCATCAAACAAATTTGAATATTAGACAAAGATGAGACAAGTAAACACAAAATGTAGTTTTTAAATGAAGGTGTTTATTATTAAGAGTAAAAAGAAAAATCCAAACCTACATGGCCCCGTGTGAAAAAGTGATTGCCCCCCTCCTGTTAAAACATAAATTAACTGTCCACTGTATATGTACTGTACATGAAAATTGCAGCAAATATATGAGGGGGAAAAAGGTCCCAAATGTACAAGAAAGTCTTCAAATTAATGACAATAAAATTGCAAATTTAAATGAAAAGGTTCCGAGGTTAAAAGAAAAGTCACATTTCTGGAAAATACTGATATAGTCCCCTGAGAGAGAAGAAAGACTGTGGACAGGATGTTTGGATATCTGTGCACAAATATAATTTCCTCAACTTGTAAAATTTACCTGGGAGCTGGATGAAACAAAGATGGGGCATGAAAGATCATCCTCTGGTGATTCCTACCCCTCGCTCCTTGTCTGATTTCCTGTTAGCCCTAGTTGTTCAGTCTAAAACCATCACATAAAAGTTTGTAGTCCATACAGTCATGAAAAAATTGGGATACCCAATGAAAGCCTGTTTTTCACATATTTGGACATATGGATATTTAATATCAATTTTAACAATACTGGGAGATTGAAGTAATATAACTAAACAATTAAAACTGAAAAAAAGACTTTAAAATTTTCTGTAAAATGTAATTCTAAAAACATGCAATTTCTGGTGAAGAATAAATTAGGACACCCCCACATTTATCCCCACTTAAAATGGCTAAAATCACACACAGGTGTATCACATCAGGTGCACATGATTAGAACATAGTTACTCAACATTTTGAAGGAGGCTTGTCCTATTTAAACCTCAGACCTTTAGTTTGGTGTGCTCCTGACTGTTGAAGTGAGAGTGAACACCATGGTGAAATCGAAAGAGCTGTCTGAAGCCTTCAGAAAGAAGATTATAGCAGCTTATGAGCCTGGTAAGGGATTTAAAAAGATCTCAAAAGAATTTGAAATCAGCCACTCCACTGTCTGGAAAATAGTCTACAGGTGGAGGACATTCAAAACAACTGCCAGCATGCCCAGGTCTGGCTGTCCAAGCAAGTTCACCCAGACTGCAAGATGCTAAAAGAAGTCTCCAAAAACCCTAAAATGTCATCACGGGACCTACAGCAGGCTCTTGCTACTGTTGATGTGAAAGTACATGCCTCTACAATCAGAAAGAGACTGCACAAGTTTAACTTGCATTGGAGACGTGCAAGGAGGAAACCTTTGCTCTCTTAACAGAAACATGAAGGTCAGACTGAAGTTTGCCAGAGAGAATGTAGACAAAGACCTGGGGCCTCATGTACAAAGGGTACTTGGGCACAAAAACATGGCGTACGTCCTTTTCCATGGAGCATTTCAGATGTATCAAGAATGAAATGACTGTGGAAATATGCATGGCCCCATGGCAACTTCATGGCTGGCGTACGTACATTTCTACTGTTATTGGTCCGTTGGCGACACTTAGAGGTGATGTTGGGAGACTGATAATGACGTGAAAATTATTGTACACACCAGAGACACATGATGAACAAACATCCAAGTGTGTGCAATTAGATGAGTGGATATAAAAGCAAGTGCAAAGAAGTGCAGAAAATGCCTCTAAGAACAATGGCGTTAGCATAGAGGATATTGCAAATCGCGCAGTGAGAAGAGAGAGGGTATTTAGAGACAGAGAAGATTTTCAGGATGATGATTGGTTTGTCAGCCGGTTTAGATTTCAACAGGCAGTACTTCTGGAACCGTGCTCAGAGTTACAGCTGCTCTAGGAGTGCGACACGGCGAGAAGCCGTGCGCTGCCCATCCCACTGCAGGTGCTGACAACACTGGGGTTCCTGGCAACAGGGGCATTCCAGAGGGAGCTGGCAGACCCACTGGGAATTTTCCAGTCCACCCTGGGCCGAGCTATGCCAGCTGTATTATGGCTGGCATTATCCGGTACATCATCCAGTACATCACCCAGTTACATCATATTCCCATACAAAGCAGTTGAACAGGCCAACATCGAGAGCCAGTTTTTCTTTTTTTTTCTCCCCACTTGTCCTGTCAGGCAGCTAGGCAAACAGAACAGGGATCTGTCACCCTTATTGTGCCAAAACAGATTTACTTTGCCAAGAGGAGCTTATGCAGTACCTAACTGTGTATTGTATATTATTGTAATTGTATTGTAATCACCTTCACAAGGTGAATATGTGTATGTTAATAGGAAACATTTCTGTCAATATACAAATTATATGTGATGCGCAAATGCGACTAACCAACATTTTTGCAAGGTGGCCTGGTTCAACACACGATTCATTCATTCTAATGAACAGCATTGTTGAGAACAAACTACGAGCTGGCACTGTGTGGATGGGTGGCTTCTTGGTGAGTAAATTCATGTAATTGTTCTAAATATAAAAATAACCCACCTCATGCGCAACACGCCTGTGCGCCCCCAAAATATCACCCTGTCTTCAAGGCTTCATTACAAGTCAGTGGTTTGAGTAAATGACTTCCTTTTTTTTTACTGATTAAACTACAGTTTCACAGCATTCTACCAAGCCCCCAGTTGCATGTGTGTACTGTAGTTATGTCAATAAACACATGCCTAAAGTTTGAAATGCAACAATGTCACCCTTTCCCCAACACACTTAATTCATTTACAATAGTAGTGTGTGTAATCCATGTAAGTTGTATATAACTATAAAGGATGAGATTTGCATTTTGAACATAAAATACGTATGTACTTATCAAATCTAATATGATCTGCTTTCAACTGGCAGGTGACCATGGCTACCCACTAAATAGGTTCATATTTGTCTTCTTTTTCATTACTGTTTTCCTTTATTCAATGAGCTGATCCACCCGGCAGGTCACAAATCACAGCAATCAGCTGACGCTTCTGAGGATGACTGCAGACGTCAGTCGAACCATGTCAAGGTTAAATAAACATCTCCTTCTCATCCCTGTCTGAATAAAGGAAAACAATAAACTAATCTTATAGGGCGTTGAGCAGGCTATTGAGTTACCTGTATTCGGCTCTAATGCTGGAGGACAACGTGCCAAACAATACGTTTTTACTTGCCTCTACCGCATTCAGGAGCGCCTCCAACTCAGTCCAAGAAATTCCATTAAATCCCATTATTTTTGATCGTCGATACAGGAGAATCAAACGTGCAGGGCTTGTATATATCTGTTTGTATATCTATTTTTTTAGATTTAGATTTAGTATACTTTATTGATCCCCAGAGGGGAAATTGAGGGTCATCCACCACCTGGATGGATGAAGCAGCCATGGTACGGCGCTATCCCTTAACCATTCACACACACATTCACACCTAGGGCCACTTTAGAGTCTCCAATTAACCTAACCTGCATGCTTTTGCCATGTGGGAGGAAACCGGAGAAATCCTGGGGTAAACCCACGCATACACGGGGAGAACATGCAAACTCCACACAGATCACTGTTGGTCGGGGGCTGGGATCGATCCCACAATCCCCACGATCCCCCGGCCAAGGGTAAACTGTGCTGCCGCAGTGCTAACCACTGCGCCACCGTGCAGCCCGTGCATGTAATTGCATATTTAAATGGAGGCATGTCAAGGGAGTCCGGTATTTCCTTGAAATTGAATGGTATTGCATTCAATATCAAGTAGATTGAGATGTACAAAGAAAATGTGCTAGGATTCCTGCGTACGCACTGTTTCATACAACTAGATTTTTTTTGCTTACAACGTTTACTTGATGTACGTCATCTTTCAGTAGGAATTCCACGTGTCTTTGTACATGAGGTCCAGGACTTCTGGAATAATGTTCTTTGGACAGATGAGTCTAAAATGGAATTATTTGGACACCAGAAGAGAGGACATGTTTGGCGTAGACCAAATACAGCATTCCAGGAAAAGAACCTCATACCAACTGTGAAGCATGGAGGTGGAAATGTCATGGTTTGGGGATGCTTTTCTGCAGCAGGACCTGGCCAGCTCACCGTCATAGAATCCACCATGAATTCTACCTTGTATCAGAGGGTGCTTGAGGACCATGTGAGACCATCTGTAAAACTGGACCCTGCAACATGACAGTGACCCAAAACATACCAGTAAATCCACCAAGGACTGGCTAAATACTAAGAAATGGAGAGTCCTGGAATGGCTGAGTCAAAGGCCAGATCTTAATCACATTGAGATGCTGTGGGTGACTTGAAACTGGCTGTATATGCAAGAAACCCCTCAAACATCTCACAGCTGAAAGAATTCTGCATTGAGGAGTGGGGAAAACTTTCCTCAGACCGATGTCAGACACTGGTAGATGGCTACAAGAGGCATCTCACTGAAGTTATTTCAGCCAAAGGGGGTAACACACTAGCTATTAGGCGGTAGGGTGTCCTAACTATTTCTTCAGTGAGAATATGCGTTTTTGTTGATATCTTTTGTTTACTGAGTAAAACAAGATTAATGTTTATTTACCTGCAAGTAAATCACATTCTTTTCCAGAGATAAACAAAAACAAAATTACACATCAATAGGTGAACATTTCATGATAAAGAACTGAATATTTAATGGGCTGTCCTAATTTTTTTCACATGACTGTATTTTGGTCATTAAAAGGAACTTATGTTTTATGAGAAAATGTAATAAGAGCAGCACTCGAAGAGGAGGTGGTGTAATAGTTACTTTATGTTAAGAAATATTGTGGAACAGTATATAGGGTGATGTTATGTTGTTGGCTGTGTGAGATGAACCTGCCCAGAATAACTATAACCTATTAAGAGAACATTACCAGAAATGACTGAACTTTTTTGTTTAGTCTTCTTTGCCAAAACATGAGTTATTTTTGAAAATTCAACAAAAAATTGCGGTTCTGACCTCCATTTTTATATTACTGTATATGAAAGATGAGAATGGAGAGATGTAGGATGAAAAAGATGAGCAATGCACCAGAAAAATGTTGACCAGCACAAAGATCATATGAAGATCACTAACTAATTACTAACTAACCTGCACTTATATAGCGCTTTTCTAGTCACAAAGACCACTCAAACATGTCATGTTAAGCTCATATTTGGTGTTTTTCTGCTTAGTTGGAAAATTAACTCCAAACAAAATTGGTTTCATTTTAACTTGAGAGGAGTAGTGGGCCTTGTGAAGCACTTGAGGAAATTGAAAAACCGTGCCACAAATTGGGCAGTATAAACAGTAACTCCGCAAAGCAATTCCTTTTAACTCTATTTAAGAAAATTAAACATTTTACCTCTGAAGGGATGTCTGGGTCCATTTTTTTTTTTTGCCATGATCAGTGGCTTTTACCACCAAAAAAACACCGAAGGAATAATTTTTATTAATAATTGAGTTTATTAATAATTGAATGAGAAAAAGTTGTAAATTTGCAAGGGAAAAAAATTATCAGTAGCAAAAAGAAAAAAAAAAGTGCAACTTTTGGCAAAAAGTGCATTCAGAGAAAAAATGTGCTTGCTAATGTAGGCAGTCTGGTTATTCTTTTAACTCTGCGATTTGTTTTTAACTTTTTGGACTTTTTTTGTGCAAAAATGGCTTAAATTCCTCTTTCCACAGCAGAAGTTGTTTTCACTTCATTTACACCACATTCAAAATCATTATGCAAGTAGGATTTTAGTGTCATAAACATTCAATTTTTTGTTTTTCAATTAAACTCGTGGATGGTACAGGGCTCTTTGGATCACTGAGATCAAACACCTGTCATAATTAATTTGCCAGGTGAGCCCTATTAAAGAAAAACTACTTAAAAAGGATGTTCCACATTATTAAGCATGTCACAGGTTCCAAGCAATAAGGGGAAGAAAAAGTATTTCTCTGCTGCCGAAAAGCTTCACATAGTGGAATGCCTTGGACAAGGTATGAAAACATTCAGATATTTCATGAAAACTTAAGCGTGATCATTGTTTTGTGAAGAAATTTGTTGCTGATTCAGAGCACAGATGGGTTTGTGCAGATAAAGGCATAATGAGGAAGATTTCAAGCCAGACAGATTCATCGGATTAAGAGAGGAGCTGCTAAAATGCCGTTACAAAGCAGCAAACAAGTATTTCAAGCTGTGATGCCTCTGGAGTCCCATGAACTTCAAGGTGTAGGATCCTCCAGAGGCTTGCAGTTCTGCATAAACCTACTATACAGCTACCCCTGACCAATGCTCACAAGCATAAACGGGTGCAATGGGCCCAGAAATACATGAAGACTAATTTTCAAACAGTCTTGTTTACTGATGAGTGCCGTGCAATCCTGGATGGTCCAGATGGATGGAGTAGTGGATGGTTGGTGGATGGCCACCATGTTCCAACAAGGCTGTGGCGTCAGCAAGGAGGTGGCGGAGCCATGTTTTGGGCCGGAATCATGGGGAGGGAGCTGGCAGGCCCCTTTAGGGTCCCTGAAGGTGTGGGCAATGACCTGGGCAAAGTATATAGAGTTTTGTTTTTTTATGATATAGGTAGTTTATTTTTTTTCCTCAGCAATTTTTTTTAATACTTTTATTTATTATTTTATAATAATATACAAAACAAACAAAAATATGAACATTAGGAAAGAAAACCCACCCACATTTCTCCCCCTCTCTCCACAAAATAAATACATAAATAAAAGTAAAAAGCAAAGTTAAACAACAAAAGATATGAAATACACATAATTAAATCTTAGTCCAGGTTGAAGTCCAGTCGGGTCAAAACGTTCAAAAATGGTGTCCAGGTCTGTTCAAAGTCATCTTGTCTACCTCTGACTGCATGGTGTATTTTTTCAGGAATACGGTATGACAATAGTTTGTTGTTCCAATGTTTTTGGTTGGGGGGGTCCATATTCTTCCAGTTCAAGAGAATGCATTTCCTGGCTGCCGTTGCAGCCAGCAACACAAAACATCTCCCGCTAGAGGTCAGCTTCAGTGCAGAAACATCTCCCAACAACCAAACCCTGGGATCTGCTCCCACAGTCAGTCCATACACCTGAGAGGTTACTGCCATAACATGAGTCCAATATGGTTTCAAGCGAACACAACTCCACAGCATATGCGCAAGCTCTCCAACAGATACACGACATCTTTGACATTGATCCGAAACACCTTTTCCCAGTTTGCTTAGCCTATGGAGTAAAGTATATTCTATGGAAAATATTGAATTGAATTTGTCTGTGTTTAGTAGACACCAACTCCGTCTGTGCAGATTTCAGCAACCGGTTCCAATCCTCCTCTGTGTATGCACACCCAAGATCAGACTCCCATTTTGTTTTGTTTAAATATTTGCTATACGCTGGTAAATTGTCAATTACAGTTTTATACACTATAGATATTAAACCCTTTGAATTTTTTACGTCTGGAGTCAAAAAGGCATTTTTCATACAAAGATTCATCAGGTTTATGGGGAAAAATTTCCTTGATTTGAGATTTAATCCAACTTCTGATTTGCAAATATTTAAAAACGTTGTGTTTGTCTGTGTCATAAACTTCTGACAATTGACAAAAGCTTGAAAAGTCATTATTAGTGTAAAGGTTACTCACAGTTTTTCTGCCTTTTTTTGCCCAGGTTTGCAAGAGGCCGTCTGCTATAGCTGCTGGAATATTGGGATTGTTATCAGTTGGTGTATTAACCAAAAACTTTGTGTTTTGGCCTAATAATGCATGTAACTGTTGCCAAGCATCATAAGTAGTAGTAATTATTGGATTTTTTGTGATTGTTGTAAGGTTCTTCATGGATCCAAGAAATGGTGTCAGAAGTCTGAAATATAACCTCACAAATACAGAGTACAAAAAGGTATTAGACTGAATCAAAGATCAGACTTAAGACACGCAGAGCCTTTGAAGTTTTTACTTGCAAGGAGTAATCAACCCACATACAGGGCGAGTTGAATACTGCCGGACAATCCGCAGTTGCTTTCTTTATATACATGGAGTATGTGATAAACTCAGCAAAAGCAGAACAAACAGAATTACCACATAAGCAAAAAGTACGCTCCGTATGTCTTCAAGTGTGTGTAGGAGATAAATTGTATGAACACTCTGTTCATGCAATGTCCCCTGCACACACAGGGTGTACAGGGGACAAGTCTTGATACAGCATATATGTCAACACTCTTTTATCACACATCAGATGAATAACAGAAGGGTGATGCAGCTTAGTCACTAACAGTGATTATAAGAAGCACAAGTTGTATTTATGACTAATAAGAAAAAGCATCATACATATAAGAATATCAATTTTCATTTCATGAATCATTAATAAAATGATAACTGTTTATATGCATACAGTATATACAATTTTTCCTAACAAATGGTATCACTGTTAATGGTTTATCCTGTAATTCATGCTGTCCTATTGAGACCCATCTTACTTCTTCCGCTTTTGAGTAATACCACATCCATAGAGCACGAAATTGGGCAGCCAAGTAGTACAGCCTGAAATTTGGAAGATTTAAGCCACCTTTTGAGTAAGGTGCCTGCAGTGTAATGAGTTTGACTCTAGGAGTTTTTTTATGCCATATGAAGGAAGTTAGTGATTTATCTAGTTCCTTAAAGAAGGATGCGGGAACTTTCAATCGGATACACCAAAATAAATGAATGAATGAATGAATGACTCTATTTATTTATTTCGGATAGTACAGGTTAAAAGAAACTGAATAATATAACAAAGGGGGAAAGAAAATCCAACAAGGTCAAATTAGACAATAACTCCTCTGATTATACAGAGGAGATACAAATAGATAAATTTAGGTAGTAAATTCATTTTAATTGTGTTAATCCTACCAATTAATGATAGAGGGAGGTCCGTCCATTGCTGCAAGTCCTTCTTGGACTTGGTGAGCAATGAGATATAATTTTCTTCACCTTGTCATGTAAGCCATGAATATTAATCCCAAGGTATTTGAAGCCCTCCACACACCATTTAAATGGTACTGGGAGTGTGTTTATATATTGATTTGTCATATTGATTGGGAATGTCTCACTCTTAGAGTAATTAATTTTATAGCCTGATACTGCACTATATTTTCCTAGACACGTAAGTAATGGTGGGAATGATACAGTGGGTTGGGATGTAAATACTAATAAGTCATCTGCATAAAGTGCGAGCTTGTGCTCTTCCGTGCCAATTATTATGCCAGTAATAGGTGTTTCTGAACGTATGGTGATAGCCAGTGGTTCTATTGCTATCGCAAAGAGGGTGGGTGAGCTTGGGCATGGCCTTCATTGTCTCAAGGAGGAAACTTGGTTCAATTCTGTCGATCGCCTTCTCCGCATCCGTCGATACAACCACAGCAGGTTAATCTTGAGTTTGTGCGAACTCCAAAATGTGAAACAGTTGCCGGACATTATCTGCACCTTGTCTGTTCTTAATAAAGCCTGTTTGGTCTGCGTTAATAATTTTTGGAATGACTTTCTCTAATCGTGTTGCAATAATTTTGGATAATATTTTATAATCTGAATTAAGGAGGCTGAGGGGGTCTATAGTTGCTACATTTTAGCAGGTCTTTTCCAGGTTTCGGGAGTAGAGTTATGGTTGTAAGCTCCAGTGTTTTTGGAAGCGTTTCTCTCTGAAATGCTTCTCTGATCATGTTAGTTAACGGTGTTAATTTTTTTGAGAAAGTTTGGAAATATTCAGTTGGATATCCATCAGGCCCTGGGGCTTTATTGTTCTGTAAGGATTTAAGTGCTCGGAGAACATTCTTCTGATATCCCCTTTTCCAACATCTCTCTGTCTGCAATTGTAAGTTTAGGCAATGGTAAATTGTGAATGAATTCTTTAATTCCAGTCTCAGGTATATGCTCAGTGGTATACAACGTTTCATAGTATTTTTTGAATTCTAAGTTAATATCTTTTGAATTTTCTAAATTTCGGTCATCATCATCAGTTTTGATGCACTGTATGAATTTTGCAGCAGCTTGTTGCTTTAGCTGCCAGGCAAGTAATTTACTAGGTTTGTTGCCAAACTCGTAATAATGGTAATTGGTTCTCGCCATCGCTGCCTCAGCTTTACTAGTGCAAAGATTATCATACAAAGTCCGTTTTTGTTTTAAAGTACTGAGAGTTTCAGTTTGTTTAGTTTGAGCATGCTGGATTTCTAGTGTCCTTATTTCATTTTCTAATTGTAATAATTGTTCTCCCTTTTGTTTATTTTTATATGAAATATACGAAATGATGTGTCCTCTCATATTTGCCTTAAGGGCTTCCCATACAATTGAGTGAGAGGAGGTATTTAAATTTGTTTCCAAATATATATCCAACTTGGTATTCATAAAATTTATAAAATGGGGATCTTTGAGCAGGAGTGTTTTAAGCCTCCACCTGTAGGGGACAGACTCAGTTTGCAGTAAATTACTTCCATTTGAAGGGCATTATGATCAGACAAGGTAGCAGCTAGATAAGAGCAACGCTTAATTTGAGGTACAAGTGACTGTGAAATCAGAAACATATCAATTCTTGAGTATGCATTATGGACATTAGAATAAAAAGAGAAGTCTATTTTATGAGGGTTTTGAAATCTCCATATGTCTTTCAAACCAAGTTCATTCATACCTTGACATAGTGCCACTGCAGATTTTGACATTGTGGTGTTTCTGGGAGTGGAGCGATCCAACAATGGGTTTAAAACAATGTTGAAATCACCTCCCAATATACACTGCCCCTCTGCTGTTGCCAGCTTCATAGTTAAGTTATTAAAGAAGTTAGGGTCGTCTATATTAGGACTGTATAATGACACGTGTCATTCTGTTCGCATTGCAATCAATTAGTATGAATCTTCCGGATTTATCCTTGTCTGCAGAATTTAATTGAAATCTGAGATTTTTATTTATTAATAAAGCTACTCCCCTAGCACTAGGCGTAAATGAAGAATAGAAAACATGGCTTACCCAATCTCTCTTTAACTTGAGGTGCTCTGTGTCAGTGAGGTGGGTTTCCTGAATAAATGCAACGTCAGCACCTTCTTTCTTGTGTGGTATGTTAACACCTTTCTCCTTTTAACGGGGTTATTTATCCCCTGACGTTGAACGAAATACAGTTAAGTTGTCCTCTTTTGTCCATCATTCCTTGTATTGAGAATTACTTGTCAAATGAAAACAGACAGAAATAAATAAATAACCTGAATGTAACTTCTTAATCAACACTGTGATAATCCAAGCATGGAGAGAGAGAGAGACCAGCTGATTCTGCACTTGGGGTGTGTGTGATTAACACAGTAGATAGGTAAAGCACAATCTCGTTCTGCTGTACATGATTGGTTGTACGGTTGAATGACAGTAAGGGTGATTTGATTTGATTTTGATTTGATTTGATCTTCTCCCCATCACCCCTGGTGCTGTCCCCAAATGACAAACACAAAATCCCTGATTCTCTACTTCCTCTGAGAGAGCCATTCACCTTAGAGTTACGAAAGTCCCACAACTAGGAAAATGATGGTAATTTGCACATCTAGCCTTAAAAAACAAAAACTAAACAAACAAAAGAGAGAGGAAAAAAAAAGGTCTGTTCTGTTTTATATAAACTTGCATCCAAATAATAATTCTGTAGGTTTGGCCTGGTAAATAGAAGTAATTAGATTATGCTCTACATTTTTATGACAAACTTATATTTGCCTTCTACATAAAAAGAGGTTGTGTTCAGACTCTCCTTGGGTGCCCAGGAGGTAAAAACTAATGCACCTTCCCTGATGACAATTTGTTTTGGCAGGAAGTAGCCCAAAAAACACTTTTTAACTGGATTCAAACGTACAATAATATTATTTATCCTAACAGTCTGTAGAGAACATTAACAAATATATATATAGGAACGTGATAGAGATATATTACTAGTGCAAAATATTACCGGAGCCTATCAGATAAAATTTATTCCTTTCACATGGCTGTCTGGTGTAAACAAGCAGGCTCACATATCTGGCGCTTAGGTGATCACTCATCACATTTCCCAAATCTGGAGACGGTGAAATCTTTTGCACTTTTAGGAGAGTCAAATACCTTTGTTTCTCCGTTGAAGGAAAGCTGAAGACAGGCTGGGTAAAGGCACTGGTAACTGACTCCCTTTTCCCGGAGCACCCCCTTACCTCGTTGAAGGCTGCACGACGTCTGTTCAAATCAGCGCAAAAGTCTGGGAAGATAAAAATTTTCTTTCCCCATCATCATCGAGACCTGCTGTCCACACCCCACTCCACCAACACCCCCCCACTCCCAGCACACAGACCCCCCAACCTGACCCTCACTAAGACCCAGGTGAGGACAGAGCTGAGGAAGATCAAGGCAAGGAAGGCCTCGGGACCGGACGGCATCAGCACGAAGCTCCTCAAGTCCTGTGCAGACCAGCTGTGTGGGTTTGTGGAGCACATCTTCAACCTGAGCCTGAAGCTGGGGAGGGTACCACAGTTGTGGAAAACATCCTTTGTGGTACCTGTACCAAAGACTTCCCACCCCAAAGACCTGAACAGCTACAGACCGGTGGCCCTGACGTCTCACATGATGAAGACCCTGGAGAGACTGCTCCTTGCTCACCTCCGCCCCCTGGTGGGACCAGCGATGGATCCACTCCAGTTCGCCTACCAGCATGGCATTGGGGTGGAGGATGCAGTGATCTTCCTCCTTCACCGTTCTCTGTCCCACCTGGAGAAGCCCGGGAATGCGGTGAGGATCATGTTCTTTGACTTCTCCGGTGCTTTCAACACCATCCAACCGATGATCCTGAGGGACAAGCTGCAGTGGGCAGGGGTGGACCAGCACCTGTCATCATGGATCCTGGACTACCTCATAAACCGGCCACAGTTTGTGAGAACCCGGGATTGTGTGTCCGACACGATCATCGGTAGCACGGGGGCCCCCAGGGAACGGTTTTGGCTCCCTTCCTGTTCACCCTTTATACTGTGGACTTCTCACACAGCACAACATACTGCCATCTACAGAAGTTCTCTGACGACTCTGCGATCGTCGGCCTCATCTCCAACGGAGATGAAGCTGAGTACAGAGGACTTATCCAGGACTTCGTGGACTGGTGCCATTGGAACTGCCTTCAGATCAGCGTGAGGAAAACTAAGGAGCTGGTGGTGGACTGCCGCAGGCAAGGACAACCCCTCACAGCACCAGTAAACATCCAGGGAACAGACATTGAGATGGTGACATCCTACAAGTACCTGGGTGTTCATCTGAACAATAAACTAGACTGGTCACACAATACCGACGCACTCTACAAGAAGGGACAGTGCAGGCTGTTCCTACTAAGGAGGCTCAGGTCTTTTGGTGTACAAGGGGCGCTGCTGAAGACATTCTCCGACACGGTGGTGGCATCAGCCATCACTTTTGGAGTGGTCTGCTGGGGCAGTGGCATTACAGCAGCCGATAGGAAGAGACTGAACAAACTGATCAAGAAAGCTAGCTCTGTCCTGGGGCAATGCCTTGACCCAGTGGAGGAGATAGGAGAAAGAAGGATGGTGGCTAAGCTGTCATCTCTGCTGGAGTCCGAGTCCCACCCTATGCAGGACATACTGAACGCACTGAGGAGCTCAGTTAGCAGTAGACTACATCATCCTAGGTGCGCAACCGAGAGGTTTCGCAGGTCCTTCCTACCTACGGCTGTCAGTCTGTATAACCTAAGCAGGGCTGCTCGCAGAGATAGCAAAAAAACGTGACGACCTAATAGTATTGAAAGCAAAAAGACGCAATAGACTTACACAATGGTCCCCTCCAGTATACAGCTAGGACAATATCAGTCGCTATGGAGGGTGACAATATGTATGGGTACATATTCATACTATATAGGATAACTAAGTAGACGGTTATGCTGTTTATTCCATCTAGCTACAATGCTCTGCACTGTGCATATACAGTATATTTATATATTTATGTGTATGTACAGTATGTATATTCACTGCTCTTATTTTTATTTTTCTTATCTTCTTAATTATTGCTCTGAGTGTTGCTATCCCTGTGCTGTTGCAATCCTGGAATTTCCCCATTGTGGGACTAATAAAGGCTTATCTTATCTTATCTTATCTTAACTCCAAACGACCCTTCTCTCTGGCGAGGCGTTGTATTTGCTCCTTCTCCTGGTAGTAGTGGACTCGTACGATGAACAGCCGCGGTCGTCCTCCCTCCCTGGGTGTCGGAGCTGCTGCCCGGTGAGCTCTGTCCAGGACTGGGGGTTTTGCCAGACCATGTGGACCACCAAGTACTTCGTGTAACAATCCAGCGATGAATCTGGTCGGGTTTCCTTGTTCTAATCCCTTAGGTACTCCCAGTAGCCAGAGGTTGCATCGTCTTCCTCTGTTCTCCAATTCGTCCACTTTCAGCTGTAGTTTATCATACTCATTGCTCAACTCTGTGTATCTAGTCTCCATGATTACCATGCGAGCATCCTGGCTGTTTAGCTCGTCCTCGTGTTCACGTATTTTCTCCTTACATTCTTCAAGGCCTGTTATAATTGAATCAATAGATCGCTTGATTTCTTCTCGCAGACCGTCAACCTCTTCTTTAATAACCTCTTTAACAATGTCGCGAAAGGCTTGCAATTTGCTTGTATCGATAGCAACCTTGCTAGCAGCAGCTGTAGTTCTGTTAGCCTCCAATTCCAGGATGGTGGGCTGCTCTGCTTTTACGGCTGATTTTGAAAGCATTTTGACCAAAAGTGTTGTCTCTTATCCCGTGGTCATCAAATACGGCTTCTTTTAATCACTTTGTGCAAATTATTTAGGAACGAAAATGTTGGGATCTCGTGACTCACACGTCTACCCCATAATGCGCCCCTAGTAGAAGCCTCAATATATAGTTTCTGACTGACCACTTTCTTCCATGGTACCAAAAGAAGAACCCTGCCTTCCGTAGCAAATTATCTTCATGTATGACAATGCACCATCCCATGCTGCAAACAATACCTCTTTGTCACTGGCTGCTATGGGCATAAAAGGCGAGAAACTCATGGTGTGGCCCCCATCCTCCCCTGACCTCAACCCTATTTAGAACCTTTGGAGCATCCTCAAGCAAAAGGTCTATGAGGGTGGGAGCCAATTCACATCAAAACAACAGCTGTGGGATGCTATTCTGACATCTTGCAAAGAAATTCAAGCAGAAACTCTCCAAAAACTCCAAAGTTCAGTGGCTGCAAGAACTGTGAAGATTATATCAAAGAAGAGGTCCTATGTTAACATGTAACTTGGCCTGTTAAGATGTTTTTGATTGAAATAGCTTTTGATTTCAGTAAATATGAACTCCTAATGCTGCAAATTCAACAAATGACCATTTTCAGTTCTTTATAACCAATAAAATGTTTTGAAACTCTGTTGTGCATAATAATTTGGAACAGTGCATTTTGAGGTTTTTTTTTATTTTTGCAAAAAGATAGTTATCATTGGGAGGTTTGTTCAATAAAATTTGAATTATGCTCTAATGGTTGATGACTTGAAAATTATACTGGCTGTCATTTGCATCAACTATTTAGGAAAATCAGAAACAAATGTCATTTGCATAATAATTTGGAACGCAGTGTAGGCAAATAAGAAGAGAAACATGGTTATCTTAAATTTTTTCCTTTATTAACAATCTGTACTTCAGTGTTTAATATTGTATTTTCTGCTTTTCTTCTTTTTTCAGATTTACTGTCAGAACTTGTGTCTGCTGGCAAAACTCTTCCTGGACCACAAGACTCTCTATTATGACGTCGAACCGTTTCTGTTCTACGTCATGACCGAAGCTGACAACACAGGGTGCCACCTAGTGGGATACTTCTCCAAAGTGAGTGAGGGGACAGTTCTAGCTAACATTCAGCTGCTGATGTAAAACATGTCTGGAAGAGTCAAAATGCATTCAAAAACATTGATATTAAAGAATTTAAAATGATTTCACTGTTTTCGAAAGTAGAATTTTAATTAACTCCAAATGTAATGTAAATGTAAATCATTTTCAATTTCAGACATGCTTGGAAGCTTTTTGTAAGACAGTCTGATGGATAATGGTATAAGTTAGGAGTCTACAACCTGGAAGTCTTGCTCATAATCAATGGTGTCTGTCGCTTTGACAAAAAAGTCACATTTTAAGAGAAAAGTTGCATACTTATAAAAGTTTCTCAAATTAACAAAAAAAAGAGGCAAAGATATTGGTAGAATTAAAAGTACATTTAGTCTAAGAGGCTGGTAATTCTTTATCCATTTTATGTTCTGTTGACTATATGTGACTCTGAAGAACCAAGAGTTGCTTCTAAAATACTAATTTTTATTATTATGTTTTTTGCAGGAGAAGAACTCTTTCTTGAACTATAACGTGTCTTGCATCCTCACCATGCCACAGTACATGAGGCAGGGCTATGGAAAAATGCTCATAGACTTCAGTGAGTGCAAACACTTTCTCTTTGAGTCCCAGTGTGTTTTTGTCTCATCAATTTACTTCCACTCCAGCTGGTGAGGGACTCACAGTACAGCACAATAACACCTGATTTAAGAGGCTGTTTTGAGCTCTTGTGTTTGTTAGAAAAAGAAGCACTGAAACAAGAAAATATTGACAAATAATTAAGAATAAAACCCACCACAAAACTCAATTTGATCCATTTTTTAGGTTATCTGTTGTCCAAGGTGGAGGAGAAGGTGGGCTCACCTGAGCGGCCCCTGTCTGACCTGGGATTAATCAGCTACAGAAGTTATTGGAAGGAGGTGCTGCTGCGCTACCTGAACAACTTTCAGGGCAAAGAGATCTCCATCAAAGGTCAGAAGATGTTAGAGAAAGACGTTTCCTTTAAAAGGTGTATGACTCTCCACATAGCCCACTTTCTGCACCATAGCGAGTTAGTAAAACACAACAGATTAATGTTTAAAAACCTATAATGATAGGGAGTGATTTTATAATAAATATATAGTATCAATTTTATTGTATTAATAAATAAATATACTTAGAAGGAGTTTATGTTGTGATTACAAACTTTCATCTCACTGCTCCATGTAGTACATATTGCATTGGCTAATGTGGTGACCATTGGTTGGACACTACTTTTCAAGATTTACTGTGGGATATTTTTAGTGCACTATATAGGGAATGAAGTTTTGCGGAAAAAATTTTGGCATCACAAGATGGCTGATTCACTTTATAGGTTACTATAAAGTGAATGTGTGGATAATTCAAAAACAAACTAAGTTAGCAACATCTGGAAAATATTGAGTTGTAAATGAGCATAATAGAACCCTTTAAAGAAGCCGTTTTTCAGAGCTGTAGTAACTACAGAAGCATAAAATTGATCAGTCACACTATGAAAATATGGGAAAGAGTTGTTGAAGCCAAGTTAAGAGGAGAGGTGACAATCAGTGAGCAGCAATACAGTTTCATGCCAAGAAAGAGTACTACAGATGCAATGTTTGCTCTAAGAGTGCTGATGGAGAAGTATAGAGAAGGTCAGAAGGAGTTGCACTGTGTCTTTGTGGATCTAGAGAAAGCATATGATAGGGTGCCAAGAGAGGAAGTGTGGTACTGTATGGGAAAGTCAGGAGTAGCAGAGAAGTATGTGAGGGTGGTGCAGGACATGTATGAGGACAGTGAGATGGTGGTGAGGTGTGCTGTAGGAGTGACAGATGGGTTTAAGGTGGTGGTGGTATTACATCAGGAATCAGCTCTGAGCCCCTTCTTGTTTGCCATGGTGATGGACAGGCTGACAGACGAGGTCAGGCAGAAGTCTCCATGGACCATGATGTTTGCAGACAACATTGTGCTCTTAAGTATGCTCTGGAGAGAAGAGGAATGAAAGTCAGTAGAAACAAGACTACAAATAGTAGTAGATTAGTTTATTTGACAGGGACAGTGCAATAACATAGACAATTAATCAAAGACAATCAATCTGATGTGTTGCACATAGAGTGTATAGCTATTAACTAATTTGCAACTCTTGTCCCTGGATGGGCTTTAGAAAAAAGAATCAAGATAAAAATATACACAATAACCACATACATCAATGCAGAAGAATTATAAATACACAATTATAAATATTATAAATACACAAATATAACAGCCTGACTCACCTTTAACATAAATATTATAAATACACAAATATAACAGCCTGACTCACATTTAACACATATAACATAACTCACATTTGCCTATTTCAGGCCTTCCTCCCTCTGTCACTCACTATAAACAAACACATTTATTCCTTCCCTTCATTCACTCTCACTTTGCAGACAAATAATTCATACATGAGTACATTCTTGTTTATTTTTCAGCCAGTTTTTAACATTTTTAGTGAATGTTTTAAAGTCCGTTATTATTTTAATTTCATTTGGCATTGTGTTCCAGATGTGACTGCCCTTTATAGAGAAAGCTGTTTGTCCAAATGTGGTTCTGCGGTGGAATATTTTACAGTTATTGTTAACAGAACTCCTGGTGGCTCTGCTGCTGTCCTGTCTTTGGACGAAACCAGCAAGTGGCTCGGGTGCTGATTTATGGAAACATTTGAACGTTAATTTCAGAAGACAGAGGTCAATGAAGCTCTCAAAACTCAATAGGTTGTATTTTTTTAAAACATTACAGTGATGCCACCTAATGGGCTTTTTGTCCAAGATTTTTAGGGTTTGATTATATAATGAACCTATATGTCTTATTGTGGAAGGGGCTGCTTGAGCCCAGACTGTCAAACAGTATGATATATGAGAAAAAACCATAGAATGCATATACAGTGCAGCTGCTTCGTAAGGTATGTAATATCTAATTAATTTAAAGCAGTTCAGATTTTTTTTTACTGTTTTTGAAATTTTCTTTATATGAAGATTAAATTTGAGTTGAGGATCTAGTACAATGCCAAGGTATTTGAATTCTGTAGCTAAACTGATGTCATGATCATGTATATTAACTTTAAAATGTTGCAGGTTACATTTTTTGATTGAAAAGCACATTGAGACTGTTTTCTGAAGGTTCAGCAATAGATGGTTCTTGAGGAGCCACTCTTGGACATCAACCATACTTGTAGACAGTACATCTGCAGCCTGTGCTGGAGTCTTGGCAGCTGTGTAAATAACTGCATCATCTGCATAAAGTTGGCATGTTGCAGCTGAGCAGTGTAACGGCAAGTCATTAATAAAAATGCTGAAAAGTAAAGGACCAAGAATGGACCCTTGTGGGATACCCATGCGGTTGTTTAAAAATGAGGATTTATCCTGGTGAACTTTTACACACTGTTCTCTATTCTGGAGATAAGATGCAAACCATTCTAATGTATTTGGGGAGAAGTTAAAAGATACCATTTTGGATAAAAGCAAACTGTGGTTTACAGTATCGAAAGCCTTTTTGAGATCTAGAAAAACAGCTCCTACCACATTACCCCTGTCCAAGGACTGTTTGACGTTTTCAATAAGGCAACAATTTGCTGTTTCTGTTGAGTATCCTGGTCTAAAACCAAATTGATGTGGATGAAGAAGTTGACTGTCTTGTAAGTAGTCTATCAGCTGTGTAGCTACAACTTTTTCAAGAACCTTAGATAGGACTGGTAAGATAGAGATTGGGCGGTAATTGCATATATCGTCTTTACTGCCTGATTTATGAACTGGTATGACGACAGCTTTTTTCCAGCCAGATGGAAATGTACTAGACCTAATGGAGAGATTAATGAGATGAGTCAGTGGTTTGATTAATATTTTGCTGTGCATTTTGAGAAAGGAGGTGCTCATATTGTAGATATCACTAGTTTTTGAGTTTGACAGTGTTTTAACAATACCAGCAATTAACTTCTCATTTACCTCATCGATGTGAAAAGTATCTGTTGGGAGTATGGAATTTGTGTTGTTGAGCACATTTGGCAGCACAAAAATTTTTGTTAAGTCTTCCACAGAGCCCACAAAGTGTGAATTAAATTCATTTGCCAAAGTAGCCTTGTCACTGACGGTCTTGCCATTGATTCTAAGTTCCTTTACCCCCTTCTGATCGTTTTTTTTATTAGTTAAGTTATTTAAATGCCTCCATAGGGAACTGTTGTTACCCTTTGCATGATCTATCAGTTTATTGTAATAAGATATTTTTGATTTTCGCAGCTCATGTACCACTTTATTTCTTAAACTTTTGTACACAAGGTGATCATTTTGTAGTTTGGAGGTTAGTGATGTTTTCAGTGCATAGTCTCGCCTCTTCATAAGTTTTCTTATTTCATTATTTAACCATGGTAGGCTAATCTTCTGTTGTCTACTTTTAATTTGCTTTGAAAATTTTTCTATAGACTTTGTGATTGTTGCAGTTATAAAATTACAACAATCATCTACTTCACATGTTGCCATGAGCTGCTCCCAATTTTGATTCTCTAAGTAATGTTCAAACTCCTCATTTTTTGATTTGGGGATAATAAAATTTGATTTGTCAATATCGACTCCCCCAAAATACTGTAGTCGCTTTTTAGTAAGTTTCCTGACAGCAAGAACCATGTTATGATCTGAGAGACCAGTTACAAGATTATAGGTTCTGGTTATTCGTTCTGGTTTATTAGTAAATACCATGTCAATAAGTGTTCTGGATTGTTTGGTTATCCTGGTGGGTCCTTTGATGATTTGCTGGTAATTAAATTTAGTCATGAGGCTTTTCAGTTTTTGTTTGTCTTTTTTATCAGACCAGTTGATATTAAAGTCACCATGAATTATTGTTTCTCTGTTCTTCTCAAGTTGTTTAACCAGATCACTTAATTCATTATAAAAGGAAGAGTTGTGTGACGGTGGGTTGTACACTACTGCAATGTTGAAATTCATTACCGGAGAGAGACATACATTAACAGCTAAACATTCAAGTGAAGTATTCAAATCAACCAGTTGACATTTATATTTCTCTTTGATGTAAATTAAAACACCTCCTCCCCTCCCTACCTGCCTGTCTTTTCTAAAACACTGGTAGCCCACAATATCGATCATATTAGTGTCTATGTTACTGTGTAGCCAGCTTTCTGAGAGACAAAGGTAGTCCAGATTTGAGTCCAACAGCAACACCGAAATCTCATCTCTTTTGGGGATTATGCTCCGTATGTTTAAATGACCGCCGAGGATCCCCTTTGGTTTAGCCTTGGTGTCCCAAAGAACTCGTGCATGATTAACAGTTTGGAAAAATAAATGTTGTTTTTGCTTTTGTACAGCTCGGTTTTGTGCTAACCCAGTGGTCTGCTGTTTAATAGTGGCAGGTCCAGGGTTAAGGTGAATATCTCCTGCCAGAAGTAGCAGAACTAACAGAACTTTAACTGTATATCCTCTGCCATATTGTGATTTTTGCTTAACAGCCATGTTTGCCTTAATTTGGAAGTTTTTGCTCAGGGCTTTTAAAGACCACATAGAGTGTAGGGCGAGATGTCCAAGCCCAAATCCATACAGATAAAACTTTTTAACTTCACCTTTGGTTGAGTTTGTCGGAAAATCCTTCTTGTTGCAGGTCCAGACACACAAAGACAAAACGAAGAGGAAGTAGAGAAGTAGAGAAGGCTTATTAGTGGTGCCCATCAGCCCACTTTTTAATCCGGTGGCAGCCATCTTCAGTTCTTCTTGGAAAGAAGGAAAAGGAAAATCTGTGGATAGTAAAATAAATTCTGCTTATATCGCCAGAATCTGATCCGATCGTCCTCGAATCCAGCTGGGCCTCAGCTAGCCAACTAGCCCCTTCCGTTGCTGGTCTCGTTGCTCATAGTCGCCGTAACTGGTCTCCCGTCCCGCTCCTCCAACCGAGTCTCGTCACACACCGCCGCTGCCACCGAGCTCCGCTGAGGTCACGGTAAATCCTCCGCTAGGCACCGCCACCTACCGTCGTCTGCCTGGGTGAAATCTCTGCTGAGCCCCGTCAACAAATAGCCGCTTGCCTGGTAGTATCTCCGCTGGGCCTCGCAGCTGGGCTTCGATTCAGGCTGGTGTAAGGTGGAATGACTGGCGCCAGCATTAAGCTAACTAGCGTTAGCTTAGCAATCGCTTCGGGTAGTCTCGTCGCACACCGCCGCTGCAGTCACGGTAAGTCCTCCGCTGGGCACCGCCGCCTACCGCCGTCTGCCTGGGTGAAATCTCTGCTGAGCCCCGTCAAACAAATAGCCGCCTGCCTGGTAGTATCCCCGCTGGGCCTCGCAGCTGGGCTTTGATTCAGGCTGGTGTTAGGTGGAATGGCTGGCGCCAGCATTAAGCTAACTAGCGTTAGCTTAGCAATCGCTTCAGGTAGGGCACATCAGTGAATAAAATACATGAGTGTGAATGAGAGGGAGGCAGGTGTAATGGTGAAGATGGAAGGAGTAGCGGTAGTGAAAGTAGATGAGTTTAAATACCTGGGGTCAACCATCCAAAGCAATGAAAAATGCACAAGAGAGGTGAAGAAGAGTGTGCAGGCAGGGTGGAGTGGTGGAGACGAGTGTCAGGGATGATTTGTGACAGAAGGGTAGCAGCAAGAGTGAAAGGGAAGATTTACAAGACTGCAGTGAGAGCTGCTATGATGTATGGTTTGGAGGTGGTGGTGCTGACAATAAAACAGGAGGTGTAGCTGGAGGTGGCAAAGTTGAAGATGCTGAGATTACTGAAGAGTTGATGCTTAAAAAAATTATACTATAATGTTGCTGTGATTGCGTAGCTCTAAAGGATAATTCGGCATATGTGGAGAACACGAGGTGTGCGGATGCGCTGGGGGTTGGGGGCAGCCAGACTGCAGTCCTTCACAGGGAGCCAAGCTCAGCCTGCCCGGTTAACAGGAGTCTTGGCTGCTGCTTCACCCGTGCTTCACCCATGTGCCACCGCTGTCCTTTGCGGCACTGCGGGTTCAACATGGCGTTCGTTCCAGCGTGCTCGCACGGCTATCTAAAAATTAAATGTTAATAATACCACTATGATTGTGGAGTGGAATGGCCAGATCAATTGCATATCACATATGGACACATATGCATGCTTTGAGTTAACGACTGTGACCAAACACATTTTATTGTCAATACTACTATACGTGTAGGACATACAGGAGAATTGAAATGGCGTTTCTCCCTCTCATCATTGGTGTGCATAATATAAAAACAAAAGGAATAAGGCTGGAAAAAAGAACAAAACAACAACAACAGCAGTCTATGTACAGTAATGCAACCTGTGGTGCCAATGGCGACAAGAAAGACCCAGACCTTCATAGAGATAAACGATTAACGATGATAAACCCAGCAATCCTATATACAGACAGCTAGAGATGAATACCCATAGTTGCAGTTCAATGCGGTAGTGTAGGTGCAGATAGTAACAGATAGGGTTGCATGTGATCAGTATTGCAGCGACAGACAGACAGCAGCAGATATGGCATTTGTGCAAATGGTTGCGGTTAATGTGCAGAGACATACAGCAGCAAAAGTACAACAAAACAGCAGTATTACAGTTGGTGTGCCAGTCTTTCTGTGCCAACAGCTGAGGTACTTATTGTGCGGGTGAGTGCATTATGAGGGGAGTGGACAGAGTTCAGGGTCCTGATGGCCTGATGAACAAAGCTGTTTAGCAGCTGTTTCTTGTGGAGCGGGCCCGGAGTCTCCGGTACCTTTTCCCCGAGGGCAGGGAGCTGAAGAGGGAATGAGAGGTGTGGGAGGTGTAGCCTGCAATGTTGATGGCTCTGTGGGTGAGGCAGGTGAGGTAGATGTCTGAGATGGGGGCAGAGGGGCACCGACGATCTTGCTGGCTGCTTCCACTTGTAAGTTGTAGTGTTTTCTGGCAGGCAGTGGTGCAGCTTCCATACCACACCATGATGCAGCTGGTGAGGATGCTCTCAATGGTGCCCCGGTAGAAAGAACACATGATGGGGGGTGGGACTCGTTCTCTCCTCAGTTTGTGGAGGAAATGGAGGAGAGTTTGGGCCTTCTTACCCAGTGATGTGGCGTTGTTGGACCAGGAGAGGTCCTCAGAGATGTGCACCCCCAGGAACTTGGTGCTGCTCACCCTCTCCACAGCTGCACCATCGATGATCAGAGGGCGGTGCTGTGTGTGACCCCTCCTGAAGTCGACCACAGTCTCCTTGGTTTTTCTCTCGTTCAGGAAGAGGTTATTGTCTTTACACCACTGGACCAGTTGGGTCACCTCATTTCTGTTGTTGGCCTCTTCGTTGTTGGTGTTGAAGCCCACCACCGTCGTGCCGTCCACAAACTTGATGATGTGGTTGGTGTTGTAGGCTGGTACGCAGTCATGGGTCAGCAGGGTGAAGAGCAGCGGGCTGAGCACGCACCCTTGTGGGGCCCCTGTGCTCAGTGTGATGGTCTGGGAGGTGTTGCTGCCAACCCGCACATTTTGTGGCCTCCCTGTAAGAAAGTCCAGCTCCCAGTTACAGAGAGAAGTTTTGAGTCCCAAGTGTCTGAGTTTTTGTATCAGGTGCTGGGGGATGATTGTGTTGAATGCTGAACTGAAGTCCAAGAACAGCATTTGCGGACTTCCGGTCTGGACGCCATGGCGACTGCAGCTTAACACTGAAGCTCTCAGACCCAATCCAGGATAACACCTTGAAAATCAAACTTAACGGATTTTTGGAGGAGTGAAAATCAAAAGACAAAATCATCATGTCTAAAGGAAAACAGAAGAAACTGAAATTCTCCAGGCCAGGACACGTATCGGCCGGAGAATCTGAACTGGAAGATCTCCGTTCAGAAGACGAGGAACTGGTGATAGCTCACAAAAGGGTTAGCCTGAAATCACTATTTGAGGAGCTACGACGATTTCGCCGAGATGTTACGGCCGAATTTCGGGAATTCAGAGAAGAATTGAAAAGGACAAACAGCAGAGTGGACCAGGCCGAGAACCGAATCTTGGAAACAGAGGATCGAATAAAAGTGCTCGAAGATTCTGTGCTAGACCTACGCAAAAGACAAGCAGCTATAGAGGCTAAGCTAACCGACCAAGAAGGAAAACAAAGAAGAGACAACATAAGAATTCATGGTCTGATAGAAGGAACCGAAAATGGTTTTAACTCAATGGCAGAATGCGTGGAATCCTTACTAAGAGAGAAATTGGATATTCCACCAACCACCGACTTGAAGATAGAAAAGGCACATCGTTCATTAGCCGCTAGGCCGGCGGCGGAAGCGCCCCCACGTTCGGTGTTGGTAAGATTTTCCAATTTCAAAATAAAACAAGAGGTTGTAAGACTGGCCTGGCAGAAAAAAGGATTTATGCACCAGGAGAGAAAAGTCTACGTGGAACACGATTACGCCCCGGAGGTCCTTAAAAAGCGCAGGGAATACAATGACGCGAAAAAGGTGTTAAGAGAGAAGAAATTGCGCTTTCAGACACCATTTCCTGCGAAGTTAAGGGTCTTCTACGGCGATGAAACGTGTCTCTATAATTCGGCGGAAGAAGCAACAGCTGACATGGCGAAAAGAGGGCTCCCGGTAACGGTATTTAAACCCGCAGCAGACCCGAGTGAGAAGATCAAAGCGCAAACATGGACACCACAAAGACCCTCAAAATCCACGGACCAGCAGCGGGAAACCCAGCACCAGAGCGTCGCGGATAAACTATCCGTTTTCAGGTTGGAATAGCGACCTTTTTTTTTTTTTTCTTTTTTTTTTTTCTCTTGAATCAATCCGCACATCCAACCCCCCTCATACAAGGTAACAAACATTAAAGGAGATGCATATTCAGCATGTGGTAAAACATTTCATGGAACAATCATATTATTTGAAACAAATAAGTCTTTGTAATAAAAAAAAAAAAAAAACTTGTTAAAATAGAAATGTGACAATAATCCACATGTTCTCCTCATACTAACAAATACTGTTTTTGCGTGAATGTTTGATGTGATGGGGGTGGGAGGGTGCACACAATTTCACAGGGTTTAGGCATAAAAGGAAAAAAAAAAAAATCATTACAAGTTTGGATTGGGTTCTGAAACTCACGTTAAAAGCATGGGACTACTTTCAGTGGTAAGAGAGGGCCCTCAACACGTAACAGAGTTTGAGGAATTTCCCTCAGAGCCTTCTCTCCATCAAGGCTCTTACAGGGTCTTTAAAAAGACCTCAGCTCAGGAAGTTCTTCTGACAGCTTTTTGTTTTAAAGTTTTTTACACTATGTTCTTAATGTTTTTCTTGTTTTTAATGTTCTTTCAGTTTCTGAGTAGCACAAAAGAGGGCCACCACACAGTTATACTAAACAAAACAACACAATGGAGAAACAGGGTGTAACCAAAATAATTTCATATAATGTAAAAGGAATCCTGAATCCAGTTAAAAGATCCAAGATTCTAGGCAAAATGAAAAAAGACAAAGCAGGAATAATACTTTTACAAGAAACCCACCTAACAGACGTGGAACACAATAAACTCAGTAGACAAGGGTTTAAAATGATCTCTTCATCTTCATATAAATCAGGGAGGAGGAGGGGAGTAGCGACATTGATATCAACCAAAATTACATTTGAAAAAAAATCAGAACACAAAGATAAAGAAGGGAGATACAGTTTGGTAACTGGGCGGCTAGAGGGAGAAGATATCACCCTGCTGAATGTGTATGCTCCCCCAGGGGCTAACTGGAAATTTTATAAAAATGTATTCGACCTAATGATAACTAAAGCTCAAGGTTTAGTGATATGTGGTGGGGACTTCAATCTTAGACTGAATCCATACTGGGATGCTTCTGGTAATTCCCCACATCAAAATAACACCCAAAACAGGAAGACTCGGATGCTACTAAAAGAATTGGGAATCTGTGACGTGTGGAGGGAACTCAACCCCAGTGTAAAAGACTATACATTTTACTCAACTCCACATTCATCTTACTCAAGGATTGACTATTTTTTTATGTTTAATAGAGACATTGGAAGAGTAAAAACATGTAAAATAGGACTGATGGATCTCTCCGACCACAGTCCGATCTACATGGACTTAAATATCCAAAAATACACAAATAATACATTTTCTTGGAGGTTAAATTCAAATGTCCTGAAAGGACCATTGAAAGATGAATTGGAATCAGATATTCTCAGATATTTGGAAGATAACGATAATGGAGAAGTATCCCCTTTAATACTGTGGGATGCATGTAAAGCTGTAATAAGAGGAAAGATTATTGCAAAACTGGCAACCCAAAAGAAACTAAGACAAGAAAAACTATCCACATTAGAGTCAGAACTTAGGAACCTAGAAAAAGAACACAAAGGGAACACTCATTCTACTGACTCGCTCAAGATTAAGGAAATTAAAAACCAAATAAATGAGATCTACACAATAGAAATCCAGAAGAAACTTACATTTCTGAAACAAAAATACTATGAAGCAGGCAGTAAATCGGCAAAATTGCTAGCCTATAAATTGAGGAAACATCAAACAGAAAGAGCAATCTACAAAATCAGAGACCCAGTATCAAAGGAAATAAAATTCAGAATTCAGGATATTCTTAAAAACTTCGAGAATTACTATAAGAACTTATACTCCCACAAAAAACATAAAAACGCATCCGAGGCATTCCTAAACACATTAAACCTTCCCCAACTTACGGAGTCACAAAATAAAACACTACTGTCAGAAATACATCCTAAAGAATTGGAAAAAGCAATTATGAAACTTAAAGCTAACAAATCCCCAGGAGCTGATGGCTATACAGCAGAGTGGTACAAAACCTTTAAACAGCAACTATCTCCTCTCCTCCTGAAAACATTTAATTATGTCCTCCACACAGGGGAAATCCCCCCCTCCTGGAGAGAAGGGGTCATTGCAGTTATACCTAAACCTGAAAAGGATAAACTAGAGTGCTCCAACTACAGACCAATCAGTGTACTAAATCAGGACTATAAGCTTTTTACCATTATCCTTGCCAAAAGGTTAGAAAATATACTGACAGACCTAATTCATTTAGACCAAACAGGTTTTATAAGACAAAGACAGACACAAGACAACATTCGACGCACTTTACACATAATTCATCATATAAAAAAATATAACTTAAATGCAGTCATATTGGGATTAGATGCTGAAAAAGCATTCGATTCGGTTGACTGGTCTTTTCTATATAGAATCTTATCCAGTTTCAATTTTCATAACAACTTCATTAGAACTATACAGGCATTATATAAAAAACCAACAGCTAAAATAAGGATTAACGGTAATTTATCATCATCTTTTGAACTGGAAAGAGGATGTCGTCAGGGCTGCCCCCTGTCTCCACTGCTCTTTGCAATCTTCATAGAACCTCTGAGCCAATGGATAAGACAAAACCAAAAAATTCAAGGTATTACACTTGGTCAGAAGGAACATAAAATAGCACTCTTTGCTGATGACATTTTAATATACCTAGGGCAGCCGGACACTTCTTTACCAGAACTAACCTCAGTTTTTTCAGAGTATGGAGATTTATCGGGGTACAAATTAAATATGCATAAAACCCAAGTTTTAACATTCAACTATGACCCAAATCATTATTCACTAAGCAAACTCAAAACTAACTGGGAGTCGGAATCTATGAAATATCTGGGGGTCAATATCCCGAAACAACTCAACAAAATTATATCACTAAACTATGATCCACTGGTGACAAAAATAAAATCTGACCTAGCAAGATGGAATATGATACCATTCTTGGGTACTGCACAAAGAATTGAAGCAGTCAAAATGAATATACTTCCACGTCTTCTATACCTTTTCCAAACAATACCGGTAGAACCTCCCAAAAAAACATGGCAGGAGCTGGACAGAAGGATCTCAAGATTCATATGGCAGGGCAAGAGACCTAGAATCAGATATAGAACCCTACAGCTAAACAAAGACAAAGGTGGGCTTGCGCTGCCAAATATCAGGGACTACTTTAAAGCCGCACAAATTAAAACTTTAGTAGAGATATGTAACCCAGTCTACACTGCACAATGGAAGGAGATCGAATGCCAAATAACAAGTGACATCCCCCTACAGGCGATAATAGGGAACAATGTCTTACCTAAGCTTTTGAATAACACTAACCCGTGGATAGAGACCCCGCTAAAAATTTGGTTTAAGATAGTCAGAGAGAATCAAACTAAAGAGCCCTATCGACTTCTGCAATGGATCGCCTATGATCAGGACTTTACTCCTAATAAAACAGACACCAGATTTAAAAAGTGGAAGGAGAAAGGGCTGATAAAATATTACGATTTTTTTAAAGGGCAAATCTTAAGAAGTTTTGAAGATTTGAAAAAACAAGGCCTAATAAATCAAGACCTTTACAGGTTCTTCCAGCTTAGACACCACATAAACAATATACTTAAAAAGGAGGTTTTGGAAAGGGCCCAGTCAGGTGTTCTGAAGGTCTTCTTAATGGCATATAAAGGGATCCCTGGGATCAGATACATTTCTAAAATATACCAAGGTCTTCAAGACTTAAAAGGAGACAACACATCTTATATAAAAGAGAGATGGGAAAAAGAGGGGAATTTCACTTTACAACTGGAAATATGGGAAAAGCTAAATAAACAGCAATGGAAAAGTACCTCATCCCTGCAGTGGAGAGAATTTGGATGGAAAAACTTGGCAAGATTTTTCAGAACACCTGCACAAAACAAATTTACCCATAAGGGATTGAACTGTTGGCGCTTGTGTGGTGAAAAGACTGCAAATCATTTTCATGTGTTTTGGTCATGCCCAGTTATCCACCAATATTGGACCAAGGTACAGACAATATTGGGGAAAATATTCAAAATTACAGTTCCCTTTTCTTTTGTAACTTTGTATTTGGGTTTACTACCGGACTCACTGGAAAGACGAGGAGAAAAATACTTATTCAATGTTTTAATATTGGCAAGCAAAAAAGCTCTAACTAAAAAATGGATGTTGAAGGACTGTCCTACACCTGAAGATTGGACTAACGTGATCCAAGACATTTACTCGATGGAAAAGTTGACATTCGCACTGAGACAGGACATGGATGTGTTCATGAACTTTTGGCAACCCTGGACCGCATATGTGTCTTCCATTAGATCTAATCTTTGACAAATACCATTTCAATAATGGTTCCTCTCTTTGTTCCAATGCTACTCAGATGCTCTTTTATCTTTATTTACTTACTTTTTCTTTTTGTTTGTTTTTTACTGGTTTGTTTGTTTTTTTTTGTTATTTGTTTTTTGTTTTTTTTTCTCTTTAATTTCACTTTTTCTTTCACTTTAAAAAAAAAAAAAAAGGGGTGTTGTAAGAATTAATCTTCCAATGTTGTCAGATATCAGAAAATAAGGGAACATGTGATGAAAATGTAAACACTGCATTGCTGTAACGACCTGTATACCCTTTACAAAAACTTAAATAAAAAAAAAAAAAAAGAACAGCATTTGCATGTAGGAGTTTTTTGACTCCAGGTGGGTGAGGGCTGGATGGAGAGCAGCAGGGATGGCATCTTCTGTGGATCTGTTTTATTTTTTTTTCCACAATATTTTTTATTGAACCTTTTTTTACAAACATGGCACAAACAGTCAAACACTAACACTAAAGTAATTTAAAAAATAAAAAAACAACAACAACAACAAAATGTACTAAAAACAACAACAACCATTAACAAAAGCAAGTCAACAACAATGCTCCTCTGTTTAGTCTAGGTAATCTATTACATAAGTATACATAATATACATTCACCAGTTTGGAATTTGCAAGGTCCACACATATCATTCACCTTCTTCTTCAGAAGTTATGTTTAATTTCTTTACATAATCAATGAAAGGTCTCCATATATTCTCAAACACATTTTCCTTTGATTTCAGTATATATGTTATTCTTTCTAGTGGAAGGTTTGTTAACATCTGTCTTAACCACCGAGTCACATCTGGTCTATGAATCTTTTTCCACAGTAGTGCAGTACATTTTTTGGCATTAAGCAAACCGAGGTCTATGAATGCTCTTTCACTCTTATTAAAGTTATGTTTTTCTGGATACAGACCCAACAAAAACAGTTTAGGGTTCAATGTGAATTGTTTTGAAATTATTTTTTCAATTTTTACCCTCACCTCTTCCCAAAACATTCGGATTTTTCTACATTCCCATAAACAGTGAAATAGGGTTCCTTTACTTTCCATACATTTTGTGCATGTATCTGGTATGTTTTTGTTATATCTATTTAACTCCACTGGTGTAACATACATCCGCATTAACCATTTAAAATGTATCAGTTTAAGACGTACCTTTATTGATTTGGTTTGAGCTTCTGCACAAGCCATTTCCCATTGTTCCTCTGAAATTTCAATTTGCAGGTCTTCTTTCCAATAATTCAGTCTTTTCTGTGAGTTTTCACTTGAGAATAGTGTCAATGAGTTATAAAACTCTGAAATAATACCCTTTCTCTTACTATCTTTCGTCAAAATTTTTTTCAAGGATGAATAAGTAGGTTGGGTGAGAGCATTATTTTGATTTGATCAAATAAAATTTCTAAGCTGAAGATATTTAAAAAAATTGTTCTATTAAGATTGAATTTAATCCTCAGTTCTTCAAAAGACATTATGTTATCTGAACGTAACAAATATAAGTCTTGAATCTTTTGAATCCCTTTTAAATTCCATACTTTAAATACAGCATCCGCTCTCCCTGGTGTAAAATATTGATAACCCCATATTGGGCTAAATTGTGACAGTAAGTGTGGTTCTTTTAAATATTTTTTGGTTTCACGCCATATTTTGTTCATGTGCTTTACAATTGGATTTTTAACTTGTTTCTGTAATTTTTTTTAGCCGAGTCTGAGTATATGAATAAGGGAAGAGGTACCGTAAAGGTAAATTGTATGATTCCATTTTAGTCCAGTGAGGGAGATCATTTGATGAAAAATAATATGTCATAGACCTCAGTTGTGCTGACCAGTAATACAGCGTAAAGTTTGGACATTTCAGACCTCCACGATCAAATGGTAGATATAGTAAGGACAAACGTAATCTAGCCTTCCTATTGTTCCATATAAATTCCACTAACTTTTTTTTAATTCTTGAGAATAGATCTGAAGGTGGTGGTAAAGGAATGTTTTGAAATAAATAAAGTATTTTTGGTAAGCTATCACTTTTAAGTATATTAATTCTCCCGATCATCGACATTGGTAGTGACAGCCATCTCTGAAGTAACTCAATATCTGTCATTAAGGCTTCATAGTTGGCACTGGCGACTGATTCTAGCTTAGGCAAAATTTGAATTCCTAAATATTTAAACTGACTTACAACATTGAATTGATTTACCTCAGGAGCTGGGTGATTTCTCTGGGTCTCATTTAGCATTAATATTGAAGATTTTGTTTTATTTATTTTATATCCTGATATTTTGTTGATAAGCGTCTTGTTACTGCAACTTTTTTATCTATTTTAGATTATGGAGACCTCTTGTATATGAACGCTTCAGCTCAGTGTCTGAGTAAGATTGACTCTGTATATCATGCTGTTTTGAGGTTTGTTACAAACTGTAGAGCCTTGACCCATCACTGTGAACTGTATTCTAGAGTGGGATGGCCCTCTTTGTCCACCAGGAGGTTGACTCACTGGTACATTTTTATTTACAAGGCCATGCTTGGACTGTTGCCCCCTTACATTTGTAATTTGATCACACTGAGAAGTGTTGATTCTTATGGTTTGCGTTCTAATGATCATTTGTTGCTTTCTGTTCCATTTGCCCGTACTGAGCTGGGAAAAAGAGCTTTCATGTTCTCAGCCCCCTCTACATGGAACATGTTGCAAAAAGACTGGAAACTAACAGAACTTGTTTCATTGAACGACTTTAAAACCAGATTGAGAACACTTGAGACGGCCTCACTAATTTGTAACTGTTTTATATGATTTGTATCTCATTGTAAGTGTATTTGTGATTTTTTTGGTGCCTCTTGGCCAGGACTCCCTTGAAAAAGAGGTTTTTAATCTCAACGGGGTTTTTTTCCTGGTTAAATAAAGGTAAAATAAATAAATAAAAATAAAAATTTCCCCAAAGTTCTTTATTAAATTTAACAAGGTCGGAATTGATTTTTTTAAAATTCGACATAAACAAAATTATGTCATCGGCATACAGGGAGATTTTATGTTCTGTTGGTCCTACTTTAAGTCCATATATTTGTGGATGTAAACATACTGCTGTGGCGGTTCGTTTTAACCCCACAACAGACTAAGGACACTCAGCCCTCTTTTCTCTGTTTTTCTGCTGAATTACTGAGAAGCAATGTGCCATTCATGTATTTGTGATGCAAACATGCATGTGTTGTGATGTAATGCGCCATTCGGTATAGTGTGCATATGGCTTGTCCTTACTGTGCTTTTTCTGAGCATCTTAGATGTGCTTTGGTGTATTAATGTCTACAGGTAGACGAGTTTCTTCTGTCTCACCTATGTGATGTTAATCGATGCCTTTCATCCTTTGTGCTCATCTGTCCTGTCCTTACTGTGACCTAGAGACTCAGATCAATATGTAGATGTGCTTGTTAGCCTCTTTGTCTTGCACTTAGAGCGAGGTCTAGCTAATCTGCCCATTGTGATGTATGGCTTACAAATGCAAATACCTCCTGCCTGTTCTGTTGTCCCTTTGATCATTCTAGACTGTGGGGTATGTCTTTTTGATGTATTGTTATGATCAAGTATTTAAGGTGCAACTCTGTAACGCAATCTCTCTTCTTCTCTCACTCTGATCCTGCAACTGGTAGACACACTGGTGTCCCTCCTTCTCTGAGAGCTTAGGGATCCCGCTCCGGGCTGCTCCACTATGCACCGGAGAGGGGATCCCGTGAAGGCGACATGATATAATAAAACCTGCTTAAAACCACAGCACTGCTGCTTATTTTTTCATGCCGCCTCACTGGTGACCCCTCGAACACGCACACGTTTTGTGCGAAAGCAACCTTCCGAGCTGGACAGCCACACAGCTGCGTTGGTGGCCCCTTGAAGACGCACACGTTTTGTGCAACGCAGCCTTCTGTTTTGGATGGCCACGCTGGCGAACCAACGCTGAAAAAAACGAGCGGCCAGCGAACGCAACACCCGGGCATGAATGCTCCGTCGCCTGAGATCTGCACAACCATGCTGGACCGGCCGCTCTCACTGAGAGCGCACGCACCTCGTCCTCTCTCCACGACGGCAACCTCCAGGGCCGACGGGGAGCGCAGCGCGTGGAACTGAACGCACCATGGCCGCACGAGCGACAACGATCGTCTCCTCCCTCTCACCGCTCCAACGCAGCTGCACGAGCCCGGGGCACAAAGATCGTCTATTGCCTCGCACCGCTCCAACGCGCCTCCACGAGCCCGAGGGACGGAGATCGTCTACTTCCTCACACCGCCCCAACGCAGCTGCATGAGCCTGAGGAACAAAAGATCGTCTATTCCCTCCCGCCGCTCCAACGCCTCTGCACGGGCCTGAGGGACTTAAGATCGTCTATTTCCTCTCAACGCTCCAACGCACCATGGCCAAATCTACAGCAACAGCTCAACCTGGATTTTATTGGCGCCGTCTGCGCTGATCTCCGCCAAGTTTCTGCACCCTGACTCACCACTCCAGCGGCCCACCCACGCACTGAACCCCCGCGCACGCATCGGGGAGTTACAAGGACGGCGCATCGCGCATGGGACAAGTAACGGCTCCACAGACTGCCTTCCTCCTTCGCCGCTGCCTTTCAGGGCTGCTCGCTCACCTGAGGCACGCATGCAGCATACTGGAAGGATTTGTTAACAGTCTCAGCCACGCCACAGACCGCCATCGTCCTCCGCCGCCGCCCACAGAACCTTCAGGGTTGCTCGTTCACCTGAAGCAAGCATGCAGCTCGCCACTGGATTTTTTAATGGTCTTAGCCACGGCACAACGGGATTTCAGCCGTCAGCTGTTCCCAGGAGCTTTGGGGTTGCTTCAGCACCCAAAGCCAACAGTCCCCCTGCTTTGTTTACTTTTTCTCTTACAGCCGCTCCTGCTTTTCTTCATGGCCACAAGAGGAGTCAGAGACTAATTTTTCTTCTTGTGATCTCCGCACGTGCAACGGGACAAACCCTCGACGTCACGGAGCAGCAAGCAATTTTTGCACGGCTCAGGACGATTTCACAGCTCCTGCCGGCACTTACTACCCCTCCCCTCCCTCCCCCTCCGCCTGCAGCGAGCTTCTCCCACAGCTCGCTCACACAGATGGATTATCGAGGTCGCGACCCCCTGCCGCGTCCTCTGGGGGGGAGCGTGTGTGGCGGTTCGTTTTAACCCCACAACAGACTAAGGACACTCAGCCCTCTTTTCTCTGTTTTTCTGCTGAATTACTGAGAAGCAATGTGCCATTCATGTATTTGTGATGCAAACATGCATGTGTTGTGATGTAATGCGCCATTCGGTATAGTGTGCATATGGCTTGTCCTTACTGTGCTTTTTCTGAGCATCTTAGATGTGCTTTGGTGTATTAATGTCTACAGGTAGACGAGTTTCTTCTGTCTCACCTATGTGATGTTAATCGATGCCTTTCATCCTTTGTACTCATGCGTCCTGTCCTTACTGTGACCTAGAGACTCAGATCAATATGTAGATGTGCTTGTTAGCCTCTTTGTCTTGCACTTAGAGCGAGGTCTAGCTAATCTGCCCATTGTGATGTATGGCTTACAAATGCAAATACCTCCTGCCTGTTCTGTTGTCCCTTTGATCATTCTAGACTGTGGGGTATGTCTTTTTGATGTATTGTTATGATCAAGTATTTAAGGTGCAACTCTGTAACGCAATCTCTCTTCTTCTCTCACTCTGATCCTGCAACTGGTAGACACACTGGTGTCCCTCCTTCTCTGAGAGCTTAGGGATCCCGCTCCGGGCTGCTCCACTATGCACCGGAGAGGGGATCCCGTGAAGGCGACATGATATAATAAAACCTGCTTAAAACCACAGCACTGCTGCTTATTTTTTCATGCCGCCTCACTGCCATCGCTAAAGGTTCAATTGCCATAGTAAACAGTAAAGGTGAAAGTGGACAGCGTTGTCGACATCCTCTATTGGTATTTATTGATTTTGAGATATTGCTGTTTGTTAGGATTTCTGCTGTAGCATTATTATACATTATCTGGACCCATTTTATGAAATTATTTCCAAGTCCAAACCTTTGTAGGACTTCAAAAAGATAGGGCCATTCGACCCTATCAAAGGCCTTTTCGGTGTCCAATGATAGGAGAGCTGTATCCGGTGCTTCTTTATTGGAATAAATAATATTAAATAATCTTCTTACATTATGGAAGCCTTGTCTTCCCATTATAAAGCCATTCTGATCTCGGTTAATAATATTTGGTAATATTTCTTGTAGTCGTCTTGCTAAAATTTTACAGATTATTTTAAGATCAGCATTTAATAGGCTTATTGGTCTCATGTTTTCACATTTATTAGGGGGTTTACCTGGTTTTGGCAACAGTATAATTAAGGCATTATTCATGTATGGTGGTAAATTACCATTTTGAAATGCTTCTAAAACCATTTTCAAAAGTGGTTTTATTTATTCTTAAATTTTTTATAGAGGTCAACTGGAAGACCATCTGGTCCTGCTCTTTTTCCTGATTTCATATTATCAATGGCTAGCCCAACTTCTTCTTGGCTAATTTTAGACTCCAGTATCTCCCTGTTTTCATTTGGGATACACGGTATAGATAATCCACCCAAAAACCCATTTAGTTTTGTTAAGTTAGTTTCATTTTTTGTATCATATAGTTTTTCATAATAATCTCTAAAGGCCCTATTAATTTCTAAAGGATCTATAAGTACCTGTCCGTTACTTATAATACTGGTAATTGGTGTTTTAAATTCTAATTGTTTAATCTGCCATGCCAATAATTTTCCTGATTTTTCACCTTGTTCATAAAAAGTTTGCTTCAATCTTAGAAGACTCGAGGCAGCTCTATTCGCTGATTTTTTGTCATATTCAGCTCTCAGAATCAGTAATTCGTTCTCTAACTGTGGGTTACTTCCTGCATACACCTTTTCTTGAAGAATTTTTATTTTACGTTCCAATTGGGCTCTCTCCTCTCGAATCTTCTTAGATTTTGAACCTGTATAACTAATAATATGCCCCCTAATAAAAGCTTTGAAAGCCTCCCACTTTATACATGCCGTTATTTGTGTATTATTAATATCAAAGAACTCATCTATCTGTTTTTCTATGTACTTAACAAATTCCTCATCCTGATGCCATTTATGCTGAAAATGCCACCTACCTGGATCCTTTGTCAATTTCTTATCTACATATATTAGACAGCAGGGTGCATGATCAGAGATCACGATGTTATCATAGAAACAGTTTTGAATCTTGGACCTTAATTCTGTAGAGATCAAAAAGTAGTCTATACGTGAGAATGTCTTATAGGTATTAGAATAACAAGAATAGGCTTTGACTTGTGGTTTCATTTCTCTCCATATATCTAACAATCTCAATTCTTTCATAAAATGATTAATAGTCATCCAACATCCACTGTGCGTACAGTCCAGTCCTGTTGATCTGTCTATACTGGGATTCAATGTACAATTAAAATCCCCTGCTATTATATGTTGCCCTGTAAGTGATGATAAAGTAAGGAATAAATTGACAAAGAAGTTTTGATCATCAACCACCTCCCACCTCCGGAAGAACTTCAACCACATTCCGAGGGAGTCTGGAGACATGGAGTCTGAATGGGCCATGTTCTCCACCTCTGTTGTTGAAGCGGCGGCCCAGAGCTGCGGCCGCAAGGTGGTCGGTGCATCTCGTGGTGGCAACCCCCGAACCAAGTGGTGGACACCAGTGGTGAGGGGGGCCATTAAGCTGAAGAAGGAGTCCTATCAAGCTTGGTTGGCTTGTGGGACTCCGGAAGCAGCTGAGGTGTACCGGCAGGCCAAGCGGAGTGCAGCTCGGGTGGTTGCTGAAGCAAAAACCCGGGTATGGGAGGAGTTCGGTGAGGCCATGGAACAAGACTTTCGGTCGGCTTCAAAGAGATTCTGGCAAACTGTTCGGCGGCTCAGGAGGGGAAAGCAGCTCCCCGTCCACACTGTGTATGGTGCGGATGGGACACTGTTGACTTCAACTGGGGATATCGTCGGGCGGTGGAAGGAATACTTCGAGGATCTCCTCAATCCCACTGATACGCCTTCCACAGAGGAAGCAGGGTTTGGGGACGAGGGGGATGACTTGCCTATCACAGGGGCTGAGGTCGCCAAGGTGGTTAAAAATCTCCTTGGTGGCCGGGCCCCGGGGGTGGACGAGATTCGCCCCGAGTACCTCAAGGCCCTGGATGTTGTTGGGTTGTCATGGTTGACACGCCTCTGCAACATTGCGTGGAGGTCGGGGGCAGTGCCTTTGGCATGGCAAACCGGGGTGGTGGTTCCTCTCTTCAAAAAAGGGGACCGGAGGGTGTGCTCCAACTTTAGAGGGATCACACTCCTCAGCCTCCCTGGGAAGGTCTATGCCAAGGTACTGGAGAGGAGAGTCCGGCCGTTGGTCGAACCTCGGATTCAGGAGGAGCAATGTGGTTTTCGTCCTGGCCGTGGCACATCGGACCAGCTCTTTACCCTCTCGAGAATTCTTGAGGGTTCGTGGGAGTTTGCCCAACCAGTTTACATGTGTTTTGTGGACTTGGAGAAGGCATTTGACCGCGTCCCTCGTGGATTTTTGTGGGGGGTGCTTCGGGAGTATGGGGTATCGGGCTTGTTGTTACGAGCTATTCGGTCTCTGTACGACCGTTGTGAGAGTTTAGTTCGTATTGCCAACTCTCGGTCGGAGTCATTCCCAGTGAGAGTTGGACTCCGCCAGGGCTGCCCTTTGTCACCGGTCCTGTTCATAATTTTTATGGACAGGATTTCTAGGTGCAGCCAGGGAATGGAGGGTGTCATGCTTGGTGACCACAGGATCTCATCTCTGTTGTTTGCAGATGATGTTGTCCTGTTGGCTTCATCCAGCAATGACCTACAGCTCTTGCTGGGACGGTTTGCCGCTGAGTGTGAAGCGGCTGGGATGAGAATCAGCACCTCCAAGTCCGAGTCCATGGTCCTCAGCCGGAAAAAGGTGGATTGTCCTCTCCGGGTTGGGGACAGGCTCCTGCCCCAAGTGGAGGAGTTTAAGTATCTTGGGGTCTTGTTCACGAGTGAGGGGAAAATGGAGCGAGAGATCGACAGACGGATTGGAGCAGCATCTGCAGTGATGCGGACGTTGTACCGGTCTGTTGTGGTGAAGAGGGAGCTTAGTTCTAAGGCAAAGCTGTCGATTTACCAGTCAATCTACGTTCCTACTCTCACCTATGGTCACGAGCTTTGGGTAATGACCGAAAGAACGAGATCGCGGATACAAGCGGCTGAAATGAGCTTTCTCCGTAGGATTGCTGGACTCACCCTCAGAGATAGGGTGAGGAGCTCAGTCATCCGGGAGAGGCTCAGAGTAGAACCGCTGCTCCTCCACATTGAAAGGAGTCAGTTGAGGTGGTATGGGCATCTGATTAGGATGCCTCCTGGACGCCTCCCACTTGAGGTGTTTCAGGCACGTCCCACTGGGAGGAGACCCCGGGGCAGACCCAGGACTCGGTGGAGAGACTATGTCTCCCAGCTAGTCTGGGAACGCCTTGGTATCCCCTCTGAAGAGCTGGAGCAGGTGGCTGGGGAGAGGGAAGTCTGGGCTTCTCTGCTTGAACTGCTGCCTCCGCGACCCGGACCTCCGGAAAAGCGGTAGAAGATGGATGGATGGATGGATGGATATTGGGGCCGTATAAGTTCACCAGATTTATATTTTCTAATAACAAAGATCCTTGGATGATTAGATATCTTCCAAATTTGTCTCCAATTACATTTTTCACTTGAAATGGGACTGTTTTGTGTATGAGAATCATAACTCCCCTAGCTCGGGATGAAAATGATGAGGTGAACACGTTACCTTGCCATCTTCTCCTAATTCTTTTTACATCCTCCTCTATTAGATGAGTTTCTTGTAAAAATACAATTTTTGAATCTATATCTTTTATTTTATTCATAACTTGTTTAAGTTTTTTTAGATTTTGTAGACCTCTGCAATTCCATGAAGTTAAATTAAGATTAACGCTTTGATCTATGATCAATAAGGAGTTTGAGATTACCTTGCAATATGAACATACTCTTACAGAGAAGCAAAACCATGGATGATGGGACATTAATCCTACGAACTAAACAAAAACAAATCCCCTTTCCCCACATTCGTGGTAATCCCCCCAAAATCAAAAAAATTCTGTCTCCCGTTATAGCTAGTGACTGTTCCACACCTGCGAGGATCAGTCAAACCACTCTCTCTTTCTCCTCTCAATCACACTGACACTACTACTATTCTTATCACATTAACTCTCTTCTGTAGTTTTTTCAGCATAACTTCAAAGTTTTATAGCAACTTTGTACATCATAGTTTTTTTTTTAAAAAAATACAGTCTGTATTTTGTAGACTTATTATATGTTTCAGATCAATCAGAGGTCTGTACATACGCTTAAATGTTCTACCTTTGCCATGTTCATACTTAGCTCCCACCAGTCTCCTTTTGAATTTGCTTGATGAGCTCCTGCGCCTCTTGAGGAGTCTTGAAGATGTGGGTTCTCCCCTTATATGTGACCAGCAGTCTTGCCGGATGAATCCCTCCGTGACAAATCCCGAGGTTGCGCAGCTCTTTGCGGGCGGGGTCGAACTGCCTCCTTAATTGTTGTATTCCTGCAGCCAAATCTGGGTAGAACCGCACCTGTTGGTCCTGGTATTTAATTTCCCCTTTAGCTCGCGCAGCATTGGTGACTGTCATCTTGTCTCTGTAGTTGAGGAACTTCATAATCAGCGTCCTTGGTGGTGTCTTATTATCTCTCGGTGGGCCGATTCGGTGGGTGCTCTCTAAAACAACCGATGACTGCAGGTCCGCGTTGTTCAGCGCTTCTGGAATCCACTTTTCCAAAAAGGAACATGAGTCCCGTCCCTCCGCTCCCTCCGGGAGGCCCACTAGCCTCAAATTATTCCGTCGCGAGCGGGATTCCAAGTCTAGGACGTTATCTTCCAGACGTTTCCATTTTAATTCCAGTGTTTGCAGCTTAATTTGCAGGCTGGTGACGTCATCCTCAGCGCTTGATATTCGGAGCTCCGCCTGCGACATTCACTCCATGCAGTCGTTTATTTCTTTTCTCATTCCTTCTATCGCTGCTATAATCCCATCAAATTTAGACGAAAACTCTGTTCTCATGGAGGTGATGGCAGCGAGCACTACGCTTGTCCCCTCCCCAGCAGTTCCCGCTCCGCCGCTGGCTCCATCCTCCGCCATTGTCTCTGGAGTTTTCCCTGCCTCGCCTTGAGCGTGGAAGTCCGTTAGCTTGGATTGTTTTGACGAGTCGCCTTTTCCTCCACCTGATTTTCCAATCTTGGTCTTTACCATATCCACGCCAAAACGCTGGGATGGGTTTTTGTTCCAATTGAGAGAGTTTTAGTTAAACTTTTAGTTTGACAAGCAGAGCAGTGTGAAACACGTCTTCCTACGTGGCCGCCATAACCGGAAGCCTGTGGATCTGTTTGACCTGTATGCACACTGGAATGGGTCGTGGGAGGGAGGCAGGGTGGACTTGATGTTCTGCATGACCAGCCGCTCGAAGCACTTCATTATGATGGGGGTCACTGCTACAGGCCAGCAATCGTTGTAGCTGGATGGGATGGGCTTCTTTGGGACTGGTATTATGGTGGCAGTTTTGAAGCATGTGGGGACAACAGCTTGAGACAGGGAGATGTTGAAGATGTCGGCCAGAATATTCTTAAGCTCCTCTGCACAGTCCTTCAGGATGTGACCTGGTATGTTGTCTGGGCCAGTTGCCTTGTGTGGGTTGATCCTGCAGAGGGTCCTCTTCACGCTAGCCGGATCCAGACTCATGGCCTGCTCGTCTGGAGGGGGAGTGGTCTTCTGTGCTGATGTGCTGTTTTGTGCTTCAAATCAGCCAAAGAAGTCATTTGGGTTGTTGAGCAGTGTGATGTCACTCGCACAGGTCTGAGGTGGAGGTTTATATTTGGTTCCCTAAAAACACCCAAATAACGAAATAAATCAGTTTTTATTTACTGACAAATGGGCAACACTGATGCAACAGTTGGAGCCAAACGGGTCATTCTGCTGTGTATAATAATGTTGGGTGTTTTGTACTTATAATATTGCTAAAATATAAAATGGATGCACGAGAATGGGTCTCAAATATTTGTAAACATGTCCTGTTATAGTACTGCATGAGTTTATTGACGATAGACTATAAACTACACATATAAACTAAAACAATTATAATGGTGGCTGAACAACTCCCATTCCCCAAAGTGCAAGATACAACACTTATGAATATAAGTCATAAAAAATCACACAAATAAGTCTGACGAACAAATTAACAAGGGTTTTTAAACTGTTGCTAATATTGGATGTACCATTCATATTCAATAGTTCTGTAATTAGTATTCACACAATCAAATAAATCTTAGTGTTCAGGCCCTTTTAGATTTGTCAAAGTCTAATGTGTGGGATTGCCAACATATAGGCTACACCTCTGTATTCCACTTTCAAACACAGCCTACATTTGGGCCTGTAAAGCCTAATTGGTCTACCTGTTTTCAGACAAGAATACTTGCTTTCTACAGGCATGCACTAGTCTTTCAGAATTTTCAGTCATTGCTGAAAAACATCTGTCAATAAAGGACAGTTTTCAGGTAACACAACCTCTGCTCCCAAAGAATCCCCCATAAGAAACCGCGAGGGACGGGGTTGAATGCTTTCTCCAAGTCCACAAAACACAATCATGTAGACTGGTTGGGCAAACTCCCACAAACCCTCAGGGATCCTTGAAAGAATGAAGAGTTGGTCCGGTGTGCTACGACCAGGACGTAAACCATATTGTTACCTCCGCCAGGCCGAAAAGGCCAGGAGGAGGTAATGTTTTTGCCGGGGTTTGTCTGTGTGTTTGTCTGTCTGTCTGTCTGTCTGTCTGTCTGTCTGTCTGTCTGTCTGTCTGTCTGTCTGTCTGTCTGTCTGTCTGTTTGTCTGTTGGTTAGCAAGATAACTCAAAAAGTCTTGGATGGATTTCCATGAAACTTTCAGGCGTTGTTGGAAATGGTACAAGGAAGAACTGATTAAATTTTGGGGATGATCCGGATCACCGTCTGGATACAGGAATTTTTTAAAGCATTCTTTTAACACTGTGACATACGGCTATTTTCAACATGTGCGCAGGCGCAATGGAGGGCGCTGGTCATCGTGTCTGACCAACATAAACTCCGCGTTCTTCAACGTTTTAGGCACAAAAGCACTCGGAAAACACTGGTGGGCTGGGCCCGCCACCGTGCCTGTGTTTGCGCGACGCTGCAAAAGCTGAGACGGGCAGCTGTCCGCCGCCGGATTATTTGGCAGAAATTCCCCGGCCAGCCATAGGCGCTGCGCAAAAACGAGCTGCTCGGCAGCGTGCTGTGTGCCTGTGTTTGCGCAGCGCTGCAAAAGCTCAGACGGCCAGCTGTCCGCCGCTGGATTATTTGGCAGAAATTCCCCGGTCAGCCATAGTAGCTCCGCAAAAAGAAGCTCTCTGCCGGGGAAGTTTCCAAATCATCTTTGGCCGCGGAGTGCAACCCCAATAAAGATAAAGATTACATGTACCACGAAGGTCGAGTGCAAGCAAGATGTTTGTGTCTGTGAACATTCCGTCTTTTGGCGAGTTGATACGTAACAATGTTTACAGTTTGATGAGAAGGTTGCTGCCATGTAACAATCATCTTATATCAGCAATTGTCAACTCGTCACTCACACTTCACTCCAGCATTTGGAAGTGGTGGCGTTCCATTTTATACTGAGTCCAATATTGTATGTTATTGTTGTTACAAGACCGCCGACTGTCTGCTGATCTGTATATACTTTTTATTTATTTATTTATTTTCTACTCCTTTTAGTTCTGCATTTAATATGAACCCTGAGTTTGAAATAAACGTTTGAATTTTGAATAAAACCCACGCCAACCCGTCTACCTAATTGGCATCCGTCAGTGAAGCCCTCAGTGCTGCTTTCAGTGATCTAAAACGCTCACATAACCCATTGGCCTGTGGGTTGTACGCAGTTGTGTCATGACTTCATTTGTTTTTTCTTTTGAATTCTTGGATGGAACATGGGTGGGCAATATAAGCTGCGGATTCAGCCATCACATATTTTGGATAACTTATGTTTAATTGTATAATCAGAGGAGCTATTGTCTAATTTCACCTTGTTGGATTTTATTACCCCCTTTGTTATATTATTCACTTTCTTTTAACCTGTACTCTTAATCTATTCGAAATAAAGATTAATTCATTCATTCATTCAATTGCAACGCCCCCGGCCTGGGAGTTTGCAGATGCAGGACATGGACACAACACCAACACTTCAGTTTATTACCTCTGCCAAGGAGGTAATGCTTTTACTACTGAACCACTAATCCTATCATTGTGAATCCAATTGCTACTCAGATGTTTTCATGGTCAAGGAATCTGACAACGTACACACAAACACTGTATGGGGGGAACTGTGGCGCTTGGCGGAGGTCTGCACTCTCCGAGTGCTTTTCTAGTTCATCCTGAATCTGAGGCTCGACCAACAATATAGTGATATAATGATATCAATCCATGACCACCTTTTCATTTATTAATAATGTTAAACATTGGGATTAAAATGTGGAAAAACATGTAAAATAACTTAAATAAAGAAATAGTTGCAGTGCTACAGCAAAAACACTGTCCATGAGCATGTGTCATTTAACACTGTCATGTTTATATCTGCATTGTTGGTCAAAGCCTCTTTAATACCAGACTGTAGGTAAATGAAGGGCTCTGCATCCGCAGGTTTTGTTCCTAGTTGGAAAAACTGTGAGGAATGGTTATATTTTAAAAGCATTTTCAAGTTAGCTGTATATCCAGTTTTCACTACAACGTAGGCGACATACAGTGCATCTGGAAAGTATTCACAGCGCTTCACTTTTTCCACGTTTTGTTATGTTACAGCCTTATTCCAAAATTTATTAAATTAATTTTTTCCTCAAAATTCTACACAAAATACCCCATAACGACAATGTGAAAAGTGTTTTTTTTTTCAGATTTTTGCAAATTTATTAAAAATAAAAAAACTAAGAAATCACATGTACATAAGTATTCACAGCCTTTGCTCAATACTTTGTTGATGCACTTTTTGCAGCAATTACAGCCTCAAGTCTTTTTGAATATGATGCCACAAGCTTGGCACACCTATCTTTGGGCAGTTTCGCCCATTCCTCTTTGCAGCACCTCTCAAGCTTCATCAGGTTGGATGGGAAGCGTTGGTGCACAACCATTTTCAGATCTCTCTAGAGATGTTCAATTGGATTCAAGTCTGGGCTCTGGCTGGGCCACTCAAGGACATTTACAGAGTTGTCCTGAAGCCACTCCTTTGATATCTTGGCTGTGTGCTTAGGGTCGTTGTCCTGCTGAAAGATGAACCGTCGCCCCAGTCTGAGGTCAAGCGCGCTCTGGAGCAGGTTTTCATCCAGGATGTCTCTGTACATTACTGTATTCATCTTTCCCTCTATTTTGACTAGTCTCCCAGTTTCTGCTGCTGAAAAACATCCCCACAGCATGATGCTGCCACCACTGTACTTCACTGTAGGGATGGTATTGGCCTGGTGATGAGCGGTGCCTAGTTTCCTCCATACGTGACACCTGGCATTCATGCCACAGAATTCAATCTTTGTCTCATCAGACCAGAGAATTTTGTTTCTCATGGTCTAAGAGTCCTTCAGGTGACTTTTGGCAGACTCCAGGTGGGCTGCCATGTGCCTTTTTTTTTTTTTGTAACTTTATTTTTTATTCATTTTTCATAGTACATATTACATTCAGAACACAGTCCGAAACTCTTTAAACAAGAATATTTTCCATCTCTCTATATTTAAAGAAGGAACAAAACATACAATCAAAAAAAAAAGTAGGGGGAAGGGATGGAACAAATGTAGGAGCATCAAGTTTTTAGTTTCCATCTCTAAGTTCTTCTGGTTTCTTCAGTTTCTTTGGTTATTCTTTCATTTTCTGTCTCGCTGTTGCGTTTTGTAGTGTGTCCATTTCCACCATTTTTTTTTTCATATTGTCCTTGCATTTTGTGTCGATATGTTAGTTTTTCTATTAGACGTATATTCTCAACAATGTCTGTCCATTGCTCTTGGTCAGGAAGAACTTCTGCCATTTTCTTGTAATTGTTTTTTTTACATGCAATCAACATGATTTTTACTAGATATCTGTCCTCAGCCCGTGTTACATTGTCACTTTTAAGATCGCATAAATACATCAAGTTACAGTTCAGTGGTATATTATATCCTAATATCCTCTGTATTATCACATGAATAGATTTCCAGAATGATGAGATTTTGCTGCATTTCCAAAATATATGTGAGTGGTCTGCATTTTGAGCCCCACATCCTCTCCAGCACATAGATTTGGTATTTGTATATTTTCTTTGGATCTGTGGTGTAATGAAATAGCGAATCAGGTTTTTCCATCCAAATTCCCTCCATGTCCTTGAACTTGTTGATGTGTGTAGTGTTTTCCATATTTCTTGCCAGATTTCTTGTTATGTTTAAATTTAGCTCTTTCTCCCATTTCTCCTTTATATAGTTACTTGAATGTTTGTTTGCCATAAGTTTCTGACATAGTTTTGAAATAATTCTGATTTTATTTCCTGCATACAAACTTAAAATAAATTGTATAATCTCACTCACATCTGTGTGGAGGTTATGCCTAATCCTTCTCATATAATAATCTCTCATCTGCAGATATCTTAAGAATTCAGAGTTTTCTAGTTTAAATTTTCTTCTCATGCTTACAAAACTCTCGGAATCTTTTTTTCCCATAATGCCCCATGCTGTGATTCCCTTGTTCACCAGATTTTTGTATCCCCTATCTTGCTTTGCTGGTTCAAACTGACTGTCAGATGCTACCCATTTCAATAATCTTATGTCCTCTTTTATGTTATACTTTTGTACTATTTTATACCACAGTTCCAAAGCAAATTTAGTGATTGGGTCTATTTGTTTAATTTGCTTATACGCATCTTCATCTCCCATTATGCTTTGCACTGGGAGTCCTTCAATTTCCCTTTCCATTCCTTTCCATTTTGCCTCATATCCTCTGTCACACCAACATATGATATATCTTATTTGTGCTGAGTAGTAATATTCTTTTAGACTCGGTAGCCCCATGCCGCCTTTCTCTTTTGGTAACTGGAGAGTTTTATATTTCACTCTTGGCTTTTTGCCTCCCCAAACAAATCTTGATATCATCCTGTCCCACTTTAAGAGCTGAGCACCAGGAATCTCTGTTGGTAGAGCTTGGAAGAGGTAAAGCAGCTTAGGTTGTTTGCTGATTTTGACTGTCTCAATTTTTGAATTCAGATCAATGTTTAAGATTGACCACCTATCAATATCTTTTTTTATTTCTTGTTCTAACCTATCATAGTTTGCTTTGTAGATTTTACTTAAATCTTTGGGTATGTTCACTCCCAAGATATTTTATTTCTTTCTGTTTCCAGTTTATTTTAATCTTATCGGTTATCTGATTTAAAGGGTTATAGTAGAATGTCAGTATTTGTGTTTTTGATATGTTTATCTTGTATCCTGATAATTTTCCAAAAATTTCTATCGAATCTATCATTTCCGTTATTGATGTATCTGGTTGTTCTAGATAAATTATAATATCGTCTGCAAACAGCCCAATCTTGTGTTCTGCTCCCTTTATTGTTACACCTTTTAATTTCTTATTTTGACACACCCTTGAGCCAGTGGCTCTATAAACAGAGCAAACAAGGTGGGCCATAGGCAGCATCCCTGTCTAGTTGATCTTTGTATATTTACCTTGTCCGTTAAGCTACCATTTATCTTGATTCTTGCTACAGGTTTTTGATACAGTGTCTTTATGCATTGCACTGATTTTTCATTAAATCCAAAGCGTTCCAGCACAGTATATAGAAACATTGTTCCATGATGGAGGTATTTTGTTGTTGTTTAATGTCCAATTAAATGAGTTTAGGAGCTGTGGCGTGAGTTCTTCTATAAACAATTTATAGAACTCAGACGGGTATCCATCTCTACCTGGTCATTTACCATTTTTTAATGACTTAATTGCATCTTTAATCTCTTGTGTTGTTATTTCTGCTGTTAGCTCTTCATTTTGTTGATTTCCTATTGATGGCAAGTCAAATGTGTATAGAAATTTTTTTATATCCCTGACATTTGTCTCTTCAGGTTGCTAGTATAGTTCTTGATAAAGTTTATGGAATATTTCTTCGATGTTTTCTGGGGTAACTGTTGATTTATTTCTGATGGGGTCCCTAATCTTATATACATTATTCACTGTTTGTTGTTTTCTTAACAGTTTTGCCAACAATTTTGTGGCCTTTGGCCCTGTTTCATAATAATTTTGTTTTAAAAATCTGTTTTTCTTTTCAGTTTCATCTATTAGGATTTCTTTTATCTTTATTTTTTCTTCCTTAATTTCTTGATATATTTTTGGATCATTTGTGCTTTGATGTTTGTTCTAATTCCCTCAGTCTTTCACATCTTTGTTTATATGATTCTAGTTTAGACTTTTTTGCTTTTCCTGATTCAACAATTAATTTACCCCATAACACGGCTTTTAGTGCGTCCCATAGTATTGTTGGGTCTGCTTCTCCATTATTCTTTTCCTCAATGAACGTATTTATGTTTAACTTTATTCTTTCTTTTGTTTTCTCATCATTTAATAATCCCACATTAAGTTTCCATGTTGTTTGTCGCTCTCTATTGTTTAAATATATTTCTGTGTATTTAGGATTATGATCTGATATTTCTGCCCCTCCAATCTGACATTTTTTCACCCGGTGTCTGTCACCTTCATTCATAAGGAAGTAATCTATTCTAGAGTGTACTTTATGGACTGCTGAATAATGTGTATAATCTTTTTCAAGTGGGTGCAGGTCCCTCCATACGTCTACCGTACCTATTTCTGCCAGTGAGGTTCTTATGAACTTTATGTTTTTTTGTCTTCTTAACACTTGTTGTATCAACTTCATGATCCATGACAGCATTTAAGTCTCCTCTACAAATTAGGATTCCTTCACTGTGTTGCTATTATATCAAACAGATGTTGAAAAAAGCCCTTGTCACTTTCTGGTAGAACATAGATGTTTACTAATGTGATCTGCATACCATCTGTTCTTCCCTTTGCTATTGCATATCTGCCTTCTTTATCCTAGATTTCGTGTTCACAGTCAAATAGTATTTTATTTGAAATTAGTATCATAACCCCCCTTTTAGTTCCTCCTTTAAATGAACTGTAATAGGAGTTCTTATAGCCAAATCTCTTTAATTTCTCATGTTCTGTCTTGTTCAAATGTGTCTCTTGCATAAATATAATTTTGGCTTTTTCCTTCTTGAATTTTCTTACTATTCTTTCCCTTTTAACAGGTGAGTTCAGACCATTCACGCTTAATGTCATTATCTTAAGATTTTTAACCATATTCATGTTTTTCCATTTTTTTAACTTGTGCTCCTAACACCTTTAACAACAAAACTAACACATATACAGTATATATGAACAAAAACACATTAACGAACCTTGACCTCCGAACTTTGGGTCTTTCTTCTGCCCATTGGTCCCTGTTGGAGGGTGGAGGGAATGTCCTCACCGAGTGAGGGGCCCTCCCTAGACCTGTAGTTACTATCCAAGTAATAAACATTAGTCTAGAAATGTCCAACAAAAATCACTTTAACCTCTCCCAGTCGTTTATTTACTTCTCTTTTACCTTGTCTTCTTGGCCTTTATTTATTCTATGCCCTTCTTAATCTTTGTTATGTTGCTTCAGCCGGTTCCTCAGGTACGCTCACCACAAACCCTAGCTCCTTCATGTCCCACGCTGCCTCCCTGGCCGTGTTGTAGGCTTTCACGCCATCATCCCAAGGAGTTTTGAGCTTCATGGCAAAGGCTGTGAATACTTATGTGCATGGAATTTCTTAGTGTTTTATTTTTAATAAATTTGCAAAAATCTCAAACTTTTTTTTCACATTGTCTTTATGGGGTATTGTGTGTAGAATTTTGAGGGAAACAATGAATTTAATCCATTTTGGAATAAGGCTGTAACATAAAATGTGGAAAAAGGTAAGCGCTGTGAATATTTTCTGGATGCACTGTACATTGACATCACTGGGCTCTCCTCGCTCATTTGGCTTCAGTCCGAAATGCTCCTACAGTACAGCTTTGGAATCAATTCCGTTTACTCTTCTAAACTTTCTGAAACCGTGCAGCCGTCTGGAACCTTAGCCACAAGGGCCTCTGGTCTCACACTGTTTTTAGCACAGCCGGGCTTAGTGCCCCTACTGTTTATACATTGCCATGGAGAGAAACGTTTGTTTACGTCATCAGTAAGTGCCGTTTGTTTACGGTCTCAGAGATGGCACAATAGAGAACTACATAGTTTACACTTGAACTTCACGGACCTTATTGTTTACTTTAAATTGTGGGGGGGGGGGTTTTCAGTAGCGCTCTACAGCTGCTACGTTGTAAAATGACTGATGGTAATAATGGTCGCACCAGTTGTACGTCATTTGCATGTAGCGTAAACATGGGCGTTAGTCCTACATGAGTAACCAAGCCAAAGTAGGAGCCGACTTCCCCAATCGAGCAAAATATGAGGGCTTTGGTATGCTGTTAAAAAGAAACAGACTTTTAGGTTCAGTCAAGATAAACTTTATAGTGTGAACAAACTATTGCGCTTGCCGCTTCACTTTTTCCGGCCGTCCCCATGTCCCCCGTCTCCCACAGGGAGTGCTCTGGCTGACAGAAGCAGCACAACCGTCTGAAATGTTGGTGGATTATGGAAACAAATACATACATAAACAGCGATATGTCATGGCCAGAAAGCTTGTCGAGTTTGTGTTTTCTTACCGTATGATTAATTGTTTCAGTAATTATCATTGTAGGCCTTCCAATAAGCGCATTTCAGAAGATTAAAACCTACAAGCATCATTTTGTAGTGAATGGGTCCTTCAAATATGGCCTTTTTCTCACCATATATACTGCAGAGATTATTCAAATCTTTCAAGATGGACTGTTTTTCTTTTTTGTTTACTGTTGACAAATAGCTTTGACTCACAAATGATAATGGTCAACATACTCAGACACGCAATACTGACAGTGTGACAAAACAGCAAATACTTTCAAATAAATTTTCTGTCCAGATAACTCGTCAGCTCATTCTGCATTCAGAAAGCTTTTTATCTGTATTTCTGTGATCCTGCTGCTTTACACAAGGAAGCAGAGGAGTAGAGGTTGTTTCACTTTGACAGACTGAATCAAAAATCTGACATTTTCAAGGATACATATGAGATTTTAGGTGTTTAATCGATGCCAGGACAAAGACTTTGGTGCCGTTTATAATGGACCTTCATAACTCGTCTCTTGACAGAAATCAGCCAGGAGACGGCGGTGAACCCAGTGGATATTGTCAGCACCCTTCAGTCCCTCCAGATGCTCAAATACTGGAAGGGGAAGCATCTGGTCCTGAAGAGACAGGTAAGGGACACGGTCAAGTTTTTCTTTTTGTTGTTTCCTCAGTCCTCTAGGATGTCAAAACTCTTCTGAGTCGATAGCTGATTAGTTCAGTTTTCTCTCCGAAGGACCTCATCGATGACTGGAAAGCTAAGGAGACCAAACGTGGTAGTGGCAAGACCATCGACCCCACAGCCTTAAAATGGACACCACCTAAAGGGACGTAGAGGACCCCCCGTTCCACACACACCACACATGTACACAGACTGTCCTCTGTACACTGGCATGCTCTCAGAACCTCACACACTGTTGTACTAACTGCTTCTAGCAGCTACACACGCTCACCTCTGATTTAAAATTCTGGGTTCAAGCTGTCACTGATTTCAATATTTCTGGACAACAAAAACAACTTTAACTCAGTAATGTGAAGCCTGTCTAGGTGGTCAAATTTAATTAATTCATTGAGCATTTTTAGGAACAACTAAAACATATGCATGGATTCAGACAAGAATATGACAAAACTACAGTCACATAAAATAAAGGAAAAAAAAAGACAGGAAAGTGTGTGCCTGATTAAAAACACAGCCAAGTGAAAGTTCTCCGGGAGTAGAGGGTTTGAATGAACATGAAGAAACAAAGCGGTGCATACTGACAAACTCATCTCCACGTCTTATAAATAATCATATGAATAAAATATAAAACTATATTTTCATTAACATAAATGCATGCACCACTACATTTAAAGGAGAGAAGGCCCAAAGTGTCCAGAGTAAACTTAAAATTGAACTGGGTAGCATGGTGCATCAGTGGGTATCTCTGTTGCCTCACAGGGTTCAAACCCAAAATGATAAAGTTTAAATGAAGATTTTTTTTTTTTTAAATCGTTGAGCAAATAATTTAATGCTTTTCGTTATTTTTTCCTCAGCATTTTCTCACTCAGTTATAAATCAGCTCAGTTCAAAAATAGTTTCTATGGTGTTGCCACTTTTTTCTCCTCTTTTTCAGCAGGTTAAATTAAGCCACTTAAATTAATTATACCTGCTTCCAAATTTGCTTGATAGCTTCTGTTGTACAGTGGTGTGAAAAAGTGTTTGCCCCCTTCCTGATTTCTCTTTTTTTGTATGTTTGCCACACTTAAATGTTTCAGATCATCAAACAAATTTAAATATTAGACAAAGATAACACAAGTAAACACAAAATGCAGTTTTTAAATGAAGGTGTTTATTATTAAGGGGAAAAAAAATCCAAACCTACATGGCCCTGTGTGAAAAAGTGATTGACCCCTAAAACTAATAACTGGTTGGGCCACCCTTAGCAGCAACAACTGCAACCAAGCGTTTGTGATAACTGGCAATAAGTCTTTTACAGCGCTGTGGAGGAATTTTGGCCCACTCGTCTTTGCAGAATTGTTGTAATTCATCCACATTGGAGGGTTTTCAAGCATGAACCGCCTTTTTAAGGTCATGAATCTCAGTCAGATTCAGGTCAGGACTTTGTCTAGGCCACTCCAGAGTCTTCGTTTTGTTTTTCTTAAGCCATTCAGAGGTGGACTTGCTGGTGAGTTCTGGATCATTGTCCTGCTGCAGAACTCAAGTGCGCTTCAGCTTGAGGTCACAAACAGATGGCCGGACATTCTCCTTCAGGATTTTTTAGTAGACAGCAGAATTCATGGTTCCATTTACCACATCAAGTCTTCCAGGTCCTGAAGCAGCAAAACAGTTCCAGACCATCACACTACCACCACCATATTTTATTGGTGGTATGATGTTCCTTTTCTGGAATGCTGTGTTACTCTTATGCCAGATGTAATGGGACACACACCTTCCAAAAAGTTCAACTTTTGTCTTGTCAGTCCACAGAGTATTTTCCCAAAAGTCTCGGGGATCATCAAGATGTTTTCTGGCAGAACTGAGACGAGCCTTTATGTTCTTTTTGCTCAGCAGTGGTTTTCGTCTTGGAACTCTGCCATGCAGGCCATTTTTGCCCAGTCTCTTTCTTATGGTGGAGTCATGAACACTGACCTTAACTGAGGCAAGTGAGACCTGCAGTTCTTTGGATGTTGTTGTGGGGTCTTTTGTGACCTCTTGGATGAGTCATTGCTGTGCTCTTGGAGTAATTTTGGTTGGCCGGCCACTCCTGGGAGGGTTCACCACTGTTCCATGTTTTTGCCATTTGTGGATAATGGCTCTCACTGTGGTTCGCTGGAGTCCCAAAGCTTTAGAAATGGCTTTATAACCTTTTCCAGACTGATAGATCTCAGTTACTTTGTTTCTCATTTGTTCCTGAATTTCTTTCTTTCTTGATGTCTAGCTTTTGAGGATCTTTTGGTCTACTTCACTTTGTCAGGCAGGTCCTATTTAAGTGATTTCTTGATTGAGAACAGGTGTGGCAGTAATCAGGCCTGGGTGTGGCTAGAGAAATTGAACTCAGCTTTCCAAAGATGTGATGAACCACAGTTGATTTATGTTTTAATGGGGGGCAATCACTTTTTCACACAGAGCCATGTAGGTTTGGATTTTTTTTACCCTTAATAATAAACACCTTCATTTAAAAACTGCAATTTGTGTTTACTTGTGTTATTTTTGTCTAATATTTAAATTTGTTTGATAATCTGAAACATTTAATTGTGACAAACCTATAAAAAGTGAGAACTCAGGAAGGGTGCAAACACTTTTTCACACCACTGTAGTTTAGAATAATAGTAGAATACCTTTTTTGCAAGTTTAGGCCAGGGGTCTGCAACCTGTGCCTCTGGAGCCACATGTGGCTCTTTTGATGATGTTTTACTGGAAATGTGGCATATTTAAGGAAAAAAGTGCACATTTATGAGAGGAAAAGTGACACCTGTAAGAGGGGAAACTAATATTGACAGACCAGTTTATACATGTAACTCTACTTTATATCTTACCTTCATGTAAAGGCAAATGTTTGATCTGAGGGAAGTTGGCTCAGCCACTTTATTGAACTAACGAAAAAGCCATGTCATGGCAAGTAGCTGCACGGTGGCGCAGTGGTTTAGCACTGTGGCAGCACAGTTTTACCCTTGGCCGGGGGGATCGCGGGGATCATGAGATCGTGGGTTCGATTCCAGCCCCCGACCAACAGTGAGCTGTGTGGAGTTTGCATGTTCTCCCCGTGTTGCGTGGGTTTACTCCGGGATTTCTCCGGTTTCCTCCCGCATACCAAAAACATGTAGGTTTAGGGCGCTCGCGCACGCAGCGACCAGCAGCCAGTGGCTTGTCACCAGACTGCAAACCAAATCTACCTACGGGTACAAATAAGTAACAAAAAAAAAAAAAAAAAAGTGCTCCATTAGTGCTGATTTGTGCTGAAAAGTCTGTTGTATGGGTGGGAATCAGAGGTCACACGATATGCTATTATCACAATACTTGGGCTGCAATGCAATATTATCCCAATCTTGTGATACACTGGGTATTGCAATATATTGCGATTTCCCATCCTGATCTTTGTCTTGTTCAACTCCCAGCTAGATCTCAGCAGTCACTCCTTTACTGTACTGACCTAACCTGACAGTGACCATTTGGCCCCATCTGGTGGACTGAAAAGTCTGTTGTTTTTTATTACTCTAGTCCCTAAATAGGCAAATTTGTATCTGCAAAGTACTGTTAATAATTTTAAATAGTATCACAATACTAGTGTCTCTGAAACGTTACGGTATCACCACCACAATGTATCGCAATTTTACACTGTATTAAATCCACCTCATCTAATGTGTGCTTTGTCTGTTTTTGAGATATTAACAATTTGTGCTTAAAACCAAAACCGTTCTAGTGGTTAGTGCTTTTACCATTAAAAGAGGCATTTTAGGCATCTTCCCCACACTTACAAATGTAGTTTGTGGTTGACAATACTGTTTTTCTTCGAGTCTGGCGAAGTGGCTGAGTGTAACCTCAGATGGACTTTATTATCATAGTTAATATTCCCAAAACACAGATGGCATAAATGTAAATCTAAACTATTTATATTAAATACAATTAACCAATGGCACGTTTTTCTTACAAATCTGGCCAAGTGAGAGATCTGTTTCACCTCTGGTCCTGCTTTGTTGTAATTGTTCATATCTTAAAAGCAGAGAGAGCGTTTTTTTTCCAGAACAAATGCAGCACTATTGGCATTATTACTGCACTACATTTTCTATGTTCTAGGTTAGTCCTTATGTTTTTTCCACATTAGAGGTGGCTGGCCCCTGCTTTGAACCATATAAATAGCCTATCTGTAAAAAGATGTTGATGTTTGAAAGTAGATTTAATCCAGCGTTGTTCACAGTTTTACAGGGTTTGATAACAGTGGCTGTTTGAACTCAGAGGTAGTCCGTTACTCAGATTGTCTCTCATGTGACAAACGTGTAGCTCATGTCCAGTATTTAACCAGTCTCACCAGTCACTCTGCTGGCGATCCTTCAACAAGGATGCTTTGTTGGATCCGTTTCTTCCACTTTTTTTTTTTTTTTTTTTTTTTTGCCAGTCGTGCCATTTCATGTCTGCTGTTTCGTTTTGAGAAATCTAAGCTGTTTAAAATGTTCCCACATCCTTTTGTGCGTTTCTGTTAAAGTTCTCAACAAATTCTTTCACACTTTTTCTACCTCTAAGATTTTACCACTGTGTACAAGCTAAAATAATCCATTTTAAGCTCTTTTTTTTCCTTTGTGTGGTAATGTGAAATTTTGTAGCTGTATCTCCCCAGCAAATGTTTTGTTTGTTTTCTATTTATATTCATATGTAAAATGTAGATGATTATCTACTGTGTAGGACTGGGTTCCATGCAAATCAAATATTTATCTAACATTGTATGTAGATCTGAATGTGTCTCACTGCCCCAACATCAATGCTGATATAAGAAGGCATTTACATTTCAGAGGGTTTTTTAGGTTTATTAAAAGTGGCACATCTGATCCCCAACATGTCACTTTAGCACATTATCACTACTTGTTACAACCATAGCGAATGCTGCAGTCACCCTGTATGGCTACTGTAAGCATCGTTTGTCAGCCCATATTTTTAAAAAACTTCTCTTGTGCTGCGTTCCACTGATAGATTTAAAATTTATTTATTGACTTTGAGTCTACATGTATATTTTTAACCACTGTTTAAGATGCCATGGAGGGAATAGTTATATTTAATCCATAAAAACCTGACCAAAGATTGATATCATTCTCATGTCTACAGTGCAGTGAAAATGTATTTGCCCCTTCATGATTTTTTATGTTTTTGCATATTTGTCACACTTAAATGTTTCAGATCATCAAACAAGTTTTAATGTTAGATAAAGATAACCCAAATGCAGTTTGTTTGTTTTTTTCACGATGATTGAATTTATTAAGGGAAAACGATTGAAACCTACCTGGCCCTGTGTGAAAAAGTTGTTGCCCCTTAAACCTAATAACTGGTTGCGCCACCCTTGGTGGAAACAACTGCAGTCAAGCATTTGCGATAACTGCCATTGAGTCTTTTACATCACCGCTGAGGAGTTTTGGCCCACTCTTCTTTGCAGAATTGTTTTAATTCAGCCATATTGGAGGACTTGAGCTTGAGGTCATGAACTGATGGCTGAACATTCTCCTTCAGGATTTTCTGGTAGAGAGCAGAATTCATGGTTCCATCAATTACGGCAGGTCGTCCAGGTCCTGAAGCAGCAAGGCAACCCCAGACAATCACACTACCACCACCATGTTTGACTGTTGGTATGATGGTGTTCTTTTTATGAAATGCTGTGTTAGTTTATGCCAGGTGTAACAGGACACATGCCTTCCAAAAAGTTACACTTTTGTCTCATCAGTCCACAGAATATTTTCCCAAAAGTCTTGGGGATCATCAAGATGTTTTTTGGGGGGAACAAATGTAGTATGAACCTTTGTGTTGTTTTTGGTCCATAGTGGTTTTTGCCCTGGAACTCTTCCATGGATGCCATTTCTCCCCCAGTCTCTTCCTTTTTGTTGAATCATGGACCAGTGTCCAAATTGAGGCAAATGAGGCCTATAGTTCTTTAGATGTTGTTTTGGGTTTTTGTTTCTCATCTGTTCTTGAATTTCTTCTGCTCACAGCTTGATGTGTTGATTTTTGAGATCTTTTAGCCTATTTCACTTTGTCAGACATTCTATTTAAGTGATTTCTTGATTCAACAAGTCTGACAGTAATCAGGCCTGGGTGTGGCTAGTGAAATTGAACTCAGCTTTTTTTTCTTTTTTAAAGTGGTTAATCACAGTTAATTCATGGTGGAAAGGCAATTAATTTTTCACATAGGGCCAGGTAGGTTTGGATAGCTTTTTTCCCTTAATAAACGAAATCATCATTTAAAAACTGCATTTTGTATTTACTCAGGTGTTCTTTGTCTAATATTAAAACTTGTTTGATGATCTGAAATATTTAAGCCTGAAAAGTATAAGAAATCAGGAAGGGGCAAATACTTTTTCTCAGCACTGTATATAATAAATATGAAGCTGGGGGCGATTAGCGTCACTCAGCACAGAGACTGGAAATAAGATAAACATTTGCAATGGAAACGAAAATGTTGGTGCCTGGCCATATTCGGAAAAACACAAATTTTGTTTGCGTAAAATATAATGCACTCAGATAAAATGTAGAGCCATGCCTAATGCAGCCCTTGTTAAGATCCTGTTCATGTACCATGTAACCTGGAGTACTAATTATAAAGTCAACCTCTTCACCAAGCTTTATGAGCCATGCTTTATTTATTGGGCGGTCAGCTCTGTGGACATTGTGAATGACATGACTACTACTTTCTTCACTATTACTATAGTTTAAAATAGTATGTTTAGTGATCACAGGAGTAATATATATATATATTATTACATTACATATATGTGCTGATGTAAAATTTTGTTTAGATTTTTTTAAGTGATCAACCTGCCATAGACTACAGAAGAAAATTATGGGCCTACAAGAGATGACAGATTAAAGCTGCTGTAGGCAGAAATATGAGAAACCAGAAAAAAAAAAACTGCCTAAAATTTGACAAGAGAACATACTTGGACTTCCTTCCCCTGTCGTAAACCAATCCCTATCTGAAATGCAGGTGTGTCACCTGTTGTAGCACAACCAATACCAAAGCCTCTGGTTGAAAAGACCTGTGATTGGTCAAATACTCCATCACAGGTGTGAAACTCTCTGCAGTCTGATCAGAGCCCAGAGGAGATGCTGTGGTGTAGTTTTCCTGTCAGACCACTTCCATTACAAATATTATTTTCAAATGATTAAAAAAATGAGTGATGTATTTTTCTGAACCATTGAAATCTGCATAAGAAGGTAGAATGGCTGCAAAAGTAAAAGTGCTGCCACACAGGCGACCAGGGTCAAATCCAGCTGGTGTCCTTTGTTGAGTCTCAGTTTTGCTTGATTTCCAGATTCAATTATTTTCACGCGGCATTAATGTTTGCCACTAAAAATTATCGAAAAGGGAAAAGTTTAAGAGTTATGTGAGGATAAGAGCAATAATTCCCCCAGACATTAAGGGCATTATTATGACGGTCTAAGCCACCATGCTTCTGGTTTTACGCTGGTAGATTTGTCAGTCTATGACAGCGCATAGTCTGGTTTTCAAGTGTTGTGTCACACCATCCAAGTACTTGTAGATGATGCACCCACTTTACACTGCAAGGTGGAGACTTACTTAAAAGAGCTGTGGCACCAGCGCAATCTTGGCACATCGCTATTTTAGTGCATTTCATGTCAATGCACTTTTCTGCAAAAAGCAGGTTAATCTTCAGAAGTGCATTGTTAATGTTATTTGAGTGGCACATTTTATAATCATGGGTGTACTTCTTCTGATGGGAACACAAGGAAGTGCAGCATGCAGTGGGATTTCCCATTATTATCTGTTAATGAAAAACACACAAGCTTAACTGTTGTTTTTCTTTCAAATGTATTCATCTGAGGACCACTAAATACAAACTATTTGCATATACCCTATGATATATTCCAAATCATTTGAAGAAATTATAGTTTTTCACTGCACAGAGAAAAAAAAAAGTGTGTGGAATGCAATGAGGCTTGCATCCGTGCCTGCAACAGTAAACCTAAATTTCAATTCAACTCAATTTTTCAGCCCATTTGTTCAATCATATACTCCTCTTCCTTGTAAAACAACTGGGTATTGACTGTAATTATTGCCTGGCTTAATGCCAAGCAGTGTCCTATCTCGCATTTTCACTCACATGTGCGCCTTTTGCCCAGCCCAAAACCCATTTTCTAAACGAGCCATCATGATCACAGTTTACCTTAGGTCATGTGCCTCTGTTCATTAAAGGGAAGGAAAGGAGCGCTTTTCATTGGGTTATTGCATGTTACACCCAAAATACACCTCTGAATAATTAGACCAGCCTCTTTTTGCCAGGTGCCAAATTAGTTTTTGCACTGCTGTAATTGTGAAATGGACTTGGACACACCCATAAATGTGTTCGGTTCCTTAGACAATAGACTGTAGACTACATTGTCATAATATAGCCGTATGACTCATATGACATTAAGCCTCTGCTATTTCACTTCATGTAGTTGTCACAACCACTAGAGTTTGCTTTTTTCAAAGACATAACTGTAAAGTGTAATTCCTGCTGTTTAAAATGATCTATATGGTCATTTTCTGTTGGAGGATGTTCTCCTCTGAACATGAGAGTGATATCAGTTGGGTCATCTCACTCTTGGAAAAAGAGAAATAATGTGGTAATTCTGAGATGTGGATGTATTCTGTTAAAAATTGTCCACAAACTGAGACAGCTGTTTTGAAATTGAATGACTAATTGATTCAATCTTTATATTTTGTTTTTGCTTGTTTTGTTTTTTTCCTTCATTTTGTAGTCTTTATTTCACAGTTTGAATATAGTGGAGGAACTTTTCTTTTTCCATGCTTACAGTTTAAAGTTGTTTTGCTTTTGTTGGAGTAAGAAATGTTGCCTTTAAAGCTTCTTGGGTTTATTTTCTGTGTCTTTTTTTGTTGCTTTATATTGTGATGTCTCCTTTGGACCATCTGTGAGTGAATTTCTTTGATTCCCTTGATATTTTTTTCTGTGGTGAAATGTTCTTGCATTATTGGTTCCTACACAAAGGGAGAGAAAGTCAACCAAATTTCAATACTTAAAAAAAAAAAAACTACCTACATTCTTATAATAAATCTCAGTAAATCCTTCAACCTGACTGATGTTATTTTGGGGAACTTTTTTGCCAACTTTAAAGTGCATTAAAAGAAAGTGCACTTATTTTTTTCAGAGGAATTAAAGAAAGACTCATCCTAAAGACACTGACAGTGATGTTCTGTACATGACTGAGTTTGGTTTCCATCCCTGAATGGAATACATTGAATCTTCCTTCCTGCCTTTTGCAACAACTGAACCTTAATGTGTTTTTCTTGGCTGAAAATAAGTCAATATAAAACCGCAAATTAATTCAAGGGCCCCTGGATTATGTTGCAGTGTCTGAAAGTTATAACTTTCCTTCAAAAAATCAGTTTTGTCTTGTCTTTTTTTTTTGTCCATTTCACTCTTGTCTTGCCATTCTGCGCCGATGGCAGCTGTAGACAAGGCGCTTTAACACAGTTTTCTGGTCTGAATAGGATCACAGTTACTTAGAAACACAATAATCATTCCTTCACCTTCCATCAGTCGAGCTGTTGTAGTACTGCTTCCTATTTAAACCTCGCACAGAGCAGCGACAGACTAAAGTAGCGTGGCATTGATATGTAGCTCGGTCGTGCTTTTGTACTTGCTTCCCTACCCTCCTCTTCAATAAATCAAGTGGTGAAAATGGAATCCTGACTTTTTCTCTGGTGTGGTATTTGGGGGCCATTTTTGGCAGACTAGGTGGGAAACAAGATTAAAAACACAGTGAACCTTGATCTGTCAAAATGGCTGCTGAGAAAAAGGTCCACCAAAGGCGTGGTCCCACAGAACAGCACTGGAACCAACGATGAGCTCTGAAGGTTTTATTTCTTGTTGCATTCCCACCTGGACAAAGACCTGTTTAAGGACAGTCAAGGCGGGACGGTGGCATGCAGAAAAAATGCAATGGGCACAAAAGCTGCTCTAAACATGATGGATGAGTTCTTGTAAATTTGGGGTTTTTCTCTTGTGAATTTGCAATATGCTCTCATAAATGTGCAATGTCTTTCTTGCAAGTTTGTGACTTTTTTCTTCATATTTACCTTTTTCTAGTAAAGGGGTGAGATTTTTTCTTATGAATCTGAAGCTTTTTTGCAAGTGGCTTATTCTCTTAAATTGGCTACTTTTTTGGTCAGTTTCAAGCTTATTGAGAAGGTTTGTATCTTTCTTCATTTGTAAACTTGTGGCTTCTTTTAGTAGTGGTTGGTTTAATCACGGTTAATTGCATCGAGTTAATCACATTATACAATTATGTTGCAATTAGCAGCATATGGGTGAGAGAACATGTCGAGTTAATCGCACATCACACGATTAATAGCGCATTGTGTGATTAAAATGCCCACCACTAGGTTATTTTTCCCCGTTTTGTTAAAGTCATCGGTTAATTACAAAATAGACGCCTGTGGCTTCAGATCCCTGCGTTAGACTAGTCACATCCACCTACATCAGTGCACTGAGCAGGAAGCTTCTACTATCCAGAATCACTGTTCTGGGGTTAAAATGGTCATTTTCACTGTCAGTGGGAATGCACAAAAAAATCTTGCGTGGTGGCTGGCAATAACCAGAGACAAATGGGCCCAGAACTAAGGCTTTATGAGCTTCTGTTATTAAAAGAAAAGATAATTTCTGAAGAAACGGACTCCTATGATTTTTATGCTCAGTACTGCAATATGTGTGGTAAGCATTTTGTCACATAAAAGTCGATTAGTGTCAACTCTGGGTCACTGTGTTTCTGTGAGTTAAGCTAAGAGCGTTTTCACAGCATTTATTCAGGAAGACACCAGCAGAGGTTGGAGAAGTTTAGACCACGATCAACTCTTAAAACTGTCTAAATAAATTGGGTTTTTTTTTCTACAGATACTTTAGTATTTTTCACCTCTAAAAACAAAAATGGGAACATTTTTTTCCTCTCTCAATTCATATCACCGTACGTGCGCCTGGATACAATCAAACTAATTTTGGCGGGGGGGGGGGTTTAAGGAGATGGATAAGGGTGGAATTTGTGGTGATAGTGTTGTGATACTCTTAAATACTTCACGGAGAAACTGAATAACCAAAAAGAGTTTTTTGAAAAGGCTGCGCTATGCAAAATAGTCTGTGATTAGCGTTGAATTAAAGTGTTGGGCTGAGTATACACTAAAACATACTAAGCTGGCCTGGCCGTTTGGATCAGCAGCCTGCAGCTCTTTCGCCCGTAACAGGTTCCCTGTGGCTTTGACAAAAAGAAAAGGAAAAAACTCAAATATATGTGAATCAAGACAGATTAAAAGGAACAGCTGCAAATTTATATTTATGGGGACAGTGGTGGCCTAATGGTTAGGGCTGTGGACTGGTGAGCGGAAGGCTGCCAGGGTCAGGTCTGGGTGGGACAGATGACGGAGCAGTGTTTGCCCCACCCTCCTTAACCCCTCTGTGGTGCCCTTGAGCAAGGCCCTTAATCCCAACTGGTCCAGTGGAGCTGCTCAGTGGCCACAGGTCAGTCTGTGGTCGTACTGGGCAGCTTCCAGGTGTGAGTGTGAACAGGGCGTCCTTGAAAAAGAGAGGCTGCCTCTCAGTGGAACTTCCCTGTGTAAATAAAGATTAAATAAATAAATTTTGACATAATCACTGCAAAAACTTTAGGAAAATGGTGAAAAATTCACAAGAAAAAAAGTCACAAATCACAAAATTATGAAAAAAATTACAATTTTGCAAGATTTATGAGAAAACTTTCAATGTTATAAGAAAAATCATAAATTTTCAAAAATGTATTAAGATCAATTTCTGCAAAAAAGCTGCAAATTCAAGAGCAAAAAATATCACATTTATGAGAGCGAGAGAGAGAGCAATATGAGAGGAAAACAACTTGCCTAATACTGTATTTACAGGAAAAATAAAACCCTGCTTCAAATGTGCAAAAACATGGAATGCACACTTTCCCCATGTCAACTGCACATGGAAGCATGGTTTCTTAACATTTTCATGGTTTTCACATGTCAAATTTATGGGTTCTTATTTTTTTCTGTCATGGTGGTGTTGACAGGCAGGTCACTCTTATGTTAAAACACAAATCTGATGCATAAAACAAAAAAAAAATATATATCTTTGAGATCCCACTTTGTAATCCAGCAGTGCAGGGTGGAAAATGTGCAGTGTCTGAGGCCAAAAAGAAAATGACACAAATGTGACAAAAAAAATAGACAAAAAACAGTTTTTTATTAAGTTACAACATTGAGAGTTTAAAAGAAATAAATCAGATCAGCTATCTGGCTGCTGCGACTTTCTAATTATTCCACAATCTCTTTTTTGACAGTAGCCAGAAGACACGTTTAACCAGAGTAATTACAGGTTGGTATGAAGAAACCAAACTTAGACAAGAGGCTTACATACACAGCATTTTAAATCTGACCGGGGATGATGGCTGAAAGCACACACGATATTTTAACAAGTGCACAGACAGTAAATGTGATGCCGCAGCTTGCATTCATTTCAGTTCATTGCAGCAGAATTTAACACAAATGTAGGACTGAATAGGATGTTATATTTAAACTAGAACTTTTGATCAGAGATGTAATTCAGATTTCTACTCCTCATCAGAGTCTGGAACACAGAGAGAAAAAGAAAAACATCAGACTCAGTGAAAACAAAACAAAACACGATGATCTGATTGTTAACAATTTTATTGATGATAAAGCCTTAAAGTAGATTATTTTGTTCTCCCTTAATAACTAGAGATATTACTTTCTGACACCAAAGCAACATTTCCTTGAAGTTTAAATTTCCACTGAGGGTACAGTGTGGATTACCTGCTCCTAAACTCCTTCTTCCCATGAGTCCAACAAACATCTCACCTTTATTTCCTGATGGATGGAGAGAGACAAGAGCATCTCTTTACGACGGCTGAAACGGTATGAGCTGTCTTAAGCATGAAAAGAAGCTAAATAATCTTTGTTTTTATGGTGCAGTTATGCTTACTTTTCCTCCCCTGACTCACAGGCACACGAATACCTAAACCAAAAGAAGGGATAAAAATTAGATCCTTGAAAGAAATTGCAGCTGGGGAAATTGAGTTTTAGTGCACATTTGGGGGAACAAGAAGAGAATTAAAGTGCAATGTGGTGAATGAAAATCGATTCTACGCACAGCTTGGAGAGCAGTTAGAGACTGTATTCATTTACCCAAGCTCCTCCCCATCAGGCCGTGGAACTGCTGAGCCCTGGACCGCTTGATGAGGTCCACCAGACGTAAAGCTCTCTCCAGCGGGAAACCCTAAACACACACACACACACACACACAAGCAGCTGATGTGACTGCTCTGGTGCACTCTTGCTTTTGAAAGTGGTTGTGTAAGACAGGAGGGGAGTCAAACCAGGGACCACCTGGGCCTCGGCACCTTTTGACCCCAGAACTTCATTTTTCAGGCTTTATTAACTACTCTTCTGTACTATTATATCTGGGTCTTCCTGTTCTCAGCCCCACTGAATCAAGTCAACTGTCAGCCCTGTGTTATTCAGTTCAGTTCATATTCAGTCATATAACCCCAACTGACAATTTCCTTGTGAGCTCCAAGGTACTTTAAGCTGTGAGGTAAAGACCAAAGAACTTCAGAACAGCAACCCCAATGATTCGCTGTAACGGGGCAGCCACCTCTACTCTGGAAAGAGACATTTTGAACTTTTTTGTTGTGTTTTGCTTTGCCAAAATAAGACTGGAGTTGATATATATATATATTTTTTTTTAAAACATTCAGGTTCCTCTCATTAATTTGTGACTTTTTAAACAAATTTGCAACTTGTTCTTGAAAAATTGTAATTTGTTTTCTAAATTTGCAGCTTTTTCTTGTAAATTTACAACTTATCCTCATAGAGTTGAAACTTTTCATCGCAAATTTGAGACCCCTCCCCCCTTTTAATGTGTTTATTTTCTTTTCTCATAAAATGTACTTTTTCTGATAAATTTACAAGTTTTATTGAGACTACATGCATTTGAGACTTTTTCCCTTCACAAATTAGTTTTTCAGTTAAAACAGCCTCACACAAGAAGGCTCACAGGACAGCCTGGGGTGGGGTGGGGGCAATATCATTAGCTTAATATTTAGCTTTATTATTAAAGGTATATATAAAAAAAGTAGCCAATATTTACTCATGCCTACACACAATCATGATTTTAAATTGAACTCTGAAATGACATTTTGGATACTACTGAAAACATATGCTGGCAACATTATTTTTGCCACAGTTTCCATCCAAAATATGCTAGTTTCACAGCCCTCATTAAACACAGCTGTTACTAATCACATAACCGGAAGTTACTACGGTAATTATTAGAGTAATTAGTGGCACCTGTGTTTCCTACAGCTTTATGATAACACCCGTAAAGAATGAGGCTAATTCAAATAAATCAATCCAGTCACTCCTCTGGGATGCGAGGCAGCGGAGGACATAAGAGAAACAACATTTTCAGCGCAGCTTCCGGTGTTCAGCGCAATAATCAGACCTCTGCGGCCACCAGTCACGGGCGAAGCTGTGTCGCGCGAACACGCGTCGCCTCCCCTTTCGGCGAAGCTTTGAGTCGACACCGGTTCACGTTCTCTGGCGCGCAGCTGGATGCGCTTGACTTTGCGGCACAGAGGAAGACAAACCTCTGCATTCATTTCCGTAGCGGTGTTTGAAGAGACGGGGGCACTTCGGGAGTTTACAGGCTTAAATGACAAATTTAGAAAATGGCTCAAAAGTGACAGTCAAGCAAACAAACTGTTGTCAACAAATATTGGGGTGAAACTGCTGTTACTTGCTGCTCTTATTAGCCAAAGTGTTGCTGGCTCCTTTCGTCTGCGAACGTCGCTGTCCGTGGTCCTGAAACAGCTAACTTGTTTTTCTTATTTTCATTAACATTACAAAAACAAAGTGGAGCCCCCCCCCCCCCAGTTATTAGTTCCTTCGTAAAACTAAAGAAAAGCATTAGATTTCTCAGTAACCTGGCATGGTTGCCTAATCTACCCCCCCGCGGAGCTTCACACCAAAGCAGCTCCTCTCCCCCCTCCTTTCACCTGCCAGTTCTCCACGATCCACTCATCTGTGTCGTCATCCCCACCAGAAGACGGAGTGCCGATGGAGGCGAACACCTGCAGGAGCACCAGCGCGAACACAACAGCTGCAAACTTCAGAGCATCCATAGCCACGGGAGGGAAGGCGCCACGGACAGAGGGTGGAAAAGCAGCAAAAAGAGCGGCCGGGGACGGTTTAAAGAAGCTTCCCTGCTTCGGACGCACACAAGAGGCAGCTGTTCAAACTCCTCCCGGAAACACACGGGTCTCTGCACTTCGTAACAGGGACTCACTTGTTCCGCCTGCTCTTATAAACTCTGCGCCGCGCCTCCCCTCCCCTGCCAGCATCACATTAGATTGAACACATCACGCAGATATCTCCCCACCCCCCCCATCCACGTGACTGGTGTGCAAAAACAGAAAAACTTCACCTGATGCAAATTCTGCTTGTCCTGTTCTGCAAGTAATATAGCTGCTGTTTGGCAAAAAACAGTTAAATAAATCTGTACGGAGCCACTGATTGTGTAAATAAACGTGGAATGCAGTTTAACCAGTAGGTACAATTGTGGCATGTGCAAAGTCCAGGCACCCTGCAAGCTTCATTAATTTAAACAGTTTTTAAAAATCAGAATTTGTCAAGAGGTAGCGTTTTTTTTTTTTTTTTAATACCGCTGCATGCTTGTGTGGTGTTCTGAAACCACAAGTTTGATTGGTGTCGGCGTGATGACGCGAGCCGCTCGGTGATGTCATCACGGCCATTTTGCAGCCTCTTTACGGCTCTCTCGGGTTTGGCCTCCCAACCAACACACTGTTGTACCACCATAATTAGTGTTTTGAAATAAAGTTCGTGTTCCCAGCAAACGCCACTCTCTGTCGGTCCTTCCACGTTTTCCAGACATAACAAATGGCGATGAGGATGACCCACGCAAAACCGAGGATGAAGAACCCAGTCACGAAAGCGCCGCCGTTCCTCAGTGAGCCTGGTGAGCTGCCTACCCCTTGGTCCCAATGGTGTTATGGACCGTTTGTAGAGTTCATAACCGCTGCCAGCCTGAGACACGCTAGGGATGCTAAGCTAAAGGGCGTGCTACTCCACTACCTCGTCATCAAGGGATGACGTATCTTCCGAATGTTTGGACCCACAGATGCTTACAACGCCTACGACGAGTGTGTTGATTTACTCACCAAACATTTCGATGTTCCAGAGAGCGTGATGGCCCGAAGACGTGCGTTTTACCAGCGCCGACAGTGTGCAGGTGAGTCAACTCAACGTTATGCCACAGAGTGCCGAGTCTTAGCAAGCACGTGCACCTTCAGGCCCTTCGAAGACAAGCTAATCCGGGACAAGTTAGCCGAAGAGCACAGCACAGAGAGAAAACACAGCACGGAGAGAAAGCAGAGACAGAACTCACCTCAGATCCTCGCCCAGCATAAGCCTCAGGGAGCCGCTGCAGAGCTGCAGGAGAGGGAGTCCATGACTATCAGGAACCCCAGGACACAACAACCCGGTGCGGGTTCTACCAACGGTGACAGCAACACATCATCACGACCAAACTTCCCAGGAGAGGGGGAGAAGAGGGCAGACTGCTTCCAAATCCACGACCGGCACCAGCCTCCAGGAGCTGCAGCTGAGCCGCAGGATGAAGAGTCCATGACCCAACAGGATGCAGCAGAACCACCACAACCTGGTGGATGCCCCGCAGCAGACGTGAGAGCCACACCATCACAAGCACGATGCCAAGTGCAGCCGAACAGAGCGCCACTTGCAGCGATGGACTAGGTTTGGGTCTGCAGATCCGAATACTCGGACCCGCAGTTGACCTCAACATCGTCAACACCACTGACACCCATGAAGATCGCCATGCAGCTGAGACCAGCCGCCATCCAGATGGCTAATGGATCGAGATGGCAGGCCAGCCATCTGCGGAAGGTGGGAGCAACTGCCATGGATTGGGGTGCGGCTTTGGAGCCGACCCAGCTGGCATGGGATCCTGGCTGGGACGTTGCTGATGAGCGGACTGTGGCTTCAGTGGGATGGTGCCCAGGTCCGCTGCGGCTGGTGCTTCTGGGGGCGCGTCCACCATGGCCTCACCTTAGGGCCCTTGAACTGAACTGCCTTCCTCATTATAAAAAGGACTGTGTGTAGCTAGGGGTGCAGCTGTCAACAGAAGTGGCATAATAAACCACTCAGCCGCATTGGACTACGTGGTAGTCCACCCGCTGGCTCTAGCTAGTTCTGGGGTTTTAAAATTGACCAACTGGGGAGGGTAAATTGATTGTGTTTCTCTGTCTTTCCAAGGAGGGGGTGAATGTGGTGTTCTGAAACCACAAGTTTGGTCAGTGTCGACGTGATGATACGACCGCTTGGTGACATCACGCTGAACATATAAATGTAAGGGACGGTCATTTTGCAGCCTCTTTACAGCTCTCTCTGGTTTGGCCTCCCAACCAACACGCAAATTCCACTCTCTGTCAGCCCTTCCACGTTTTCCAGACATAACAACTTGCAAACGAGCCTGTCAACATCAGTAATAAAGAGGTTCAGATTCAGGTTACTTCATTTGTACCCGTAGGTAGATTTGTTTTGCAGTCAGGTGACATCCATATTTACAAACCACAATTACATTCAACATGAACACAAACACAGGCACACATGAAGCTGACTATAAACATGATAAAAGTACTCAAGGCTCCACCAATCAGGACATAAGACAAAGAGATAAGAAAAAAAGAAAAAAAAAAACAAGGAGATAAGAGAGAAGGGTCATATCAAAAAGTTAAAGACTAGACAAAGAGGTTAAAAACTCAAAAGTCTAAAACCCAATAAAAGATTTAGAGCCCAAATAAAAAACCTACAAAAATAAGTAAATATAAAATAAAGTCAATAAACAGGTAACTAAATTATGTGCAATATATTGTTACATCTTGTTCAACTCTTTAACAGCAGCAGGAACAAAGCTGTTTTTGTAGCGCTGGGTTTTACTTTTTGGGACAGCAAACCTCCGTCTGGAGTGAAGAAGCTGAAGGTGGCAGTGCAAAGGGTGGGAGTCATCATTTAAGATGGCGGTAGCAATCCTCTGTACCTGTCTGGTGTACAGGGATGTCAGGCTCAGCTGTGACTCACCAAGCAAACGACTGGACCATCTAACTACCTGATCCAAGGATTTCCTCTGTTTCAGTTTTATCTGACCAAACCATAACACTAAAGAAAAGGATAAAACAGATTCAATAAAAGCCCATTTAAACATTGTCATTATGGTTCGGTCAATTTGGAATCGTGCAAGTTTCCTTAAACAATGCAAATATTGCTGACCCTTTTTGCACACCCTTTCACAGTTCTCTTCAAAGTTTAAATTACTATCAATAATCGTCCCAAGATATTTGTAGGATTGTACACATTCAGTGGTCTGGCCTTTTAGTACAGTGACTTCGTGCCTGGGAGTTTTCCTCCTAAAGTCAATAATCATGTCTTTAGTTTTTGTCGTATTCAGCTGCAGGTAGGAATCCTCACACCAGTGAACAAAATCATCAACTACTGGGCTGTGGCCACTCTCACCATCCTGGAGGAGACTGACAACAAATGAATCATCAGCATACTTTATAATGTGTCTGTTGTCATGTCTGCTCCGACACATGTTTGTGTACAGGATGAAGAGTAGTGGTGACAACACACACCCCTGCGGAGAGCCAGTAGAAGAACACTTTTGGTCAAACAATGTACCATTGACCCTTACTCTCTGCGTCCTGTTGGTTAAGAAATCCAGAATCCAACCCACCAGATTATTACTCAAATCAAATTGTTGCAGGAGCCTTTCAACTAAAATATGAGGTTGGATTGTATTAAAGGCGGAAGAAAAGTCCACAAATAAAAGCCTGGCGTGTGTCCCATTAAAATTCCAGATGTTCAAAAAGCATGTTAAACAGAGTGACAGTGGCATCCTCCACTCCTCTGTGAGGCCTATAGGCAAACTGCAGAGGATCCAATGCATGCTCAGTCTGCTTTAGGACCTCAAATCTGACCAGTTTTTCAAAAATTTTCATTAAAATTGAAGTCAAAGCAACTGGTCTAAAATCATTTACCGTTTTAGGACAGCTGGATTTTGGAACGGGGACAACCACAGCATCTTTCCAGATCTTAGGCACATGTTGTGTCTGTAAGGACTTATTGAAAATGTAGTGAAATACAGGACTCAATTCATGTGCACAGGACTTTACCACTTGCCCACATATATTATCAGGGCCCTGACTTTTGTTCACTTTTACAGCACAGAACTCCCTATTAACATCCTGCACCTCAATATTAAAGTGCTGATTGTCTTTGAGTTTCTGTTTCAAACCTTGGGTTTCTGTGCTAAAATCAGAGGAATCAAAACGACCGTAAAAACAATTAAGAGCATTAACCAGCTCTGTGTCTGAATTAAAACCATCTAAAAACACACGATTACTGCGTTCTGTGCTCTGAAGGCCTGCAATAGTTGTCATACTGGCCCAGGCTGAACCAAGTTTCTTTGTTGCCATCTTGCTTTCCAACTCTGATTTATAATTCTGTTTTGCTCTTAAAATTTCGGTCTTCAGCTCTTTTGTGGCAACCTGTAGCTCAGAAACAGACCCCTGTTTAAAGGCAAGTGCTTTCCTCTGTAAGCAGAATTTAAATGATTTTGTAACCCATGGCTTGTTGTTGGGATATATTTTGACACATTTAGGTGGAATGATCATGTCTCTACAGAAAGCCATGTATGAGCATGTTATGTCCATTAAAGAGTCCAAATCTTCTCAGCAGGACAGTATGAACACCTCCCAGTTTGTACAGTTAAAGCATTCCTGGAGGCAGTGCACTGAATCCTCTGTCCTCACGTTTATGTCTCTGGTCTTCGCCTTGTCTCTTCTGAGAGCAGTTTTATATGTGGGCAGCAAATGTACACAGTTGTGATCTGAGGATCCTAAAGGAGGAAGGGGAAGTGATTTATAGGCCCTCTCAATGGATCCATAGCACAGGTCCAATGTCTTTTTTCGCCTGGTTGGGCAGGAGACATACTGCTAAAAGTTTTTAAGTGTCTTTTTTAGAGACACATGGTTAAAATCCCCAAGGATAAAATTTGGAGCCTCTGGGGAAATCGACTGCAACCGCTGGACCACATCAAAGAAGGTGCTGGAGGCAGAGTCAGCATCCGCTCTCGGGTGAATGTACACAGTCGTTATGAAAAATTGGGGGAACTCGCAGGGCAGATGAAAGGGGCATCGTGACACGGACAGAAGCTCCACATCTGGTGTACAGATGCACTCTCTGACCGTGACAGATGTACAGTACTGTTTATTAATATATAAACATACTCTGATTCGAGCTGATAAGGAGGCTGATTCGATGAAAGTCAAGTAGTGACTGTACTATCTTTTGTTTATTCTGTTTTGTCATGATCAGGCACTGTTACCCCATGATAAAGAGAAGACAACAGTAGCCATGTCCTTTTTCAACTTTTGTATATTTCCTATAAAACCATCATTTCTTTTACTTATGTATTTATTTATTGTAATCTGGAACTTTCTCAAAAATTGCAGGCTTATTTCTTAAATTTGTGGTTTTTTGCTGAAATTTTTTGCTTAAATTTGAGCTATTTTTTTCTTAAATTAGCAGCTTTTTTCCCTACTGTTACAGAGGAAGATGCTAGGGATAGGGTGAGAGGGAGGTAGATGATCCGCTGTGGTGACCCCTAAAGGGAGCAGCCGAACGAGGAAGAAGAAAAAGACACTGAATAATGAGGACTTTGCCTACGCCTGGTTAAAGGAGTCCTGCTGTTCAAGTGTCATACAGGTGCATCTCAATAAATTATAATATCACGGAAAACTTAATTTATTTCAGTAATTCAGTTCAAAAAGTGAAACCCATACATAGATTCATCACATAGAGTGATATGTTTCAAGTGTTTAATTCTTTCAGTTTTGATGATTACGGCTTACAGCTGATGAAATGACATAAGATCAGTTTAAAAAGTGGCTTTGTGATAGAAATGCTGGTCTACTGAGAAGTATGTCCACGTACACAATACTTGGTCAGGGCTCCTTCTGCATGAATTACTGCAACACCAAATCATCACTGACTGTGGCAACTTCACACTGGGCCTTAAGCAACTTGGATTCGGTGCCTCTCCTCTCTTCCTCCAGACTCTGAGCCCTGACAGGACTTGGCACCTGATTTGGGGAGCCATGTCATCTGCTGGTGTGGGCCCATCTACCAGGGAATTTTACAGCACTTCACACTTCCCTCTGCTGACAAGCTTTCTGGAGATGCTGGTTTCATTTTCCAGCAGGACTTGGCACCTGCCCACACTGCTAAAAATACTAATACCTGGTTTAAAGTGACACTCCGCAAAAAAACCAAACAAACCCACGTTGTTTTTCTTGTTAACATGTCTAACATTTTTTTTATGACTTACAAGACATATCAAGAGCAAAATCACTCAAATGTCTCATATTTGTTTTTTTTTTGCTGTAAAATTTCACTTAAGCTGAGAAAAGTGAAGTTGAGATGGAGCGTTTTTGCTGATGTAACCGTAAAGCTGGCACATGGGTAGTGCTGAGCCAATCAGGACTCTCTGGCCTCCTCACCACCTGTCATCTGTAGATGGAGCAAAAGAAACCGCAGCAGCATATTGGGCCCAACGTTTCCTGTCTTTCACTAGCCTTGGCACCTCCTGCTCCTCAAGCCTCATGTCCCTTTTGATTGTGTTGGGATAACTGAGTCTTTGTCCACGGCTAGTACGACCACTGACTGGAGTCCAGAAGACCAGATGGGAAACAGGCTGGTCTACTAGGCGTAGGCCGTGTCCAGCAAACCATAGACGTCTCACTGTTATTGTTGTTGTTATGACGGGTAATTTTCCATACACAACTCTGTTAGGAATATGGTCCTTCCAGCTTATGTTCAATGATCTCCACAATGGTCGTGTATGACATCCATCTATTCGTGCCTGTAGGTCTTTTGTGATGGTTCATATTTCTGACCCATACAAGAGGATGGATTCTATGCAGGCTTCTGAATATGTTGATCTTAAGTTGCCGATCAGAATGGATTTCCAAATTTTCTCCGGCTTGTTACATGCCTTCCAGGTTTGAGCTTTTCTTGATTAGAAAAGAGTCAGGCACATGTGATCCAAGATATTTGAAATTTGGAACATTCTCCAGTGTGACCCCTTCTTCCATTCTTTCTATAGCTAGATACACTCCACTGGTTGACTACTCCTAATGGAGGTTTGGCACTACCTACAAGTGCTCGGCAGCTTCTCCGGGCCACCCAGAACACCCTTCTGCTCTGCTGTTCTGTTCTCCAGCACTTTAAGGGGTGAACCCAGCTAGAACTGATGTTATCCTCCAGGCTTGTTAGCATTTTTTAACAAACTGCTTTGAAAACTTCACCCAAATTAAGATGGATTTTTACCATTAAACTGCTTTTAATGACCGGTGCAGTTTCAGACATTATCCTGAGCCACCGTGCAGACAGCTGGGAGTGTCCTTCAAGCGGTAAGTCTTTTTATCACAGGATTTATGCTGTTTAATGTAGTGCTAGCCACTATTAGCTTTGTTGGATGTGGGTTGGATCTAGTCACGGATTCTGGTGTTTGGGGGGGGGGGGTGTAAAAAGATTTTGACATGAACCTGTAAGACAATGAAAGTTTTTTTGTAGAAAAAAGGGCATAAGATACCATTTTAGACAATGTAGATTTCTTTTTATAGGGGATTTATAGCCACCGGAGTGCGTCTTAATGACCATGGTATCACTGTGCTTGACTGGACAGTAAACTCTCCTGACCTAAACCTCATAGAGAATCTATGGAGTATTGTCAAGACGAGAGACACCAGACGCAACAATGCAGATGAGCTGAAGGCCGCTATCAAAGCAACCTGAGCTTCTGTAACACCTCAGCAGTACCACAGGCTGATTGTCTTCATGCCACACTGCATTGATGCAGTAATTCATGCAAAAGGAGCTCCAACCAAGTATTGAGTGTGTACATGGACATACTTTTCAGTCAGCCAACATTTCTATTAAAAATCTTTTTTTTAAATTAATTTTATGTAATATTCTAATTTTTTGAGAAACTGAATTTTGGGTTTTCATGAACTGTAAGCCATACGAGTCAAAATTAAAGCTGCAAGCAGCTGTAAGTGGGCCCTTGCCCCCCCATGCGTCCATGGACACCGCTGCCTGTCGGACCCAGCAAATTTCCTGTTGTCGCGGCAAGCGCTGCGTTAATAATAAAGAAAACTGTTTGGTGAAGTACTTTCTTGTGAGCACTGAGCAGTAGGTGGCGCTATAACTTTTGTCAATCATTTTTATGTAGGAGCATGCAGGATGGGCCTAAGATCCATCGTAGCAGTTATGGGATAAATTAGACAAAGTTTGTCCAAGTTACAGCTGTCTGACATATTGCCAGGAGGGAAACTTTGGCATGTGGCCGTGGCAGTGCTTATATGTTAGGTACGTGTTGCAGACCCATATAGGACTACAGAAGAGAGTCACCTTGACTTTTGTTCCCCATTTCGTGACTCTCGGACTTTCCCAACCTTCCAAAGTAAAGAACGTACTGAATGGTGAGGAGTGTGTTATGTATGGAAGTAGTAGTAAGATGGTGGCCGGGGCTCTCAGAGAATAGCAAGGGGTGATGGACCACCTTTCCAGTAGGGACGTCACTTGGGGTTTTAAAGGGCACAGTGGGAGGCAGCCATGTCTCTTTTGCTGTTGACCCTCTGGCAAGCAGGACTGCCGTAGCTGTGTTATATGTAGTTGGTGTTATAATAAAGCTACCTTCACTTCACCTCCGGCCTGGTCATTGTTGTAAGAATTACGGACACAACATTTGGTGACGAGGAGAACACGGTAATGGAACAAGCTGCCACCAGTTTCTGACTGTTTTTGGAGGCCCTGGGTGAGCCACCCGTGCCTTGGCCTAGGTGGTTCGCTGCTTTTAACAACTACCTGGTGGCCCTTAACCTCTGTGAGCTTGAGAAGCTGCGTGCGAGGGCAATTTTGGTCCATAATTTGGGCATCGAAAGCCAATGAATCCTTGAGACGTTGGGAGGAGCGGATAATTTTGACGAGGTGGTGGAGCTAATGGCGTGCTATTTTCGCGCCCCGGAAAACACTGTAGTCTGACGCATCCAGTTTTGGCAGCGCCGCCAGGGGACAGGAGAGTCTGTTAAGCAGTATGTTGCAGACCTGTGTCAGCTGGCTGGTGAGTGCCAATTTGCAGCATTGCAGGATGAAATGATCTGGGACCAGCTGGCGGAGCATGTGCGCTGTCCTGCGGTTCAGTCAAGACTCCTGACTCATTCGGGCGAACTGATGCTACCCAAGGCTATCGAGGTAGCACAGCAGTTTGAGGCTGCAGAAGTCATAGCAAGGGACCTCAGTGGGAGGTCCACTCCTACCCTAGATGAGCCCTGTGTTAAGGCGCTGACACTGGACCCTGAGAATGAGGACGACGTAGAGGAATACACCTCCATTGTCAAGATTAGGTCTGCCCCTGGGACGCCAAAATGTTACAGCTGTGGGTCTGCCAGATATCGCTACAAGTCCAGAGAGTGTCTGGCGAAAGGCAAGTGCTGTGGAAGATGTGGCCTTTTGCACCACTTTGCCAGAACCTGTAAGAATTTTGAGCGAGGGGACCGAAGATAGGAAACGGGCTCTTCTGCGAAGGCTCTGACGGTCATCCACACAGTTTCCCCAGAAATGGATGGACATATTTATTGTACTGTTTTGCTGGATGGTGCTGAGGTGTCGCTACTGGTTGACACAGGATCAATGGCCTTGGTGTTAAATTTGGTGACGGTGAAGAGTCTATTTCCCCACTATCACATAAGCAGAGTGTCCGTGCCCTATTACGGCTATGGGAGGAACAAGCTGGCCATTGTGGGGTCCGTGAAGCTGTTGGCGGTGTACAAGTCAAGAATAATGGTGAATGTCCAGGTGGTGGTGACCGCTGCGGGAGCCAGCATCATGGGGTACAACATGTTTTATGGCTTGTTCTTCTTGATCGCCAGCGACACCGGAGAGGAGTGGTTGGGCTACGGATTGTGGGACCGACCTGCTCCGTATGTGGATGATGGTGAAGTGTGGGACAATGACTGGCCTGGTATCACAGGAGGAGTGCAGTCGAAACACCACAGTGGGCTATCCCGGGATGGACCCGATGCCAGTGTCCAGGCTGCCCTTGGTGTGGGAACTGGATGGTACGATGGGATTTTTGTACATTTGGTTTTTTTGATTAGTGCGTGAGTCAGGTTGTAAATTTTGTGAGGGCCCAATTGGTGTGTTTGCCATTTTTCTGCAGGGGGAAAAATGTTATGTATGGAAGTAGTAGTAAGATGGTGGCCGGGGCTCCCAGGGAATAGCAAGGGGTGATGGACTGCCTTTCTGGTAGAGACGTCACTCGGGGTATAAAGGGAACAGCAGGAGGCAGCCACGTCTCTTTTGCTGTTGACCCTCTGGCAAGCAGGAGTGCCATAGCTGCGTTGTATATAGTTGGTGTTATACTAAAGCTACCTTCACTCCAGTAACCGAGAGGAGGAGGAGGAGGAGGAGGAGGAGAAGGAGAAGGAGAAGAAGAAGAAGAAGAAGAAGAAGAAGCTACCTTCACTTCACCTCGGGCCTGGTCATTGTTGTAAGAATTATGGACACAGCAGAGTGGGTTTCCATGGCAACTATGATGATCACAGGACAAAAGTGACTTCCACTGAGGGAAATCCAATGCGCTCTGAGAAACCTCTGAAAATGTCATGTCATTCTAACTACTGGTCTTTGCACGAAAGTTGATACAATTTTGTGTAGTACCTCATGTCAGCAGTAGGTGGTGCTATGACAATTTTGTGAATATTGACATACAGACGTGTTCAGAGTGGGATTAGTATGATTTGTGCAAAGTTTGGTCCAAATCAGACAAAGATTGTCTATGCTGTAACTCTCATGTTTTGCATGGCGAGGAAGCCATTGATGCATGCCGGTCACCATGGAAACGGTTATGTACTATGTACATGTACTGTCAATGAGTCTTTGCCATTCCTTCATGTCATTTTTGCACCTGGTGAGAATAATTTTTAAAAAACAACAGTTTTCAGCAGGTGTCCCTATAACTTTTGTTAATTATTTTTATATAGACACGTTTGGGGTGGGACTAATATTGACTGTAGAAATTTTGGTGAAAATTATACAAAGTTTGTCCAAGTAGCAAGTGTCCATTGGTCTGAACACAAGGTGGCGCTATAACTTTTGTAAATTATTTATACATAGGCGCATGCAGGATGGGGCTAATATCCATCATAGAAAATTTGATGAAAATCCAACAAAGTTTCTCCGGGTTACAAGTGTCCATTGGTCTAACCACTAGGTGGCACTATAACTTTTGTTAAGCATTTTTATAGAGGAGCGTGCAGGGTGGGCCTGATATCCATCATAGAAAATTTGGTGAAAATAGGATAAAGTTTATCTAAGTTACAAGTGTCTGATGTTCTAACCACTAGGTGGCGCTCTAAACTTTTATTAATCATTTTTATATAGGAGCGTTCAGGGTAGGACTAATATCCATTGTAGAAAATTTAGTGAAAATCAGACAAAGTTTGTCCAAGTTACAACTTTCATATGTTCCATGGCAAGGAGTCAACCTTCGCCATGTCGCCATGGCAACACTTCCCTGTCAGTTATGTGTTGCCTACCCATATAGAACTACATATGACAGTCACCTTAACCCATGTTCCAGATTTCATGACTCCAGGTCGTTCCCAATCCTCCCAAGATCACGGATTGAATGGCGAGGAGGGCGTGTCCATGGTAACAGCAGTGACACCATGCTAAAGGTGATGTGCAGTTCTGATCAGCCAGGTGGTCTGATAAACCTCAGAAAATTGCACGTCATTTTGGCAAGCGGCGCGTGAGTAATAAATAAAACAGTTTTCAGCAATTCTTCCATTAACCACTAGGTGATGCTATATCTTTTGTCAGGTATTTTTATATAGACGCATTCGGGGTGGGACTGTTGTCCATCATGGAAACTTTGGTGGACATCGGACAAGTTTTGCTCGAGTTACAGCTGTTTAATTTTGTAAGGGGCGTAGTCAAATTTCGCCCTGGCGCCCTGGCCACACCTTTGAAGTTTTTACTGTGAAATGAGGAAGCTTTAATGGCCCATTCCTATAGATGCCGCCATACGAAAATGAGCTCAGTCGGAGCAGGCCCCTAGGAGGAGTTCGTTCAAATACAACGGATGGTTTTTGGCCAAACTGGAGGCGGGGTGGCTTTGAGACAATATGGCGGACTTCTTGTTGGCCGTGGGTAAAGGCCACAGTTATGTTTTTTGCATGTCTTGAGGTGATGCACACTTTACCCTAATTTCGTGTCTGTACAGCAAACTTTAGGGTTGCTGGTCTTCATAGACCTTGTACGTTTGGCCCCGCCCACAAAAACTGGGGGTGGGGGGCACATATTTTTTCCAGTTTATTGAATTTTTCACAGGGTCTGAGGGGTGTACAACAAAAAAATTGCACTTTTGTTAACGTTTAGAGGGTCGAAAATGCAATTGTTTAGGTGAAAGAATAATAGTAAACAATAGGGCTCTCGCCTACTGATGTTGTCAGTGGCTCGGGCCCTAATTAAAAGAAATAAACACTTAAAATATATCATTCTGAGTGTAATGAATCTATACAATATATGAGTTTCTCTTTCTGAATTGAATTACTGAAATAAATGAACTTTTCATTGATATTCTAATTTACTGAGATGCATATGTTGTGAAGTAAGTATGATTATTAAATCATACAATGAAATCCTAATCATGAAATCTTAATCATTTATTGGAATTAACTGTGTGCATGCGTGTGTGTGTGTGTGTGTGTGTGTGTGAAAATGAAATCACTTTTCCCACAGTGAGGTACTGATGTGTTTGTGTGTTTTAATTAATTACCATTTTCTTTTAAAAAAAGGGTTTTAATTAAACCATTTGGTCACTCAGTGAACAAATGATCAGTTTGCTGAATGTCAAGTAGGAGAAAGGAAAGCACAGACAATGAGGGGTTATATTCTTATTTCTTGACTGAGCCCAAAAACGTCAAATCAAATCACAAAAAAAACCTGACAGTTACTCTCACTTTCAAGACTGTAAAACATTCAAGACTAAACCAGATCACAGTCACGATTCATGTCGTCTTTATGACTTGTGTCCCCTCGTCCAGATGCAATCAAATTTTCTGTGATGTATTCATTCTTTCTGTGATTCTGCAGGCAGGTGCCACACTAGGATTAATCTATATAAACTGTCATAGAAGGTATTGATAAGACTCTGTCTTTTGCTTGTTTCAGAACAAAGGTAAAGCCTTTTAAGCTAAGTTAACTTAGGAGTTAGAATCTCTGTAACAGGGGTTTGAAATGGGGTCCACATGACTGATGGCCACATCCTATGGTTAAAAAAAAAAATCAAAAAAGCAAGTTATAAGATTTTTTTTTTTAAAAAGAACAATTTAAATTTGTGGGGAAAAAAATCACTCATTTTAGAGATAAACCTTACAAATGTATGGGAAAAAAACATAACCAGTAATTTCAATACAAAAGTATCAAATGTACATTAAAAAGTTGCAATTTTACAAGGAAAACTCACTAATTTAGGAGAACAATTTAAATTTTAGGAGAAAAGTTCCAACTTTATGAGAAACAAATACCAAAAAAGTAGTATTCATGAGAAAAGGGTCTCAAATTCTATTGTGGTCTGAAGGTGAGATCATAGTGACACACTCAGCATCCCAGTAATCAGCTCAATACCTGCAGCTGCTCTCAATTATACAACTGTGCTAATTCCTGTCTAAGTATAAATAGACTTCAGTTTTTCCTAGTCCTTTGTGGGTTTGCCTTGGCTCTACACTTGATGTCAATGCTGGTTTTCCTGTTCCCTTGTGCTCTTGTGTGCCTGCCTCGTATGCCATCTCGTTTAACCCCCCCGCCCCCCCAAGCTTGTAAATTTAAAGGCTCCCAATCTCCTGTCATCCTGGTTTACCACCCCTGCATCCACCCTGGAAGGAAAGAAACAAGTGAGTCAATATTTAACTTTCAATCAATTATCACAAGTCAATAATCTCAGGAAATTCCTCCGGCCTTGGGTACCTCAACACTCTCCTCTGCCAAGACCAGAAAAGGTCATCATAAGTCATCATCATACTCACACTGACTCTGATTAATCGCTGTACCTGGAACTCACTGTGGTTAACTACTGAAGAGGTTGAAGCAGCTGCCCTTATCACTAGCAGTAAGAATCTCTAGTCACTGAATTCTCACATTTTCAATATAATCATACAGTTAAAACCAGCAGCTTACATGCACTGTATAAAAAGACACATAACCCTTTTTTTTTCCACTGTCTGACATTAAATCAGACTAAACTTTTCCTGTTTTAGGTCAGTTAGGATTACCCAAATTATTGCTATTTGCTGCATTATTTTATATTTGACAAATATTTTTTACAATATTTTTTATTAATTTCTTCAGTCAGAAGTTTACATACACTAAGATTACTATGCCTTTAAACAATTTGGGAAACCCCAGATGATGATGTCATGGCATTGGAAGCTTCTTATAGGTTAATTGACACCATTTGTGTTAATTGGAGGAATACCTGTGGATGTATTTTAAGACACACTTCAAACATACTGCTTCCTTGAACACTGAAACACCATGCTGACGTTTGACTTTTCCTGAATTTAGGAGGATTTATGATCATTTTGTATTTCATTTTTATTTACGCCGAATCATGACGTATAGGATTTTCCCGGAAGAGTCAAAAATGTTTCTGGGAGAAAAAAAACGAGAAAGCCTGTGTTTTGTTTTTTTTAAGACAAGTGACCATTTTGATATTTTTCAATAATCACATCAGATCAAATCAGCCAAGATATCAGGAAGAGAACTGTGGACGTCCACAAGTCTGGTTCATCTTTGGGTACAATTTCCAGATGGCTAAAGGTGCCATGGTCATTTGTTCAAACAATTATACACAAGTATAAACACCATGGGAATGTCCAGCTATTATACTGCTCAGGAAGGAGGCGGATTCTGTGTCCCAGAGATGAACGTGTTTTGATGCAAAATGTGTGTATCAACTGTGAGATATGTATCTTACTGTGAAGTGTGAGATGGTGACGTGCACCTCCGGTGACATCTCTGCCCCACCCTATATAAGTCCGGGGTCAGCCATCTTACTTCCTCTTGTCTTGCTTGTGCCTTGGCCGAGGCTCTGTCTGTGGCCACCATATCCAGTGAGTCTACTAAAGCTGCGCTCCAAGCCACCTTGCCTCTTTTGTGAACCAGGGTAATATCAGACATAACATTGGCGACATCGGATTAAACCATGGAGGCATGCATAGCTCCTATTTGCCCTTTTCTTGAGGTGCCTGGGGACCCGCCGGTGCCCTGACCTAGGTGGTTCAAAGCCTTCCAAAACTATGTTGCTGCGCTGGGTCTCGGGGAGCTCAATAAGCTAAGGGCCTGGGTGCTTCTGGTTCACAATTTAAGCATAGGAGGCCAACGAATCCTGCGAACGCTCGGTGCTTCCGACACCTACGAAGAGGTAGCAGAACTGCTAGCTAGCCATTTTCACACCCCGGACAATGTGGCGGTCTGGAGGATCCACTTTTGGCAGCGACATCAACGGTTGGGTGAACCCATCCGGCAGTTTGTTGCCGACTTGAGGCAGCTAGCTAGTGAGTGCTGTTTTGGAGCACTGGAAGAAGAAATGATTTGTGACCAGTTGGCGGAACATACTTGTAGCGCCGCATTGTGAGCTAGGCTACTCACGGCATCTAAGGACCTCACGTTAGCCAGAGCCATCAAGCTAGCTCTCCAAATGGAAACCGCGGGCAAGCTATCTCCGGAGCTAACCAGACAGCAGTCACAGCAGCCGCTGGAGCCTCTTGCTGCGGCAAATGTTACAGACACAGATAGTGAAGATAGCATGGACAATGACGACGTGGAAGCCAATGCTACCAGCCGGGGGTTTGCCCCGGGAAAATTCCTTTGCATGGGTTGTGGGTCTGTTAAGCACTGAAATAGGGCTAAGGACTGTCCAACGAGAAGAGCACGTTGTAACAGATGTGACTGCTTGAACCATTTTGTCATGAAGTTAAGCAGGAAAGCCCACGGGATAAATCGCTCAGCCCACCCCCGACAATCATCCACATGGTGTCCCCCAACACGAACGGGTACACGTTTTGCACAGTGGGGCTGGACAACGTGGAGCTGCTGCTCTTGATCGACACGGGGGTGGAGGGGTCGTTGCTGAATTGGACCACAGTGAAGAAGTTTTTTCCCCACCACGGGATTAAAGATAACCCAGCGCCATTGTACGGTTATGGAGATGGAAGGCTGGACATGGTCGGGACTTTGGAGTTGACTGTTCAGTACAAGTCTGTAACGGTGACAGACTTCACGTTCCATGTGATAGCACGGGGCGATAACATCATGGGCTGTGATTTATTTTACGGACTGGGTTTCGCCATTAAAGATGATAGGGGGTCTGCGACTACGAGGGCGCACACTACAACTACAACAGTGTGCTTGACAACAATGTCTCAAGCCGAGCCGGGCCCCATTGAGGGTCCTGGATTGGGGTCGGAGTTGAGATGAGGAATGTCCGCAGTGAAGATGGGCCAGACGACAACCTGAGGAGTGTCGGGAGTGTCTGCACATAGTGGACAAACTGGGCGCAGCGCACTTCAGGCTGTGTGACGGCTCGGTGTGGCATGCAAATTGGCTTTGGCGTGTCTTGGAGAAGACTCTGGGAGATGAGGCTGGGCGTGGGACGAGCTTGATGGTGAGGAGGAGTGGCGTCAGCATCCGGGGGGTTAGCCATCACCCCGGGGACCGGAAGTTCCCAGGGGCACATCTGCTGAGAGGGTGCCCAGGGCCCCCATGCCAGTTATATCTTTTTCTACCTGAAGAATTGTGTTGTAAATAGTACATGTTGAAGTTCTGTTGTTGTTAAAAAAAATGTTATATAATGGATTAGTTTGGTTTTTTTGTTCTAGTTTAGGAGCATGGGGTACAATTTTAGTTATCAGTGGACTTTGACCTACTTTAGCAGGTGGCAGAATAATCCACCTTGCCGTGTGGGCAGGACGGCAGTCCACCCGTCCTCCCTATTTTAGGTTTTGTCGTGTGAATGTGTTAGGCCATTTAGAGACAATAGTTTTCGTTCGGGTCCCAAATTGGGGAGTCTTAATTGAGTGAGATGAGATGATGAGATGAGATTCAACTTTATTGTCATTACACATGTATGAATACAAGGTAACGAAATGTGACTTGGCATTTGGGCACGCTCTGCAGAGCGCATCCAAGGCCGGGGCAGCCGCTAGGCGCCAGTCATAAAGAAGAAAGGAAAAAAAGAAAAAGAGTGGATATGACACAGTAGGCGAGAGAAAAAAACATGTTTTATCAAATTGACGCTTAAGTAAGTAAGCGAAATTTTGATTGCAGGCAAAAAAACCCTCAATGCTTATTTAGCAGACATTTAGTAGACAAATCACACAGCAGGGAGAGAGCAGTGTATGTATATCAGTATGATGATATCAGTGTGTGTGCAGTGTTGAGTGTATCAGTTACTGGAGCACAACAAATAGTCTCCTAGGCAACGATAGATGTTATAGTTCATGAACGCTGTCCCTGAAGAGTTCTGTTTATTGCACAGCAGCGGTGTTTGGGTTAGCGAGCCAGCTGACACATCCGCTTATCTCAACTCTGGAGGAGTGAGTTATCCAGGGGCGCCGATCAAGGCCGAATCTGCTCAGACAGAGTATAGGAGTATAGGATTTCCCTATTGTCATATTCTGAGCTTACAATTCAAATTAACATTCACTGGCTTTAAATTCATATCATTCCCTGGAGAGCACGAAGCGACTCCAGATGTTTCCCCCTCTAAACACAGATGAACATGTCCGATAAGAGTCCATCTTTTTGATTGAGTGAGTGGTTTTGGACTTTTTAAGGGGCGGGGGGGGGGGGGGTATGTGAGCTATGTATCTTACTGTGAAGTGTGAGATGGTGACGTGCACCTCCAGTGACGTCTCTGCCCTGCCCTATATAAGTCCAGGATCGGCCATCTTACTTCCTCTTGTCTCACTTGTGCCTTGGCCGGGGCCCTGTCTGTGGCCGCCATATCCAGTGAGTCCAATAAAGCTGTGTTCCAAGTCACCTTGCCTCTTCTGTGAACCAGGGTTGATTAATTTGAACATCAAGACAAAAAAAAAAAAAAATTAAAAACAAAGAATCAAAAGCAAAAAAATAAACATAACAGAAAAATGTCCTTGTTCAAAAGGAGTGGGAAGAAGCCAGCGCTTATATTGTCCCACCCCTTCTCCATACCCAATAAATTATAATATCATCCTAGTCATTATCCATCCCATAATTACATTCATTATTACAATACCATAATATATAATGCATCTTATAATTAAATTATGCAATAGAAATAATACAACACTGATAGTTTATAATGACAATAATACCAACATCTAATAATAATTGTAATAATAACAAGTAAATACTTCTGGTATGTTTAATATAATTATAGACAATATTATCATCATTATAATCACCATATATACCACCATATACCCCCACATGGCTTTCAATACCTAGGCACAATAATTAACCATATAATAATAACCATAATAATAGGTAGCCATATAGTAGTTACAATAATAATAATAATAATAATAATAATACCACCTGGCCTATATAATACTTTAAATAATTCCATCCTAAACAATAATTATAATACTATAATACCACTGTTATATTCTGGCAATAATAATATCAATGATAACAGTACTCAGCATATATATTCAACAACAACAACCTTTCTTCATTAAAGACACATTGTAATATTACTGTGCTTTATTTTTATATTGTTCAAAAATAATTTCTTTAGATACTGATTTAAATATATGGATGTTTGGACATTGCCTGTGTTTCTCCTCCAACCCATTCCACAAGTTTACCCCACACACAGACACAAAAACTTTTCCTAGTAGATCTTACTATGTGGATTTTAAATTTTGTATTCCCCCGTAAATTGTATTTCCCTTCTCTCTGACTAAAAAAGATTTTGCATATTGTGCGACAAAAAAGTTTTTACTGACTTTAAACATTAACTGTGCTGTACAGATCCTGTAATTTAAATAATTTTGAATGTAAAAACAATAAATTAGTATGTTCAAGATACCCGACTTTGTGTATAACACAGACTGCCCTTTTTTTTTGTAATATTAGCAATGAATTGATTTTACTTTTATAATTGTTTCCCCAGACCTCTATACAATAGGTCAAGTATGGAAGTACTAATGAGGAATACAAGATATGAAGCGATTTATAATCTAGGACTTGCTTAATTTTATTTATAATTGCAATATTTTTTTGCCACTTTGTTTTGTATGTATCTGATGTGTGGTTTCCAGCTAATTTTATCATCTAGTATCACACCCAAAAATTTGATCTCCTTAACATTTTCAATAATTACATTATCTATATGAATATGAATATCTTCTTTATTTTTACAATTACCAAATATCACTACCTTAGTTTTATCTATATTTAGTGATAATTTATTACTGTCCATCCATTTTATTTTAGCTTGTTTAATTCATTATTTAGAATATGGATTAGTTCCTTATAATTATTTCCAGAATAAATTATATTAGTATCATCAGCAAATAATATTATTTTTAATAATTTAGAAACTTGCAATATATCGTTTATATGTATATTAAATAATTTGGGACCCAATACTGACCCCTGGGGGACCCCACAGGCAATTCCCATACATCCAGACAGACATTCTCCCATCTTCACAAACTGTTGTCTCTCAGATAAATAACTTGTAACCCAATTCAGTGCCACTCCCCTAATACCATACATTTGCAGTTTATCAAGAAGTATTGAATGATTTATTGTATCAAATGCTTTTCTAAAATCTATAAATATACCATTTGCATATTTTCCTTGATCTAATGCATTTATCATTTCCTCTGTTGCTTCTATTATTGCTAATGATGTACACTTTGCTCTAAATCCACATTGATTCTGATTAAGCAGATCATGTTTATTTAAAAAATTTTCTAATCTGTTGTTGAAAGGTTTTTCCAGAATCTTTGAAAATTGTGGGAGGAGCGATACTGGTCTGTAGGTTGTGTAGTGGTGCTTATTTCCTTGCTTGAATAATGGCATTACTTTTGCTATTTTCATTTTCTGTGGGAATGTGCCAGTTTGAAATGACAGATTACAAATATATGTAAATGGTTTTAATATGCCATCAGCAGTTCTTTTTACTAGTGCCATATCAGTACCATCACAATCAGTAGATAATTTATTTTTACACTTTTCAACAACAGATTTTACCTCTAGTTCATCCACCATTGAGAAAAAGATTGACCGAGGGTTATTTCCAATCATTGTCTCACTCACGGTGTCTCTTCCTTGGTTTGTAATTTTTGCTGCCAACTCTGGTCCAACATTTATGAAAAATTTATTCATTCTATTTACTACCATGTTCTTATCATAATTGTCACCACAATTATCAGTAAAATACTCTGGATATATTGTTTTCTTAGTTCAACTTTTCCTTAATTTTTTAAATATGTCCCAGACTCCTATTATATTATCTTATTTTCATTTAACATTTTCCTATAGTATAATTTTTTACTAGTTCATATTATTTCAGTTAATTTATTTTTATGTTTGATATATTTTTTTCAGATTCTTTAGTTCTTAATTTAGTAAAATTTTTATAATTTTTTCTTTTTACAAGCATTTTGTTGCCCCCTGGTTAACCATGGGCAATTTTTATATTTATACTTTTTTATTAATTTCTTTAATTGGACAGTTTTTATCATATAATGATTTAAATATATCAATAAATTTATCATATGCCACGTCCACTTCTTTCTCTTTATAGACAGCATCCCAATTCTGTAACATTAAGTCATCTTTTAAAGCACTGATTGTATCTTCTGTTCATATTCTTTTATAAATAACCTTTTTGCATGGTTGATTTTTATTCTTACTCTCATTAACCCCATAATTAAAGTCTAAAGAAACAAATACAGGCAAGTGGTCACTAATGTCATTTATTAGTATACCACTCACCGTATTATATTCAATAACATTGGTAAAAATGTTGTCAATCAAGGTAGCACAGTGTGTTGTTATTCTTGTAGGTTTTGTAATCTTTGGAAATAAGGTTAAGCTATACATTGTATCTAAGAAATCTTCAGTTGGTTTATGTTGTTTTGTTTTCATTAAATCTATGTTATAGTCACCACAGATAAAGATATCTTTTTGTCTTATTTTAGTATACATCTTTTCCATATCATTTCTAAATTTTTCCATATCAGATCCCGGTGCTCTATATATACAACTTACTGTTATGGTTTTTCTAGTTTCCATCATAATTTCAATTGTTAAATATTCCATAATTTTATTTACTGTTAATGTCATGCTGTCCACTTTTTTCCTTTTTAAATTTCTATCAACATACAGTGCTACCCCACCACCATTTTTACATTTCCTGTTTTGTGTATACATCTCATATCCATGTAATTCAAAATTTACATCTTTTTCTTCATTAATCCATGTTTCAGTTATTGCTATAATCCTAAATGGGGTCTTAAATTGATTTAAAAACTCCTTAATATTATCAAAGTTGGCATAGAGACTCCTACTATTAAAGTGTATTATTGTCAATGTCTGATCCCAGTTCATAATTCCATTTAATTGTTGTTCATCATAATAAGTACACTTATTGTTAGTGTGATTAAAGTAGTTATTTTCTGGGTCATTATCACCTGAAATATCTTGTGGTTGCTGTTCACTATTTACAAAGGTTTCAGCTTCAATTTGACCTAATATACTTCTATTATTAAATGAGGAAGGATGATTGGTTGAAGCGCTGATCATAAGTTGTGTCAACAATGTACACCAAAAAGAAAAAAAGAGAAAAAAAAAAACAAGAAAAAAAAACACAAAAATTTCCACTCATAATCTAACTGCACTGTTACTCGTGCATAAGAGCTAAGGTGTAAATTTGTCTAATTACCCCATATCTCTAATCATTATTACTTTAGCTTCTTCTGGAGTGCCAAGCAGTTTTATCCACACCTTACAATTCTTTGTCCATGTCGATTGCACTTTTCCTTGTTTTCTGAGAGCCCTGGCTTGTCTAGCTATTCCAGAGTTCTTTTTTGTTAAATGTTCATTTACAAAGACAGCCGTTCCTCTCAGTTTTCTTGCTTGTCGCAGAAGATCAGGTTTTGCTTTTCTGTTGACAAATCGGATGATGATCGCTGGTTTTCCTTTACTGTCTTTTCTAGGTAACATATGGCAAGCTGAAATAGTTTTATTGTCCACAACAATGTTTTTAGAGTCGAAAACAATTTAATACCTGCTGCTCAAAAGTGTGTGATTCTCCCAGTGTCTCATCCTCCCCATCCCGGTTATCAACTCCAGCTGTCACACATGCATAGGACCGTTGTCTGGTGTTCAGACCGCTCACAATGACATCATCCATTCTTGCATATTGTTCTAATTCATCCACATATCTTTCTAATAAATTAATTTTCTTGTCTTTTTCCATAATTTCAGCCTTTAATTCATGCACTTGTTCCACAAGGCCAATAAGCAGAGTTTGTTGTTTTGCTATCTTAGATACAGTATTTGTTTAGACAAAATTTAGTGAGAGTTTGATCTCCTCCATTTCCTCTCCACTTGTCTGATTCTCTTTTGGAGGCATAATGACTAGTCTGATTGGGATCAAAGGAGAGGCTCACCTGTTGGCTAGTACAGGAGCCGAAGTATGCCTGATGACTAATGGAGGCCATCAGCTGGCTTTGTCGTCTAATTATTGCTGTTATCCGGCGGTGAGTCTGAAGCTCTCCCGATGGCTAGTGAGGATCGCTAACTGGCATCGTCATCTGGTAGCTGGATCTGCCGGTGAAACTGAGGAAGTCAAGGCTCCCTCGGTAGCTAGTGGAGGTCTCTAGCTAGCGTTGTTCTATCTGGCAATGAATCCGAAGCTCTCTTGGTGGCTAATGGAGACCGTTAGCTTGAGTTGTAGCCTGGTAATGGGCATCCGGCGGTGAAGTCGAAGCTCCCTCGGTCCAAGTGGGTGCCTCCAGCTAGCGTCGTCGTCTGGTAGGTGGTATGTTCACCAGTTCTCCTGCTTCTGTATCCCTCAGTATTCAACAACCGTGTCGCTGCAAATCAGACACACTGGTTTTAGGGTAATATCAGAAATAACATCAACCCCAGAACAAAAGCAAAAGATCTTGTAAAGATGCTGGCTGAAGCTGGTAAAAGAGTGTTATTATGCATAGTAAAACAAGTCCTGTACTGCAGAGATGATTCTACAGTCTCATGGAGCCCTAGGTAAAAATTCACAGGGGGACCCTCCAACCATTTACAGCGTGATACAAAGATACAGTTTTCAGTATCATAAAACCCACAAAGTCTACTCAACACACATGGGAAATACAATACATACACACACCACTTGCACACAACACACAATAGCTTCCAACAATGTCTCTTAGCAGCACATTATCCAAATTCCTTGCTTATAAATTCTGTAACTTAGCATTCTTAGCTTGACAGTTAAGCTTGGCTGGACACAGCTTTCATTTGATCATTTAAGAAAAAAGAATAGTCCAAGTTAACCTTTTTTTTTTAAATTTTCAAACTGTAAGTTAGATAGATAGATAGATACATACTTTATTTCGAACAAAAAAGTAAAAAAAAAAACAAATGACAAGTGCGATAAGTGACAGTATACAGTGCTCGAAAGGGAGAAGAAGTAGTGAACACTTATTAACGCCAACTCCTCTTTTCCATAAATACAACCCATGTGCAATATACTGTATACAAATTACCTCATTTAAGACCCCAAGTAGACAATTAACTATATTTTGTACATATCAGCATTAACATCCATCCATCCCAACATACATACAGTCCATACATCAAAACCCAGCCCCAAACAACACAGATATACACAATACTGTCCCACCTACCATTCCATAGTGTCCCAGAGTGAGCATAGTGAATCGTACATATAAATACTACCCCTCTAACATATATTCTTTCAGCAAATAATGTTTATACCTATTTTTGAATTGATTTCTGTTTGTACATAGTTTCAGTTCCAGCTCCAGACTGTTCCACAAATCCACCCCACAGACAGATATGCACATACTTTTCTTAGTTGTTCGTACCTTAGGTTTTGTAAAGTTTAAGTCTCCTCTCAAATTATAATCAATGTCTCTTTTTTAGAATATTTTTTGTATATTAGTTGGGAGTTGATTATTAATTGCCCTGTACATTACTTGTGCGGTCTTAAATTTGACTAAATCCATGAACTTTATGACATGTGACTTTAAAAACAACGAGTTGGTATGGTCTCTATATCCAACATTATTTATTATCCTTACAGTTTTTTTTTGTAATGTGCATATTGGCTGTAGGTTGGTCCTGTAGGTGTTTCCCCACACCTCTACGCAGTAGTTAAGATAAGGTAGAAACAGTGAATTGTACAGTAAGAACAATGATTTATAGTCCAAGATGTGCCTTGTTTTCCCCAGTATCCCTATATACTTTGCCAACTTGGCCCAGATGTGACTGATGTGAGGTTTCCAGCAGATTCTATTGTCCAGCGTCACCCCCAGAAACTTATTTTCCTGTACTGTTTCTAATCTGGTATCATCTATCGTTACCATTATTTCATGATTTATTTTATAATTTCCAAGCAACATAATCTTGGTGTTTTTTTTTCAGATTAAGAGATAATTTATTTTTGTTGAACCACTGTGTTGACCTTTTCATTTCAGTTGGGACCACCTCTAAAACCTGCTGCAAATTCTCACCAGTGCAAAGGATATTTGTGTCATCCGCAAACAAAATAAATTTCAGAATTTTTGATACTTGGCATGTCATTTATATACAAGATAAAGAGTTTGGGTCCCAAAACTGACCCCTGGGGCACACCACAAGTGATGTCCATGAAGGGTGATTTGTGCTCACCAATTTGTACAAATTGTTGTCTGTTACTTAAATAACTTTACACCCAACTCAGTCCAACCCCTCTTATCCCATACTTTTCCAATTTCCTCAGTAAAATTCCGTGGTCGATAGTGTCAAAAGCTTTCTTTAAATCTATAAATACTCCTACAGCAAACTTTTTTTTATCTATACAACTAGTAATTTCTTCTATAAGTTCAATCAGAGCCAAAGATGTAGATTTATCTGCTCTAAAACCATACTGGCTGTCTGTAAGGAGGTTGTGTTTTTCAATGAAATCATCCAGTCTCTTAGTGAAGATTTTTTCAAGTATTTTTGAGAATTGTGAGAGTAAAGAGACCGACCTGTAATTTGTGAAATAATGACTGTCTCCTGTTTTGTACAGTGGTATTACTTTTGCTGTTTTCATTTTGTCTGGAAATGTACCAGTTTGAAATGACAGGTTACAGATGTGGGTGAGTGGTTTAACAATTCCTTCAGTTACTTTATTCACTATTGTCATGTCAATTTCATTCCAGTCCGTTGATTTTTTTGTTCTTAAATTTACTCACAGTCTCGATAATTTCCTTTTCAGTAACTGCACCCAAAAAGAATGTGTTTGGATTTCTATCTTCTGTTTCATTTACAGAACCACTGTTGTTAGTTTCTGGTGTCACTATTGATTTTGCTAATTCAGGACCAACGTTTACAAAAAATTTATTGAAACCACTGATCACATCCTCCATATTACTTATCAAATTGTCATTTTCAATAAAATATTCTGGATAATTAGCATTCTTTGATCGGTTACTAATAATCCCATTGAGTACTTGCCATATTCCTCTTAAGTTATTTTTATTATCCTCTGATATTCTGTTGTAGTATTCTTTCTTACAAGTCCTCATTATATTAGTAAGCTTGTTTTTATATCTTTTATATTTGATCTCAGCCTCTACCATTCTGCACTTAATGCATTGTTACCTCCGCCAAGGAGGTTATGTGATCATTGGCGTTGGTTTGTCTGTTTGTTTGTTTGTTTGTTAGCAAGATAACTCAAAAAGTTATGGACGGATTTTCATGAAATTTTCACAGATTGTCAGAAATGGGGTATCCTACAGATGATTAGATTTTGGTGGTGATCCGGATCACCGTCCAGAAGAAAACCGCCATTACGGAAAATGACATTTTCGTCAATAACTACTGAACCACTAATCCTATCATTGTGAATCCAATTTGTGAATCCAATTGCTAGTCATATGTTTTCATGGTCAAGGAATCTAAAAACGTACACACAAACACTGTATGGGGGAAACTGTGGCGCTAAACCGCCATTACAGAAAATGCCATTTTCACCAATAACTACTGAACCACTAATCCTATCATTGTGAATCCAATTGCTAGTCATATGTTTTCATGGCCAAGGAATCTGAAAATGTACACACAAACACTGTATGGGGGGAACTGTGGCCGCCATTACGGAAAATGCCATTTTCGTGAATAACTATTGAACCACTAATCCTATCATTGTCAATCCATTTGCTAGTCATATGTTTTCGTGGTCAAGGAATCTGAAAACGTACACACAAACACTGTATGGGGGGAACTGTGGCCGCCATTACGGAAAATGCCATTTTCGTCAATAACTACTGAACCACTAATCCTATCATTGTCAATCCAATTGCTAGTCATATGTTTTCATGGTCAAGGAATCTGAAAACATACACACAAACACTGTATGGGGGGAACTGCGGCACTTGGCGGAGGTCTGCGCTCGAAGTGCTTTTCTAGTTTATATAATGTATTCTTCTTTTTACATGCATTTATTAACCCCTTGGTGACCCAAGGAATATTTTTGTTTTGTTGTCTGTCACTGTATTGTTTTATAGGACAGTTTTTATTGTACAATGATTGAAATATTTGTAAAAATTTATCATATGCTTTATTTATATCATTTTCATCACAAACTATCTTCCACTCTTGCATTAATAATTCCTTTGCCAGTAAATACATAGATTCTTCAGTTCTTATTCTTTTATATTTAATATTTTTGGTATACTTTTTCTTCCTATAATCACATTGATAGACAACAAAAATCGGCAGGTGGTCACTGATATCATTTAATAAAAGCCCACTCATGATATTATTTTCCATAATGTTTGTGAATATGTTGTCTATTAGTGTGGCACTGTGTGATGTGATTCTGCTAGGTCTGGTAATTGTTGGATGTAAGCCCATACTGTACATTGTGTTGATAAATTCTTCTGTCAAACTATGTTGTTTTGAATTCATAAGATCTATATTGAAATCCCCACATATGAACATACCTTTATGAGTTAGTTTTGCATACATTTTTTCCATCCAGTCCTTAAATAAGTCAGTGTTTGATCCAGGTGTTCTATATACACAGCTCACTACCATATTCTTCACATTATCCAGACAGATTTCTATTGTAATACATTCAAATAAATCATCCACAGTTACTGACAGATTTTCAACAACCTTGTATTTCAAGCTCTTGTCAACATAAATTGCAACTCCTCCTCCTTTTTTCACTTTTCTATTTATATAATTTAATTCATAGCCATCCATGGTAAAACCCACTCCTTTCTCTTCACTGAGCCACGTCTCTGATATTGCAACAATATTGAATGGCTCTTTAAACTGATGTAAATAATCTTTAATGTTATTAAAGTTGGCATAGAGACTTCTGCTGTTGAAGTGGATCATAGAAATATTGAAATCAGATGTGACCGTTGTGTTAAACTGTTCATCCATGTAGTAACTACAGTTATTATTGAGGGAGCTAAATAAATTATTATCAGGGTCTATGTTATATTCTAAGTCATGTGGGTTGAGATCTGTATATTCAAAAACTTTCAGTTCCTGTTGTTCCTGTTTGTTGATCTTTTGTTTCATGTTGTTAAATGTCCTGATGCAGATGAGTATAATCCTTCAATGTCTTAACAGTTATCATTTGTTGCTGTCGACTCCAGTTCATAATGTTCATTAGTATTTGTCCAGTTCCATAATATTTCGGATATTAATAACCTTGGCTTCTTCAGGTGATCCATTTTATTTGATGTATATTTTACAGTTTGATGTCCAGGTGTTTTGAATCTTTTTCTGCTTTCTCATGTATCTAGCTTTTCTGGCTATTTCTGCGTTTTGCTTCGTGAGGTGCTCGTTCATGTAAATGTTCGTTCCTTTCAGTTTTCTACCTTGTTTTAGCAGCGCAGTCTTGTGTTTTCTATTGACAAACCTCATGATAACAACTGGTTTGTTGCTGTTTTTCCTGGGCAGAGGGCGGCAGGCCTCAATGGTATTACAGTCCAGCTGGATTCCTTTGGACTGCAGGAAGGCCGCCACTTGTTGCTCCGTGGATTCGGCTTCCAGCGCATCAAGCTTCCCTCCGCTGTCCACGGCCACCGCTCGAGCATATGATCGGGGTTTAATGTAGAGCCCTGTGATGATCACGTCGTTCACCCGGGTGTACTGCTCCAGGTCCAACACTCTGCTGTCCAGATACGCCAGCCTCTTGTCCTTCTCGGCGTTCTGGATCCGCAGCGCTTTCACCTCCTTGAGCAGGCCCAAGATGTTTTTTTGCTGCAGCTTAACAGCAGAAATCTCTTCAGCCAAGAAGTCGAGCGATCTTTTAATATCGTCCACCTCCTCAGTCTGCTGAGCTTTCTTAGGACCCATGATGTATGTTGACTAAACAGCTAATGAACAGCTGTTTAGCTAGCTGAATGGTGGGCCACTCCACTCCGCTCTCGTTTCCCAGTCTGTAGATGCCGCTATTGGTGTCTTAAATCAGGCAGGGGTCGAAACTAGGATGTCCAGTTCGTAATCCAAATTCAGTTCTCAGAAGCCAAAAAAAGTGTAGTCAAAAACCAAGCACCAAAACACTGAAATCCACCGAAATCCACCGACTGACAGGCTCTGACAGCAGGTTGACAGGAAATGAACTCAAAGTGAGGGCGAGGGATAAGGTGTAAGGTATAAGGGATAAGGGATAAGGGTATAAGGGATGAAGTTGAGCAAACAAGTTGAGTACCTGGGTGTCCTTACCATGACACCCAGGTATGAATGAATGAATGAATGAATGAATGAATGAATCTTTATTTCGGATAGATTAAAAGTAAAGATTAAAAGAAAGGAACAGAATAATACAAAACAAATCTACCTACGGGTACAAATAAAGTAACCTGAACCTGAACCTAATAAAGGTACTCAACACAGTCATGTCAGGACCAGCAGAGGCAGGACACACTAAGCTGCTCTGAGCTAAATTAGCTACTGTATTACTTGCACTATTTACCACTGTCTTGCTTTCCTTTTTCCTCTTCCTCTCTTTTCTTCTGTCTTTTGTCACTGTCAGACGGATAACTTCACTTCATTTTGATACAGCCACTCTCACTTGTTTGTTTGCACAAGATGTGCACTGGTACTTGTGAGAGTGAGAGGTGAGGGTGGGGCCCCTTTAGGGAGTTCTTTGCATAGCCTACCACTGTCTTTGCAAACTCTCCACATTGTCATTGCTGTAGTGATTCAAAGTTGGTCAGCCCTCAGTGGAGCCCCCTTCTGGCTTGGTGCCCCAAGCATTTTCCTGCCTTGCCTGCTGGCACGCAGCACCTCTGCTGACATGGGCTGAAAGGCCACTCAATGAGGACAAAGCCATTACTCCAAATGCAACATAAAGAAGCCAGATTACAGTGTGCAAATGCACACTGGACCAAACACTTTAATTTTTGGAGACATGTCCTGTGGTCTGATGAAACTAAAATTGAACTATGTGGCCACAATGACCATCGTTACATTTGGAGGAAAAAGAGAAACCCTTGCAAACCTGAGAGCACCGTCCCAACTGTGAAGTGCAGAGGTGGCAGCATCATGTTGTGGGGGTGTTTTGCTGCAGGAGGGACTGGTGCACTTCAAAAAATAGATTGCATAATGGGTAAAGAACATTATGTGGAAATATTGAAGCAACACCCCAAGACATCAGCTAAGAAGTTAAAACTTGGGCACAAACGGGCCTTCCAAATGGACAATGACCCTAAGCATACCACCAAATTAGTTACAAAGTGGTTTAAGGTCAACGTTTTGGAGTGGCCATCACAAAGTCTTGATCTCAATCCCATAGGACATTTGTGGGTAGAGCTGAAAAGACGTGTGTGAGCAAGGCAGCCTACAAACCTGACTCAGTTGCACCAGTTGTGTCTGGAAGAATGGGCCAAAATTCCAGCAAGCTATTGTGAGAAGCTTGTAGAAGGATACCCAAAACATTTGACCCAACTCATACACTTTACAGGCAATACTACAAAATACTAGGGAAATGTGTGTAAACTTCTAAAGAAAGTAATAAAAAAAATTCTCTAAAAATATTTCCATCCATCCATTTTCTACCACTTTTCCCGAGGTCCGGGTCGCAGAGGCAGCAGTTCAAGCAGAGAAGCCCAGACTTCCCTCTCCCCAGCCACCTGCTCCAGCTCTTCAGAGAGGATACCAAGACGTTCCCAGACCAGCTGGGAGACATAGTCTCTCCACCGAGTCCTGGGTCTGCCCCGGGGTCTCCTCCCAATGGGACGCGCCCAAAACACCTCAAGTGGGAGGCGTCCAGGAGGCATCCTAATCAGATGCCCATACCACCTCAACTGACTCCTTTCAATGTGGAGGAGCAGCGGTTCTACTCTGAGCCTCTCCCAGATGACTGAGCTCCTCACCCTATCTCTGAGGGTGTGTCCAGCAATCCTACGGAGAAAGCTCATTTCAGCTGCTTGTATCCGCGATCTCGTTCTTTCGGTCATTACCCAAAGCTTGTGACCATAGGTGAGAGTAGGAACATAGATTGACTGGTAAATCAACAGCTTTGCCTTAGAACTCAGCTCCCTCTTCACCACAACAGACCGGTACAACGTCCGCATCACTGCAGATGCTGCCCCGATCCGTCTGTCAATCTCTCGCTCCATTTTCCCCTCACTCGTGAATAAGACCCCAAGATACTTAAACTCCTCCACTTGGGGCAGGAGCCTGTCCCCAACCCAGAGAGGACAATCCACCTTTTTCCGGCTGAGGACCATGGACTCGGACTTGGAGGTGCTGATTCTCATCCCAGCCGCTTCACATTCAGTAGCAAACTGTCCCAGCAAGAGCTGTAGGTCATTGCTGGATGAAGACAACAAGACATCATCTGCAAACAACAGAGATGAGATCCTGTGGTCACCAAGCATGACACCCTCCATTCCCTGGCTGCACCTAGAAATCCTGTCCATAAAAATTATGAACAGGATCGGTGACAAAGGGCAGCCCTGGTGGAGTCCAACTCTCACTGGGAATGAGTCCGACCGAGTGTTGGCAAGACGAACCAAACTCTCACAACGGTCATACATAGACCGAATAGCTCATAGCAACAAGCCCGATACCCCACACTCCCGAAGCACCCCCCACAAAAAACCACGAGGGACGGGGTCGAATGCCTTCTCCAAGTCCACAAAACACATGTAAACTGGTTGGGGAAACTCCCACGAACCCTCGAGAATTCTCGAGAGGGTAAAGAGCTGGTCTGATGTGCCACGGCCAGGACGAAAATCACATTGCTCCTCCTGAATCCGAGGTTCGACCAATGGCCGGACTCTCCTCTCCAGTACCTTGGCATAGACCTTCCTAGGGAGGCTGAGGAGTGTGATCCCTCTAAAGTTGGAGCACACCCTCTGGTCCCCTTTTTTGAAGAGAGGAACCACCACCCCGGTTTGCCATGCCGAAGGCACTGCCCTCGACCTCCACGCAATGTTGCAGAGGCGTGTCAACAATGACAGCCCAACAACATCCAGGGCCTTGAGGTACTCGGGGCGAATCTCGTCCACCCCCGGGGCCCGGCCACCAAAGAGATTTTTAACCACCTCGATGACCTCAGCCCCGTGATAGGCGAGTCATCCCCCTCGTCCACAAACCCTGCTTCCTCTGTGGAAGGCGTATCAGTGGGATTGAGGAGATCCTCAAAGTATTCCTTCCACCGCTCAACGATATCCCCAGTCGAAGTCAACAGCGCCCCATCCGCACCATACACAGTGTAGACAGGGAGCTGCTTCCCCCTCCTGAGCCGCCGGACAGTTTGCCAGAATCTCTTCGAGGCCGACCAAAAGTCTTGTTCCATGGCCTCACCAAACTCCTCCCATACCCGGGTTTTTGCTTCATCAACCACCCGAGCTGCACTCCGCTTGGCCTGCCGGTACACCTCAGCTGCTTCGGGAGTCCCACAAGCCAGCCAAGCCTGACAGGACTCCTTCTTCAGCTTAATGGCCCCCCTCACCACTGGTGTCCACCACTTGGTTCGGGGGTTGCCACCACAAGATGCACGACCACCTTGCGGGCGCAGCTCTGGGCCGCCGCTTCAACAATAGAGGTGGAGAACATGGCCCATTCAGACTCCATGTCTCCAGACTCCCTCGGAATGTGGTTGAAGTTCTTCCGGAGGTGGGAGTTGAAGACCTCCCGGACAGGGGCCTCAGCCAGACATTCCCAGCACACCCTCACTATATGTTTGGGTCTACCAGGTCTGAATGGCTTCCTCCCCTGCCATTGGATCCAACTCACCACCAGGTGGTGATCAGTTGACAGCTCTGCACCTGTTTTTACCCGAGTGTCCAAGACATACGGTTGCAGGTCTGATGACACAATAACAAAATCGATCATTGACCTGTGACCTAGGGTGTCCTGGTGCCAGGTGCACATATGGACACCCTTATGCTTGAACATGGTGTTTGTTATGGACAAACTGTGGTTAGCACAGAAGTCCAATAACTGAACACCACTCGGGTTCAGATCGGGCAGGCCATTCCTCCCAATCACCCCCCTCCAGGTTTCACTGTTGTTGCCCACATGCGCAATGGAGTCCCCTAGTAGGACAATGGAGTCTCCAAGAGGAGCACCCTCCAGCACCTCAGTCAGAGACTTCAAAAAGGGTGGGTACTCTGAAACATCATTTGGTGCATAGGCACAAATGATGGTCAGGACCCGTTTCCCAACCCGAAGGCGCAGGGAAGCAACCCTTTCGTCCACCGGGGAAAACTTCAATATAGAGGCAGCAAGGTGGGGGGATACAAGAATACCCACCCCTGCTCGTCGCCTCTCGCCTGGGGCAACTCCAGAAAAGGCCAAGCTCCATCCCCTCTCCAGGAGACTGGTTCCGGAACCAGAGCTGTGTGTTGAGGTGAGGCCGACTATATCTAGCCGGTATCTCTCAACCTCGTACACCAGTTCAGGCTCCTTCCCCACCAGAGAGGTGACATTCCACAAACCAAAAGCCAATTCAGAAAGCTTGGGATCAGTCCGCCAAGGTCTCCGCCTTTGACCGCCACCTAATCCACATAGCACCAGACACCCATGATCCCTCCTGCAGGTGGTGAGCCCACTGGAGGGCAGACCCATGTAACTCCTTTGGGCTGAGCCCGGCCGGGTCCCATGGGTGGAAACCCGGTCACCAGGCGCTAGCCATCGAGCCCCTCCTCCAGGCCTGGCTCCAGGGTGGGGCCCAGGTAACCTCATACCGGGTGGGGTACACTGAATCCTTGATCTAGAATTTATCATGAGAGTCATCTAGGACCAGTTTGTCTTGGGTGACCTTATCAGAGGCAAATTGCCCCGGACTACATAGCTCCTGGCATCACTGGAGCACGCAAACCCCCCACCATGATAAGGTGACGATCCATGAGGGGTTAAAAAAAAATTAAATATAAAAATATTTAGTAAATCTAAAAATTATTTAGCAAATAGAAATAATATTGGTAACTGGAACTTACCTAAAACAGGAAAAGTTTAGAGAAAAAAAGGTTATGTTGTGGAGAGAGGAATAATCAGGCCGAGCGTTCAGAGCAGATGAAACTTTATTCTTCTCCCTCTCACATCCACCAGAATCCAAAACATTAAAAACTCAGGTTGCAGGCACTCTCTTTTATATTAATCCTCCTCCGCTACCTGAGGTGCTGTATTAACATATCAACCCCCCATGACAATTCCCCTTGTCCCCCAGCACCTTTGATCTGCCATGGCCTTCAGTCTGAGGGAAAACTACTGAATGGCTCCCCCCCCCCCCCAAGACTCTCAGACTGAGCCTTAACCTTCATGTCCTTTGGGCTTCAGCCTCCGTCCTATCTGCTGTAACAGGGGATCTTCGGCTCCGAGGCGCTGCTGTGCTGGTGGGGGGTTCCTGGGGGTGTGTCCGTCTGTGGGGGGACAATGTGGGGGGGAACACCTTCAGCACGTTCGTGTGACTGATCTGATGAGTCATTTACCTGGGGAGTTCTCAGTGGGGGCCTTCCGCTCCGAGGAGCTCGGGCCAACACCACCTGTTCGTCTGCTAAAACAAAGGTGGGCTTAAGCCTGTCTATACAGATTGTCTCCCGGCGACCCCCCAAAGTCTAACACAAAATGTTTGTCCCCGTGTTCCAGCACTCTGAACAGGCCATCGCAGGGCGGGCACAATGGGGTCCGGTGGGCATCATGCCTGACAAATACAAATGACACGTCCTTCAAGGTCTTTGGCATAAAAGCGCGGGGAAAACAGTGGTGGGCTGGGCCGGGTAGCGTCCCTGCCCCTGTACTATGCCCTGCACGCGGGGACAGATTGGTGTTCGGCGGGGGGTTATCCGGCAAAAATTCCCCGGGGAGCCGTAGCGGCTGGGAAAAAAACAGCTCTGCTTGGGAGGCCGCCAAATCCTCCTTCGGTGCTGAACACAACCCTAATAGAACCCACAGCAAGCGATATACCCAATTTGCATCCGTAAGCGAAGCCCTGAGTGCTGCTTTAAGTGATCTATGGAAACGCTTGCATAACCCATTGGCCTGGGGGTTGTACGCAGTCATGCGATGAAGTGTGACGCCCAGGCTCCAGGCCATGGTGGACCAGAGGTTGGAAACAAACTGCGGGCCCAGATCGTACGTGATATCCAAAGGGGCGTCGAAACGTGCCACCCATGTCGTCAAAAAAGTGCGTGCAACTTCTGCGGATGCGGTGGAAGCCAGTGAGACTGCTTCGGGCCAGCGCGTGGTGTGGTCCACCACTGTCAGGAGGTGCGTGAACCCCTGCGATGACGGGAAGGGGCCCACGAGGTCCACGTGAATGTGGTCGAACCGCTTAGCTGGGATATGGAACGGCTCCAAGGGGGCCTTTGTGTGCCTGTGAACTTTGGCTCGTTGGCGTACTATGCAGGCTGCCCCCCACTGTTTCACCTGTTTGCGCAGGCTCGGCCAGACAAACTTTGCTCCCAACATTTTGACTGACGCGCGCACTCCTGGGTGCGCCAGGGAGTGAACCAACTCAAAAACGCAGCGGCGCCAAGCGCGTGGGACCACCGGGCACGGGCGGTCCGTGGAGACATCACAGATTAGGGCCCCCCCCCCCGTCCTGCAGTACTCTGCTCCCCAGCCTTAACCCTGTTGGTCCAGACTGGAGCGCGCAAACGTCTGCATCGCCGATCTGCTCAGCGGCCATGGCCGTGTAATCTATCCCCACGTAGACTGGGGCCACTAATGCGCGCGAGAGGCAGTCCGCCACCACGTTGAGTTTACCGGCCACATGCTGAATGTCGGTCGTAAACTCCGAGATCGCGGCCAGCTGTCTCTGCTGCCGGGCCAACCATGATTCCAAAACCTTGGCCATCGCATATGTTAGCGGCTTGTGGTCCATGAAAGCAGTGAAGGTGCGCCCTTCCAGCCAGCACTGGAAGTGGCGTATGGCCAGGTGGAGAGCCAGTAACTCTCTGTCGAACGCGTTGTATTTACTCTCACTGTCGCGTAAAGACCTGCTAAAAAAGGCGAGCGGCTGCCAAGAACCGGCGACGCACTGCTCCACGACGGCCCCTATGGCCATGCCCGAGACATCGGTAGTGAGTGCTATCCGAGCCGCCGGGTTCGGGTGCGCCAGCAGTGCGGCATTCACCAGGGCTGTTTTAACCTTGAAAAATGCCTGCTCTCGCTCAGGAGTCTAGTCCACTCTGTCCGCCGGTTTCCATTTCTTAAGCGCGGCATATAATGGCTGCATGAGCTGGGCTGCGCGGGGGAGGAAACGGTTATAAAAGTTAACCATCCCCAAAAACTCCTGCCGCGCCCTGACCGTCTGAGGCTGGGGAAAATCCGTCACTGTGCGCACCTTGTCTGGCAAAGGTATCATGCCCTCCGGTGAGATGCGGTGGCCCAAAAAAATCGATTCCTGTCACCCCGAACTGGCACTTCGCTGGGTTGATTATTAACCCGTGCTCCTCCAACCTCTGGAAAACTGTCCTGAGGTGGGCTATGTGTTCGTCCTCGGACGTGCTGGCCACCAGGATGTCATCCAGGTAGACAAACACAAACAGCAGATCGCGCAACACCGCATCCATCATGCGTTGGAATGTCTGCGCCACGCCCTTTAACCCGAAAGGCATGCGTAAAAACTCAAACAGACCAAACGGGGTTATTACTGCCATTTTAGTTATGTCCTCAGCTCGCACTGGGACCTGGTGGTAATCGCGGACCAGGCCTATCTTGGAAAAAATGCGTGCCCTGCTGAGGTGAATGGAAAAATCCTGAATATGCGGGATGGGGTAGCGGTCATGTGCTGTGGCGTTATTTAATCTGCTGAAATCACTGCAAGGTTGCCACGATCCCTCGGCTTTAGGAACCATATGTAGTGGGGATGCCCATGGGCTGTTTGAGCGTCTGATGATGCCCAACTTTTCCAAGTTGGCAAACTCCTTGCACGCTATGGCCAGTTTAGCTGCGTCCAGGCGCCGAGGTCATGCAAAAACGGGCGGCCCAGTGGTGGTAATGAAGTGCTCCACCCTGTGTTTAGTGACGGTCGCCGAAAACGTCGGGACCGTGAGTGCTGGGAACTGGGTGAGTAGTGTGTGGAATTTACCCCCTGGCGCTGTGACGTTGACTAGTGTTGTGGGCCGGGCTCCTCGAGTTGTACAGGGGAGAGAATCAAAAGACATTGTGTTAATCAGGCGTCTGTTAGCAACATCGACTAGTAGTCCATGTGCACACAAAAAATCAGCGCCTAAAATGGGGAAGCTGTATGCCGCTGTGATGAATGTCCATTGGTATGTAAGGCCGTGCAAGGATACAGTCAGTGTCCTCTCTCCAAAAGTCTTGATGTCTGAGCTGTTTGCGGCCATCAGTTCGGGGCTGCTAGTTCCCGCCAGCCGGTCTGTGTAGGACGGCAGGATGAGGCTCGTTTGGGAGCCGGAGTCCACGAGGAACCATCTCCCCGAGAGTGAGTCTGTCACATAGAGCAGCTTGCTTGCTTCACCGGCGGTCACAGCTGCTACCGACTGCCAGCCCTGGCGTTTCCCGAGCGCTTGAATTGGCACGGTGGCACGCATTGGCGTGCGTCCTCTCCAAAATGGCGGTGGTAGAAACAGAGCGTGTCTCTCCGGTGCTTCTTGGCCTCCGCTGCAGCCACCATCGTTGGCTTCTCACTTCCGCTGGCCGTCTCGCTGGGTTCCGACGCCGCTGCGTTCACTGTGAGGGCTCTGGTGGTGAGGATGATCCGATCTGCCTCTTGGGCTAGCGCCCGGTAGTTGCGCATGGCCAGCAGTGGCGAATTGGCAAGGACCGCCCTGGCCGCTGTGGGGAGGTTCCAGAGGAAAAGGTGGGCAAAGAGGAAATGCCCCTCATCTGTGCCCATCAACGCCAACATCTTCTCCATCAATTCGACCGCCAACCCGTCTCCCAAGTCGGAGTGCGTCAGCAGCCTCTCCGCTCTCTCACAGTCCGAGAGCGTGTAGCGCCGGGTCAGTGAGGTTTTGAGAGCACCGTATTTGTCATGGGCTGGGGGCTGTTGGAGCAGGCTCGCCACCTGCTGGGTTGTGCGTGCATCCAGTGCTGCAACCACGTAGTAGTATCTGGTGTCATCTGCCGTTATTCCCTGGAGCACGAACTGGGCCTCGGTGTGAAGGAACCAAGACTTTGGGTCGTGTAGCCAAAAGTCTGGGAGTTTGACCGAAATGGCACATGCGTTGCTGGCACTTCCTGTCCGGGTCGTCTCCGGGGTGTTTGCCTCACGTTCCATTGTGCGTCAAGGGTCACCAGTGTGGAGAGAGGAATAATCAGGCCGAGCGTTCAGAGCAGATGAAACTTTATTCTTCTCCCTCTCACATCCACCAGAATCCAAAACATTAAAAACTCAGGTTGCAGGCACTCTCTTTTATATTAACCCTCCTCCGCTACCTTAGGTGCTGTATTAACATATCAACCCCCCATGACAATTCCCCTTGTCCCCCAGCACCTTTGATCTGCCATGCCCTTCAGTCTGAGGGAAAACTACTGCGTGGCTTTCCACAATGTGTCTTTTTATACAGTGTATGTAAACTAATGGTTTCAACTGTGTGCCTCAAAGGTGTGACTTCACTATAAATTCACAGTAATGTGACGTTCAAGTCAATAATTGTGACTGAACATAATTGCTGTAAAACATGGGCCCATGGGACTGCACAGGAGCTTGGTAATTGTGCATTCAGGTTATGATATTCTATAGAAAGTTCAACATAAGTTTTGGCATATGAGAAGTAGTAAGAACACATTACTGATCTACTGTATCCACCTGACACATTGCATACCAAGAGGATGATTAAACTGCATGATGGTTGAGGCTGCATGAAATAGCACCTGAAGCATAAATTGATTATTCAGCTGTACAAAAAGATAGAGGTATGATTTTTGCTGCCTTTGAGAAGTAAATTTTACTTCAACTTATTTATTTTTTAAAATCTGCCACAGAAAACTTCCTTTTTAGAACATAAGACCAACAAAGCAAAATTGCAGAAGATTTCAGACTTTAGAATGATGAAAGAATTTTGAGTCTAGGCCCAGCCATTCGAGATATTTTGCAAAAGTATAAAACTGATTATCATAGCACCACCTATGGAGGCAATAAGTTGATTTGGAGTCTTTGAGTAGTGGAGAGAATTTCTGACATGACTGTAACATTTCCTGTTTCTACATCTTACGGTTTTTCCTACACATACATTGTCAGAGAAGAAGAAGAAGGTGGAATCCTTTAAGAGCATTAAACCAACACTAGCACATCCTGCTTTTTATAACCACTGTGTATCGAGAGGATTACATCTGTTTTATTTAATTACAGTGTTTACTTAACAACATGCTTACACTGATTAATTTGTTTTGCATCTAATCGAATTCTTAACCTTCATCACAGGGGTCATTTCTGAGCTGATTTGCTGTCACACAAGGATTCACATCTGAAGAGGGATGAAAGAAATTAGACTAAAGCTGCAGTCATTATACGCACAGCACGGTTAGAGATCAATTCACACAGGAAAGTGGATCAAAAACACTTCACTCCATGACTAATTCTGTGTTACACAGCATAAGAAGCTCTGCATGCATATGCCAGACAGATAAATACAGCTTTTAGACATCAAAAGTCAGAATTTAACTTTAATCTTCTAACCTATTTGTGAATTTACAATCCCGTGTTCATATTTCATTCATACTTCAGCTGATGAACATCTTACTGTATTTCCAATGTCATATGATGACAAGTATCAGATTATTCTTAGTATTAACCCATAAGAACCCATGGTCCCATAATCCTTGAAGGAGAAAGGGGTCTGGGTTCTTATGGGTGAAATTTGGTACTAAAGTTTAGAAAATCATTCATTCACTCAATCATCTTCAACCACTTAATCCTTTTGTCATGAAGCGCCCTTTAGGGCAGGCAGGAGACACCAAACGCTGGAGCTGTGAGTTTGCACATTTAATGACACAAAATACAAAGCACACAAAACACTACACTTACACATAAGGCAGGATACAGAAGAAAGTACGGGGCTCACGTCCATGTGAAAAACAGAACAGCCAAGCATAGGCTGAAGCATCCAGACATGCCAAGAGGGAAAAACAAAAGACAGCCGGACGGAGCTCATCCGCAGAGAGGAGAACTGACAGGGGATACCTGTCAGAGGATCCAGTGTTCACACACTAGGAAAAAGTTGACCAATGCAATGAGTAAATCATTGCAGTCATCTTATATAGGCACAGGGATATTGAATAAATGATTGACAGGTGTGGATCATATGAGCGGGGAAGTTGACCTAATTCCTGACAGCTATCAGCTGTGACAGCCCATGAGCTTGAACCAAACAGGAAAGTAAGCAGAAGCGGCTGTCACAACAAGAGCACATCAGAAAGTGGTGAACAGTAACTGAATCCAGCCAGAGAAGCAAATAATGTAAAATACATGAAACCAATATATGGAGAAAGGCAGAGGTGAGGTTAGGCTCAAGTCAAGATAAGGAGATAAATATACACCAGGGATGCAGATAATATAATATGCATGTTAAATGCCAAACAGAAGTGGGGAAATACAGGAAAATAATCAGACTAAATCAGGAGTGGGAGCACGGTTCCTCAAACGTGCTCCACATCATGACAGAGCCCCCTCTTCCCAATGGGTGGATTCCAGACACCCCAGGGCAGCATCACAAAGACCCCCCCCCCCCCACAACAGGAATAGCACAGATAAACAAACCTGGGAGGGTGGTGGGGGGAACCAGGTAAAGCGGGACCAAACCAACACCAAAAAATGCTCAATAGAAACCAACAAACATAACAGATATGGTGCCCAGAACTCTGGGATATTAGGTGGCAAAGCAAGGCAGTTCAGGTGGTTTATAAGAGTCCCAAAGCCACCCGATCACCAGGTGGAACAAATCGGGTCGTCTCCCAGAATCACACAAGGAGCTGATGAGGACTGTTGGGCAGTCTCCCAGAGCTCCAGAGCCACCTATCCAGATGGCACACTCCATTGGGCGATCTCCCAGCATCCCAGGACCAGCGGGCTGCGGGGCACAACGCGCCCCCTCCTGGAGGCTGCAGCCGGAACCAGTGCCTACCACGGACCGCAGGAGCCAAGAGATAGAAATCCGATGAGGAGGGTGACTGACCAGTGAGAAGACCAGACCAAGAGCACGGCTGATCAGCAGGGAAATTAGATGAGGAGAGTGACTGCTCAGCAGAGGCCTCTGGCGAAGATGGGGAACTCACGATGATCTCAGCCGACAGTGGAAAACCCTCCACACCCTCAGGCAGAGATGAAGGGCCCTCGACAGTCTTGGATGGAGGTGGAGGACCCACGGTGGCCTTAGACAGAGGCGGAGGACCCATGGAGACCTCTGGTGGAGAGGAAGGACCCATGGAGACCTCTGGTGGAGAGGAAGGACCCATGGAGACCTCTGGTGGAGAGGAAGGACCCATGGAGACCTCTGGTGGAGAGGAAGGATCCACGGAGACCTCTGAGGACCCAGGTGAAACCAAACGGCTGACCCGCGAGAAGACCAGGAAAAGAAGATGATCGATCAGCGGAGGACCAGATGAAGGTGAAGAAGGAGGACCCGTGATGACCTCAGGCAGAGATGGAGGATGACTCTCAGCGGACCCAGACGAGGACTCGAGCAGGGGAGAAGAAACATACACCAGGTTACTACCACCAGTAGCAGTGGAGCCTGGCAGGGAGAATTCAGGAACAGCCAACAGCTGCCACTGGTTCTCCTCACCAAGAACTAAGCAAATTTCTCTAATAATGATAATGTGAAGACAAAGAAGAGAACTTGCCTTAGTTCGAGCTCCATCTCCATCCAGGACTCTGGCGACTCTGGCTGAGACGTCTCAAATCCATTCATCTGGTGCTTCCACCCTGGCTTGGCCACTTCAGACGGGGAGGAAGAGAAAAACACCAGAAGATAGTTACTGGCAGTGGTGGAGCTCAGCGAGGAGAATTCAGGAGCAGAGGACGTCTGCAGCTGGTTCCCCTCACCATGAGCCAGACAAGATTTCTCTAGCTCTGCAGGTGTTGAAACAGAACAGAGTACTTGCCTGGACTCGAGGTCCACTGCCGCCCAGGACTCCGGCGACAGTCTGGAATGTCTCGAATCCGCTCCTCTGGACATCTACTCCCAGCACGGCCACCTCAGATGGGAAGGAGGTGGTGGATACCGGAACACTATTACTGGCAGCAGTGGAGCCCAGCGAGGAGAATTCAAGAGCAGAGGACATCTGCAGCTGATTTTCCCAGCCACGAGTAAGACAAGGTTTCTCTAAGGCTAATAACAGAGAGACTGAACAGAGAACTTGCCTTGACTCGAGCTCCACCGCTGTCCAGGACTCCGGCGACTCTGCTGCGACGACCCCAGCAGCAGGCATGATGGTGGATGCAGCCCAAGACCCTCCAGACGTGGTGACTGATGCAGGTGGAACTTCCGGTGTGGTGGCAGAAGCTGGAGGTTGCCTAACCGATGATGCCGGCTCCTGTGCCGCTGAAACCAGGGGACACTCTCCTGTCGGCTCAGGTTTCAGGTCACAGGTAACGTTCTCCTCCCATCTGGGATGTGGCTGTGGGGCTGGAATGGAATCTTCCAGGGTCACAGGCTCCTCCATCATCCGGCGGCTCTATCCCAGGACCGGCGGACATTCAGGGAACACAGGAGGAGACACAGGGAAGGTAGGTGAGGAACAGGTGGCAGCAGCAGGTGATGGGGACTCAGCTAATGTGGGCTGCTGATGTTAAGCCTCTCTACCGGGAATAAGGCAAGGCATTTCATCTTCAAATATAATAGAATGAAAAAGTACTTGCCTTAATTCCCGTGGCATGTTGGCATCTGCTGCTGAATGACCTCCAGATGTGGAAACCGACCCTGCTGGAGGTCACCTCACCGCTGGTGCAGAGACCTGTGCAGCTGAAGTCAGGGGACACTATCTTGTCCACTCAAACACCAGGGCACCGGGGGCGCTCTTCTCCCATCCACGACGTAGCTGCTGGGCTGGAGCAGGACTCTCCAGAGCTGCAGGCCCCTCTGTCATCTGGCGGCTCCCTCCCAGCACCGGCGGACACTCAGGGAACACAGGAGAAGCAGGTGAGGATAAATTTTTAGTTGCAACAGCTGGCAGTGAGGGCTCAGCTAAAGTGGGTGACTGTTGCTGAGCCTCTCCTGGGAATAAGACAAGACAATTCATCTTTGGGTGTTAAAAATTGAAAGGAAACATTCCCTGAACCTGGTGGTTGCTGCTGCTGTAGGACCAGCTAGCTCCCTCTTGTTCACTGCAGCGGGTGAGGGCACCGAAGTGGAGAGTGGAGATGCCGGCCCCGTAGACCTGAGGATGACCAAATTCTCAGCAGCGGGCGGAGCCTTCATGGAGAAGAGAGAAGCAGCAGCGGCAGATGAGGAGGAGACTGACGGGACAGCCGTGGGGAAATAATTCAAAAATGATGAGGAGGCTGCTGCTGCAGTTCTCCAGAGTGGTGAGGAGGAAACTGCTGGGAAGATGGAAAAATTCCTCAGCCGGACTTCAGCTGGATGGCGGCGAGAGGCTGATGATGTCTGCACCCAGGGATGCCCCTTCGGCTCAGGCACTATTAAAGGTGAGTTTCCTATCAGCCCGGGAACACATGTTGAAGATTGAAGACAAGAGTGAGGAGACCTGTGAGCTCAGGATAACTCTTCAGGCTAGGAGTTGCCTCAATAACTTCCACCGTGCAGTCCAGCCATTTCAGGGCTTTCTCGGGAGTATGAGCAGAGCGGGCATCTGAGATGAGGTCTAGAATTAACTGCGCCGCCCAGCACTCATCCTTATCCAACCCGAGTGTTATGTATGAGGAATGAGGGACTGGAGTCTCTTCTGTCATGCAGTGAACCTCACTTTATTATGGAGAACAGAACAATATATAAAGAACGACCATGCCCACCTGATGTCATGTTAGGGGCAGGTACGGCAACACACACACACCACACAACATTCCCCTCCCCCTTACAAAAGTGTAAGACCACATACACGCACACACACACACACACAATCGAGACCCTCCCCAATTTAGGACCCGAATCATACACTAAGGAAATAATGGGGAACAGTGAAACAGAATAACCTAACACACTCATCCAAAAAACAAGTAAAACTGGACCATGTCTCTGAAAATATAAACAATAATCCCATATCATACATACTCACTTGCACGCCAGCAGAGTATATACATATTTACATCAACAGCATTTAAGTAACACCTATGTCCATCAGCAGCCAGAAGTAAAACCGGCCTGGGGGCCCAGGGCAGCCCCAAAGCGTGCACATCTTTCTCCACCGAAGATAAGACCGGCTCGGAGGCCCTGGGCAGGCCCATGGCATGTGCGCCCCTGGCTGCCGTCTGCCTCTGGGATCAAAACCAACCTCTCCTGCGAAAATGTCTCTTTTCACCATCGACTGCCTCACTCCTCGGGACCCACAGCGCTGCTGTCCAGCATGCTGTCCCTCTGACCTTGTCGGTCCGCTCCCGGCCTCTTTCAACACTGCCGTCGTGGCTCCAAACACTCCGGCCCCCTGTGGCCGAACTCTGGGGAGACCTGAAGCCTGATTGTCGGCGCCGCTCGCCGACCGAGCATCTCTCCATAACGCCCAGCACCCTCGTCCAGGGCGGCCTGAGCTCTGGCACTGAGACCCTGCCCAACCTCTACGGTGCAAGGCACCTCCTCACTGTTGTCCAAGGCATTCCGCTGCACTGCCTCCGTGCCCAGCTGCTGTTGCTCACTCCCGGGGTTCACAGCATCACTTTCGCTGACATCGTTCGACAACCTAGGCACCTCGCCGCTGCTCCCAGCACCCTTGTCCCAGGTGCTCCGCTGCGCTGTCTTCGTGCCCGGCTGTAGCTGTTCTCTCCTGGGGCTCTCAGTGTCCCTCTTGTCGGCGTCACTCTCCGACCCAGGTGCTTCATCGCTGCTCCCACCATCCTCGTCCCCAGCGCACCAGTGCACTGTATCCATGCCCGGCTGTTGCTGCTCCCTCCCGGGGCTCTCAGCTTTGCTCTCGTTGGCATCACTCTCCGACCCAGGCACTTCATTGCTGCTCCCAGCACCCTCGTCCAAGGCGCTCTGCTGCATTGTCTCTGCACCCGATTGTCGCTGCTGCCTCCCCCCTCTCCTGCTGCCCAGCCTCCAGCTGCGGGGATGACTCCTGTCACTGCTCTCTCCCTCTCTCTCTCCGCTGACGTCGCTCACCGCACCGTCAAACTCACCAGCACTACGGTCCTGTATTGTCCTGCGCTCCTTGGCTGGCCCGCCATCTTCAGTGACTGGAGACTTCTCCACTCGTGGCCTCGGTCCCACCTCGATGCCTAGCTGGTAGCCTGGAGCTTGCTTTTGGCGTGCAGTTAGCTTTGTGGCTAACTTGCCCATAGACACTGAGTGGGCCGTTAGCTTCTCCGAGCTAACTAGCCTAGCTCCATTTGGCACCAACACTCCCGCCACCCACAGCTTCGTGGTCCTTGTCTGCTTGCCGAAGTACTCGGCCAGCCGCTCAGCAGCATCTGCATAGCATTCTGTTTCACCCAGTGTACCGAGAATTCTTTGGCCTTCCGCCCCAAGATGGTGGGCCAAAAATACTTGTCGAGTCTACTTAGGCCCAGCGCCCCAATGTAATCCTCAAACATGGCCACCCACTTAGGCCGCAGGATCACTGGCTCTCCCATGTACTCCAGAAACGGTAGCAGGGATGGAAGTAGCCCATATGCTCCCATAATTTCTCTCTCGTCGCCAAAATGTTATGTATGAGGAATGAGGGACTGGAGTCTCTTCTGTCATGCAGCAAACCTCACTTCATTATGGAGAACAGAACTATATATACAGAATGACCGTGCCCGCCTGACGTCACGTTAGGGGCGGGTACTTCAACACACACACACACACACACACACAGACACACACACACACCACACAACACCGAGCAAACTAAAGTCTGTGCGCGATGACATTCCAGCAAAAAACATGTACTAGACATAAATATACGGGAGGGAAAAAGAAAAAAGGAAACTCACAGTCCGCTGGCGTCTTGACTGGTAGCGGTCATCTGTCATGAATCGCCCGTTAGGGCAGGCAGGAGACACCAAACGCTGGAGCTGTGAGTTTGCACATTTAATGACACAAAATACAAGACACACAAAACACTACACTTAACACATAAGGCAGGATACGGGAGAAAATATGGGGCTTACGTCCGTGCGAAAAACAGGAGAACAGCCAAACCCATGCTGAGGCATCCAGACACGCTGAAAGGGAGAAACAAAAGACAGCCGGATGGAGCTCATCTGCAGAGAGGAGAACTGACAGGGGATACCTGTCAGAAGTTCCAATGTTCATACACTAGGAAACAGTTGACCGCTGCAATGAATAAATCGTTGCAGTCGTCTTAAATAGGCACAGGGATAATGAATAAATGATTGACAGGTGTGGATCATATGAGAGGGAAAGCTGACCTAATTCTTGACAGCTATCAGCTGTGACAGCCCGTGAGCTTGAACCAAACAGGAAAGTAAACGGAAGCGGCTGTCACAACAAAAGCACATCAGGAAGTGGTGAACAGTAACTGAATCCAACCAGAGAAGCAAATAATATAAAATACATGAAACCAATATACAGAGAAAGGCAGAGGTGAGTTTAGGCTCAAGTCAAGATAAGGAGATCAATATACACCAGGGATGCAAATAATATAATATACATATTAAATGCTAAACAGAAGTGGGGAAATACAGGAAAATAATCAGACTAAATCAGGAGTGTGAACAAGGTTCCCCAACTGTGCTCCACATCATGACACCTTTTTGAGTCATGTGTGTGTGTGTGTGTGTGTGTGTGTGTGTGTTTGGGGGGTGGGGGTGGATCCTATCTCTGGGCCAGAGGCAGTTTACAAATTGTTGGGAAAAAATTGTAATAGTATGTCTAAAAATAATTTACCTAAAGCCAAAATGTCTTCATCAATGTCTCAATTGTCAGTGTCTAAATATATTATAATGGAAAATTACACTCTTTGTCAAGGAGCAGCAGCACACACCCAAATTTAAATCAGCACGTGTTAATCAACCATACTCCAGTTCATGGTCAGGAACACTCAGTACTCAAAACTTTTAACTCCAGTCAGTTGATAATTTGTGTATTAGTGACTGAAGTGTAATCAGTCCCTTTTCAATCAGAATCTATTGAAAATCATTTTGTCTTACTTTGCTGTATGACTCTGATGCACAAAGAAATATACCTAGAATGGCACGCTAAAAACATTATGTCTAAATGTGGGTTATTTGAGGAAAGTTCATAACTCCAGTCTCGTGAGGGTGTATTACCACATATCCAGACTTTCTCAGACTTCCACAGTGCTATCAACTTTGTTGGTTAACGTTGGCCTTCTGCTATATGTGAAACATTGCACATATTTCAGAAATTGCATGTATTTCAAAAATGCACATATCATGAAGAGAATTTTAAAGTGCAAATAACTGGAAGTAACTGCTCCTGAATCTAGATGTATATGTTTTTGCAAATCTATAACATTTTCCTGATGCCAACTGTCATAAGCTCTCTGTGCGCTTTGTCCATTGCGCACGGAGGAGAGGAAAGATGAAAAGATTTAAATGCAGGGTTTCACCAGACACACATTTATTGACATAAACTTCACAGAAAAAGACAAACAAGTGAATTATAATACCATATAGGTGTGCTCGGAGAGCAGGGAAGACTACAGGGAGTTCTACTGACTCGGGGGAACGCAAACTGGGCACAGCCTAAGCGTAGCAGTTACGCTGCAGGGTGCAACGCCACCTGAAGCGTAGCAGACTCACTGCAAGAGGAAACACTTCAGGTAAGGCGTAGCAGCGACCACACAGAGAAACGCAGCAGTTTACTCAGGGGCTGGAGCAGTCCAAAAAAGTCCAATATTCTCAGCGAGCATAATCCAAATCTCTCCCGACGTGACAGTCACACCGTGGAGAACGAGAGTGTAATTCGTCCAATGACCCAGTGGCATTTGTCTAGCTAAGAGTTGCTTAAATCCAAATGCTGCTGGTCACACAAATTGGGAACACCTGCAAGGGACAGAAAATTACCGGGGCTGGGAGAGCTGGTGGAATACGGAGAGTGAAGGGGCGTGGTAGGACCGACAGACTGTCAGCAGCGTGGGAAAAAGGTCACAAGGCTGACTAACAGCTGCCGGTCAGGTAGCGACTAAAGTGATGGAGTGAATACACAAAATGCACATAAACAGTGAAGTCAGAACCCACAGAGAGATCAGGGCCGAGCCGGGGAAAACCAAGCCGGCTTGCCTCATGACAGAGCCCCCCCCTCTAAGGGGTGGATTCCAGACACCCACGGTAACATCAAGAAGCCCCCCCCCCCCCAACAATTGCAACAACAACAACCAACACGAACCCTGGTGGGCGGAAGCGGGAACAGGAAGGAGGGAGCACAATGCCCCGCCCAGGGCCCACAATTAACCGCCCTAAGTCCATGAGCGTGGGGGCCCAGGAGGCTTCCCAGAGTCCCAGGCCCAGCAGAAGGTCTGGTGGACGAAGTCCGGCGGCCTGCCGGAAACCATGAGCCACCTGACCCGGGAAGTCAAATCTTCTGGCGGCCGGCCAGCGTAGTTGAGCCACTAGGACCGAAGGGGTGAAGCAGGAGGTGGCCTGCCCACTGGAAGGCTCACTGGTGGGCAACTGGACCAGGGAAAGGGGACCTCCATGGCTTAAGGCAAGGATAAGAGGACCAAGGCATCCTCAGGGTGGTCCGTAACTGCACCCGCGGTGGACCCCGACCGGGCCGGGTCCGTTGCACCCACGATGGACTCCAGCAGGAGCGGGGTGATCGATGGGGGGGAGCCCTGATGACCTTGGCAGTAGGGGCTGAAGCAGTGAAGTCCTCCCATGGCAGGGCCAGACCCTCGGCGACCTCTGGTGGCGACTCTGCAGCACCCGCGGTGGGCCCCAATTGGGCCAGAGCTGCACCCATGACGTTCCAGGTCTGGGATGTGGCTGCACCCATGATGGGCTCCGGCTGGAACACCATTGCACCAGCGGTGACCCCCACCAGGGGCCTTATTGCTTCCGTGGTGGCCTCCCCAGCGAGGGAGGTGGTGCTCCTAACGCCACCTGGTGCTGGATCCTGATCCTCGGCGGCTTCTGGCAAAGTCAGCTGCTCTCCAGCAACCCTGGCTGGGGCCTCTGACCCCAGAGGGAGAGAAAAAGAGACCGGGTCAGGGTCGCCGATAGTGGCAGAGCCCGGTGAGGCGGCCCCAAGGGCTACTGTGAGCTGCCCCGGGTCCTCCTCACCATGAGTTGGGCAGTGTGACACTGACAAATGAGGAATTGACAAAATGGAGCACACTTGCCTGAACTCAGGCTCCAGCGCCGTCCATGACTCTGGCGATTTGGGGTGCGTAGCCTCCATCTTCGTGCCCGGTGCTGTGCACCCGCCAACCTCCTCTGGGACTGCCACCCTCTTGCTGTCATTGGTTGGCAACCCCGTTGATGGCAGCTCCTCTCCGGCGACCCTAGTGAGGGGCTCGACAGGCATGGGAGATGAGGAAAGGTTAAGGTCACCGGCAGCGGCAGAGCCCGGTGAGGGGAGTCCAGGCGTGGCTGGGAGCCGCACCTGACTCTCCTCCCCAAGAGCCAGACAAGACCTCTCAATCATTGATAAATGAACTACAGGAGAGATTACTTGCCTGTGCTCGAGCTCCAGGGGGTGGCTCTGCTGCGGCGGTCCCTGCAGCAGGCGTGATGGTGGTTACAGTCCTGGTCCTTTGACACTCCTCCTCGACCCGACGATTGACTGTGGCAAGCAGGTTCACCCACTCCTCGTTGGATGGTGAATCTGTGGGCTGAGCAGGCATAGGAGGTGGAGCCCTCACAGCCAGGGAAGTGCATCCTCGGACCTCCCTCTCATAGCGTTACTCCTCGACCCGGCGGTTGACAGAGGCGAGCGGACTCACCCACTCCTCGTTCGCCGGTGGGATAGTGGGGAGATGCCTCCTGGACAGGATCATCCAGGGCCTCAGACTCCTCTATCGTCAGGTGGGCCAGCCCTCGGACCGGCAGGCCCTCAAAAGTTACAGGAGGGGACACAGAGAGGGGAAGAAAACAATCATTAATTACAGCTGGAGGAGAGGACCCAGTGGATTGCTGATTCTGGGCCCCTCCCTGGGGAGACAGGCAAGATTCGGTGTTAATGAATGATTTAGAATGAGAATATACTTGCCTGTCATCCTGGTTGCTGACAGCCACAGTGGCAAAGGGTGGAAACTCGTCCCTTTCCGTGCCAGTGATGACGTGGGCCCCTCCGCAGATTATTGGAGGAGCCGTCTCCCTGACAATGGAGGTGCGCGTGGCCGGGGTGAATCCAGCGGACCTCTTGACGGCTGAGACAATGATGGTGGCCGCTGTAGAAGAGGGAGGCTTCTCCTGGCGTCCCCCTACTGACATAATGCACGGCCCAGGAGACACACACGCAGGCTCAGGATAGATTTAACAGCTTTATTAGCAACAAGGAAGTGTATGGCTGCGTGTCTGTGGAATAAGAATGTATTGGTGGTGGCGTCTGCGTCAGGCACGGGGGCAGGAGGCCGTACAGCCGGACAACCCTGTGGGAGAGAGCAGAGGGAGAAGGGTAACGGGCACCACACCAATACAGGGAATAATGATGATAGCTGGCTTACTTGGTTATGACAGGTGGCTGGCGTCGACAAGGGCGAGGCCTGGGAGACAGCGACCTGCTGTACCTGTGGCAGCAGCGTAGCGCCAACGGCGAGGTGAGGAAGTCCGCCGCCGGGAATGTCCACCTGTGCACAGGGGAAGGCTAGAGGAGAGAGGTAAGGGGAGCTTACCCAAGTTATCTTCACTAGTCGGTTTGAGATCCGTAGTAGCAAAGGGGCCGAAGTAGAGAGACGGCTTCAGGCCGAAGCCCAGGGCAGAGTGGATTAAATACCTCGCCGCTGACGAGGAGCAGGTGTGCGCGCGGCTGGCGCCGCTGATGAGCGGCGAGTCATGACAGTACTCCCCCCTCTAGCAGTGCCTCCTGGCAATGGTTTTTCCGGGTGCGCTCGATGAAACTCAGAAATGAGTGACCGGTCCAACACCAGCAAGAAAGGCACCCACTGTCTCCACTCGGGTCCATAGCCCTCCCAATCCACCAGGTACTGCAATCCGTGACCCCGGCGTCGGGCGTCCAAGATTTCAGCAACGGTCCAGGCCAGATGGCCACCAATCATCCGGGGAGCGGGGTGCGCCGCAGGTGGAGGGCAAAGGGGATCAGAGACCACCGGTTTAATTTTGGAGACATGGAAGGTGGGATGGATGCGGAGGGAGGAGGGAATAGCCACACGCACAGCCACCGGGTTGATGATCCTGGTTATGGGATAAGGTCTGATGAACCGTTGGGCCAGCTTTCTCCTCTCACCCTTTAGGTTAACGTCCTGTGTGGATACCCAAACTTGCTGTCCCACCTGGTAGGCAGGTGCAGGTCTCCTATGTCAGTCAGCCGTAGACTTATTGCGCTCCGCCGTGCGTAAAAGCGCATTACGCGCCGTGGACCAAAGGGAGCGACACTGCCTCAGATGTGCCTGGAGAGAGGGGACAGCCAACTCGCCCTCCTGCGCGGGAAATAGAGGTGGATCATAGCCCAAGGATGCTTTAAAGGGCGACATCCCGATGGCAGTAGAGCGAGAGGTGTTGTGGGCATACTCCACCCAGGCGAGGTGAGAACTCCAGGACGTGGGTTTGGATGAAGTGACGCAGCGGAGCGTAGCCTCCAGCTCCTGGTTAGTCCGCTCACACTGCCTGTTAGACTGGGGGTGATGGCCGGAGGAGGGAGAGGCTTACCTTGGCTCCAAGGGCGTTGCAAAATGACCTCCAGACGTCTGAAGAGGACTGGGGGCCGCGGTCGGAGACCATGTCGACCGGGATTCCATGCAGTCTGACCACGTGCTGGATGAGGAGGTCCGCCGTCTCCAAGGCTGAGGGGAGCCCACGTAGGGGCACAAAGTGGGCGGCCTTGGAAAAACGGTCTACTATGGTCAGAACTGTGTCAAAGTTGTTGGAGACCGGGAGCCCGGTGACGAAGTCTAGGGCGATGTGCGACCAGGGCCTGCCAGGGACGGGCAGGGGCTGGAGCAGACCTGCAGGGGGAGCGTTACCTGACTTATTGGTAGCACAGACGGGGCAGGCCCGGGCATAACGGGCGGCATCCTTCCGCAGGCCTGGCCACCAAAAGGATTGCTGGAGAAGGTCAATCATCCGTGAAGCTCCAGGATGGAGGGTGAGCTTGGAGGTATGGAGCCAGTGTATAACGTCCCCCCAGACGGCAGATGGCACAAAGAGCCTCCCCTCCGGTCCGCCACCAGGGTCCGGTTCCGACTCCTGCGCCCTCCGGATCTTGTCTTCTATGTCCCATGAAACAGCCCCCACGACGCACGACCTGGGCAAGATGGTGTGAGCAACGTCTTCTACGGCCTCCGGGGCAAATTGCCTGGAGAGGGCGTCGGGCAGGCCGTTCTTGGAGCCAGGCCTATATGTGATGCTGAACTTAAACCTTGCAAAGAACAGGGACCAACGCGCCTGGCGGGCGTTCAGACGCTTGGCAGATCTCAGGTACTCCAGGTTCTTGTGGTCAGTGAGGACCACAAAAGGCAAGGCTGCCCCCTCCAGCCAGTGACGCCATTCTTGAAGGGCAAGCTTGATGGCAAGAAGCTCTCTGTCCCCCACGTCGTAGTTTCGTTCCGCTGGGGACAGGCACCGAGAGAAGAAGGCGCAGGGTTGCTTGACTCCGTTGGCTGGGGACCGCTGGGACAACACCGCCCCCACCCCCGTGTCCAAAGCATCCACCTCCACAATGCACTGCAGCGCGGGGTCGACCTGACTGAGGACCCGGGAGGAGGAGAACTCCGTTTTCAGCGCCTGGAAGGCCGTAGCGGCCTCTTCAGTCCACCGGAACAGGGTCTTAGGAGAGGTGAGGTGGGTCAGGGGCCCGACGATGGCTCCAAAGTTCGGGACAAAGCGGCGGTAGAAATTGGCGAACCCGATGAATTGCTGAACCTGTTTCCGAGAGGTAGGTGTGGGCCAATCCACCACCGCTTTGATCTTCGCTGGGTCCGGAAGCACCTGGTCATGGGAGATGACGAACCCCAGGAAGGAAGTCGTTTTGGCGTAGAATTCACATTTTTCCGCCTTGACGTACAGACGGTTCTCCAGCAGTCTCTGCAGGACCCGCCTCACGTGAACCCGGTGTTCATCCCTGGACCTGGAGAAGATGAGAATATCGTCCAGGTAGACGAATACAAACAGGCCGATGAAGTCCCGGAGGACGTCATTGATGAGGCGCTGAAAGACGGCTGGAGCGTTGGTCAACCCAGACGGCATCACAAGGTGTTCAAAATGACCGTTTGGGGTACGGAAGGCGGTCTTCCACTCATCTCCCTCCCGGATCCGGACGAGGTGGTAAGCGCTGCGGAGATCCAGCTTAGTAAACCAGGTCGCCCCCTGGAGGGAGTGGAAGGCAGTATCCATAAGGGGCAGGGTATACCGGTCCTTCTCCGTGATATCGTTGAGAGCTCGATAATCGATACAAGGACGAAGAGATCCGTCCTTCTTTCCCACGAAGAAGAACCCTGCACCTACTGGAGAGGAGGATGGTCGGATGATCCCAGCACTGAGCGACTCCTTCAAATAGCTGTTCATTGCCTCCTTCTCCGGCGCTGACAGGCTATAGAGGCATCCTGAAGGTAAGGGCGCCCCCTGGTGGATGTTAATGGCGCAGTCGTAGGGCCGGTGAGGAGGCAGAGACATCACCTTGGACTTACTGAAAACAGCACCCAGGTCGTGGAACTCTGAGGGCACAAGGGTGAGATCCGGGGGCGCGGTGTCCAGAGCTGTGGGAGGCGAGGACGGGGCGCAGGCCGCGGATTGGAGACAGGTGCCCATGCAGAAAGTGCTTCACGCTGACACCTTCCCAGTCTTCCAGTCCAAGGCGGGGTTGTGGAGGCGGAGCCAGGGATATCCGAGGATGACAGAAGTTACTGAGGTGGGCAGGACGTAGAAGGAGATATCCTCCCGATGGTTTCCAGAGATGATCACCGGGACGGAGGATGTTCGGTGAGTTACTTTTCCCAGGGAAACTCGGGAGAGATTAACCAGGGCAAGAGGAGTGTCGAGGGGGTGACAATGGATGCCCTGTCGGGTTGCCAGGCTTTGTGAAATAAAGCTACCCTCCGCGCCTGAATCCACCAGTGCATGTGTGAGGTGCCCAGTGAGGTTGTGACAGAAGCGGATGGGCAGCGTCAAATGTGTGAGGGGATTTAACCGATTAGCGTCCGCGAGGCCCCCTACAGCGACTCGCGGACCACCTCATTTGGCTTCTCTGGACAATGCTCCACCGTGTGCTGGCTACCTCCGCAATACATGCAGAGGCCCAGGTCACGACGGCGCTGTTTCTCCGCCAGGGGGAGCTTTGTCCGGCCCGTCACCATTGGTTCCGACTCCTTGGAGACCTCCGGCGGCGGCAACGCCAGGTGGCGAGCTTGGGGCAGGCGTGCAGAGGCGCCCCGCGAGCGAGAAGACTGCTTCCGCTCGGAGGCGCGCTCGCGCAACCTGTTATCCAAACTGATGGTGAGAGAAATCAGCTCCGCCAGCGTCTCCGGGGTATCCCGTCCGGCCAACTCATCCCTCAGACCAGAATTTAGGCTGCGGAGGAAGATGCCGCAGAGCGCACGCTCTTCCCAGCCAACTTCCTCTGCGGTAACCCGGAAGTCAATCGCGTAGTCGGCCGCCGATCGGCTCCCCTGTTGGAGTCCGAGAAGGCGGTCGACCTGGACGCTGTCCAAACGCGAATGATCGAACACTTCCAGAAACTGTTGCACGAACTGGCCATAGGTGAGGGTGGCGTAGCTGGGCTTCACCATAATGGCGTAAGCCCAGGTAAGCGCACGACCCTCAAGGAGATTACCTATATAGCCAATTCTGCTATGGTCTGAGGGAAAATCTCCGGGAACGCGAAGAAACACGGACTCACACTGCATAATAAAACCCCGAGCTCCACCCAGCTTACCGCTAAAGCGAGCAGGAGTGGGGATTGGTGTGATTTTTTGTGCAGCCTTTATGAATTACTGCAAGGCCTTCTTGTCAGTAGCTGGACACTCTGCATACCACACAGATACCACAAGACAATATTTTCTCTATGTCAGCTCAATCAAAAGCTAACAGCAACTCACTGTTCATGTTATTCTTTCTGCGATTTCTAAGAAAGTGTACAGTGCATCCAGAAATATTCACAGTGCTTCACTTTTTCCACATTTTATTATGTTGCAGCCTTATTCCAAAATGGATTAAATTCATTTTTTCCTCAAAGTTCTACACACAACACCCTTAATGACAACGTGATTTTTTTTTTTAGATTTTTGCAAATTTATTAAAAAAAACAAAAACAAAACTAAGACATCAGGGCAGCGTGGTGGCGGAGTGGTTAGCACTGCGGCAGCACAGCAACTCACCCTTGGCCATTGGCCAGGGGATCCTGGATTTGATCCCAGCCCCCGACCAACAGTGATCTGTGTGGAGTTTGCATGTTCTCCCCTTGTCTGCGTGGGTTTACTCTGGGCTTTCTCCGGTTTCCTCCCACATGCCAAAAAACATGCAAGTTAGGTTAACTGGCATCAAACTGGGGATTCTAAATTGTCCTTAGGTATGACTGTGAGAGTGAATGGTTGTCTGTCTCTCTGTGTTGGCCCTGCGATGGACTGGCGATCTGTCCAGGGTGTACCCTGCCTCTCGCCCAGAGATGCTGGGATAGGCTCCAGCCCCCCCGCAACCCGAAAAGGATTAAGCGGAAGAAGATGAATGAATGAATGAACTAAGACATCACATGTACATAAGTATTCACAGCCTTTGCTCAATAATTTGTTGATGCATCTTTGGCATCAACAGCCTCAAGTCTTTTTGAATATGATGCCACAAGCTTGGCACACCTATCTTTGGGCAGTTTCACCCATTCCTCTTTGCAGCACCTCTCAAGCTCCATCAGGCTGCATAGGAAGAGTCAGTGCACAGCCATTTTCAGGTCTCTCCAGAGATGTTCATTTGGATTTAAGTCTGGGCTCTGGCTGGGCCACTCAAGGACATTCACAGAGTTGTTCTGAAGCCACTCCTTTGATATCTTGGCTGTGTGCTTAGGGTCGTTGTCCTGTTGAAAGATGAACTGTCGCCCCAGTCTGAGGTCAAGAGCGCTCTGGAGCAGTTTTCATCCAGGATGTCTCTGTACATTGATGCATTCATATTTCCCTCTATCCTGACTAGTCTCTCAGTTCTTGCCACTGAAAAACATCCCCACAGCATGATGTTGCCACCACCATGCTTCACTGTAGGGATGGTATTGGCGTGATGATGTTGTGGATTTAGCTGTAACATCAGTTGTTATAAAGAAAGAATGTCCAAACACCCAACTTTACCTTCATTTGGCTTTACTGGAGAATGCTGTATCTCAGTTTACAACACATTTGTTGTTCCCACTGACTAACATGCGTCCGTCTCTCTGATAGCACTGCATCGCTTAGCACTGACTTCTTCTTCTTCGGTCTGCAGCTTGAACAATAACATTTCATGGCCAAAGGTACAGCACCGTCTAGTGGACAATGTCTAGCGACTGCATTGAAGGAAAACACCTTTGGGATTCTAATTAAATTACTACTATAAATAGCCTTTCTGATTAACTATAAAATGTTTATAATATCTGTTTGTTTTCACGTGTATTTCAATATGTAATAACTATCAACTTATGTGTATGAACCATTATGAACTATTAAATATTCAACACCCTCCCCCCCAAGAAGACAGTTCAAATATTAACTTCAAAAGGATATAGTAGCTGAACTGGTCTTCTTAACGTCGTCCCAGTTGGAGTGCGCACAGCGCAGGATCTAACTAGTCCATCTCTCCCTGGGAACACCTCTATGATTAGTCCTGTTTTCCATGTTTGACGTGGTATCTTGTCATCTCCAATGAGGACCAAATCTCCTGGTTTGAGTTGTGTTGGATTTGGGGTATGACGAGTGTGAGCCGATCTGAGGTCCAGCAAATACTCCCTCCTCCATCTGTTCCAAAATTCCTTGACAAGTCTATGGCGATATTTCCATCTTCCGGTCAGCCTTTCTTTATTTGCATTTGCTATCTGACCTGTTGTGGAAAATGGCTTTGGAGGTAAAGAGGTAAGTCTTTTCCCTATGAGGAAATGAGCTGGCGTCAGAGGTTCTGGTTCTTGTAAATCGTTGTACACAAATGTGAGTGGTCTTGAGTTAATAGTGGCTTCTATTTCTGTCAACAGAGAAGTTAACTCTTCAAAGCTCAGAGATGCTCTGCCCATTACTCTTTTGAGGCATCCCTTTACAGAGCGCACTAACCTTTCCCAAAAACCACCCCACCAAGCCGCTCTTTCTGCAATAAATTTCCACTTGATTCCCTTTTCAGAAAAATATTCCAGCAGCTCTGGCTCTTTTATAGCCTTCCACAGTTCCTTTAGATCTTGATCTGCTCTCTTGAACGTTTTTGCATTGTCCGAGTAGATTACTCTACAAAGTCCTCTCCGTGAAATAAATCTCTTGAATGCCAAAAGGAAACTTTCTGTTGATAAGATAAGATAAGATAAGCCTTTATTAGTCCCACAACGGGGAAATTCCAGGATTGCAACAGCACAGGGATAGCAACACTCAGAGCAACAATCAGAAGGCAAGAAAAAAAAAAAAAAAAAAAAAAATCGATAGACTCGATACTAGTTCAAGGTGCACTGCACGTGTAACTGCACAGGTGAAAAGTGCTATGTACGCTTTCTCTGCAGAATTCTTGGACTTTACAAACAGTGGGCCTGCAAAGCCAACACCTGTGACTTCAAACGGCGGTGCTTCAGTAACTGTCTTTGGGTAGAGGTGCAGCTGTTTGCTGTGCTGCTTTTACTTTGAATCTTTTACAGATAGTACAGTCTGAAATGCATTTTTTGACTAACTGTCTCGCGCGTGGAATCCAATACTTCTCTCGTAGATGAACTAGAGTGTCTCTCACGCCTGAATGCATGACATTTTCGTGACTGTATTTTATCAGAAGTTGTGCAAATCTGTGATTTGAGGGTAACAACCATGGGTGCTGCTCATTGAAACTCATGTTTGACTGATGCAGCCTTCCTCCTACACAGATTAAGCCTTGCTCGTCTAGAAAGGGTTTAAAGTCTCTGATTTTTGAGCCTTTGTGCACATTTTCTCCAGTTTTCAACTCTGTTATTTCTCTTTCAAAACTGTTAAGTTGCGCTTCACGTATCCATACCTTTTCAGCTTTTGCCATTTCCTCTGCTGTTAGTTCTCCCCTTTGTCTGTGCTTTGAATGACAGTTGTGGAGAAATCTTTGAATCCATGCAGTTACTCTTAGTACAGTCTGTAGTTTGCTGTATTTGTCCGGCTGTAGCAATGGTTCAGATTGCACTCTTTCACTGTTACTGAGATATACTGCGACTTGACTTGCCTTTAGCTCAGCTTTAATCTCTTCTTCTGATAGTATTTCTTGTGCTGTTTCTGGCGGTGTAGTTTGAAGCTCCTTTTCTTTCAAAAATGATGGGTCTGACCACCAGAGATTTTCCTCTTTCAACCTTGATGCGGACTGACCTCTTGTGGTGAGATCAGCTGGGTTCATCTTTCCATTACAATGTGTCCATAGTTCTGGTGGTGTCAAAATTTGTATCTCCATCACTCTGTTGGCAACAAACTGTTTCCATTTCTTTGATGAACTGCGAATCCAGTGAATCACTATCATGGAGTCTGACCACATTCTGAGTTGAGTGATCTGCATATTCAGTGCCTTCAAAAGGTTATTTGCCAACCTTGATCCAATCACAGCTCCCATCAGTTCCAAGCGTGGCAGTGTGATTGTTTTGATTGGTGCCACTCTTGACTTGGATGCAACGAGCGCAGTAACAGTCTCTCCTTCTGTTGTTTGTCCTTGTAGATACGCAACTGCGCCATACGCCTTTTCGCTTGCATCTGTGAAGACATGGAGAACTTGTGATTTATCTGACAGTTTTTCTGTTCCATACCACCGCGGAATGACTATTTGGTGGATCTGAGGAAGCTCCATGCACCACTGCTGCCATGCCTGTGAAAGGTCTGGAGGCAGCTCGTCGTCCCAGCTCAGGCCCCGTCGCCACATTTCCTGAAACAGACATTTAACTCGAATGGTAAATGGCGTTAGGAACCCTATAGGATCAAAGATTCTGGCGGATGATCTCAAAACATTCCTCTTTGTGTTTTCTTTTCCTTTTAGAATGTTCATCAAATGTTTGAGGTCAAAGGCAAAGTCATCTGTGTCCGGTCTCCACACCAAACCAAGTACTTTCAACACACTTCCATGTGTTTCTGTTTCTTGTGTGAAATCAAGCTTGCTGTTTGACCACTTGGTTTTCAGTTCAAGGGAGTTTGTTGTCCACTTACAGAGGTTCATGTTGGCAGCAGCCAGTATTTCTCTTGCTCCTGTAGTAAGTCTGTATGCCTCGTCTGAGTTACTTGAGCTAGCGATCAGATCATCCACATAAAGTGAGTCTCTCATTAGTTTTACTGTGTCTGGTTGGTCAGCTTCATATTTCTCCAGATGATGTCTGATAGTGGCTGCAAGTAAAAATGGACTTGAAGTTACTCCAAACACAACACGTGCCATTCTCATTATACGCGTGTTGGTGCCTTCAACATCTGGGGGTCCTGTAAGCCACAAAAATCTCACAGCATCTCTGTCACTTTCAGTTATAGATATCTGAAGGAAAGCTTTAGTAATGTCTGCTGTGAAAGCTACAGGATTTTGTCTGAATCTGATCAAAATGCTCATGAGGTCAGCATTCAGGTTTGGGCCAGGTAATAAACAGTCATTTAAAAAGGAACAACCAAACACTACCCTTAACTTGGTAGTTACTTTGTCCTCTCTGATTACAGCATGATGAGGTAAGTAGTAGGTTACATTCTCTGTCTCTGCTGAATGACTGCTCTCTGGCACATCTTCACATATTCCTTGTTCTGTGTAATCCTCTATTACATCGTTGTATCTTTTAAACAGTGTCACGTCAGATTTCAGCTTTCTTTTCAGGGTTTCAAACCTCTTTTGTGCAACCTTCTTGTTATCTGAGAGTTTGGGTGTGTCTTGGCGCCATGGCAACGCCACTTCATATCTCTCATTAATGAATCTGACTGACCTGTCAAAGCTCTCCTTGGCTTTCTTGTCATCAGGTGTTTCCTCACCTTTAGTAGTGATGCCCAGCGACTCGATCTCCCAAAATGCTCTTAGCTGGTTTGAGATCTCCACTGAGTCTTCACTGAGTCCAATGTGCATACATGTTGCTTCATTCATACTGGACATGACAACTGGTCCTTGCACTGCCCAGCCGAATCTGGTTTCTACGGCAACCAAAGCATCTGACAGTCTCTCAGTTTTACCTGTGACTACTCTCCAGTAGTAATCTGCTCCGATCAGTACTGATAGCTCCAAACCATCTTTATCTCCCGCTGACACATCTGCTGCTGGTAGCCCTTTTTTCTCCAGCTGCTGTTGGATGTGTTCACTGGGGACTTTCATGACTGCAGTACAAAGCTGTGGGGTTTGAACAGCTTCAATCTCAATTTTCTGATCTTTGTTTCTCACATTCTCCAGGACTAGTTTTATGACATTGCATTTTGTGGTCACTGGATTTTTTGAGCCAAACGTGTGAAGGTTTAATGTCTCCTGTTTTAGTATTGGCAGTTTTAAATCCTTCACTTGCTTCTTATGGACAAAACTCCGTTGGCTTCCTCCATCAATTAAGCAACGCACAATCTTCTTTCCTCCAGGTCCTTCAATCCTTGCTCTCACAGTTTGCAACAATACTGTTTCACATTTTTCTGGGGTTGGTTTGGCTGCATATGGAAATACTGAGGAGACCACTGCATCACTCGTGTTTTCAGCGGCATCTGTCCTTTCTATTGGTTGCTCACTTCTGTCACACACAACAGCACGATGTCTCCTTCCACAATCAGTGCATGTCACATTTTTGGATCTACAGTCTCGAGCAAGATAAGATAAACCTTTATTAGTCCCACAATGGGGAAATTCCAGGATTGCAACAGCATAGGGATAGCAACACTCAGAGCAACAATCAGAAGGCAAGAAAAAACAACATCTAGTAAACATATGTCCATATTACTATAAATGTATATATATAGACACACAGTGCAGAGCATTATGGCTGGTGGATGTGCAGCAGAAAGTCTAAGCTCTCTCTCCGCGGATGCAGCGGGCCAGCTGGAAGTCTTTGGGCATGATGGTGACCCCCTTAGCGAAGAAGAGACCACCAGGTGGGTCTCGCTGGTCTCCTGCAGAGCCATGACGGCGAAACTCAGGAAACGCAGGACGGTCTTGAAGTCCTGAGCGATCTCCCTCACCAGGCGCTGGACGGGCAGCTTACGGATGAGCAGCTCCGTGGATTTCTGGTAGCGACGGATCTCTCTCAGAGCCACAGACCTGTGACGGCGAGGCCTCTTCACTCTGCCGGTGGCCAGAGCGCCTCTCCGAGCAGCCCTGTGGCTAGCTGTCTCCTGGGGGGCTTCTTCCTCCAGTAGATTTTACGGGCGGTCTGCTTGGTTCTTGCCATCGCTCTTTATTATTCTGTCTTATATTTCTTTCACGCCGCCTAAACTCCAGCCCGGCACCCGCTTCGTTTTCGCTACAGCTCCCGGTATGTCGAGTTTCCCATTAGCACCGGGCGGCGGCCAAGTGCTAGCTAGCACTAGCTCCTCCCCGCTGTAACGTCTCCCGCTGCAAACCGTGGCTCCGTCCGCCGACCCGGGAGACCCCCGGGGCGATCCGTGCGTCCGTGATATATATACAGAGTGAAAGGTGTAGAAAGAAGAAGGAAGATAAAAAAAAAAAAAAGGCTGATGCAACAGGCAGCCGACTCGTGTGGCGCCGCCGGTCCGGCGGAACCGGAAAAAAAAGATGTCTGGGTTTTAGGCATATGAAGCACCTTCCCATTTTCTTTAGCTTTTCTTTCCTGCTTGTGACTGTGTCTTCAGTGCACTGTTCTGACTTGTGGCTGGTACTGTTACAGAATATGCAACTGTGCACAAATAGTGTATTCGAACTGCCTGTGTGGAGGGCTGCAGCTGAGGGCACATTAGGTCCTTTCCACTTTTCTCTGCTTGAATCTAGTTTGCAGTGCTGTTTCTGATTTGCATGTGTATCTTTATGATTCTCTCTTATTTGTGTCAAATGTGCAGCACGCTCCCTGCTTTCAACTTCTTGCTGCAAAAACTTTACAAGGCCATCAACATCCCACTTTTGCCCTATATCTGTCTTGCGGGTGTACTCAAGGGCAAGATCAGCAGGAATCATTTTGAACAGTATGGGGCACAGTAAACCTCCATAACTGTCTGACACGACTCCTAAAGCTTCTAGGCTTCTGATTTGTACTTCAACGTCATCAAAAAGTTGTCTCAAGGCAACAATGTCTGAGGACCTTTTAACTGGGCTTAGATTTAGTAACTTAGACATGTGTGCACTTACAATGAGCTCTTTCCTTCCAAATCTTTGCTTAAGCATGTCTACTGCAGCATCATAGTTCATGTCAGTTACTTTCAGTCCTGCGACGGCACGTGCAGCTGGCCCGATGAGATATGACTTCAAGTAAGTGAACTTTTCAGTTTTGCTCAAATCTGGGTTTTGGTGAATTGCATTTTCGAATTGGTCCCAAAACTCCTGCCACATGCACACTTCTCCGCTGTATTTGTTTATTGAGAGCTTGGGTAACTTTACCGAGGGTCTGCTTGTATTTGACCGTGTACTCACGTCACTCAGCCGATGTGGATTCGCTGATACGGTGGCGTCTCTTGCCTGTTCTTGTTGCTGTAAGGCAGCCCGTTCAATCGCTCTCTCTGCCCGCGTCCTCCATAAATTTGTGTTGTCCTGATACTCAAGTGTCCGCACCATGTCCGCATCTAACTCGTCCAAAGGGATCTCCTGCTCTATATCTGGTTCAATGTCTTGCAGGCCTTTCTCTTTCTGTGACAACATGGCTAACAGCTCCCGCAAACGGTCACTGTTTATATCAGTCTTACTTGTTTCATCTTGTATAATTTGCAGCAGCTTTGTAACGGACGTCCGCAGCACGGTCCGTTTCTGTTTTAGCCTTTGAAGTCGCTCCGACATTTTTTCCTTTCGTCTCCGTGTTGTTACAGCTATCGGCTTAATCCCAACAATGTTCTCTCTTCACTTTTCCCGCTTCCCAGCTTCCGGTTCCCGGGTTTCGGCACCAAAAAATATGTTGTGGATTTAGTTGTAACATCAGTTGTTATAAAGAAAGAATGTCCAAACACCCAACTTTACCTTCATTTGGCTTTACTGGAGAATGCTGCATCTCAGTTTACAACACATTTGTTGTTCCCGCTGACTAACATGCGTCCGTCTCTCTGATAGCACTGCATCGCTTAGCACTGACTTCTTCTTCTTCGGTCTGCAGCTTGAACAATAACATTTCATGGCCAAAGGTACAGCACCGTCTAGTGGACAATGTCTAGCGACTGCATTGAAGGAAAACACCTTTGGGATTCTAATTAAATTACTACTATAAATAGCCTTTCTGATTAACTATAAAATGTTAATAATATCTGTTTGTTTTCACGTGTATTTCAATATGTAATAACTATCAACTTATGTGTATGAACCATTATGAACTATTAAATATTCAACAGATGATGAGCGATGCCTGGTTCCCTCCAAACACAATGCCTGGCATTCACACCAAAGACTTCAATCTCTGTCTCATCAGACCAGAGAATTTTGTTTCTCGTGGTCTGAAAGTCCTTCAGGTGCCTTTTGGCAAACTCCAGGCGGGCTGCCATGAGCTTTTTACTAAGGAGTGGCTTCTGTCTGGCCACTGTACCATATAGGTCTGATTGGTGGATTGCTGCAGAGATGGTTGTCCTTCTGGAAGGTTCTTCTCTCTCCACAGAGGAACGCTGGAGCTCTGACAGAGTGACCATTGGGTTCTTGGTCACCTCCCTCACTGTCTCGGAGGTCTACAGACAATTCCTTTCACTTCATGCTTTGTTTGTGCTCTGACATGCACTGTCAACTGTGAGACCTTATAGACAGGTGTGCACCTTTGCAATTCATGTCTATTCATCTGTATTTACCACAGATGGACTCCAATTAAGCTGTAGAATCATCTCAAGGATGATCAGTAGAAAAAGGACGCACCTGAGCTCAATTTTGAGCTTCATGGCAAAAGCTGTGACTACTTATGTACATGTGATTTCTTAGTCTTTCATTTTTAATAAATTTGCAAAAATCTAAAAAAAATTTTTTTTTTCATGTTGTCATTATGGGGTATTGTGAGTAGAATTTTGAGGAAAAAAATGAACTTAATCCATTTTGGAATAAGGCTGTAACATAACAAAATGTGGGAAAAGTGAAGTGCTGTGAATACTTTCCGGATGCACTGTAGTTGCAGTAGGGCCTTTTTTGCTGTCACAGTGATGTTGACTGTCCAGGTGAAGTCCTCGGCATTGAGAGTGCCCAGGAATTTGAAGGTGCGTCCTCTTTCCACACAATCCCCATTGATGTAGATAGGTACGAGTATAGCACCCTTCTTTCTCCTATCAGTTCTTTGGTTTTGGTAGTGTTCAGTTAGAGGTTGTTCACTGAACGCCATTTTGTCAGTCACTTTATCTCATCCTTATAGGCCAACTTATCTCCTACTGTTATGAGTCCCACTACAGTGGTGTCATCAGTAAACTTTATGATGGCATTAGAAGAATGAGATGTGTTATGTATGAAATGAACGAGCCGTGAGCCATCTTATCAATCAATCAAACTTTATTTGTATAGCACTTTTAAAACATTAGATGCTGCGCAAAGTGCTTTACATAGAAAAAGTATGCCAAACAATGAACTGAACTTTATTACAGGAAAAGGTAACTATATACAGCGGCCACAGCCCGCCTGTCGTCATCATGTCTGACGCCCGACACCAGCTACAGCAAGCCCCAGGC